>CM076581.1:124100552-124748378 GCA_034641835.2 Pinus albicaulis | reverse complement strand
AGAGGACAAAGGTTAGCAGAGAAGAACAGAGAAAGAGTGCATCTACAGAGAGCAGTATCAGTCAAGGAGCAACTTAAATTTAGTAGGAAGGATATTTGTGTCCCTGTTAAATTAAATCATATGAGAAGTTTTATTCGGTGTATGTATGTATCCTGATGGAGGAAATCTTGTGTATTATTGTGTTCTGATGAATGGAGAATACCGAGTGTATTTGGGTATTGATTGGTTCAATTCTCGTACGAAATGCCCTGAAACTTTGTTGAATTCATTCCCCTCATAAAGGAAGCCTGCGTATAACTAACTCTATCCTAATGGTAGAGAAAATCCTGTCGGAAGAGAACTACATTGGTTCGTTGTTTATTGGAAATCCTACCGAAGATACACCAAGTAAGAAGGATAGTGCAAACCCAGACTACCCCTTTGGAATCATGAACGGAACCTTGAGCGAAGGGCGGAACCATGAAGGAGGAATAGTACAAGCGTTTTCCAGTTTTCATCGCACTGCTTTCGACGGGCAAGCAGTATTCAAGAGGTGGGGAGCGATTCCATAGAATGGGCGACACGTGTCCCTAAATGATTTCACAAAACCGCTTACCACAGCGCGCCATCGCACGTTATTATTCGACCTAGGATGCCCAACGATATTGATACAAGCCGTTGATCTGGGAAGGAGCCATCGAATGGTGGTCGTATGAGCAAAGTGCACGAAGATTAACCAAAGTACAGTGGGCCATCACACGTTAACGTTCGACATCGGAGGTCGAGCGATATGCATATATGCCATTGATCTGGAAGCTTGCTATCTAACGGTGATCGGACGCTGGACTTGCACGAAGTTTACTTATGGTACCATGCGCGTATTTATGTGGGCCCCAGTTTTTAAATAATATTGATTAAGCCGTTGATTATGCATGTGGGGCTGGATCCAAAGGTATATTTTAAAAAGGCCATTTGATAAAAGCACGGATTATTAATATAAATATTTAATTATCAAAGGGTGTGAATAATATTTTTTTATCAACTTCCACGAATTTGATAAATAAAAATTCCAATAAAAGAAGGAATACCATCAGCGGTTGGATGGTTTTGACTCATGGTTTTACTAAAGGCAAAACTATATAAGGAGAAGAGAAATAGAATACGAGGTGTGCGTGTGCAAGGGTGGTGAATGAATAAATTTCTCTAAGGAATATCTGCATGGACGAACCCTGTTCTTAATTGATAAATCTGAATCTATGATGCACCTATGGATATGATCTAGAAACGATGAATCTCTACTATGATCGACAAAAAGAAATGATGAAGACTTGATGGAAGTTTGATGAAGAAACTGAAGAAATCTGGTGAATTTGAGGGTTGAAGCTTTCTGTATGAAAGTGAAAGTATCTTGCCAGTAAAAGCTGGTGTGAAAATTAGGGGGTTGGAGCTCCTTTCCAGTAGTGGCTGGAGAACGAGAAAAGGTTGTAGCCTTTCTGCAGGTGGGTGCCTGCGTGCTAATATAAGTCTACACCAGCATAAATTGTAAGAAGTTTTCTTTATAATAAAAATTTAAGACTGAGATTACAGTAGCGGTGGTTTTCTCCCGAATTGGGTTTCCACCTTAAATACTGGTGTTCATATGTGTTACTTATGTTTGATGGTTTGTCCTGGTATTTATGTTCATGCTTACTGCTTACTAAACATCTGATGAATGAATGATGCAATAAGATCTCTGGACATACAAGTTGGATTCAGTAATGTAACATATAGTTTTAAAGAGAAAGGAAAAGTAAAATTTTCAGTCAGCTCTAAATACTGATTCACCCCCCCCTCTTAGTATTTTTCCAACAATTGGTTTCAGAGCAGGTCCTTCTGAAAAAGCTTAGCCGCTAGAAGGAAGATCAAGCAAGATAAGAAATCAAGATGGAACAACATCTATCAGGCCTTCGCTCTTTAACGGAAACAATTTAATCTTCTGGAAAACAAGGATGAGATCCTATCTTCAGTCTCTGGGAGCAGATGTATGGGAAATTGTTGAAAGAGGATATCAATATCCAGCTGCAGTACCAACAGATTCGACGGAAAGAAATAATTATGAAACCAATGCAAAGGCAGTCAATGCTCTATTGGGAAGTCTAACTGAATCAAAATTTGTCAAAGTCATGCAGCTGAATATAGCAAAGGCAATATGGGACAAAATAATTCTAAGTTATGAAGGTGATGCAAAGGTAAAGAGTGCTAAACTCCAAACTCTCAGAATTCAATATGAGAATCTAAAAATGGATAATGAGGAGAGCATTGAAAATTTATTTTTACGACTTGATGATATTGTAAATCGTATGAGAAATATAGGAGAAACAATAACCGAATCTACTCTGGTTGAGAAAATTTTAAGATCACTAACAGCAAAATTTGAGTCAAAAGTTTCTGCTCTTAAAGAAAAGCAGGATCTTCAAAATCTTATTGTGGTGCAACTTCATGGCATACTAACTGCATATGAAATGAGACGAGGAGGACCATCTAAAGTCAAAGAAGCAGTCTTTAGAACTTCTACAAAAGGGAAGGAAGTACAAAAAACAAAACGATCAGGATATATCTCAGAAGAAGATGAGATAAACTTTGTAAAGAAACTTCAACTTGGCACATGACGGTTCAGAGGTAAGCTTCCTTTCAAATGTTTTGATTGTGGAAGAGTTGGTCATTATGCTGATAAGTGTCCTCATAAAGAAACACATAAAAAGGGGAAGGAAGTAGCAATAAGGAATAAGAATCATTTTAGCACTAGAAAAAGTTACTATACTCATGAAGACAGTGATGGGTTATCTGATAGTGAGGAAGAATGTGAACAAGATCTTAGACTTCTCATGGCATTTGAAAAAGAATCTAGAGAAGACAAGGATACTTTTTTGGATGCTCTAGAAGACAATGATTTTCTTGATGAAAATAATAAACTCAAAATTTACTTAGAAGAGAGTAAAATAACCATAGAAACTCTGAAAAATCAGCTTGAAGAAAAGGAGAAACACAATGAGAAATTAGAGTGTGAAGTAGTAAGTCTACGAAAAGAACTTGAGAAAGTAAAGACTCTGAATCTTAGATTTGCTAAAGGATTTGAAACCTTAGATGAGATTATCAAAGTACAACGTTCTCCCCTTATAAAGACAGGTCTTGGATATATCGGAGAATCTTCTCAGGCTTCAGCACCAAATTTTCTAAAAGCAGTTACAGCTGGTATGCAACATGCTGCCACTCAGCAAGGGAATAAAGAATCTTTACAGGTAAAGCATGATCATCTCAATTCAAAGAAAACTAACAGGAATGTCTTTCAAAGAAACACCAATCAACAGGTAAATTCAAGTAGAAGATTTCATGATCACAGGAATTTCTTCTTCAATGGACAATGTTTCTCATGTCACAATTTTGGTCATAAAGATGTTCAATGTGTTGCATATAAAACCATCATGACAAGAGAAGCAAGAAAGAAAAGGATTGATATTGAAACAAAGAAGAATACTTATAACAACTTTTCTCCTCTTCAAAATGAAGTTGAATGTTCTTATTGCAATAATTTTGGCCGTGAAGAATCTGAAAGCAGGAGCAAAGTTTAGCCAAAAGAACATGTTCCTTCAAGCTCCAAAGTATGGAAAAAGAAGGAATTATAGGTTGAAAATTGTGGCATAGCATTATTTGCAGAAGATGAAGAAAACCAATGGTACATTGATAGTGAATGCTCAAGACACATGACAGGTGACAAAACCAAACTTCTAGCATATAGTGCTTTAGAAAAGGAAAATAATGTTACATTTGGAAATGATACTCCTGCGGTCATTAAGGGAAAAGGGTCTATTTTTCTAAAAGAAAAGGTGAAAGCTAATGAAGTCATGTATGTGGATGGATTAAAGCATAACCTGTTAAGTGTAAGTCAAATGTGTGATCAAGGAACTGAAGTTGTCTTTAGTTCAAAATAATGTGTGGTATGTGATCTTGATACAGGTAAAGCAATTATAAAAGGAAAAAGAACTCCAAGCAACCTGTATGTATTGAAGAACTGCAAGGAACAATGTTACTTGAGTAAATCTTCAGAAAATTGGCTATGGCATAGAAGGTTGGGGCATCTGAGCTTCTCTCAAATCAACAAATCAAGCAGACTTAAAGCTGTTCATGATCTTCCCAATATTACTCTACCTGAAAATATCATATGCAAATCTTGCCAATTTGGTAAGCAAACCAGAGTACAATTTAATGCCAAGGAAGGATCATCAAGCAAGCCTCTTGAACTCATTCATACTGACATATGTGGACCTGTGAAGAAAAATTCACCACGTGGATAAAAATACTATATCCTATTCATTGATGATTTCTCTAGAATGTGTTGGATTGGGCTACTTAAACACAAAGATGAAGCATTTGAGAAATTTCAGATCTTCAAAGCACTAGTTGAGAATGAATTAGATCTAAAAATCAAGTGTCTCAGATCTGATTGAGGAGGAGAATATACATCAGATGAATTTATTGAATTTTGTGAACAACATGGCATAAAAAGACAGTTTTCTGTAGCTGGCACTCCACAACAAAATGGTGTTGCAGAAAGAATGAATAGAACAGTTCAACAAATGGCTAGAGCTATGCTTGATGATTCTGAAACACCTGACACATTTTGGGGAGAAGCAGCACATATAGCAGTAAACATTCTCAACAAGGAACATGTTCATGTAAATAGTGATAAAACTCCATATGAACTCTGGTATGGTAATCCTCCCACTGTAAAGAATTTTAGAATTTTTGGAAGAAAATGCTTTATCAAAAATAATGATGAAAAACTTGGCAAGTTTTAACCCAGAGCAGACAAAGGAATACTCCTTGGTTACTCCTCTAGGAGTAGAGTATATAAATGTTACAATAAAAGACTTCAAAAGATTGTTGAATGTATTGATGTTGTTATTGATGAGTCTCCAGCAGCTCCAAAAGAAGAAAAAAAACAACAAATGAAGAAGATGATGATGACATATATCCTTCTACATCAATTAGTAGTGATACAAATAGTGAACCCAATGAAGAACCCGAAGATGATTTGTCTGAAAAGGCTCCATCCAGATAGGTTCAAAAGAATCATCCAGAATCTCAAATTTTGGGAGAAAATGGATTAGGTGTACAAACAAGAAGGACTCTTGTGGGATCTTCTAGCAATCTGGCATTTCTGTCCACTATTGAACCTCACAATGTCAGTCAAGCTAGCAAAGATGAATGTTGGATTCAAGCCATGAATGAAGAGCTTGATCAAATTGAAAATAATCACACTTGGGAATTAGTACCAAGACCTCATGACAAAAATATCATTGGAACTAAATGGATATTCAAAAACAAGTTAAATGAGAATGGGGATGTTATAAGAAATAAAGCTAGACTTGTTTGCAAGGGGTATGCTCAACAAGAAGGTATAGACTTTGAAGAAACTTTTTCTCCTGTAGCTAGAATTGAAGCCATAAGAATGTTTCTTGCTTTTTCAAGCTTCCAACAAATCAAAGTTTATCAAATGGATGTTAAATCTTCTTTTCTCAATGGTGATCTAGAAGAAGAAGTTTATATAGAACAACCAGAAGGATTCATTTTGGGAAATGATGAAAAACTTGTTTGTAGACTTTAAAAGGCTCTATATGGTCTCAAACAAGCTCCAAGGGCATGGTACTATCGTCTTGACAAATATCTTCATCAACAAGGATTTTCAAAAGGGTCTGCTGATAGCAACTTATACACAAAAACTGAAAATGACAAACTATTGATTGTGGTTGTATATGTTGATGATATCATTTTTGGAGGTAATGAAGAGTATATGAGTCAGAAATTTGCTTATGATATGCAGCAAGAATTTGAAATGTCTTTACTTGGGGAACTAACATTCTTTCTTTGCTTGCAAGTGCAACAAGCAACAAATGGCATATTCTTATCACAAGCAGAATACCTCAAGAAAATCCTGAAGAAGTATGGCATGGAAGATTGCAAACCTGTAAGTACACCAATGATAACTGGATGTAATCTCAGTTCTAATGATGATTCCCCCATGGTGAATCAACCAGAATACAGATCTATGATAGGAAGTCTACTTTATCTCACTGGGACAAGACCAGACATCATGCATGCAGTTGGGATTGTTGGAAGATTCCAAGCTAATCCAAAAGAGTCTCACCTTCAGGCTGTGAAAAGAATATTCAAATATCTACAAGGAAATCAAGACTTTGGACTATGGTATCCAAAGAATTCTGATCTTACTCTTCATGCATACATTGATGTAGATTGGGCTGGAAGTGTTGATGATCGGAAAAGCACTAGTGGTGGTGCATTCTATATGGGGCCCCGGTTAGTATCTTGGTTTAGCAAGAAGCAAAGCTCTATTTCCTTATCTACAGCAAAAGCAGAATATGTGGCTGCCACATCATGTTGCACTCAACTTCTCTGGATGATGCAAACCTTACAAGACTTTCAAATCAAATGTTCACCTCCTATCTCCATTATGTGTGACAATACAAGTGCTATCAGTATCTCAAAGAATCCTGTTATGCATTCCAAGACCAAGCCCATTCCCATCAAATATCACTTCTTATGTGAACAAGTGCTTGAAAAAAAGGTGAAATTGGAGTATGTTCCCTCCAAAGAACAAGTTGCTGATATATTTACCAAACCTCTACCCAGGGAAGCGTTCAAATATCTCAGACAGAAACTGGGAGTAGTCTCTGCCATGTAGAGGATCAGATCTACTTAAATATAGAATATTAAATTGGATGTGAGGTGTTTTTGGGCATCTCTGAATGCACAGGCTAAGGGGGAGAATTGGTCATATGAAAAGGATGCATTGTTGGCATTTATAAGTCATTTTGTTATATTATTTCTGAAGAAACAACATGATCTCAGGGGGAGCATGGTATTGTCGGTTCAAAGGATCTTGATCAACTCTTTGCCATTGATGTCAAAGGGGGAGAAAATGCAACAAAGGGCTTCTATAAGACAATCAGAGGAAGAGTATTGCCATCAATGCCAAAGGGGGAGATTGTTGGAAATATTGTCATTGATGGTAAAGGAAGTGGCAAAGGACTTGGCATCTGACACAGTAACTAGGAACAGCGAAAAGAAACATAGCAGAGGAAAAAGGTCAGCAGAGAAGAATAGAGAAAGAGTGCATCTACAAAGAGCAGTATCAGTCAAGGAGAAACTTAAATTCAGTAGGAAGGATATTTGTGTCCCTGTGAAATTAAATCATATGAGAAGTTTTATTCGGTGTATGTATGTATCCTGATGGAGGAAATCCTGTGTATGATTGTGTTCTGATGAATGGAGAATACCAGTGTATTTGGGTATTGATTGGTTCAATTCTCATACGGAATGCCCTGAAACTCTGTTGAATTCATTCCCCTCATAAAGGAAGCCTGCGTATAACTAACTCTATCCTAATGGTAGAGAAAATACTGTCGGAAGAGAACTACATTGGTTCTTTGTTTATTGGAAATCCTACCGAAGATACACCAAGTAAGAAGGATAGCGCAAACCCAGACTACCCCTTTGGAATCATGAACGAAACCTTGAGCGAAGGGCGGAACCACGAAGGAGGAACAGTACAAGCGGTTTCCGGTTTTCATCGCACTGCTTTCGACGGGCAAGCGGTATTCAAGAGGTGGGGAGCGATTCCATAGAACGGGCGACACGCGTCCCTGAATGATTTCATAAAACCGCTTACCATGGCGCGCCATCGCGCGTTATTATTCGACCCAGGATGCCCAACGATATCGATACAAGCCGTTGATCTGGGAAGGAGCCATCGAACGGTGGTCGTATGAGGAAAGTGCATGAAGATTAACCAAAGTACGGTGGGCCATCACACGTTAACGTTCGGCATCGAAGGTCGAGCGATATGCATATATGTCGTTGATCTGGAAGCTTGCTATCTAACGGTGATCAGACGCTGGACTTGCACGAAGTTTACTTATGGTACCATGCACGTATTTATGTGGGCCCCACTTTTTAAATAATATTGATTAAGCCATTGATTATGCATGTGGGGCCGGATCCAAAGGTCTATTTTAAAAAGGCCATTTGATAAAAGCGTGGATTATTAATATAAATATTTAATTATCAAAGGGTGTGAATAATATTTTTTTATCAACTTCCACGAATTTGATAAATAAAAATTCCAATAAAAGAAGGAATACCATCAACGGTTGGATTGTTTTGACTCATGGGTTTACTAAAGGCAAAACTATATAAGGAGAAGAGAAATAGAATACGAGGTGTGCGTGTGAAAGGGTGGTGAATGAATAAATTTCTCTAAGGAATATCTGCATGGACGAACCTTGTTCTTAATTGATAAATCTGAATCTACGATGCACCTATGGATATGATCTAGAAACGATGAATCTCTACTATGATCGGCAAAAAGAAATGATGAAGACCTGACGGAAGTCTGATGAAGAAACTGAAGAAATCTGGTGAATCTAAGGGTTGAAGCTTTCTGTATGAAAGTGGAAGTATCCTGCCAGTAAAAGCTGGTGTGAAAATCAGGGGGTTGGAGCTCCTTTCCAGTAGTGGCTGGAGAACGAGAAAATGTTGTAGCCTTTCTGCAGGTGGGTGACTGTGTGCTGGTATATGTCTGCACCAACATAAATTTTAAGACGTTTTCTTTATAATAAAACTTGAGGACTGAGATTACAGCAGTGGTGGTTTTCTCTCGAATTGGGTTTCCACCTTAAATACTGGTGTTCATATGTATTACTTATGTTTGATGGTTTGTTCTGGTATTTCTATTCATGCTTAATGCTTACTAAACATCTGATGAATGAATGATGCAATAAGATCTTTGGACATACAAGTTGGAATCAGTAATGTAACATATGGTTTTAAAGAGAAAGGAAAAGTAAAATTTTCAGTCAGTTCTAAATACTGATTCACCCCCCCCTCTTAGTATTTTTCCAAAAACTAATACATATCCAAGACCTTATCCTTTAGGCTGGATATGCAATAATGCAAACTTGCAGGTAACAAGGAAGTGCATCCTAAGGTTTTCAATCAATTCAAACTTTCTTGATGAAGTTGAACTTGATGTAGTTTCGCTTGAGATTTCAGGTATTATTTTGGGAAGTCCTGATCTTTATGACAAGAAAGCCGTATTTAATCGCCATGAGAATAAGTATCACTTGTTCAAGGATGGAATTGAGTACATAGTTAAAGCGCATAAGAAGAAAAGAATTTTGTCTCTTATACATGCAGGAGAAATGAAGAGAATAGTGTTGGCTTTGTTAATGTTCAAGCATAGTGATGTTTTGAATGAGACCTTTCAAAATGATGCATAAAATGAACAAGATGATTTCATTGAAGTTGCTAATTTTTGTAATAAGATATTTCAGGACTCTAACATGTTTCCTTTGAAAAGAGGTAAACAAGATGAGAAAGAATTGCAACAGTCAACATCAGTGTTGAACGGTGATGGAAATAAGATGCCAGTGCAAGAGAGTGCAAAGGTCAAAGAGAAAGTGCAAACAAAAATTGACAAAGAATTCATAGGTTCCAAAAGTACTTGTTTTTAGTTTCAAAATTGTACATGGCAATGGCGAAAACACTTGGTCTAAATTCGATGCAAGTACAAGGCAAGACAAGCTAAAAATCACTATGTTGAGAGTGTTCGAGGTGAGACATTTTTCAAGTTTCCGTTGGTTGACAACCAAGGTGGAAACAAGTTTTTTTCTTCAAGGATAGATTTTTTTAATGCAAATTCAGGGAAATTACAACATGACAATGTCTACAACAGTAAGACAGGGTCTCAAGAATCAAGGAAAAAGACTAGTTTTTATGAAAATCTCAGATTATCGAAATTGGGAAAATTCTAGTGGATTGAGACTGGAAGGGTGAGGGAACTGTACCCTCATCCACATGTTCATTAATGAAAGATATTTTGGGGTCCAAAAGGATTCCAGTGGGAATGAATGATCAATTTCTCAGTTTTATGCTAAAAAATAAAAGCTCCCAGAATGGCGCAAAACCTGAACGACTGCGTAGTGCTCGTCGTTCTAAATTTGGCGCACTTCATTTCATGAAAAATGGACTTCTGTGCTCTCGGAAATGAGGTTTGACCGTTTGCACAAATAGGAAAAAAAAGGGAGCCCGGTTAGCAATCCGTAATGCTAACGTGGAATGCTGACTGGGCAGGGTCAATGTTTTGTCATTTTCCTCTGGTGAATGACAACCTGCCAAGTGGAAATATCTTATTGGTGGAATTTTTGGGTTATGTGGCAATTTTTGATTGGGCTAAATTTGATCCAATGGGGAGAGGACACGTGGTGCATCCTGGGGCCACCACGTGCCCCCCCCCCCTCCACAATGGTTTAGTGTAATTTTTTTTGGTTCAAGACCAGATGGAGGCGCCAGGGTTTGACCCCGCGACCTCCCACGCACTAGCACCATGCGTTACCACTCCTCCACACCATGACACTTAACCACTATGGGATTGTGCATATATTTATGTTGTATAAAGTTCTATGGCAGGGGGAGAGGGGTCCAACCTCTGAATCATACGACTAGAGTTCATAACCACCGGCAAGGGCTTAGCACAAATGCAGAGTTTTAATGTTAAGCTGAGTTTAGTTTAACGTTAAACCTGTGTTAATTAATACTAATCCACATTATTATCACTAAACCAGATTAGCACATAAAGCATGAGTTAAGGGATAAAGCATGGTTAATTAGCGCTAAATGTGCTTAATTAATTTAATGCACATTAATTATTGTTAAACCATATTAGTTTGGAGGTCTGCAAAATCTGGCAGAAATGCCGATTTAACTCCAACTAACCAGATTTAACTCTAGTTAGCTAAATTTAGGCCTGAAATTGTGGAGAAAATTGAAAAGGCTAGAATTTTTGGAGTTTTTGACCCAATCAGGAGCAAAAAGAGGCCAGATGACCATTTTTGGGCATTCTAAACTCACTGGTGTAGGTTTGAGGAGCAGAAAAGCATTGTAAATAGGACATTTTTCATATTTGATCATAATATAGAGGCCCAAGCCATGGAAGCTAGACCAAGGAGATGTAGCCCAAGAGGGGTGAACTCCTTCATCAAATACCTGTGTTGATGTGTTGTATGGGGATGTACTGTAATTTTATTTGCAATTGTTCAACTTTTATTTTATGTTAAATTGTTCATAAAATTAACATGAAAAACACTCATGAGACTCAATGATTTGCAAGTAAACTTGAACCCTTAAGCACATATAATACATTGTATTCAAATTCTTAAAGAGGAATTAACTGAGCATTACTAACATCCTCCATTTAGATCACCTAGTAATTCCTCTCTTTATTTTATGTTCTTTTCAATTACATTGTGAACAATAATATTGGTTTTCTTCAAGTTTCTGCTCCACATGACATCAACTAACCAATACACATCATTAATTTGAACCTATATATAATTTCAATATATTACATTGTTAAAAATTTTTCCTTATTATTTTGTTGGGATGAGCTACAATCACACTCACTAGAATAAGTTCTTTTCTTTGAACTATTATCAGCCATATTCTATCAAAAACCCTAGGAATCATCATATATAACAATTAAAAAATAAAAGTGAGTGTGCCTAATAAACCCATACACACTAATGCCATATACACATGTATATGCATCAATCTATGCAATTGTGTTGTTGAAAATTTAAAAACTTTTTGTTGGGACACTGTTATATTCAATCAATGCTCTATAAAGTAATAGACACACCGGTGCCTTGTTGTAGTTGTACACTGATGAACCCGTGAAAAAAATTAAAACCATAACCTTTTCAATATTAAAATATGTTGTGTTTAATGGTGGTATTGGCAGTACAAAATGCACTTGTGCATTGGTACTATATAATTTTCACTGATAACTTGTAATATCCCAAAAGGGAGAATGCATAATACAAAAACACAATAATTGAAAACTGCAGCAATGGACAAATAATCTAAATACACCATCAAAATATACATAATAGCTGAGCCATTTTATTATATAGGAGGTGGAATACAAGTACAACAATGTTCAAAATATGAGACACTCAAGCCAAACAAGTGGCCTAGAATGACCCTGAAGTCCTCCCACAAGAGGGATTGCGTAACTGTTGGACTGCTGGAAGGAACAATGCATTGTCCCTATTGCAAATGTCGAGATTGCAATTGCTGGCAAAAGATATAAGTGTATATCTAGAAGTTCGGAAGCTCATATGATGTCGAGATTTCAGATCCGGGCTCTATGATGAATACCCAATATAACCCATAAAGGAATTCCAGATCTGACAATCTTGGAAAATCACCCTCTTAGGCCCTGCAACTATATCACTACTGGGTATGCAGATCTACTACATGAGCTGAAGATATGATGGCTACAATAAGGCACAACCAACTCAATGCAAAGAGGGCTGATCCCTCCTTCATATTCTTAAGCCAGAAGCTCAAGATCTGTCTCCTTCTTCCTCCACTGAATGCAGTCGCTGAATACACAACAACTGAATAAAACTGCATTGTCAAGAATGGAGGCTCTATAGCCTAATGCTAGATGCTGCACTAAAGCTCAACAATGATGGAAATAATGTGCCCAAAGTGAGGAGATGGTACCTCAGAGGATTTCCAACTAAAATACTGGAAACTTCCCTCCTCCAATAGATCTACAGGACTGGACTGCTCAATCCCTTGGGTAATTGCTGCTGCATGGAGGTGTGTAATGTTGGCTTGAATGCCAAATATGAATATAAAACTCCTAGAAGATTTATCTTGAAGCACAAGGTGAAAGGATGAATCCTCCACCGGTTTCCTAGCTGAAAATGCTAGAAGAAACCTCCTCCTCTCAAACCCTCAAGCAGGAATGCGTAATTCCTCAGACTGAATGTGCTGTAGAGAGGGGCTGAATGTGGCACCAATGCTTGATGATGTATGGCAGCTCAAAGAAACCTTCCTAGAGTAGGTACTCAAAGTCCCCTGTGGGTAAGGGTGGGATTTCCACTCGAAAACACCCGTGTGCTAAACAACACTGTAGACTTAGCTAAAAAACTGAAGCATGCATAGAAATGTCAATTGAAAAATCCATATCTAAACAAATCAATAATCAAAATCTAAATCCTGCCTTATATTTCTGCCTTCATATCCCTTTTATGATTTGCGAGCCTTCCATAGCCTTGGCTCACCTCATAGCTGTGCTGCACATGTGTCCACCAGCCTCCATGAAGACTGTGTTGTCTCTCCATGTTCTCCACCATCTCTGCATTTAATTCCCACTCTCTCCATCATGTGTGCATTAGATGCATCACTTCCTCCACTATTTCATCATTAGTGATCTATGATCTTAATTTTATTGGACCATGATCTCATTTGACTTCCTCCATGATCTCCATGATCTTATCATTAATGTTGCATGATCTACACTCTTCCTTCATTAAGAAGTTTCTCCACTACTCCATAATGCAGATCTACTTCTAAATTATCCACATACATACATTAAAAGTGGATTTTATTCATTTATGGGGTTTATGGGTCCCTCCACCCTCTTATTTACTTAATTAATTAGAAAAATTAAGAACTCTAATATTCCAATTATTTGGTGGAAAATTGGGAATATTACATAACTGAGAAAACACTTTTTAAAATCAAAACTAATAGCCAAACCGTTTGGGATCCAATGAAATGATGGTCCCATTACAATAGATACCAAACACCCCATATACAAGTAAGGATAAATAAGACAATTTATAAATTTCCAACAAATGACCACTAAACTAAGTAAACCCTATAAATAGCTATTGCTCAAAATAAAAAATAATTGTTCTTGTGAACTAAAGAGAGAGGAACCAATAGAAACTATGATAAAGTTAGGGATTTAAAGATATTTCACTGAAAATGAAATCATATACCTCAAATTTCACCTTTTCAAATTCATATGTGACCTATGATGCCTTACAAATCTGGTTCTTCAAAAATATATTTCCACTCCAAAATCTTTGTTGGTAAGTCTCTCTTGCAAAAACCTTCTCGATAAATTTTAGCAAATGAATGACATAAAGATTATAATGATTTTTTATAAACATATATTTAGAAAAAAAAAATATTTAAATGCCACAAGAAAACAATTGAAATTATCAATAGGATGAAGTGGCATATATGATATTTCATGACCTTTGCAGATTTGCATAACCTATTATGATTCCTTACAAATTGGACTTAAAAAAAAAAAAGCTCTACCCTCGAAAGCATTTGTTGATTTTTCCTGCATAAGTTTCTCCTATAATTTTGTAAAGAAAAACAATATAATAAAGTTTATGTTTTATTTTAAAATCACACATTGGGAAAAAAAATCCCTTCTCATTTTGTTGATGTATAATTATGTGCATTGATGATAAATGCGCACACATTTTTTCCATTTTACCTTATTAATGTGTTGATAAATGTACCAATGTGTATCCATAAAAACGGGCACAAATAAAATATTATTGACAAAATACAAATCAAACTACAATTAAATTGTGTGCAGGTCTTGCTTCAAAAATGTTTGAATTGATGGCATTCTTTAGTGAACTTCATTAATACATGCCCCAATTTTCTTGGTGTATTCCAAAGCATTGGTGAATTAAAAAATGATAGGGCACCCAAATAATTTTTATAAACCAATTGAAATTATGTTTGAATTATATTATTCAATGCTTTCCAAACTTTATTTTGGGAATTTATTAAAGTATTGATTATAGTTTTGGCTCAAATGTAGGGAAAAACGTATGTTTATAATACCAAATGACCAGTTTTTCATATTCCAACTCATTCCATATCATTTTAAGTTCTTCAATTTCTCATTTACCAGTTATAGTAAGTTTAGGTTTTATTTATGATTCATTTATATAAATGAATTTATGTTATTTATGCATGTGCATTTGAAGAATTGTTTATTGTAATTTGTAGGATCATTATTCAAGATTGAATTTGAACCTGCATGATATTCCACCACTCTAAAAATGTTGCAAGCTATTATTAGGAGAAAGATATCGTAAGTAATTGTTTGATGAAAATGAAAAGTCACTTTACATACCAATTGTAACATCCATCTTCTAATAACCAAACTAGGTCAATGGTACCTCTATTATGACACACCATTAGTATGTGGTTGCTCAAAATGTAAAGGGTTAAAGAAGGACCCTCGACGTGTCACATTGTACTACTATAATTTTTTTATGGTAATGAGAATAGCTATATTAATTACAAATATGTGCTTAGATCACAAATATACATCGAGATTTACATCCATCTTCAATATCATCTACAGAATCCTAAACCAAAATTATTCTTCAAAGACGAATATAACTGATACTAAGCAGATATGGGTCTTTGGAGGTGAATAGCTTCTAATAGAGCCCCAAAATTAAACAAAATTTATAGTACATATAGCCTACTTCAAAATATAATGCTTTATTACAATAAATTTCCCCAAATCTATGTTGACTAGCACACTCCCCCCCACCCCCTCCAAAAAAAAAAATTGATATTTGAACATAGGATTCATGCTTAATCCAGTAAAGATGTTAAGTCCCTATATTAATGGTGTAGTCTCTTATTATGTTAGTGTAGCCCCCATTATTTTTATTTTTGTACCCTTGTAACCCCCATATTGTTATTATTGTGCCCTTAAATTATTATTGCTAGGTCAGCTAGGATTATATTGTGGCCCCACTAGGATTACATTGTGGCCCCATGGACTCCTATATATAGAAAGGAGGTTTTTTCATTTGTATCATCCAATAATTGTTCATTCATGTAATGTATTGGAGGTTTCCCCCTCGAAGTGGCTTATTTGTAAGGCGTTGATATCTCTTTTCTTCTATTTTTGGAGATGGTTTCCCAACATTTGGTATCAGAGCTTTGGATTCTAAGGTTTCGCTGCTCCAAACGGGTCATCGTGGCATTTTCGCTATAACGTTTTTTATACGAAGGTTCAAAAGTTGAAAGTTTTAGAGTACGAAGCCAAAATCCTGAGGAACATTTTCAAAAAATTTCAAAGCTTGGTTCGAAATATTTTCGGAGATATGGTCTGTGGAAGTTAGGAATTTTTCAGGCTCCCGAATTTCATCGTAAAGAGGCAATCGTGGGAAAATATTCATAACTCTCTCTTTGAGCATCGGATTGGAATTATATAAAAAGTGGCCATAACTACACATATTTTAGTTTTCTCTATATCAATTTCAGAGCCGAAAGAGGAAACAATGATACGTGGCAAGTCGTACAAGTTCGCTTTACTGAACTAGTCCATAATTAGGTAATTGTAGGAGATTGGGAGTAACTTTGTCTTAAAGAATCAAAATCAGGTCAGACATGTGGCATTTGAAAGAAGATTCAGAGGGCTACTTCAGGGCCAAATTTTAGGTATTGAAGATCCGAAATCGCAGAGATAATTCAGTTTCAATATCAAGCTCCTCAAAATCAAGAAAAAGGTGTGTATTTTTTTTTCAAATTGCATAAGTCTTGTTTGAAAAATCAGTTCTAGGTGATTCCAAAGGCCTATTGAGCATAGATATCAGTATTGGGTTATAAAATTCCTCCTAAAAATAATTCAACACCCATTAAGCCCTCAAAAATCTATACTATGACGCATGAAGAGGAAGAATTGTAGTATGAGATATCAAAATTACGGTACCAAGTGCAACAAATTTCAATCTTACGAAGAGCAAACGAAGATGACATAGATGGCTTAAAAGAAGAAATGGAGGCTAAGTTGGATGGTTTTAAGGATCAAATAATAGATATATGGATGATAAATTAGTGGAAGATCACATCGAGCATCAACAACAAATTCTCCAACTATCAAAGGATAACCTAACTTTGGTGCAGAATCTAATGAAACAACAGGAAGATAAACATCACATCAAAAGAAGTTCTGAAGCAGTCACAAAAATAAGAACTCAAAAAGTATGATGAATTTCAGAGTATCTCAACAAGTGGAAGAAATTTTCTGTAGAAGATTCCACATGGGAGGATGAGAATTTTATACAGAAGCATCAAGAAATAATCAAGCATTGAGGACAACACTTGTTTGAAGGAGAGGGGCATTTTAAGTCCCTATATTAATAGTGTAGTCCCTTATTATGTTAGTGTAGCCCCCATTATTGTTATTTTTGTACCCTTGTAACCCCCATATTGTTATTATTGTGCCCTTACATTATTATTGTTAGGTCGGCTAAGATTACATTGTGGCCCCATGGACTCCTATATATAGAAAGGAGGTTTTGTCATTTGTATCATCGAAGAATTGTTCATTAATGTAATGTATTGGAGGTTTCCCCCTAGAAGTGGCTTATTTCTAAGGCGTTGATATCTCTTTTCTTCTATTTTTGGAGCTAGTTTCCCAACAAAAGAGACAGAGGATGGTCTTAATTAACCATTAACTATCAAATCTGAAAATTTCAAATTGCAACCTTGGTTGGCACATTGATCTTCTTCCTGGTTATTAACCCTTATAATGTGCGTGAAACCCAACTTTGGGTATATTTTGATACCTTCTTAATCCAATTTAGGAGATTATCTAGAAATTTGTCTCTAGGGGAAGATCCTTTGACTGAATATTGAATTATTATAGGGAGCCACCCAACAGAATGAGAGAAGAGACCTGGAATTCTTTGGTGAGAAGAATTCCCTAGAGTAAACCATAGGCTTCTTCCTGATTATTTGTCATCTTACCCATACCCCATGAATAATCTAAAATTTTGATTTCTCTAAGGTCATAAAGTACTCCTCCCCATCTAACCACCCTTGTCACATTATCCCACTATATTAATTATTGAATACCCAATAGTTTATGGTCTATTTGTAACATACCCCCCACTATCCCTAGCCCTTACTAAGGGTAGAAGGAAGCAAATACTATGTGTTGCCCCGACCTCCATAGTTCTATCAAGGAAATGGGGTCACAAAATTCATTTTCGACCTTTTTCAACTCAAATCTTAAAATGGATATCGTCATTGCGTTTTTCTCATAGATCCCTAGAAATCACTTAGTGATTATGATAGTTAGCTAGTTAGCCTATATTTGGCATAGCTAAGTCCTCATACTAATAAAAATTACTATTTAGACTTCCTACTCATACTTATATAATATCTACATCATATGGAAAGGAGTTGACGGTTGTCAACACAAGATAATGAGATGTATGAGTCCTTCCCAATGTGTGAAAGCAGTTTCATACGTTTTTCATTCATTATTTTCATTAACTACATGGACTGATGTGATTAGATTTGCATTCTATGCCGGATGGTTATGTGTTTTATCTGACAGGTGGTACCTATGGTGCTTTAAGTTACTGACATGAGATTTGGTTTATCTGTAGTTTGTGTCTATCTCTAGATCATATTCATAATATGTGGGTCTTAATTCCATTTCTTATGGCGGTTTGGATTGAAACCCTATTTAAACAGGCATGAATCCTAACATTATATATATATATATATTGTTAGCCCCCCTATGAAATTCTTGACAAGCAAGCAAGGGGCTGGATAGTTTTGGAGCCTTCAAGGAATGCATCTCCCCTGAAGACACATCATCCTTGATGTCTTCTGTAAGCCTCTACTTTCTAGTGCAATCCCCTCTCCTAATTTCCCATCTGAAGCCTCACCAGTTATTGAATTATACCCCTCAAAAGGCCCATCATTGCCCCTCATATCCTTGCAAAATACCACATCTTTGTCCTTTTCCTCTTTGTCAAGTTTCTCCTTTCCCCCCCTCTTTTCCCCCCATTAACCCCCTAAATCCCCTTCATTCACCTATCGTTCCCCTTTGTTGGTGTCAGATTGCATTGAAAACGAATTAAAATGATATATTTCATACATTTGGGTCCTAGCCCCTTCGGCCATAGCCCCGCACTCCTTACCATCCACAGGACCCAGCGCCAAAACCGCTCGCCAGAGCAAAGGGTGCTTATTCCCCATTTCCTATCGGGCACGTCTTCATCCGTTGATCGTGGTTGATCGGACAATGTTAAAACCCAATGCCCCCCTGTTTCTTTGTTCACGTTCCTCATCGAACCATCGCTATCCATTTTCATGAAGATCTGACGGTCCACAGTTCTCCTGCCAGTGGTCCCCGCTCATGCACGGTTCCAAACCCGCCGGTTTCCATCGCACCGCTTATGCGCGGCAAGAAGTTTATCTCCAACGCCCAGCGATTCCATACAGCTGCTAACACGTGTCTTCTGTACGACGGCAAAACCACCATCCCATCGCGCATTATCCTTCGGACCAAGCCGCGGAGCGATATGTGTAATACCCGTTCGATCTGTCGACACCCATCCGACGGCTATCGTCCCTCGAAGCTGCGCACTGCGTAACCCCCGTTCATCGCACCTATTGGCCCACCGTCTGTCACCCTCCACCGTCGATCTCCACCATGACCGACGGTCCAGATCTGTTTGCCCTCCGTTGACCACCCCCTTGGTCCGCCCCGCCACGTCACTCCTGCCACGTGTGTCCACCGTACACTCACTCTTTCTGTTGCATATAGCGTTCAAAGTCGGGTTTTTTAAGGTTATTTTGTTCAAAACGTTTGCTGCTACAGTCCGCCATATTTCCCGTTTTCCACTCCGCACTGTGTTCTTTCGCCACAGTCTATCGTTATTCCACCATGGCACCATTATGCACGACCCTCCTCATCATCTCCGTTGTGTCCGCCACCCTAGTGTATGTTTTCTTAACCAGTTTTTGTATCTTGCAGGGTTTGCAACAGTTAATGACCGCCATGATCACCCAGTTTTCTATGCAGCGGCCCAGAAATGCAGAGAGGCCTTATACTTAGATACATTTAATGAAAAATGGCCTGGGAAGGTGAAGACAGGACGTTCATTAAAGGGACAGGGTTCAGACTCTGTGGAAAAGCTCCCGGCACCATTAAAGCTTGACCTAACCTGACAGAAGCAGAGATGGAGCGACAAAGTGTTTCAGTACAAAGCAAAGAGATTAAGGCACGCCAGAGAAAATCTTGAGCCTTAAATCTGCAGTTTAAAGAGGAAAAGCACCAGTTTGAAGACCCCGAGGACCGATCAAAAGTCATGAGCACAAGTAAAAGGTAACATCAGGGTTTATTCATCAACAGTATGTTTTTCTTCATTAAGGGCAGGGCGCCCATATAGCTTTTATTATGCACCGTGCCCCTGAAGAAATTTCCACCAGATAGCAGACTGAAACTACCAGAGCATTTGATTCACAACATGGCAGACCCAAGTATCATTTATTTCCATTTTTTTTACTCACTAGAAGTACTACAAACCACAGCAGCCAAAGTGCATGAAAGTCATATCAGGAGTAAAGGTAAATCTGAAGAGGATCGCTCTTTCATCAAAATAATTCCAGGGATTAAATGATCAGAATATTAAACAGAATGGGCCTCAGCCCTCTCTCTTTTCAGAAGTTTTAATACGACATTTAGTTCCTCACCTACCTCTACTACTTCTCTTCAGCTATAAAACTCAGAAAGAAACATTGTAAAAGTTGTTGATGAGATATCAGAGAAATGCAAGAATTTTCCTCTTGAGACAAGTTCTCTGTGTAATATTGTAAGATAGGTTGAGATTTGATGTATCCAGACTGAATGTTCAAGCTGTGGGCAATGTTGTACCTGATTGGTGTTGTTTTTTAATGCGACAAGCACATTTCTTTGGATCCTAATCTAAAGCAGCTGGTGATGTTTTCCTATCTCCGTGTTTGATTTCATTTCATTCCGTTTCTACTGGCTTGCATCAGAAGTTTGGCATAAGATTTACCCTTGATAGGTACCTTATGTTGCTGCTCTCCCAGCCTTTTATGTTTTCTGCTTATATGTGTATCTGAATATTGATTTCAATTGATTTAACCAGTGTAGTGGATGTCATTTCCTTCTATCTGATGTATGAATCGAAGGAATCTATGTTTAGATGTTCTTGCTAGGATTTAGTTGGATGAGTTGAGAACACTGGGAGGTCTAGGACCCTGTCTCTGCCTCACTAGGGTCTTTCCATCTCAATTAAGCCTTTCTAAGATCCCTTGTATTGCCCCTAATTTTGTCCAAGCAGGTCTGGAGTTAAATAACCTCTGACCTGATCTATAGACAGAATTGGATGGTTCTCCTCCTTTCATTTTCAGTCCTTAATGTCCCATTCCAAATATCATCTTTAAGATCCAAATGCTCTGGATGACTAGCCCAACTGAAAGATTGCACATTGAACACAAGTAAATCCTCTCTTGACTCCATTGCCGAATGGCCTTGATGTTCTCTGAGTTATCTATCTTTGCCTAATTTCCTCTTTGCTCATCCTTGTCTTATATTGGACCCTTCTTTCCTGATTCCCAACAACCAACACAAACAAACAAACAAACCTTGTGTCTATAACTAGCCTAATATCTTGAACCCGAGCCTCAAAGACATATCCTTTGACTTATATAGAGAGATCCCTCTCTGGGCCTAGGAGGGCTAGATCCTAAGGTCCGAAAGTGGTTCTATGTTGCCTCATCTTTTGGTCTTGCCAACCTGGCCAAAACATGGGAACCCCAACATATATATATATATATATATATATATATATATATATATATATATATATATATATATATATAATTTGATTTGATCCAACTCATAGATAAAAATATATGAAGATTTGAACCTGGCACACTAAATTATACCATGGCATCCTTATCCTCCACATGGCACCACATGTAGTGCCCGCATGGCCGCTATGCTACCTAGTGAGCCTTCGTGGAAGTGTCTCTACCTTCACAGTCGAAGGTCAACCCTCCCTCATGAAACTTCAAACCATTTTCATTGGAGTCCCTGAACTCGACTAGTCTGATGGGCCCAACCTATTGACCCCTGCCTTGAAGGTCACCTTGACCTTACTTGAGTACAATGCCGTTGGAAACCTTTGATCACTACTGAGAGGGGGGGTGAATTAGTAGTGTGATCTTCTTTACAATTTTACCAATTATTTCTTTTTACTGAATCACACATATATGCATCAACAACACATTAGATTATCCATGCATATAAACAAATAAGAAGCTAAATCAAAGAAACATGAGATAAATAAAACCATGAAAACCATCACACAAGAGACACAAGATATCTGGTGGAAAAACATTCATCGGGAAAAAAACCGCCCTTGTTGTTGTTTCTCTAATATAAATTTTTATTAGTGAAGCAATTGGTCTTTTACATAGCTTGTTGACTCCCATTAGCATGGAGACTCGACCTCATATACAAAATGCCAACACCCATCAACTAGGAGAGTTGATATTATTGATCAGCTCGGAAGACTCTGTTCTCTATGGATCTATGGACTACCATCCGCTGAAAGCCACCACGATCAATCGATCCTCGCCAAAATCCAATTGGACTATCCAACTACCATTGGATTGGGAAACATGTTCCTTTCAATGAAGCTTCGATATCAATGCTCCTCTCTCATGAAGTCACTGCTCCTCTACCATTATGAGGACCTCCTTTTGTCTATTTTCAAACTAGATCCAAGACACTATGCTCGAGAATAATTTAACTCTGCATACTACATTCTCTTAGCAAAAATTTCTCATAATCAAATAGAATATAAGCACCGCAAGTGAAATCTCTCAAAACTAGAAAAATAGTGGCCACAACAAATATGAATACAATCAAACCCTCACAATAATAAAATATTTCATAATATAAATAACACCACAAGA
Source organism: Pinus albicaulis (assembly GCA_034641835.2). NCBI lineage: Eukaryota > Viridiplantae > Streptophyta > Pinopsida > Pinales > Pinaceae > Pinus > Pinus albicaulis. The sequence continues at coordinate 124,725,680 of CM076581.1, read as the reverse complement.
AATTATGGCTATGAGCCAAATGCATCAACAGTTCCTGAAAAAACAACTGTGAGAGTCACTAACATATACCCCAGCAATATACAAAACTCTTCATTCAATATCTAGTCCAACAACTTCAATTCTGATATGTTATGAATCATGCTTCAGATCTTCTCATTGTTCAGCCATAAACCCTCATATACTAAAGGGTCTATGCTCTCCAATAGGTATGAAGCATCAACACACTTTTCAAGCTTATCTTCCACACATAGACACAACATCTACTCACCATCAACCATGACATAGCTCCAAGATCAAGTATATAAAGCATGTAGGGAAAAATTGAGCTTGAGGATAGGATCAAAGGTGAAAAAATTGGACCAAATCAATCCATTAAGGTCACTTCTTGTGCACTAAATGCATTCACATCACGAGAGGAAATTTTCAAACAATTTTGGACCTTTTCAAACAATTCTTGAAGCCTATGGGAATTTTCAAGCTATTTTTCTCCCGAACAACGCGAGGAATGCGAAGAAAATGTCGTGAATCCCTCAGTCACTCCTATACAATGTATCCATGCAACTAAATCTATAATTGCTCCCACAGGCTTGTCTAACAGTGACTAAGACCTTTCAGTCATTCTCATAGGCTGGTCTGCCAATGACTAATTAGGATATCATGTCCAAGTTGAAAAAATGCTAAAAAATGGAACTGCTCAGAATTGGTTTCAACCTGAATGACCGAAAAGGCCTCGTCGATGCGATTCTAGCGCCGTGAACATGACTCAAATCTAACGTTGTATGTGAAAGTTATGCAGGTTTAAAGTCTTCAGTAAACTCCAAAAACCAGTTGACCAAAGTTGACTTTTTGACTTTGAAAAAATAAAAAAAAGAATATTCCATGGAATATTTTGGGAATATTCCTCAAAATATTCCCTAGAATATTCCTTGGAGTATTCCATTCAGGCCAATACTAATTCAAAAAGTGGCATTATGTCATTGGAGGTTCATTGGACCATGCTATAGTGGACCAATGGCAGGCCGCCACGTGGCAGGCCTGAAGGCCACCACGTGGTCCAGGGGTCATGGCTAAAAAGATATATGGAGTCCCCGGGATTTGAAACGACGACCTCTTGGCAACCAACACAACTCTCTACCAATTCGCCTACACCGTGTTGCTTAACTCCTATAGGCGATGGTTTATATTTAAGTTTTAAATTGAATTTGGGAGGAAAAAAGGTGGAGGGCTAGCCCCGATGGTTCGTGACCGAGAGCCTATGACCAAAGGGCTTAACACCAGGTGGCAACAATTATCTGATGGTTATGGTTAAATGGTTTAAACCATAAGACATGTAAACAACGCCAAATAAGATGTAATGGTTAATGCCAAACGGTGAAGGTGGCGGCTAACTCGGTGGTTGGCACGACGATGGTCACATGTGACCCCGCCCCACATGGAATTTAATGCCACATTTAATTGTTACCACTCATTTGGGGCACGTTCCACCTTTCCTATATTTATGCCATTTTTGGCACTCCTAACTGGAGTTCCTCCAGTTTTGGAGGAGGTTTTCTAGTGCCAGTGGGCAAAATCTTGTTTGGGTCATAACTTTCATAGTATTGAACCAAATTGGATATAATTTTAGTAAATTTTGGGTTTCTTCAGCATTATGGAGTGTTTGGGATAGGTTTTAGAGTGAACAAAGATGTTCTTCAGCCATTTTTTCTTTAGAGAAGAGGAAAGAGCCATTAAGGCCATTAGGAAGATGGAGCTGTATTGGGTTGTACTTCACTGTTTGAGGTGAAAAAAAAGCCATTTTAGCATGTTTCTGTCTTCTGAAGTCAAATTCACAAATTTTTTTTCATGTTTAGGCAACTGTATAACCATTTCGAGCAACTTAATAGAGCAAGGACATGCCCATTGGGAGCCTTGGACCTGGAAGATGTAGCCCAGGAGGGGTGAACTGCCTCATCAGTTTGTTGTGTTTTGTTATGGTGAATTTATTTTTCTGTGTATTTCTGATATAATATGTTAAACAGTAAATTGAATTAACATTTCCTCACACAAAAACTCAGAAACATTTACCAAAAAATTTTTGATTAACCTGCAAGACATGGAAAATACTTTGCACACTAAATTAAATGGAAATGGATACTTTGCATAGCATTACAAATAGTTCAATTTTCAGATTAGATGGTATCAAAGCTCAATATTTGAGCATTAGGAGCTAGATTTTTACTCTGCATTTGTTCTTGTGCAAAGATATAGTTGATTTTTTGCAAGTTTTGATGCTTACTAGGCTTAAACTCAAAAGAGGGGAAGGACAAGTGGTTAGAGCACAAAGTAATCCTCAAACAAGAAGGGCCAAAGAGCCATTGCATCCACCATCTATGACACCCCCAAGAGTTACTAAAGAAGCATCAAGCATGTCTTCAAGAGAAGGAGAATCTCCTGAAGACATTGATCCCAAAGAAGAAGAACGAGTATTCCGAAAATCTTTTTTGGACACGACTGAGATGGTGAGGATACTCTACCAAGAAAGGAATGATAGGTTTATAGGAGAAGGGTCTAGAAACCATAAAGAAGAAGAGGGTTCTTCAGGAGGAAAGAAAAGTGATGACAAGTCAAATAAAGGACATGGAGGTAATGGTGATCCACCATCCCCATCTTCATCCTCTTCCTCTACATCATCATCCTCTACTTCGGTGAATCAATCTCACAAGTCTAAAACCACTAGTAAAATTCCATTTTTAAAGCTTGATGTTAAATTTGAGTTGCCTATGTTTAATGGTGAGGTCAATGTAGAGAAACTTGACAATTGGATAAGACAGTTGGAAGTTTACTTGAGGATACAGAACCTTCATGAAGATGACACCAAGATTCAGTTAACCTCTTTGAGAATGGAAGGAGTAGCATTGGTATGGGGGGAAGCCAAGACCAAGGATGAAATTAAAAAACATGGTAATATCACTTTATCATGGGCTGAATTTATTTCTGCAATTAAGCAGCAATTTTATCCATTAGCTCATTTACAAAAGGCTATCATGAATTGGAAAAGTTTTAGATAACTTAAGGGACAAAATGTTCAAGATTACACTCAAGAGTTTAGATGAAGGGCTTTATTACTTGGAATTGATTTTCATACCAAGAGACTTTGCTGAAATATATAGGTGGTTTACACATCTATCTTCTTCATACTATCCTTATGTTAAATCCTACTAGTCTAGATGAGGTTTGTGTCCAAGCCACGCATTTAGAGGCTAGAGGTAAACAATATTTTTATGGGAATGAGGGTAGTGAATTTAAAGGAAAAGGTAGTAAAAGAAATGCAAACTCTAGGAAAGAAAAAGGAAAGTTGTTTTGTAAAAACTGTTCCAAAACAAGCCACGATGAAGAAAATTGTTGGAAACTTCATCCGGAGCTGAAACCAAAAAAATTTAAAACCAAATATAAGGCCAAAGAAAAGGGAAAAACGGTTGCAACTACTGAACAAGACTTAGGGTCTAAATCGGGTGATCAAACTAAAAGCATAGCCATGGTACTAAAGAACATAAAGGGGACACACTATTTGATAGTGGGTCACAAGCGAATCTCAACTTAGAAGACTTATTCAAGAAACTGAAACTTGAGACCATTCCACATCCAAATCCATATCCACTTGGTTGGATTTGCAAGGATGCTAATTTAAAAGTTTCAAGGAAATGCATGTTGCGCTTCGCCATAACAACTCATTATGTTGACTTGGTTGAATTATATGTGGTACCGTTTGACATTACATGTGTGGTGTTGGGAAGTCCTTACTGATATGACAGAAAAGCGATCTTCCATATATTGAATCCTTTGTTAAACTGAGAGGGGGGGGGGGGGTGGGGGTGAATCAATGTAATCAATTCATTGTCTTGTAATACTTTCATTTAGACTTATTTACATCTTCATTTCTTGATTAACTTAATGTGCAATGAAACCACAATCTTAATTTGTGAGCAGCAGGTATTAAGTAGATTAAATTATAGAGTATCAACATATAATCATCATGAACATATACACTAGATATAAGTGGAAACCCATAAGGGAGGAAACCACATCTTATTATTGTTGTGATGCAAAGGCAAGCTCCTACTCCCTCTCACCACTGATTTTATGTAGGCTCCAACCTACATGAGGCTCCTACCTCAATTCTGCAAGCTACAACTTGTAAGGAAGCTCCAACTCCCATCTATTTTCTGCAGGTTGCAACCTATAGGAGGCTCCTACCTCAGCCAGCTACAACTGACATCTATCAAGCTACAACTTGATGTGGAAGCACCAACTTCCTCACATTACAATAAAATCATATGATGATTTACCTGGATATCAGCTTTGTTCTGTTCCTTCTTCACTGCTGTCCACTAGCCTTCATATTTGACTTATATCATCTCTGAATCTTCATAGCTTCTCTATCTACTCCTCCTTCTTCTTACCCTCTCTGCCTCATTTCTCTATTCTCTAACCTCTATATGCATATCTATGTGATATCATTTATAGAGTTCACCTCATGGCTGTTTGTATTCCACATGGAATTTGAAATGAACAGCCATGACTCTTTGACTTCTGCCTTCTCATTTCTTCGTCCAGCTCATTCATAGGAATATAGAAATATGTAAAAATTTCAGTTTTACAGTGGAGTTTTTTTTGCCTACGAAGACATGCCTTTGCATCACAAACAATATAAAATTAATTAAAACACTTACATTTACATTTGTAACTGATGTGTATCATTCAACCCTTTTAGTTCTTGGTTCACTGTATGTTTGTCTTTTCTGCTACTGTCAGTGTCTTTTTCAGTTTCTGCATACTATCCTGTTTTCCGTGCATGTAGAATGCATTTCCCAAATTATGGTCTAAATCTGGCAACTATTGTCATGTAACAGTTCTGCATACTCTCCTATTCACTACAATTGTGTATCTGCTGCATATATAACTGATTTACAAGTTTAGCCTCAAGTAAATCTCAAAGTCTCATGCATATAAAAATGCCTCTCCATTCATTTTTTCTGTGCTGGCAATTTAAATAAATGTATGCGGTAGCTTTTCCATCAAAGGTTAAAATATCTGTTTTTAAAAGCTTATAATAAGCCTCATTTGCTGAAGTTAAATTCCTGTTCTTAACACTATGGTTAGAACCCACATATTACAAACCCAATTCACAATATTCATATGCGGAAACTTTGCCTGTTTCAAATCTATGATTAAACCATAGTCCAACCCACTTCATAAGTCATCAAATGAATATTTCAACTTTGGAATACAACTCAATATATCATAGGCCCAAAGCTTATCTTTCACATATAACAATAATATGCCCAGCAAGCATTTTCATTTATACAAGGTTCGGCTTGCGTTTAGAACTTGAAGTATAACTCGTTTTTCCACATATGTTAACATATGTCAAGACTCTATATTGCACAAAATATCATATCTGGCCCACAACACTTTAATTTCATTTATCAATTGACATCTAGATTACATTACATGTGATTCCAGTCCCACAACCCATTCAACGCATATCAATTCACATACCTTGTTAACTCCCAAGAAACTTGACAACGCGATTGTCGTTGATCTTTTGATGGCTAAGATCGGACTTAAATCGTGCTACTAACATGAGTGTTCCTTGCCTTCCCAAAGTTGCGCGACATTTGTGGTTTTGGAATACCACCATTTGCAACGTGTCACTTGGAGACCGATATCGCGTTCCAATTTGTAAAACAACTTACCACTCTTGTGGTCGCGCAATACTCCCAGTTAGACTCATCAAAAACTGGTTTAACACATAGTCGGGCCCATGGCTTTATAATCCTGCCTTAACTTTCAATTTCTGTTGGAGACCATAATAATAAACCCATTCTATTGAAGTCGAATAATGTTCGACTTGCATTGAACCCATTCATGAGATCAAATAAATATTCGATTTGTACTTAACTCCCAAAGGTCTTCGGACTTTACTTATAGAAGTCTGAGTGTATTTAGAATTTGAATTAAACTCAAATTATGATATGGTCCGGCAACATATATCATAAAGTATTCGCTCTCACTTTCTGTGTGAGTATCCATTCAATGTTTTCCTTTATAAAGTTTGATTAGAGCCAAGTTACTAATGACTCATGGCACTTATATAACCATAATACATCAATACATTACGTTCTCCAATTGACAAGGGTTTGAAATATTACATAAGACCCTTGACGTTGGGTTTTTAAACACAAGAACTAACATATATGAAAGTTGGGACCCACAACAACCATAATTCACCTTGCCTTAAGTTTCGCGCATCTTCATGATGCGAATGCTGTTAATCTCCGATGGCTAGAAATCGGATGGAAATCGCATTTTTTCACGAACAGAACTTTAACACGCAAAAATAATGCGAAATAGGCAGTTTTTAAATACCATTGTCACCACGTGTCAATGCCTAGATGCTATTGCATTTTTTTTCGCAATACCATATACTGTCTATTTGTTATGCGAATACCGCCGGTTTGGATTTGAAACCCATCTTTACTGTTCAATGTCGGTTCCGCTCATCTTCATGGTTCCGCCCTTTTAAAAGTTGTTCCTCATGCATGTTTTAACTTTGCGCTTCCATTCATTTCGCATTCGATCTACGTTCTATGTACTTGGGTAAAACATCCGAACCTTGCTACTTCAGAGTTTATTATATGTCTTGACTACTGATTCCATCTTTAACTACACCATTGCTTCTTTTCTTTGACAGGTTTGTTGATTCATTGCTCCTCTTTTCAAGACTGTGTGAAACCCCTTAGGAGGTTCTCAACCTCTCCACTTTTGTGAAACCAAAGTTTCCAACATTGTTTCAACGGAGCTCAAAATCACTACTTGAACTAATTTACAGAGATTGATTTCAAACCAATTTTGATTCCTCTACTCTTCTTCACTGTGATATGTAATTACACAGAAGAACGTAATTCTCTCTTGAATACATTATAAAAATGAAATCCCGCCAACAGGTGCCTTACAAGGTTTATGGCAATGGTATTCAATAACATCGACCTACCCTGAATCAATACTAATTCATCCATTTACACAGAATCCATATACAACCAAGTCACATGGAATTCAGAACAATTCTTCATTTATACATATGAGCTCAATTACAAACCCCTGTTTGCCCAAATCTGAAACACTCACACACTCTGCAGCTCTGCTCCCTGCTTCACGTCTAATTTTCTCCTTGCCTCTCTTTTGCTACCTATCTGCTTCTTGTATGTCCCCTTTGTCATCAATGAAAATATTTCCAATTATCTCCCCCTTTGGCATTGATGGCAATACACTTCCTCTGCTTGCCTTTTAGAATACCCTTTCTTCTGCTGCTTGCTTTTCCTCCCCCTTTGACATCAATGGCAAAGGGTTGCACATTTCCTAGTGTGGTTTCCAACTCTTGTCCATAAAAATCTGATCTTGAGGACCTATTCCATGCACTGCTTACTAGCTCTGGCTCTTTTCTGACAATATTTGTTGACCGATCTCCCCCTGGAATGATGCTTTATTTTCATGTCAGAGAGTAACATCTGCAGACACTACCTCTAGTTTGTCTCTTAGATATTTGAATGGTTCTTTAGCAAGAGGTTTTGTGAATATGTCTGTTGTTTTTTCCTTTGTTGGTACATATTCCAACTTCACTACTTTCTGTGTTACTTGTTCTCTGAGGAAATGGTACTTAATTGGGATGTGCTTTGTTTTTGAATGAAGTACAAGATTTTATGATATACTTATTGCACTTGTATTGTCACATTTGATAGAAATAAGTTCATCAATGCTTACCTTCATATCTTGGAGAGTTTGTTTCATCCACATTACTTGTGTGCAACATGCTGCTGCTGCTATGTATTCTGCTTCTGCAATAGATAGAGAGCTAGAAGTTTGCTTCTTTCTTAGCCATGCCACCAGAATTTTTCCCAAATAAAATGCACCTCCACTTGTGCTTTTCCTGTCATCCAAGCAGTTGGCCCAATCTGCATCTGTATATGTTGTCAAAGTGAAGCTTTTTCTTTTTGGATACCATAGCCCATAATGTGTAGTTCCTTGTAAATATATGAATATTATCTTGATTGCTAGTAAGTGATTTTGTTTTAGTGCTACTTGATATCTTTCCACAAGTCCTACTGCCAACACAACGTCTGGTCTAGAGGCAGTTAGGTATAGCAGACTTCCTACCATATATCTGTAAAGTCTTTGATCTATATCTGCAGATCCATCATTAGCACATAGCTTGCATCTAGTGATCATGGGATTTGACACAGGTTTGCAGTCTTCCATTTGGAACCTTTTTAACATCTCTCTTAAGTATTTTTCTTGTGAGATGAATGTTCCTGTGTTCTTTTGTTGAATTTGAAGTCCTAAATAGAAGGTGAGCTCTCCAATCATAGACATCTCAAATTCTGATTTCATTTCTTCAGCAAATTATTTTGTTAATTTCTCTTTGTTGCTACCAAACATGATGTCATCTACATATACTACTACAATTAGGAGTTCATTTTCATTTGCCTTTATGTACAAATTGTTGTCTACTCCTCCTTTCTCAAAACCTTGTTTTTGTAAGTATTTGTCTAGCCTTAAATACCATGCACAAGGAGCTTGTTTTATCCCATATAAAGCTTTTTTTAATCTGCACACATAGTCTTGTTTATATGTTAAGGAGAATCCTTCAGGTTGTTCCATGTAGACTTCTTCCTCTAAATCTCCATTTAGGAAGGCAGACTTCACATCCATTTGATATACCTTGAAGTCATGGTAGCATGCAAAGGAAAAAAACATTCTAATTGCTTCCATTCTAGCTACAGGGGCAAATGTTTCATCATAATCAAGACCTTCAATTTGTGAATATCCCTTGTATACAAGTCTGGCTTTATTTATGATTACCTGCCCTTGTTCATTCTTCTTATTCTTGAATATCCATTTTGTGCCAATGACATTTTTCCTAGTGGGTCTTGGAATTAATTCCTAGGTATTGTACTTCTCAATTTGTTCCAGTTTCTCATTCATAGCATTTACCCAATTTTTGTCTTTACTGGCTTCTTCGAACTTCTTTGGCTCTATTTGAGATAGCATGGCTAGGTATACTTCTTCTTTCTGTTAAGCTAGCTGTCTTCTAGTCTGGACTCCCACACTTTTGTCCTCAATGATTTGGTCTTCTGGATGATTCTTTTGAGTGTTTCTTGAGGGACCTTTTGAGTTTAATTCAGTATCTTTTGTTTTCTTTCTCAGTTCATCAGTATCTTGCTTCTCTTATTCATGATCTTCTAGAAGATTGCTACATCTTGTACTTCTTGTTATGTTTGGTAGATCTTCATCAAATATTACATCAATGCTTTCCACAATTTTGTGTACTGTTTTGTTGTAGCACCTGTAACCCTTACTCTTGGATGCATATCCTAAAAATATTCCTTCATCAGCTCTTGCATCAAACTTTCCCAGGTTTTCATCATTATTATTTATGAAACACTTGCTTCCAAAGACTCTAAAGTGCTTGATTGATGTTGGTTTACCATGCCATAGTTCGTAAGGAGTCTTGTCACAGTTTGGTCTTAAATGAGCTTTGTTAAGAATGTGAATAGCTGTGTGTACTTCTTCTGCCCAGAAGGTTTGGGGAATGTTACTTTCTTGCATCATTGCTCTGGAAATATGTTGTACTGACCTGTTTTGTCTCTCTGCCACTCCATTCTATTGAGGTGTACCTGCAATTGTAAACTGTTGTCTTATCCCATGCTCATCGCATAGGTCTGCAAAATCATAGTCTATGAATTCACCTCCTCTGTCTGATCTGATGCACTTTAGCTTGCATCTTGTTTGATTTTCTGCCAATGCCTTGAATATCTTGAATTTCTCAAGTGCTTCAGATTTATATTTGAGAAATGCTACCCACGTCATTCTGGAAAATTTATCTATTATCAGCATGAAATAAGATTCTCCACTTGGTGCTTTAGTTCTTGAAGGTCCACACAAGTCCATGTGGACAAGCTGAAGAGGTCTACTTGTAGATAGTTTCTCTTTGGTCTTGAAAGATGTGCGGGTCTGCTTGCCTAGTTGGCAGGATTTACATATGGTATTTGAAGGCTTATTTATGACTGGCATATCTCTGATTGTATTCTTCTTGCTTAGACTTATGATGTGGTCAAAGTTTAGATGTCCCAATCTTCTATGCCATAACCATGATTCATCAAGTTTGCTTAGGTGACATGCTTCGTCCTCTTCTTTCACTATGTCAACATTACTTTCTGTTCGAACACCTTTGATCAAGGAATTTTCGGTGGTGCTTGATCTTACTTCACAATCTTTGGCTCTAAAAATGACTTCACAACCTTTATCACATATTTGACTAACATTTAGCAGATTTTCTTTCAGCCCATCCACAAATAGTACATCTTGGGACTTTCCTCTTCCATTATCCAGACTAATTGAGCCTTTTCCTTTTATTTTCCCTGCTTTATCATTGCCGAATGTTACATTCCCAGATTTCTTTTCATCAAAGGTTACAAATTTGCTGTGATCTCCAGTCATATGCTTTGAGGATCCACTGTCCAAATACCATTGGTTTTTCTGATCTTGAGCTATTAGAGCTAGGTCACACTTATTCAACTTCTTTTTCCACTGCATGCATCTTTTTGTTTGGTACCTTTCTTGAGATGATGGACCAATTTCTTTGAGAGGACATTTGTTACATGTGTGCCCAACTTGATGGAAATCATAGCATTTGATTATGTTTCTGAATGAATTATGTACATGAGTGAATTCTTCATTGTTCATCCATCTCCTTGAGTTTCCATACATCAATATTTATCCATTTGTTTTGCACTCCTTGGCTTTATGAACGAACTCCTTACCATAAAAACAATACCCATAAAAACAATTAGCATACCTGATGAAGGGTTGTCTTCTCCATTTGTTTGCTTGAGGTAGTCTTTTCACTTTTTGCATCCTTTGCTGGTTGGAATCGATTCTCCTTTTATGATAGTATGCAACAATATGTCCCAGTTTATGGCAGGCATAACAAGTGACATTTTTCATAGGGGGAAGAATCTCCTTTGACAACTTCCAAATTTTATATATTCAGGAGTATATGAGCCTTTTTCAGTTGACTGTTTATTTATTTCGTTCTTTGTCATTTGAGGTTCCATCATGTTCCTGTTTACTTTATTGCAGGATTCTACTTCTGTAGGAACTTTATGAGTTGCTTCATTATCCTTGATAGCTTTTACAAAAAAGATATTCCTGTTATCTATTTCTTTGACTTTACTTGTTTCTCCTTCATAGCCTATCCCAGTTTTTATTAGAGATATTTGAGCATCTAGTATGTTATTCAACTTAGCAGAGCTTTTCATTTGAGAAATGTTTATTAACAGTTTCCTTTGGGTGTTTTCTAATTTCTTCCTCAAGCATACTAATTCTTCTTCCAATTTCTCTTGCTTCTAAATTTTATCCTCAATTTTCTTAAGTAAAGTGTCTTCTACCTTCTTGGCTTCTTCAAGCTCTACTTTCAACTGAATGAGGTCTTCTGAATTTTGTTCTTCTCTTACATATTTGAGGAGAATGTCTTTTTGTTTTCTGCACTTTAGTTTAAGTCTGTCTATTTCCTCCAGGGCACTTCTTAGCTCCCCCTCAAGATCAACTTCACCTTATTCCTCATCTTCTAGAAGGAATCCTTCAAGCTCTTCTTTGGCCATCAATACAAATTCAGAGGTTGCTTCTTCATTTTAGGTTTCATCTGAGTTTTCAGATGCACTGCTATCTTGCTGAGCATAAAATGATTTTCTCCTGTTTCTATTCCCTTTCTTCCAGTTCTTTGATATGGTTTTCTCTGACTCTTGAGTCTGATTCTTTGTCTTCTTATGAGGACACTTAGAAGCATAGTGTCCAACTCTTCCACAGCTAAAACATTTAAACGTAAGTTTACCTTTATACTTGCTTGAGCCTCTATCTAATCTTCTGATCAATTTGGCCTCTTCTTCATCAGAGCAAGAGCATGTATCTTCTTTTTATTCTCTTTTCTTCTCTGTCTTAAAGGTTTCCTCCCTCACATTTGACTTCCTCTGTGGCAGTCTCATCTCATTGGCTGTTAAGTTTCCAAGTAATTGGTTCATGGTCAAAGTTTCCTAATCAACTGTTTCTTCTTTGGTAGAAACCTTGGGGTTAAATCTGGATGGTAAATATCTTAGAATATTTTGACCAATTACACATTCTTTTATGGTTTCTCCTAGAGCTTTCATGTTATTTACAATTTCTGCAACCCGTAAAAAGAAGCTGGCAATGTCTTCATCATCATTCATTTTTATATTTTCAAATTCAGCTCTATAGACTTGAAGTTTGGCTATCTTCACCTTTTTTTCTCCCTCATGGATGTTTTCTAGTGTATCCCATATTTCTTTGGTAGTCTTTTTGTGCATTACTTTGATAATTTTGCCTCACACAGTCCACTTAAGAGTGCATTCATGGCTTTTGCATTAGCTACAAAGTCTTGTTTGGAATCTTTCTCTGAGTCAGACTCCTTTGGGGCATATCCCAATTCCACAGCAACCCAAACTTCTATTCCTAGAGACATTATATATGTCCTCATTCTTATTTTCCAGAAGGCATAATTTGTACCGGTGAAAAAAGGGGCTTTATTTGTTGAGCATCCTTCTAGACTAGTCATCCTAGGGACCTAAGATCTCCTTCCAGTTGTTAAACTGATATAGAAGGAACCTGAACTGATACCAATTGTTGAATCCTTTGTTAAACTGAGAGAGGGGGGGGGGGGTGAATCAGTTTAATCAATTCATTGTCTTGAAATACTTTCATTTACACTTATTTACATCTTCATTTCTTGATTAACTTAATGTACAGTGAAACCACAATCTTAATTTGTGAGCAGCAGGTATTAAGCAGATTAAATTAAAAATTATCAACATATAATAATCATGAACATAGACACCAGATATAAGTGGAAAGCCATAAGGGAGAAAACCACATATTATTATTGTTGTGATGCAAAGGCAAGCTCCTACTCCCTCTCACCACTGATTTTCTGTAGGCTCCATCCTACAGGAGGCTCCTACCTCAATTCTGCAAGCTACAACTTGCAAGGAAGCTCCAAATCCCATCTATTTTCTGCAGGCTGCAACCTACAGGAGGCTCCTACCTCAGCCAACTACAACTGACATCTATCAAGCTACAACTTGATATGGAAGCAACAACTTCCTCACATTACAATAAAATCATATGCTTATTTACTTGGATATCAGCTCTGTTCTGTTCCTTCTTCACTGTTGTCCACCAGCCTTCATATTTTCCTTATATCATTTCTGAATCTTCACAGCTTCTCTATCTACTCCTCCTTCTTCTTACCCTCTTTGCCTCATTTATCTATTCTCTAACCTCTCTATGCATATCTATGTGATATCATTTATATAGTTCACCTCATGATTGTTTGTATTCCATAGGGAATTCGAAATGAACAGCCATGACTCTTTGACTTCTACCTTCTCATTTATTTGTCCAGCTCATTCAGAGGAATATAGCAATATGTACAAATTTCAGTTTTACAGTGGAGTTTTGTTTTCCTACAGAGACTTGCCTTTTCATCACAAACAATATAAAATTAATTAAAACACTTACATTTACATTTGTAACTGATATGTCTCATTTAACCCTTTCAGTTCTTGGTTCACTGCGTGTTTGTCTTTTCTGTTGTTGTCACTGTCTTTTTCAGTTTCTGCATACTCTCCTGTTTTCCATGCATGTAGAATGAATTTCCCAAATTATGTTCTAAATCTGGCAGCTGTTGTCATGTAACAGTTCTGCATACTCTCTTGTTCACTGCAATTGTGTATCTGCTGCATATATAACTTCTTTACAAGTTTAGCCCCAAGTAAATCTCAAAGTCTCATGCATATAAAAATGCCTCTCCATTCATTTTCCCTGTGCTAGAAATTTAAATAAATGTATGTGGTAGATTTTCCATCAAAGGTTAAAATCTCTGTTTTTAAAATCTTACAATAAGCCTCATGTGCAGAAGATAAATTCCTATTCTTAACACTATGGTTAGAACCCACATATTACAAACCCAATTCACAATCTTCATACGGGAACTTTTCCTGTTTCAAATCTAGGATTAAACCATAGTCCAACCCACTTCATAAGTCATCAAATGAATATTTCAACTTTGGAATACAACTCAATATATCATAAGCCCAAAGCTTATCTTTCGCATATAACAATAATAAGCCCAGCAAACAGTTTCATTTATACAAGGTTCGGCTTGCGTTTAGAACTTGAAGTATAACTCGTTTTTCCACATGTGTTAACATATGTCAAGACTCTATATTGCACCAAATATCATATCTGGCTCAAGACACTTTAATTTAATTTATCAATTGAGATCTAGATTACATTACATGTGATTTCGGTCCCACAACCCATTCAACGCATATCAATTCACATACCTTGTTAACTCCCAAGCAACTTGACAAGGCGTTTGTCATTGATCTTTTGATGGCTAAGATCGGATGGAAATCACGCTACTAACATGAGAGTGCCTTGCCTTCCCAAAGTTGCGAGAAATTTGTGGTTTTGGAATACCACCATTTGCAACATGTCACTTGGAGATTGATATCGTGTTCCAATTTGTAAAACAACTTACCACTATTGTGGTCACGCGATACTGCTAGTTAGACTCATCAAAAACCGCTTTAACACATAGTTGGGCCCACGGCTTTATAATCCTGCCTTAACTTTCAATTTCTGTTGGAGACCATATTAATAAACCCATTCTATTGAAGTCGAATAATGTTCGACTTGCATGGAACCCATTCATGAGATCGAATAAATATTCGATTTGTACTTAACTACCAAAGGTCTTCAGACTTTACTTATAGAAGTCTAAGTGTATTTAGACTTTGAATTAAACTCAAATTATGATATGGTCCAGCAACATATATCATAAAGTCTTCACTCTCACTTTCTGTGTGAGTATCCATTCAACGTTTGCCTTTATAAAGTTTTATTAGAGCCAAGTTACTAATGAATCACAACACTTCTATAACCATAATACATCAATACATTGAATTCTCCAATCAAGGGTTTTAAATATTACATAAGACCCTTGACGCTGGGTTTTTAAACCAAAGAACTAACATATATGAATGTTGGGACCCACAACAACCATAATTCACCTTGCCTTAAGTTTCGCGCATCTTCATGATGCGAATGCCGTCGATCTCTGATGGCTAGCAATCAGACGGAAAGCGCATTTTTTCTCGAACAAAACTTTAACACGCAAAAATAATGCGAAATAGGCATTTTTTAAATACCACTATCACCACGTGTCAACGCCTAGATGCTATCGCATTTTTTTTCGCAATACCATATACCGTATATTTTTTATGCGAATACCGTCGGTTTGGATTTGAAACCCGTCTTGACTGTTTAATGCCGGTTCTGCTCATCTTCATGGTTTCGCCCCTTTAAAAGTCGTTCCTCATGCATGTTTTAACTCTGCGCTTCCAGTCATTTTGCATTCGATCTACATTCTATATACTTGGTAAAACATCCAAGCCTTTCTACTTCACAGTTTATTATATGTCTTGACTACTGATTCCGTCTTTAACTACACCATCGCTTCTTTTCTTTTGTAGGTATGTTGATTCATTGCTCCTCTTTTCAAGACTGCGTGAAACCCCTTAGGAGGTTCTCAACCTCTCCACTTTTGTGAAACCAAAGTTTCCAACACTATTTCAACAGAGCTCAAAATCACTACTTGAACCAATTTACAGAGATTGATTTCAAACCAAATTCGATTCCTCTAATCTTCTTCACTGTGATATGTAATTACACAGAAAAACATAATTCTCTCTTGAATACATTATAAAAATGAAATCCCACCAACAGGTGCCTTACAAGGTTTATGGAAATGGTATTCAATAACATCGACCTACCCTGAATCAATACTAATTCATCCATTTACACAAAATCCATATACAACCAAATCACACGGAATTCAAAACAATTCTTCATTTATACATATGAGCTCAATTACAAACCCCTGTTTGCCCAGTTATGAAACACTCACACACTTTGAAGCTTTGCTCTCTGCTTCATGTCTAATGTTCTCCTTGCCTCTCTTTTGCTATGTCTCTACTTCTTGTCTGTCTCCTTTGCCATCAATGAAAATATTTCCAACACCATCGCCATGAGAACATGTACCATTTGTTCAAGGATGGTAAGGAGTTTATTGTCAAAGCACATCCGAAGAAGCTAGAATAGTCTTTAGTGAATGTAGGGTAATTGAAAAGGCTTGTCAATGCAAGTCAAAATCTAACTTTGTTGATGATTAAGAAAAAATATTTTGTACATAATCCTTTTCATGTTATTTTTGATGTAAATGATGATATGTTTTAGTCTGAAAGCAATTCGTCTTTGGAAAAAGATGACAAGATGTTGCAAAAATTGTTTTTGGTGTCCATCGACATAGAGAACAAAGTGTCGGCACAAGGTGGTGCAAAAATCCAAGAGAGGGTAAAGCATGCAAGAAAAGAGGGCACAAAGTTCAACATGAGTCATTGCTGGTTTCAGAATGGCAAATTGGTATGGCGAGAAAACTTGGTCGGGAATTGACACAAGTACATGGCTCATTCAGAAAAAATTCGCCATGAGTACAGTTGGCAAGGTGAATCTCAATTTTAGTTTACTTTGAAGGTAGAACATTGTAGGAGTAGTATGTTTTCTGCAAATTTCAGTTGATGCTCTGCAAATTTCAAAAATTTGCAGCATGACATAGTCAAGGTTAGCAACAATCGGTCAAGAGATTCAAGGAAGAATTTATCTTTTATGAGAAGCTCAATTTGATGAAGTCAAGAAGATTTTAGTGGTTCAAGTTTGGAAGAGTGGAGAATCAGTCTCCTCATCTTCATTTTCTATAATTCAGAGAGCTTTTGGGGTCCAAAAGCTTCCCATTTGGGAGGTGTGATCAAGAGATCATGTCCAAGTTGAAAAAATGCTCAAAAATGGAACTGCTCTAAATTGGTTGCAACCTAAACGATCGAAAAGGCCTCGTCGCTGTAATTTTGGCACTATGAACGTGACTCAAATACGACGTCGTATGTGAAAATTATGCAGGTTTGAAGTCTTCAATAAACTCCAAAAACTAGTTGACCAAAGTTGACTTTTTGGCTTTGAAAAAAAATTAAAAAAGAATATTCTAAGGAATATTCCTCAAAATATTCCCTAGAATATTCCATTTGGGCCAATCTTAATTCAACAAGTGGCATTATGTCATTGGAGGTTTGTTGGACTGTGTTACAGTGGGCCAATGGTAGGTCGCCATGTGGCAGGCTCGGAGGCCACCACGTGGCCCAGGGGTCACAGCTAAAAATATATATGGAGTCCGTGGGGTTTAAAACGGAGACCTCTTGGTGGCCAACATAGTGCTCTACCAATTTTCATACACCGTGTTGCTTAACTCTTATAGGCGACGGTTTATATTTAAGTTTTAAATTGAATTTAGGCGGAAAAAAGGTGGAGGGCCAGCCCGATGGTTCGTGATCGAGAGCCTGTGACCAAAGGGCTTAACACCAGGCAGCAAAAATCATCTGACGGCTATGGTTAAACAGTTTAAACCATAAGACATGTAAACAACGCCAAATAAAATGTAACAGTTAATGCCAAATGGTGAAGGTGGCGGCTAACCTGGCGATTGGCACGACGGTGGTCACATGTGACCCCACCCCACATAAAATTTAATGCCACATTTAACTGTTACCACTAATTTGGGGCGCATTCTTCCTTTCCTAGAGTTATGCCATTTTTGGCACTCTTAACTGGAGTTCCTCCAGTTTTGGAGGAGGTTTTCTAGTGCCACTGAGAAAAATCTTGTTTAGGTCATAACTTTCACAATATTGAACCAAATTGGACGGAATTTTAGTCAATTTTGGGTTTCTTCAGCATTTTGGAGTGTTTGGGATAGGTTTTAGAGTGAAAATAGGTGTTATTCAGCCATTGTTTCTTCAAAGAAGAGGAAAGAGCCACCAGGGCCATCAGGAAGATGGAGTTGTATTAGGTTGTACTTCACTGTTTGAGGTGAAACAAAAGCCATTTTTAGCTTATTTCTGTCTTCTGAAGTCAAATTCATAGCTTTTTTTTCCTATTTAGGCATATATTTTACTGTATAACCATTTTGAGAAAATTAATAGAGCAAGGACATGCCCATTGGGAGCCTTGGACCTGACAAATGTAGCCCAGGAAGGGTGATCTGCCTCATCAGTTTGCTGTGTTATGTTATGGTGAATTTCTCTTGCTGTGTATTTATGATATAATATGTTAAATAGTAAACTTAATTAACATTTCCTCACGCAAAAACTCAGAAATAATTATTGAAAACATTTTGTTTAACTTGCAAGACATGGAGAATACTTTTCACACTAAATTAAATGGAAATTGATACTTTTCATAACATTACAAATAGTTCCATTTTCAGATCAGCGACTGTGGCTAAGGATGAGGGAAAACATCATGCATTCAGCTCAAAACATCTTCCATTAGTTAGATCCTCTTCTCCAACACCTGTACATTACTCCAAACCTCTGACATGACCTATGACACATCTGCAAGTAGATCAAACATGCCTCCCAAGTGTCACTGCGAAGTTGATCTACAAGGGAAAACAAAAAAGTTTGGCAAGTGTTCCAACAAGTCCTCCACTCTCCATAAAATCTCTGAACAAGCTGAAAAACCTATGAACATACCTACAAAAATTTTAGCACCATAATAAAACCATCACATCACTACAACAATTCATCCTCATAATCATATACATGAAGACCTAATGAAAACCTATTTGACAACTCAACTAGTGTGTCATGAACCATCAACATCACATGCAGATCTGCATCATCAACTTGTAGCAGCATCATCATCCAAACCAATGCCACCACTAACCATCATGAGTGTGCCATAATCATAAGGACAACATTAATGCCAACACATGCCAACATGAGTGACATCATACTATTGATATCAATGCCAACCACTAGGAACAAAATGCCAAACACATATGCACATGACACGCAGCACCATGAGCCCGTTGACATCAATTGTAAACACTACAATGCCAAAAAATGTGTGGTTAGTTGCAACACCATGTGGACCTTGGGTTTCAAGCCAACTAGCCCAACTCCCTACTAAGGTCCCACTCGACTAATCTATCTACACTCCTCTAGTTGGGTTCAAACTCATTTTGAGTTCGACCATTCAACCAACATGCCTGGCCCTGACCTGGTGGGTCCCATAAGTGAATTCAACCTATTTTGTGATATTTTATACTTAGAAAATTTTCTAATTTTTCTTTCTAATTTCACACAAGCCCGAACCATACCAAATCTCACTACCTACGAAGAGATAAAAATTGCCATCTATGAGTTCAATAATTGAAATATGAAGATATCATGAACCCTTTCCAGCGCCCCTTAAGCATGGAAGCCATCGTGATCTAGGTGGATAATGGTGGCCACTCGCCTCTTCCACTTGGACCCCCAACACTATTTATTTTTAGTTTCCTATTTTCCAGCACAGTTTCCTATTTCGACAATTTTCTATGTTTGGCAGTTTTTTAGGTCCTGAACTCATAAAGTTGTTTTGAGTGTCTAAACGATGTTTTTTGGGGAAATGAGAAAACAAGAGGATAAACCCCTCTTGGTTACAGTCAAAATGGATTTTTCCTTGGATATATATTTCTAATGAGTTATTGTGTGTGTCAAATGGAGATTGCATGCCAAAGATATGACCCTGGGAAATTGATGTTCCAACTAACCCCAACGGGGCCCACAAGCTTTTGGCACTTCAACTCCTAGGGTCAGGTTTTTGGATGTTTAGGGTTTTCCATTATTTCTAGATGATAAATAGTCCTCTGAGCCTCATTTTAACATATTTCAAAAGGCATGTATCCATCACATCTCTTCTCAGAGATAAGCTACCATCGTTCAATATAGTTTATTTCTATTCTGCATGTAAACATTTTCAACATTTGTTATTAATTAATTGAAGTTTAGTTTTCACTTTATCTATGTGTTTCTTTTTAAATTTTATTTCATTTTTTTCCTTCATAGATTTGGGTCGCATCGAATGATGCGTTCACACTATTAGCTAAGTTGAAGCCCACATATGAGCTTACTCCCATAATTTTCTAGGATGAAAACAAACAGTCAGGCTATTACTCACCCAATAAAATACAAAGAGAAAATGTGATTTGAGCGAACTTAGTAGAATCACAGGAATTCAATCTAGCCTCCCATCCACAAAATATAGATGTATGCATTCCTTTTTAGTTTATAAAAACTCACCTATACAAAGAATATAAATATAAAATGTGCCAGCAAAGCATACTCATCAATTTAATGAAAGGAACACATAGATTCATGCTCACACAACACACATAGGAATTCAACCATTCTTCAAGAAACTATACATGAATTTAGCATTCTTATAGCAATGATAGGAATCACATTCATTTTCATACAAGGGATACATATCCCTCACATCTACCATGATAATTAAACCTCATAACCAGAATGCATATAAAATCAATGGCACATCAACCATATCGAGCACTATTTCACATACAATTTAGAATTATACCATTCTTCAACACTAGTCCAAGCACTTAATACATCATTAATCAGAATATATATCATAGCATCAACATATAGGAACCAAATCCCACATATATGATGAACATTCAAGTAGTTTACTCAAATTATCCAATACTTGATATATCAAAACTCCAAATCATTCATTAAACAAAGTTTCATACATTCAAGTAACATATAAATCAACAAAAAATGTATTCATGGGAAATTCACTTGCATATATAAACGTAATAAAAACTTATCTTATATCCAAAGCCTGGAAACTAAGATTACAACTTCAACTCTCCACCCAACCTTAAACACGCTGCAACCAAGCCTTTCTTGTAATAGTCGCCCCCAAGCCAGATTCAAAAGCTTGAGGAGGAGTGGTTAAATTTTTAAACCAATACTTTTGACTGAAACATGGCCTCCAAAGGTAACCCACCTTTACCCACCATCCAGCTAGAAGTTAACACAAGGAGCAATAATTCACTTCCTTTAGGTTTTATAAACATCTCCTAGTTGTTACATAACAAAGATTTTCAACTTTGAGGTTATTTCTATCTTAAATACTTACAATTCAATACCAAGAGGAGAGTTCTTTCAAATTTTAGAAAGGTTTTGTTAGTGTTAGTCTTTGCAGCCTTCCTCCAGTGATCAAACATGCTCTTACAAAGTGATTTTAAAGTGTCAAGGTCAAATTTTTGCATTTCAGTGAGCCTTCAAGCAAATTTGGTCACTAGGTATTAGGTCTAGGGTTTGTTTTCACTCTTTTCAAGGTTGTCCAAAGGTCGGTCCTTGTCACCATTCAGCTGAGTGTACCATCATTTAGAGTGTTTTCATCTTCATGTCAGTTTCCACTGGATCATTTTACACCTTGTTCATGCTTCAGTTGTGCCTAGGTAAGGTTCATTTCCCTCTCCTAGGGTTTTGGAGGTAATTTCTCTTGGATGGTCAAATCATCAGCAAAACTTGTATCCTGATGTTCATACACCTTCCCCTATCCTTAATTTACCTTATTAATTACTTCCCATCACTGAGATCCCCCAAATTCCTCATTTTTGCACAAACCTTAGTTTCTTGCTACAACTTGGCAATTTTCTAGGCTAGGCCTGTGTTTTTCCCTTTTTGACCCCTTCCCCTCACTAAATATCTGAAATTACACTTTCCCTTGTTTCCTAACATCCCTCCCCACTTCCAAAAATTTTCTCAAGAATTTATAAGCCTCTTATCCCCTTCGTTTCGCTTCATTTCGACAAATCCCTTGTTCCACACATCGGGATAGGTTTCAATCAAATGATGTTTCTGAGCAATAAAAGATGAATTTGGGAAAACTGGGAGAGGTTTTTGTCCAAAAAATTCCAAAGAAGAAAAATCTCCTTAAATTTTTACACAGGTGTCATGGTTTTAGAGAAATGTCAAAAATACCGTTGCCTCAGGAGAATTGAATGCACCTCTGAAGTGACCTTGGGAAAATCAATATTTCGCCTAGCTTGGTTGGCAAAATGACTTGCTTGATGAGTCAAATGATAGCTAGACACAAATATATTTCCAATGAGCTATCATGAGCTCAATTTGGAGTTGAGGAAGACTTTCAAAAGTTGATTGCAACAGCACTCTGCCTTGAGGCAGCCTCATTCTGCTCATTTTGACCAGTCTTGGGAGATTTGATTTTTGACAAGTAAAATGAACTCAAAATTTTAAAATTCCACTTGGTTTGGAAATTATACTCAAATATATTTCAAACGAGCTATCACACGCCCAATTTGGACATCAGGAAGGCCTCCAAAATCCTCCTGCAAAATGGCGCGACGCATAGAAAAGTGGGCGCGACGCATTGGGCCAGAACACAAGATTTTTTCCATTTATTTCACCCATCAAATTTTTCTCAGTCTCTCCTTGTTCAAGTGAGTCAAAGCCACTTCCTCATTTCTCTTAACAAGTGTTTGGTGTTGGTATGAAATTTTAAATGCGAAAAACTCAAAATCCTACTCTCATGTTTTAAGAATGCTCCTAGGGTTTTAAATTTGGTTTGGTGTCAATCATTGCTACTTACCCCATCTATTACCACTGCTCATCTTATCATTACCACACTTTATTTTCCTATTCCCTTACATCATAAACCATCTATATCCCTTGTTCCCATTTTCCCTATCCCTAAACCCTATTATTTCCTACCATTTTCCCTCTCCCATATCATTTGTAGCAAATTCCCATTACTCCTATCCCTAAATCCTTTCACTCCCTTTTCTTATCCCTTTCCCTATAATTTACAAAAAATCTCCAAATCCCATATCCCAAACATGTCAAGTGATTGTCCCATATTTTAAATCCACTTGACAGAAACTCCACTTTTCCCCACTGTTCCATATTCCTCACAGTCCCTCATTTCCCTTTGGCACATTTGGCACTTGGAGACAAAAACAACCAAGTTCTCATTTCTCATTTTCAACAAGCTAAACATACACTTGGCATACATTTGCAACATTATGGAGACAGACACCGACGCATCACGCAACCGAGACAGTGATTCCGCCACTGAACTGCATGCACCAGGAGGGCACTGAAACGTCGAAAAAGGGAGGATAGACTCTGAATCTTGGCCGAAGCTTCGTTGGCTGAGCATGGCACTTGATGGGGGACCTTCAGTTCAAATTTCAAGGAATTTGGAGAAAATTTTGTCATTTTTAAAATTTTGGTCACAAAACAGGTTTTTCTGCCCGACGCGTCGCGCCACCCAATGCGCGCTTATGATTGGGACATCTTCTGGAGGAAAAATTGATATTTTTGGGTTTTTTATGGAAAATTATGCATGCTCAGGAATGGCTGAGAGATTTCATCAAGTTCTGGGTGGTTTTAAAGGTCAAAAACACTCCAAAAATGGCCTTTTTGCCACTTTTTACACCAGCAGGAACCAGTATGGGGAGATTGCATTTTTGGAGGGGAAAATGACATCCAAATCCAAACATTCCACTTGGGTTGGATAGAAGACAGACAGGGCTTTCCAATGAGCTATTATGAGCTCAATTTGGACTTCAGGAAGTGCCCCAAAAATAGGCTTAGAGTGGCACGGAGAATTGAGTTTTCTAGCGCGACGCATAGAGGAATTTGGCCTCATTTTCACTCTTCAGCTCAGAAATTCGCCCAGTTTTGACTAGTTTTACTTTCTGATGTAAATCTTGATCTATCTTGATTTAATTTGATGACTATGATGTAATTTTGGCTCACATTTACTTGTTCTAGAGGATTCATTCACTAAAAAGTGAAAATTAAATGAATGAATCAGTTTCCTTCCATATAGAGGCAAGTTGTTTGATTGCCTAAATTTCAGGTCCTAGTTTAGAATTGGTTCAAACAGCTCCTAGAATGATGAGATCGACCCCTAGAGGTGTGGGAAGGGGTTAGGATTGCCTATATCATGTATTTTCTGAGGCATTTTCAGGGTTGGACTCTTGGGAATTGTTTGGCACTTCATTGTATATTCATTTCAGCTTTTTGGCAAAGGAAAGACCAGAGTTTTGCAGCACTTGTTGGGATCCTTGTGGCTTTGAGTTTTGATGGTGTTCTTCTCCATGTATCTGTAAGTTTAATTAATGTTTTATGTATTCCATTTCCCTATTCTTTTCTTCCTAAATTAAACAAATGAGTAACTAAGGTAGAATTCATTAGTTTGCTGGTGCTCTGCCTTAAGCTTTTGTTTAGTT
This sequence comes from Pinus albicaulis, assembly GCA_034641835.2. NCBI lineage: Eukaryota > Viridiplantae > Streptophyta > Pinopsida > Pinales > Pinaceae > Pinus > Pinus albicaulis. Next base: position 124,701,346 of record CM076581.1, on the reverse strand, counting down.
TTATATGTTTTCATCTGTTTGAAGAGGATCCTTGTAGCCTCTTTCCCTCTTCAGCTCCTCAGCAGTCATTTCTATCCATTCATTCAATCTAAGACATCAAAGCCATTGCCTTCCTTGCCCCAACTTGAACTCTGCAAGAATTTGGCCTCATCCCCAAGCCCAAAATTGCCTTTCCCTTTTTTCAAAAAAACCCCTAAAAAATCATTCCAAACTCCTTGATTAATATACCTAGCCTAAAATTAGCACTCATTTTAGTCATCTCAAGGCCTATTGATAAATGTTTACTGAGATTGACCCAGAGAGAGCCCTATCCTGTTCTGGTAGGGCTAGCTACCAGACTGAGCGTGGTTTGGTGTTACCCTGAATCCCGCCTTCCTTCAGCCTAAGGTGGATTTGGGCTATAACATAGTGGCGACCATACTGGGGAAGAAAATGGTTTTCTTGTTGGTGTTATTTGTTTCATAAGCTACAGACGGAGCCCGAAGTTAGCCAGGTAGCCTTCGAAACACTTTTGCTTTGCATTAGCGGAAGTAGATAAACACTGCTTCAGTCAATCTCTGGTCTAGCTTGTGAACGTGAAACTTGACTTGTGGATTGTCTTGCCCTAGTACATGTATCAAGTTCAGATATGATGGTTGATGGTGGAAAACGATCAGACATGAGAAGGCTGAAATATTTCACCTGGTGACTCTAACTCAATGTAGAGACTCCACTGGAGGACTTACTCTTTCTCTGAGAAAATGGAAGGATCTTACACAAAGTTCAGGTATCCAAAGTGGAATGGTATTCAGGATCTGGTCTGCTTTCTGGTAAACTACTTCTTTGCTTTTCTTGAAGCTATCCTGAAAGTTTTTCAGAATTTGTTGTATGATAAAGGTGATCAAAATCTTCACTCGACCTATTCAAAAAGTGTAAATACTGAGTTTCCCTTTGATCCTGGCCTCCTTAATTTTCCCACATCTTATGTTGACTCTCTTCAGAGTGATGAGCCTAAAGAAAACAAAACTGATCCCATAGCTCTTTTATATACTCCTACATCTTTTATAGTCCCAGATAGGTATAAACCTCTTGTTTTACCTTCTGTTATTCATGATTTCCCTAAAAATTATGACCTATATCTACCAAGATTTGATGGTGAATGTAACAACGTCAATGCTGAGCAACATGTGCAGAATGTTGAGACTTTTATAGATCTTTTTGAAGTTGATGATGAAGATGTTAGTATCAGACTTTTTGCTCTTTCTTTGCAAGGCCAAGTGAAGAGTTGGTTCAAAGCCCTGCCTGATGCGAGCATCTCAGATTTCCAGTAGTTCGTCAAAGTTTTCCTCGACAGGTGGGTGATCAGACAGAACCTTTTCTTGATTATAGAAGAGTATAACCAGCTGAAAAGACTGCCAGGGGAGACAATACACCAATTTTATGCCAGATTTAACCAATTATACTTTTTGATGCCAGTTGATATAAGACCTTCTCCTAGATTTGCTCTCTTGCACTACCCGGGTGCCTTTGATCCAGAAATGAAGTTTCAGTTGAGAGAAAAGAATCTTGCAACACTTCAAGAGATGCAGAACAGTGCAGTAAATGTAGAGGCTCATTTGCTAATCCAAAGGGCAAGGTTGAAGGAAGAAGAGACGAAAAACATAGATCCAGAGAAATCGACATCTCTAGAGGTAAAGCTTGACATGTTGGTAAGTGCAGTGGAAGAGATGATGCAAAAGAACACCAGAAGGAATGAGTATAATGTTAAAGCCCATGACTTGATGATTGAAGAAGAACAAGTGGCTGATCCAAAACATTTTGTTTCTTATCCCAGTTGTCATAGTGATTGTTTTATAGATCATCTTGAAGAAGAGAGAGTTGTTGATATGACATGTATGCTAGATGATGTGTTTTATATTGATGATTTGCCTCAGTTTGATTAGTATGATGATGATTATGTTCTCCAAACAGAAGCTAATCTTGTAGACAAATCAGCAACTAGTTTGTGGAAGGAGGAAGTTCACTTTCAACAACTTGTGTACAATGATCAACCGATGCATATCAGCTATGACAATGATGAGGAAAGTGCAGCAAATTTTGAAGTAAGTGAAGGATCTTTTCCTTTTTGTTTTGATTCGTTTCAGCTCATCAAAGACAATTTTCATGCAATCAGAAATCAACTGCCAACAAGCCTTGATTTGGACCATCTTGAGCGCAATGAAAACATTGTTCAAGACTTCTCATATTCAGATTTGCAGTCCCCGAAAGCCATTGATTGTCAAGTTGCAGATGAAGACATGGAAGCTGGCACATATGATCCAATGATACAAGGTGACTCTGTACCATTTTGTTTTGAATCATTCCAGTTTTTGAAGGGTAAATTGCATGGTAAATCTTTAAATGAGCAGCCTGTAGCATCAGATTTGCAGCCACCAAACGAAATTTAAGGTCAGATTGCGGATGAAGGCTTGGAAGTCGAAATACATGATTTAATGATGCAAGAGGATTCTGTACCCTTTTGTTTTGAAGCATTTAAGTTTATAAAGCATAATCTTCGTAATATCTCTAAAGAAAAACATGAACAGTCAGTAGGATGTCATACAGTTTCAATGGATACATTGTAGCAGTCTTCTCAAGTTTTTGATGATCCTATTTCTCGGGTGTTGGATGATGTTTGTTGTAAAAGTTCTTCTTCATTGGCTAACCTTGTGACAGAAAAGAATGTTGATAAAAATATTATTCAAAATTCGCCTTCATTGTCTTGTTTAACAGATTTTTCATTACAAAGCCCATTTCAAGGTTTGCAGTCATATGAGGAGATTGATAAAGGAGACTTTTGTTCTGTTTGGAATCAGCAACAGAGTTTGGTTATTCATGAATTTCAGGATCCTTTTGGCAGCTTGCTGCAATCACCAAAGAAATACAACACAGATGTGATGAAATCTTAATATCCAGCTATGAAGAATACTTGGACCAAATCAGTAATGTGTTAATGGGAATCAATAGCTATGTTTATGAAGATCCTTTCGCAGTATTCTTGCAATCATCCAGTCAATTCATGCTTTGCAAGTTTATCAGCAGTAAACTTGATTCCGAGTTTCTATGGGAGTTTCCTTTCGATTCTTCCATTTTCCTGCACATTAGAAAGAATTTGGGAAGAAATAAAATAGTAGTCAGGATGCTTACATGGTTGCATTGGCTGTTCCATTTCACTTGATCGGGTGGTGAAAAGAACAATTAGAGTAGGTTCGATGAATAAGCTCAATTATGAGCATCTTTCCAGTTTTTTAGTTATGTTTCAGTCATTTTTGGTTTATTATGGTTTTTATTTTAGCCTTGAGTCTGAGTCAGTCTACGTAATGTCAGTTTTCGTGTTTTGACTCCATTGCCCAAAGGATAAGGTAATCGGGGTCTGAGCCCCAAAGATTCACGTTCTTGGCACCTCCAAGGAGCTACCATCCCCATTGAAGAATGCTAGTGTCGGCTTCTTGCAGCCTCCTCCAAATGCTGATGTGCCATGCCTCACAGTGATTTTAAAGTGTCAAGGTCAAATTTTCATGATTTCAAAGGTACTGGGCTGTACTGGTCACTAGGTATTAGGTCTAGGGTTTTCTTTTACTCCTGTCAAAGTTGTCCAAATGTCAGTCCATGTCACTGTTCAGCTGAGTGTACCATCATTTAGAGGGTTTCCATCATCATGTCAAGTTCCACTGGGTCATTTTACACCTTGTTCATGCTTCAGTTGTGCCTAGGTAAGGTTCATTTCCCTCTCCTAGGGTTTTGGAGGTAATTTCTCTTGGATGGTCAAATCATCAGCAAAAATTGTATCCTGATGTTCATACACCTTCCCTTATCCTTAATGTACCTTATTAAACACTTCCCATCACTGAGATCCCCCAAATTCCTCATTTTTGCACAAACCCTAGTTTCTTGCTACAACTTGGCAATTTTCTAGGCTAGGCCTGTGTTTTGCCCTTTTGGACCCCTTCCCCTCACTCAATCTCTGAAATTCCACTTTCCCTTGTTTCCTAACATCCCTCCCCACTTCCAAAAATTTTCTCAAGAATTTATAAGCCTCTTATCCCCTTCGTTTCGCTTCATTTCGACAAATCCCTTGTTCCACACATCGGGATAGGTTTCAATCAAATGATGTTTCTGAGAAATAACAGATGAATTTGGGAAAAATGAGAGAGGTTTTTGTCCAAAACATTCCAAAGAAGAAAAATGTCCTTAAATATTTACACAGGTGTCATGGTTTTAGAGAAATGTCAAAAATACCGTTGCCTCAGGAGAATTGAATTCACCTCTGAAGTGACCTTGGGAAAATCAATATTTCGCCTAGCTTGGTTGGCAAAATGACTTGCTTGATGAGTCAAATGATAGCTAGACACAAATATATTTCCAATTAGCTATCATGAGCTTAATTTGGAGTTGAGGAAGACTTTTAAAAGTTGATTGCAACAGCACTCTTCCTTGAGGCAGCCTCATTTTGCTCATTTTGACCAGTCTTGGGAGATTTAATTTTTGACATGGAAAATGAACTTTAAATTGAAAAATTATACTTGGGTTGGAAATTAGACTCAAATATATTTCCAACGAGCTATCACACGCCCAATTTGGACATCGGTAAGGCCTCCAAAAGCCTCCTGCAAAATGGCGTGGCGCATAAAAAAGTGGGCGCGACGCATTGGGTTTGTGCGCGGCGCATTGGGCCAGAACACAAGATTTTTGCCATTTCTTTCACCCATAAAATTTTTATCAGTCTCTCCTTGTTCAAGTGATTCAAAGCCACTTCCTCATTTCTCTTAACAAGTGTTTGGTGTTGGTATGACATTTTAAATGCGAAAAACTCAAAATCCTACTCTCATGTTTTAAGAATGCTCCTAGGGTTTTAAATTTTGTTTGGTGTCAATCATTGCTACTTACCCCATCTATTACCACTACTCATATTATCATTACCACACTTTATTTTCCTATTCCCTTACATCATAAACCATCTATATCCCTTGTTCCCATTTTCCCTATCCCTAAACCCTATTATTTCCTACCATTTTCCCTCTCCCATATCATTTGTAGCAAATTCCCATTACTCCTATCCATAAATCCTTTCTCTCCCTTTTCTTATCCCTTTCCATATAATTTAAAAAAAATCTCCAAATCCCATATCCCAAACATGTCAAGTGATGTCCCATATTTTTAAATCCACTTGACAAAAACTCCACTTTTCCCCACTGTTCCATATTCCTCACAGTCCCTCATTTCCCTTTGGCACATTTAGCACTTGGAGACAAAAAAAACCAAGTTCTTATTTCTCATTTTCAACAAGCTAAACATACACTTGGCATACATTTGCAACATTATGGAGACGGACACCGACGCATCATGCAACCGAGACATTGATTCTGCCATTGAACTGCATGCACCAAGAGGGCACTGAAACGTCGAAAAAGGGAGGATAGATTCTGAATCTTGGCCAAAGCTTCATTGGATGAGCATGGCACTTGATGGGGGACCTTCAGTTCAAATTTCAAGGAATTTGGAGAAAATTTTGTCATTTTTGAAATTTTGGTCACAAAACAGGTTTTTCTGCCCGACGCGTCGTGCCACCCGACGCGCGCTTATGATTGGGACATCTTCTGGAGGAAAAATTGATATTTTTGGGTCTTTTATGGAAAATTATGCATGCTCAGAAGTGGCTGAGAGATTTCATCAAGTTCTGGGTGGTTTTAAAGGTCAAAAACACTCCAAAAATGGCCTTTCTGCCACTTTTTACACCAGCAGGAACCAGTATTGGGAGATTGCAGTTTTGGAGGGGCAAATGACATCCAAATCCAAAAATTCCACTTGGGTTGGATAGCATACATAAAGATATTTCCAACGAGCTATCATGAGATCGATTTGGACTTCAGGAAGTGCCCCAAAAACATGCTCAAAGTGGCGCGGCGCATTGAGTTTTCTGGCGCGACGCATAGAGGAATTTGGCCTCATTTTCACTCTTCAACTCTGAAATTCACCCAGTTTTGACTAGTTTTACTTTCTGATGTAACTCTTGATCTATATTGATGTAATTTGATGAATATGATGTAATTTTGGCTCACATTTACTTGTTCTAGAGGATTCATTCACTAAAAAGTGAAATTTAAATGAATGAATCAGTTTCCTTCCATATAGAGGCAAGTTGTTTGATTGCCTAGATTTCAGTTCCTAGTTTAGAATTGGTTCAAACAGCTCCTAGAATGATGAGCTCGACCCCTAGAGGTGTGGGAGGGGGTTAGGCTTGCCTATATCATGTATTTTCTGAGGCATTTTCAGGGTTGGACTCTTGGGAATTGTTTGGCACTTCATTGTATATTCATTTCAGCTTTTTGGCAAAGGAAAGACCAGAGTTTTGCAGCACTTGTTGGGATCCTTGTGGCTCTGAGTTTTGATGGTGTTATTCTCCATGTATCTGTAAGTTTCATTAATTTTTTATGTATGCCATTTCCCTTCTCTTTTCTTCCTAAATTAAACAAATGAGTAACTAAGGTAGAATTCATTAGTTTGCTGGTGCTCTGCCTTAAGATTTTGTTTAGTTTTATATGTTTTCATTTGTTTGAAGAGGATCCTTGCAGCCTCTTTCCCTCTTCAGCCCCTCAGCAGTCATTTCTATCCATTCATTCAATCTAATACATCAAAGCCATTGCCTTCCTTGCCCCAACTTGAACTCTGCAAGAATTTGGCCTCATCCCCAAGCCCAAAATTGCCTTTCCCTTTTTTCAAAAAAACCCCTAAAAAATCATTCCAAACTCCTTGATTAATATACCTAGCCTAAAATTAGCACTCATTTTAGTCATCTCAAGGCCTATTGATAAATGTTTACTGAGATTGACCCAGAGAGACGAGCCTTCTTGGCGATTATCCATGGACCTGCATAGTTATGAAAGGATCCCACACCCAGGGAGAAGGTTAACAGGGGAAGAGAAGCTGGGTGGGGAGATCAAAAACCTTGTCTTCAGCAAAATTTGAGCACGTAGGCTCAAGACATCAAAAAGCAAGCTCATAGGCTGTAAACAAACCGTAAGGGAAAACATATTCATAACAAAGAAAACAATAGGAGTTGCAGATCAGGAGGAGCCTCATTGTCATCCGCTTCAAAGCCATCCTCGTCAATGTTTATCGGCCGCTTGGGGGTGCTAGCCAGCCAAGCAGTGGGGGAGCAGCAGGAGGGACCCACATCCTGAGGGGAAGTCTTTGAAGGGCCTGCCTTTGATTTGACAGTCAGACTCTGATGAAGCCTCGAATGGTTCTTTAGAAGTTCATAGTGCAGCGAGGTGCTCTTCACAAAGTGCAGGTGATGCACCGTGCGGACAAAAGTCTCAAATTTCTGAGAGAGGGCCTGAATCTTCTTCTCCAGATTCCTACTAATATTGTTTTTCTCCTGTAGAGTGACAGAGAGGAGTGCTTTAGTGTTCCAATGCAGATCAAACTCTCTGGTGAAGAGGTTCTCCCTGTTGTGATTCAGACCAAGGTTCAGAATCCACTGAAACTCCGCATCAATAGCTTCCGTCGAGGTGGTTCGATGTCGCTCCACCACTGCAGCATCCAAGCCCTCGAAGAAATCTTGCAAAGGCACCGAGGTGACTTCCAGAAAATGCTGTGCTACATTATGCGCCTGGGACTCAGGTCGGGTCATGGGAGGTCTAGCAGGGTTATCCCAATTGGAGGAGTGGCTATGCCGGGGGGGACGGGGGGGAGGGGGGTACCTACAGTGAGGAGCCATAGCAGAGGCAATGAAAAAAGCCAAAAGGAATAGCTGTAGGGAGTCTGGGGGAACCAGAGCAGAAGAGAAGGGGAAAATACAGCGCCAGTCGGAAGTGGAATAAGGAAGATGCATACTGAGGGCAGAATATATAGGGAGAGATAAAAGATGAGGGTGATGTGAATAGAAACCAGGTGTCATCCCAGGACTCGAGCGCATGGGAGGAAATTTAATGATATCATGCAAATTCATTGCGGAAAGAAGGATGGCAGACCCGCCGAATCTGAGCTTAGATCATCCCTATGAGATCGCACACTGGAGTCATGGATTAGCACATGGATCGGTACATTATCGCTGTGGCTATCAGGAATTGGCAGCTGGGGATGGGTGTGAACCTTGTTCAAATCATTCCTGCTGATTTCTTCGCAATTTTCCTTTATGTCATCATCCTCGAGGGAGGTCCAATCCCTGGAAATAATTCTCTCATGCGAGATGACCCCCTAGTTGGCTAGGTAATCGACCAGACCATTAGCCTTTCTCCTAACCACATGGAAGGAGATCCCTTTCACCATGTTGATATTGTCACTGATATGCTGGAGTAACTGGTTAATTCGCCAGCTCGTAGAGATTTTCTCTAGTTTTCTTCCCTGCCGAATTTTCCTACAAGCTTGGTTAGCGATATGAGAATCACCCTCCACCAAGAGTGGCCAGAAGTTGTTCTGTTTGGTTATTTCAAGACCATGTGTTAAAGCCTGAAATTCAGCCACATTATTGGTGTTATGACCTAAATTTCCATAATATATCCATTTGATGGTGCCCTGAGTGTTTCGAAACACTCAACCAAAACCAGCCAAGCCTGGTTTGTGCTTGGAGGCCCCATCATAATTTAACTTAAGGAGAGGAGGATCTGGAGGAGACCATACATTTAGAGGCGAAGGAGAAATCAAAGGAGAGGAGGGAGAGAAGGCACTGCAGGGAACTGGAAGATCAAGGAGAGTTAAAATCCTTTTATCTGCCTTAGAAGGCGGGTTGAGGGCATCTAGGAGCTTTGCAATTGAGGCCGATTCCCTCATGATGAACTTTATGCTGAAGATACTCTGCTCTTCCGAGGAAGCTACATTCCTGAAGATCCGAGAGTTACGTTCCTTCCATATAGCCCAAAAAATAATGCCTGGAAGGAGAATCTAGGCAATATTTACAAGAGGTTGGCTGAAGAAATAGGAGCTCCAATTTTCCAGGGTAGAATGGATGGAAAGACTATCCTGTTCCGAGGCCTTGAAAACTAAAAGGAGCCAAGGCCAAATGTTTGTGGCAAAAGGGCATGTGTTGAAAATATGGTTAATTGATTCATTATCCGACATATAGAGACTGCAAACCGAGGGGCCTTGAAAACCTTTTCTTTGAAGGTTGTCCCATGTAAGAGTTTTCTTGTGCGTCAATAACTAGATGAAGAGGCTGATATTTGGCCAATGCTTTCGATTCCATAATATTTTCCATTTATTGTCCTCTTGCATATAAGTCGGGTTTTTTAAATTTTTGTAGGCTTATTTTATGTTGAAGGTTCTTGTCGATTTTCCTCCCCATCTTAGAATGTCAAAGCCTTCTTCTTTTTGTATCTGTCTCTTGCTAAGCTCTAGCATGAGAGTGTTAAAATAATGTTGGAGATGAACTGGGAGGAGGTCATTGAGATTCTCCCATTCCCTCTAACCTGAATTATTTTCATTCTTCCAGTAGTCCCTGACTTTCTTTTTCTTTTGCTCCTCCAAGTACTCTTTTAGGGGTCTGTAGTTTTTAGTATCTAATCTGGGGTTCTGCTCCCATGCATCCTCCCAGAAAAGTGCTTGTTGACCATTTCCTATTTCCCAAAAACAATGTTGTTGAATTAGTAGTCTGTTTTCCCAGGCTTTATTCCACGTCAGTGATCCTTTGAGATTTCCAGAGAGCTGACGAGAGAGTCCCAGGGAGTCGTGGGAGCGTACTTAGCCTTCTAGAGTCGAGCCCAGTTGGTCGAGATGCTTGTCAACCATATCCACCAAGTTTTGGCTCCTAAGGCCTTACTAAGGAGATCAGGGTCTCTAAGACCAAGACCCCCTGCATTCTTTGGGGAGCACACTTTATCCCACGCGACCAGAGCCCATTTGCCTTTGTTTGCTTTACCTTTCCAAAGGAAATATCTTTGAATAGTTCTGATTTGGTTGGTAACCGATTTTGGAGCTGTTATCACCGAGAAACGATAGATCGGCAATGCTTGGAGGAAAAACTTGATAAGGATAAATCTCCTAGATAGATTAAGAACTCTGAAGGTCCAATTGGAAATATTATTTTTGAGCTTGGAGATGAGAGATTACCAATTGGAGAAGGCTAGGGGCTTATCAGTGAGGGGAACACCCAGATATTTGGAAGGGAAAGAGATCCGTTGAAAACCCAAGACCCGAGAAATATGCAATTGAATGGTAATAGGGGTGTTTAAGAAAAATATTTTAGATTTCGAGTGATTGACATCCAAAATAGAGGCTAATGAAAATTCATTAAGGATTTTCTAGATGGCGAGGGCTTCCTTAAGTGACGGACATCCCATAAGAAGAGTGTCATCGACAAATTGCTGATGAGTTGTAGGTGGAAGCTGAGGGTAAAGTTCAAGACAAGAGATCCTGCCCTCAGCCAAGGCAACATTGAATGATCTACCTAATCCCTCCGCCAAGATGATAAAAAGGAAGGGAGAGAGGGGGTATCCCTATCTAATACCACGAGAGGGATTAATGATAGCAGTGGGAGAACCATTGAGAAGAATAGAGAAAAAGGCACCAGAGACTAGGGCCATAATCCAATAAATGATTTCTTTGTTGAATCTAGACGCCAAAAGCATCTTTCGGATGTAATTCCAATTGATTTTATCAAAGGCCTTTGACATATCTAATTGGATTAACATCCCCATTTTCCTTTGATGTTTGAGAGAATAGATGATCTCCTGAAACAAGATGATGCTGTCCATGATTTTCCTACCCTCAACATAGTCTGTTTGATCCATTGAGATAAGGAGAGGCAGAAGAGACTTTAACCGATTAACAATAATTTTGGAAATGATTTTATATATTACATTGTAGAGGGCAATGGGTCTGAACTGATCCGAGGTGTTGGCACTGTCTGATTTGGGGATAAGAGTCAGGAAGGTGGCATTGAGGGAAGGGCAGATTGATTTCCTCATCCGAGACTCCTCCACCAAATCATACAAAGAATCTTTAATGGTATCCCAACAAGCCTTGTAGAAGTCGATGGCGAATCCATCAGGACCTGGAGCTTTTCCTTTTGGCATAGCTTGAACCCCCTCCTCCAGCTCCTCCATAGTTACCTTCTTTAACATCATCTAATTGTGTTCCTTGGTTAAGATTGTAGGAATGTGCTTTGTAATTTGTTTGATATGATCCTCATTATTTTGATTACTCTCCTTAAGAGTACTTGAGAAGTGCCTGTGTAGCTCTTCCTCAATTTTCTGTTGAGTATCCAACATTTGCCTCTGTTCTATCATGAGATTAAGGATTCTATTAACCTTTCGATGTTGAATCATCGATTTGTGGAAAAATGAAGTATTGCGCTCCCCCTCTTTGAGCCATTGTAAATGCGATTTTTGCCTCCATAAAATCTCTTCTTGAGTAGCCCATTGATCCCATTATTGCTAAAGCTCCAATTCTATTTGATTTGTTTCCTCGGTTAAACCATTCTGAATGATAGTTTGTTGGAGGGCCTTCAGTTTGTTCTCTATTACTTTTTTCTCCCTGGTAATATCCCCAAATGTTTCTCTATTCCACTTTTTTAGCTCTTGTTTAACAAACTTGAGTTTTTGATGGAAGGTCTTCATTTTTATTTTTTGTGGGGGAAGATCTGAAGACCACCATTCTTTTATTTTGTCTTGAAAATCTGAGTGGGTCAGCCATAAGGCTTCAAACCTAAATGGAGCGTTTTTGGGTCTTAAGGAAAACTGAAATGATAGCACCACCGGCTAATGATCTGATCCCACTTGTGGAGCAATGGAAGCCTTTGCTTCCAGAGAGGAAAGATAGAGCTCTTCAGAGAGAAGAAATCTATCCAAACGAGAGGCAATCTGGCGTTCCCCTCCTCTCTGATTGTTCCAAGTGTGAATCCCATTTTTTTTGGGGATGCCTATGAGCTTAAAATCATCAATTAGGCTTTGGAAAGCATTGGAGTCTAAGTCCAGTCGACGAAGACCACCCCTTCCAGATTTAGAATCACATTGAAGTCCCCTGCTAGTATATTCATCTGGAAGTTGAAAGAGTGAAGGTAGAGTTTCAGTTGGGTGATCCAAGCCAGTCTCTCTTTAATCGAGTGGGGACCATAAACATTTGTGATACATAGTTTCTCTTTAGTGCCAATGACTTGAAGAATGGTTGTTAAGGCATACTTGGAAGCAAAAGAGTATAAAAAATGGAGCCTAGAGTCCCTCCAAAAGGTGGAAATGCCTCATGCTGTGCCTTGAGCAGCAATGGCCATATGGCCATACTGTTTTCTGAAGTATGTCTGTTGTACTGATTGCATATCAGCCAGACTGCTTTTTGTCTCTTGCAGCAAGAGAATATCAACTTTTCCGGAGATAACTTTTAATTTGGGAATCCTACGTTTTGAGGGACTATTGAGTCCTCTAATTTTCCATTTTGTGCAATTCATGATAAAATATTTGGAGAGAAAGAGAGAGCCTTTACCTTGCCAGCGTTAATGAGGGCTATTCCTAGTTCGGTTAGGTGTTGATGTTCTGTTTTTCATCCCTTTCTCTTCTATTGCGCTTTGGTTATTTGAGTGTTAACCTTGAGATTCTCCTTGAGTCCTCCACCTGGATGCCTCCCACCTTTGTTTTTACTTTCTCTTTGCTTTTGGAAATTGTTGAAGATTGAATGCTTCTTCGATCTTCTTGAGTTGGTCCTCTGGAATTTCTTCATAACCTTTGGCAGTCCACTCCTTTGATAGTTTTTGCAGATCCATTCCTCCCAGTATCTCTTCCAAGGTTGGTAGGTCCTGTGAATAGTCCATATCAATAACCTCCAGAGTGACCTGTTCCTACGAAGCTAGATTAGTGTTGTTTTCCATGTCTTTGTTCTTTTCTGAAGTCTGTTATGCACTTTTGCTTGGTTGAAAATTTTCCAGTGTTGTAGAAGTGAGGATTTCATATCTGTTGTGCATGGTCTGTTTGGGTGCTTCCTTTCCCACTGGTTGCCTTTGTTGATGCTTTTTTTTGTAATGAACTTTGGTGAAGCCTTGTTCCTCTTGAGCTTCCGAAGTATCCTCTTTTGGAGGTGGCTTGTTCTGAGGGCAGTCTCTAAATAAGTGACCATGTTCATGGCATTTCTTGCATCGAAATGGGATGTGCTGATAATCCACCGGTTGAAGCCATATTTCATCTCTGAAGTTTAGGCTGATGGCTTTGGGCAAAGCTCCCGAAACATCTATGTAGGCACATATTCTAGAATAAGAGATGTAGTGGCCATTGCGAGTGCCTTCTGACATTTTTATATATTCCCCTAGGCCATTTCCAATAGCTTGAAGCACCGATGGTGCCCAGTAATCTGTTGGAAGCGAGTATAGTCTAATCCAGACTGGGACTCTTGTGAAATCTTCTTTTTCAGGCATGAAGTTTTCCTTCCAAAATTTCATGTAAAGGCCAGCAGAGTTAAAAAAATATGGCCCTCCCTCAAAGATGTGATCCTTGTCTTCTAACAGGGTGAACACCACTGTGAAGAAGTGATCTAAAATGTGTGAACACAATATTTCTTATACAGAGATAGACAGTAGGGGCTTTTACTGGTTATTTCACCTTTACTAGAAAGGATGAAACCAGAAGCTTCTGGCCCTCTTACTGGCTCTGCCTAAAGAAATATAAAGTAAACACTAAAACGATCTAGCAATGAAAGTATTTGTTTCTATTTGCAAAGTATTCATTAACCAATTTTTATATGTGAATAATCAAGTTAAGGTATTCTGCAATGGAAGTAATGTGGTTTGAATTGAAACAAATGTGTTTTGATCACTGTATAAGTTTCATTGTGAAAATATGACTTATTAAAAATTATTGTTTAATGTAGTAAACTCTGGAAATAAGCAGCAAGAATGCACACCATAATAGTAAGCATTTGTTTAAGCAGTTCACCCCTCTCTTGGGCTACCTCTGCTGGGTCCAAAAGCCTCCAAATAGGCTTTTCCCTCTTTTATTAATGCTCAAAATAAGTATTACACCATGAATAAAGCCTCAAAAGACTAAAATAACTACAAATTCAGAATCAAAGTACTGGAAATAGTAAAAATTGACTATTCATTCACCTCAAATAGATGAACATAGCCCAATACAGCTGATCATTCACCTAGCCCTGGTGGCTCCACAAGAAAATTCGCTGATAAAATCACTGATAGAGTGCCCTGATGGCTCTGCAAACTGTTCCAACAACTTCAGAATGTTCCAATACCCCCAAGACAAAAAAAAACTCATCCCATTTGGACTTTCCTAGCCAAAGTTATGACCAAAACTGACTTTTCCCAGTTAGGGCTAGGAAAGCTCCATCGAATCTGGTGGAATTCCAAATAGCTCTGACAAATTTGGGAACGGGCGCCAAAGATGGAACTCCGCCGAAACTTCCCCCGAAATGAGGGGCTGACGTGTAGCTCCACGTGACCGCACTGAATGGAGTTCATAAACGAACTTTGAGTTTATGGAGCAGAGAACTTTAATATATCCATGAAATATTTAAGGTGCATAACACCATACCCACGGCCCATGGAACCACGTCCCTGCCACCTACATGCCAAGGGCTTGTGCCACGGTTCCAAGTGGAGATCATATGGAGAGGAGGGGGCTGGCTCCCTTTTGGGCCCCGCCCAAACTAATTTGAAAATTCAGATAAGAATTCGTTGCATTGTATAATAAAAACCAATGTTGTGGCCCAATGGCTGGGCCATCCGACTTTGTCCACCCCGACCCGGGGTCGAACCCTGCCACGAACACAACTCTTTGTATTGCCATTTCATTTGGATCTTGGGGCCACGTGGTGGCCTCCGAGCTGGCCATGTGGCTCCCCCTGATTGGCCACTTGCAGAATATTCTGCAGAATATTCTGTGGAATATTCCACGAAATATTCCCAGAATATTTTGTGGAATAATTTTTTTTTTAATAAAAATTTTGTGAAGTCAATTTGGCCATTTTTTTACTAAAATTGGCAAAATTCAAAGCTGAATAAATTTCTCATACAACATCAGTTTTTAGTGTCGTTCACGTTTATAGGATTATTTTTTCGAGCTCTTTCCATTCGTTCTAGTTTGGACCAATTCTGAGTAACTAATTTTTTTGAGCATTTTTCCATTAAGGACTTGATCACCTGATCACACCTCCCAAATGGGAAGCTTTTGGACCCCAAAAGCTCTCTGATTAGTGAAACTGATAATGTGGAGACTGATTCTCCACTCTTCCACCCTTGAATAACTGAAATCTACCTAATTTCATCAAATGGAGCTTTTGAGAAAATGATAAATTGTCTCTGGATTTAACTGATCGACCATTGCTAAGATTGACATAGTCATGATGCAAATGATTAAAATTTGCAGAACAACAATTGTAATCTACAGAAAATAAAATTTTTCTACACTGATCAAACTTCCAGAAGACTTAAAATAACTTTCACCTTGCAAACTATTCCCATGGAGAATTCGACCATACTGAAACCAACTTTTTCCCATGCTGAATGGTGTGTCCTCCTTGCTTGCACTGCTTTGCTTTGACACTTCATTCACTGCATTGGCTGACCCAAAAGGTAATTTGCGCAACATAACATCATCTTCTTTCAAAGACAAACTGTTATTAAACTGAGACAAATCATTAGCAACATCATAAAAAGGTGAATGCTCAAAATCTTGTCGTTTCAACATCAACAAAGTTAGACTTTGACTTGCATTAACTAGTCTTTTCAATTGACTTGCATGGAGTAAAGAAGATTCCAGCTTCTTCTTGTGTGCTCTCACAATGTACTCTTTACCATCTTTGAACAAGTGATACTTGTTTTCATGGCGATGAAAGATGGCCTTCCTGTCAAATAAGTAAGGAATTCCCAAAACAATACCTGAGATATCAAGCGGCACCACATCAAGTTCCACTGTGTCAATAAAATGTGCAGTTATTGCAAAGTGAAAAATGTACTTCCTTGAGACTTGCCAGTTGGCATCCTTGCATATCCATCCAAGTGGATAAGGCTTCAGATGTGGAATGGTCTCAAGTTTAAGCTGCTTGACCAAGTCTTCAGATATGAGATTAGCTTGTGACCCACTATCAAATAGTGTGTCAATTTTGGTATGTTTTGAAATTACCCTCACATGGAAGAGCTCTATCCTCCTCTTTTATTCATGAGTATCTTTGTGACAATTCAAAGAGCTAGAACTGGGAGTTGTGTCTTGCACCACTTCTTTCCCCTTAATGTTCTTTAAAACCATGGCTATGCTTTTTGTCTCATCTTCTGAGTCTGACCCTAAGTCTTGCTCAACTGTTGCTATAGTTTTCTCCTTTTCTTTGGTATTGTTTTTGTTCTTATGTTTTTCTGGTTTCAGTTCAGGATGAAGCTTCCAACAATGATCTTCATCATGACTTTTCTTTGAACAGTTCTTGCAAAAGAACTTTTCTTTTTCTTTTCTTGAATTTGCAACTATTTTCTTTCCTCTGTTTTTGAAATTACTATCCTCATTCAAAGCATCAAAATAATTCTTTCCTCTATCTTCTAAATGTGTAGCCTGGACACAAACTTCATCTAAGCTGGTAGGATTAAACATTAGGATAGTATGTTGAAGGTAACTGTGCAAACCTCCTATGTATTTTAACAAAGTATCCTGACTTTGTAAATCTACCCCAAGTAAGAGTGCTCTCCTTTTGAATTCTTGGGTATAATATTGCACATTTTGACCCTTAAGTTGCCTAAAATTTTGCCAATTCATGATAGGCTTCTGAATATGAGCAAGGGGATAAAATTGTTTCTTAATAGCAGTAATAAAATTATTCCATGTTAGATTTATCTTACCATGCTTTTTAATTTCCTCTCTGGTCTTGGCTTCCCACCAAACCAAAGCTGCTCCATCCATTCTCAATGAGGCTAATTGGATTTTTGTGTCATCATCATGCAGATTTTGAATCCTTAGATAGACTTCCAGCTATCTAATCCAATTATCCAATTTTTCTGCATTCACATCACCATTAAACATCGACAACTCAAACTTTACATCAAGCTTTAACAAAGGATTTCTAAGAGATGTTTTTGTTTTGTGTGACTGATTAACAGAAGTTGAAGAGGATGATGTGGAGGAAGAGGATGACAATGGAGATGGTGGATCACCATTTCCTCCATTCCCTTTCTTAGACTTATCATTGTCTTTCTTCCCTCCTGAAGAATCTCCTTCTTCTCTTTGGTTTCTAGACCCTTCTCCAGCAATCCTATCATTTCTTTCCTGATAGAGGATCCTAACCATTTCAGTCATATCCAAGAAAGCTTTTCTAAAGACTCTTTCTTCTTCCTTGGGATCCATTTCCTCATGTACTTCTCCTTCTCTTGAAGACATGTTTGTGGATGATTCTAAGGATAATGAGGATGAAATGGAAGGTGGAGATAATGGCACCCTAGCCCTCCTTGGTTGAGGATTATCTTGTGCTCTAACCAATTGACCTTACCCTCTTTTCAATTTCAGCCTAGTAAGCATCAAATTTTGCAAAACAACACAATATTTCCTTGCACAAAATTCACAAAATTTTGAGCACAACCTAGAGCTCTGATATCAATTTGATCTGAAATGTGTGAACAAAATATTTCTTATATAGAGATAGACAGTAGGGGCTTTTACTAGTTATTTCACCTTTAATAGAAAGGATGAAACCAGAAGCTTTTGGCCCTCTTACTGGCTCTGCCTAAAGAAATATGAAGTAAACACTAAAACGATCTGGCAATGAAAGTATTTGTTTTTGTTTGAAAAGTATTCATTAACCAATTTTTATATGTGAATAAGCAAGTTAAGGTATTCTGCAATGGAATTAATGTGGCTTGAAATGAAAAAAATGTGTTTTGATCACTGTATAAGTTTCATTGTGAAAATATGACTTATTAAAAATTACTATTTAATGTAGTAAACTCTGGAAATAAGCAGCAAGAATGCACATCATAACAGTAAGAATTTGTTTAAGTAGTTCACCCCTCTCTTGGGCTACCTTTGCTGGGTCCAAAAGCCTCCAAATAGACTTTTACCTCTTTTATTAATTCTTAAAATAAGTATTACACCATGAAGAAAGCCCCAAAAGGATAAAATAGCTGCAAATTCAGAATCAAAGTACTGGAAATAGTAAAAATTGACTATTCATTCACCTCAAACAGATGAACATAGTCCAATACAGTTGATCATTCACCTAGCCCTGGTGGCTCCACAAGAAAATTCGCTGATAAAATCACTGATAGATTGCCCTGATGGCTCTTCAACCTATTCCAACAACTTCAGAATGTTCCAATACCCCCAAAACAAAAAAAAAACTCGTCCCATTTGGACTTTCCTAGCCAAAGTTATGACCAAAACTGACTTTTCCCAGTTAGGGCTAGGAAAGCTCCACCAAATCTGGTGGAACTCCAGATAGCTCCGAAAAATTTGGGAACAGGCGCCAAAGATGGCACTCCGCTGAAACTGCCGTAGAAATGAGGGGCTGACGTGTAGCTCCACGTGACCGCATCGAACGGATTTCATAAACGAACTTTGAGTTTATGGCACGGAGAACTTTAATATATCCACGAAATATTTAAGGTGCATAACACCATACCCACGGCCCATGGAACCACATCCCCGCCACCTGCGCGCCAAGGGCTTGTGCCATGGTTCCAAGTGAAGATCATATGGAGAGGAGGGGGCTGGCCCCGCCCAAACTAATTTGAAAATTCAAATATGAATTCGTTGTGTTGTATAATAAAAACTAATGTTGTGGCCCAACGGTTGGGTTCTCCGACTTTGTCTGCCCTGACTTGGGGTCGAACCCTGCCGTGAACACAACACTTTGTATTGCTATTTCAATTGGATCTTGGGGCCACATGGCGGCCTCCGGGCTGGCCACGTGGCGCCCTCGATTGGCCACTTGCAAAATATTCTGTAGAATATTCTATGGAATATTCCACGAAATATTCCCAAAATATTCTGTGGAATTTTTTTTTTTTAAATAAAAATTTTGTAAAGTCAATTTGGCCATTTTTTTACTGAAATTGGCAAACTTCAAAGCTGAATAACTTTCTCATACAACGTCGGTTTTCAGTGCCGTTCACGTAAATAGAATTGTGTTTTCGAGCTCTTTCCATTCATTCTAGTTTGGACCAATTCTGAGCAACTAATTTTTTTGAGCATTTTTCCATTAAGGACTTGATCACCTGATCAAGAAGCCTTTCGAGCCGAGCTGCAGTTCTAGGGCCCCTTTTGGGTTCCACTTAGCTTGTATCCATCCCATCAGAGCTCTTTCCGAAGGCCAAATCCCCATAAACTTACATATAACTGCATGTTCTTTCATATAATCTCTGTATACCTCTATATCTGGTTCTTGTATTATTATCTCGGGAATTTTAGCAGCCTTCGAATGACAAGATTTTACTGTCTGTCCTTTGTCCTGGTCTGATTTAGTGACCCCCATGTTGGGGTCCTCCGGAGTCCTTGTAGAGATTGGGATTCCAGTCGAAGATCCCGTTTTCTGATGTCCTTCTTTTTCAGGGCTCTAGAGCCTGGCAGCTTCATTGTTAGGCCAAGCCTGCATACCATTGAAAATAGCCTGATCCGGCCTTGGACTAGCAGATGAGGCCGTTAATTGGTTAAAGAAGGAAGATCCAGGGGCGTGGGAGGAGCCCAACACTTGCTCCTTAAAGGTAGGTCTGCCCTTCGTAATCATCGCCTCCATGTCAGGCTCGCTCAGAGAGCGCCCTGTGGATAGCAAAGGGAAGCCAACTGCAGGGGTAGATCCTGCATAAGCCCTCAGCACCGCCAGAGGAAGTTAGGGTTAGGTCGAATATAGAGTTGCAGATCTGATTTCTCTCCTTATCTTTTATGTGTTTTCATACACACACATAACTATTATATTTTAACAAAATTTAGATACATAATAAACATTATCACTTTGGCTTGCTAATGGAAATTTGTTGCACATTTCACCTCAGTTAGTGCATCAGTATCAATAAAATAAAATACATCGTTAGTTCCATGCTACATGCATACAAATATACACCATACCGTACACATAATCAATTCATAACAATAATCAGGGTTCTAACGCATCTCATGAGGCTTTAAGACCTCACTGGATCTTAAAGGTCCAATGTTGAACCTTCACTTGGTTACTTCTGTGATGGATCCCATCCAATCCAAGTGTTGAACCTAGAGGCTTTGATACCACTCTATAACATACCCCCTACTTTCCCTAGATCTTACTAAGAGTAGAAGGAGGAAACTACTATGTGTTTTCCCACCTGCATAGTCCTATCATGGAAATGGGGTCATAAAAGAAATTATGACCTTTTTCAACCCTAGAAACCTAAAAAAGATATCATCATTTTGTTTGTCTTGTAAAGCCCAATCCAATGATATACAATTTTCTTTGATCTGACTCCCATATCAAAAGATATGACCATTTGAACTCGACAAACTAAATTATACCATGTCATTCTTATCCTCCACATGGCACACCATGCGATGTCCATTTGGTCTCTATGACACCTGTTGAACCTACATGGAAGGTGATTCTTCCTTCGTAGTTGAATTTTGACCCTCCCTCACAAAACTGCGAACCATTTTCACTGGATTCCCTAACCAAGGATGGTCTAACGGTTCTGACTTTTGATTCCCAACCTGAAGGTTGCCCCAACCCTGCTTGGGTACAATATGTGGTTGGGTGCAACACCATGTGGACCTTGGATTTTGAGCCCACTAGAGAGAATCCTGACTAGGGTCTTCCCTAACTACTTGTCCTATTCTCCTCTAGTTGGGTTCAACCTCATTTTGAGTTCATCCTTTCAACGGACCTGCCCAACCCAAACCTAGTGGGTCCCACAAGTGAATTTAGCCTATTTGCGAGATTTTTTACATGCAATTTCTCAATTTCTCTTTAATATTTCACACAAGCCTAAACCATATTAAATATGATTGATTGTGAAGAGATAAAAATTATCATCTACGAGATCAAGAATTGGAATATGAAGATCTCACAAACCCTTTCCAGCGCCCCTTGAGCATGGAAGTCATCTGGTGATGCACTCACACTATCAGTTAAGTTGAAGCACACAAATGAGCTTACTCCCATAATTTTTTAGGATAACAAAAAAAACTTGGGCTATTAATTACCCAATAAAAAAAAACAAACAACATGCAATTTGAGTGCACTTCTTAAAATCACAGGAATTCAATCTAGCCTCCCAGCCACAACATATAGAGGTATGCTTCCTATTTAGTATATAATAACTCACCTATACAAAGCGTATAAATACAAAATGGGACAATATAGCATACTCATCAATTTAATGAAAGGAAAACATAGATTCATGCTCACACAACACATACAGGAATTAAACCATTCTTTAAGAAATTATACAGGAATATAACATTCTTGTACAAATTACAAGAATCGCATTTCTTTTCAAACAGGGGATACATATACCTCACATCTACCATGATAATTAAACCTCATAAACAACATGCATATAAAATCACTGGCACATCAACCATATTGAGCACTCTTTCACAAACAATTCAGAATTATACCATTCTTCAACATTATTCCATGCACTTAATACACCTTTACTCATAAGATTGATCATGTCATCAAAGTACATGAATGAAATCATGTAGATACGATAGAATTAATGTAATTTATTCAACATACCCAATACTCAATATATCAACACTCCAAATCATTCATGAAACCAAGTTTCGTACATTCAAGTAACATTTAAATCAACACAACATGTATTGATGGGAAATTCACTTGCACATATAAATTTAATAAACACTTATCTTATATCCAAAGCCTGGAAACTGATATTGGAACCTAAAATCTCAACCCAATCTTAGATAAACTACAACCAATCCTTTCTTGTAGTACTTCCAACTAAAACATGGCCTCCAAAGGTAGCCCACCTTTACCCACCGTCCAGTTAGAAATTAACACAAAGAGAAAGAATTCACTTCCCTTTGGTTTTATCAACAACTCCTAATTGTTACCTAACAAATATTCTCAACTCTGAGGTTCTTTCTAACATAAATACTTATAGTTCAATACCAATAGGAGAGTTATTTAAAATTTTGTGAAGGTTCATTAGTAGAAAAGCTGCCATGGGAGTGTGGAAATTTGTAACAAACCCATGTTAACTTTCCATGTAAATAAAAGGACATTATAAAAGCAAAAATAAGGCCAAGGTCATGGGACACATATTCCAAGCTGAATGAAGGGTAAAAAATTACATTGGGATCCACTTGTGGTTAATAATATTGGCTATGGAAATTGGAATTGGCATCGGAAATAGGAAAAAGACAATAAAAGGCATATTATTTATTACAGGCTAGCAAGGAACATGTGGCAAGGATGCAAAAGGAATAATGGAAAATGAAATAAATTACATGCAAGGGAAAATGAAAAATATGCATGCAAGGGAAATTGAAAAAAAATATAAAAAGGAAAAGAAAAGAAAGAGAGAGGATAGACATTCATTCATTCACTCTGGGGGGGAAATCAAGAGAGAACACTATAGCAGAGAAGAGTAGAGATAAGAGCACTTGGACACAAGCAAGATACAAGCAAGGAAAGAAAGGAGCCAAGAAGAATATTTGGACAAAAACAAGCAAGGGAAAAAATAGTTGTGGATTTGTAGGTAACAATGTGCATGTTGA
The DNA here is from genome assembly GCA_034641835.2 of Pinus albicaulis. Classification (NCBI taxonomy): domain Eukaryota; kingdom Viridiplantae; phylum Streptophyta; class Pinopsida; order Pinales; family Pinaceae; genus Pinus; species Pinus albicaulis. The sequence goes on along the minus strand of CM076581.1, from coordinate 124,678,709 downwards.
TTATCTTGCTGGGATTATGATGCATGGTTTATGCATTAGTTTATTGGTCATTTTTCCGGTCATTGGGATGGGATTTGTTATGAAACCAACTCACAAAATAGAAGAAAATATAGATCAACACCCTAGAGATCAACCTCTTCGAGGGGGAAACCTCCTTTACATTACATAAATGAATAATTCTTAGATGACACAAATGTAAAAACCTCCTTTATATATATAGGATTCCATGGGGTCACAATATAATCCTAGCCAACCTAACAATAATAATGTGAGGGCACAACAATAACAATAGTGGGCTATTATGGGGCACAATAATAACAATATGGGGACTACACGAGTACAACAATAACAATAAAGGGGCTACACTAACAAAAATAAGGGACTACACTAGTAATATAGGGCACTAATAGGATTTTCTTGGATTGAACATCATGTACAAACTTGCCATTTTCCATTTCCTGGATAGTCGTGATGTAGTGGGTTCCTTGTTTGGTTGAGATTTGGATTGCCGATATATTTGGGACCCTGTTGAGGTGGTCTTAGGAAGATCCCAATGGTTGAGGGTGGAGATGGTTTTCTCTAGTAAGCTTTTGACAAGTGGGTGGAGACAAGAAAAATCCTCTGGGTATGGTGAAGAAATTCAGAGGCATCCAAGTTTATATTGGTTTGGGGATTTCTGAATCGATTTAAGTGAAATCACCATGGCTTTAGGGTGGAGGTGGTTATCCTCTGGATTCCCTTCTTGGTTATGTTTTAGTTTATCCCATGTGATCCCACATCCATGCTTGGGATAGTGCATAAGGGTGATTAGTTGAAAGAAATTTTTGGTTCAACCCAATCTATGGTTAGGTGGTACGTGGAAGTCACTGACTTGGTTATAACTATGCATATGTTATTATGTGTTATTCTTTAATGATCACAAGTATTGGTTATTGTGTTTATTATAAGACTATTTTGTCATGGCTTCATTCTGGTTAAATTTTGGTGACATGCATGATATATCCCATATGGTATGATGTGATCTTGTGAATAGTGCTATCATGGTAGATTTGGGTGTCCAGATATTTTTATATATTGTAGAGCTGCTGTGTTTTGATACGAAATTAATCTCAAAGAAGTGACATTGGTAAATTCGTCATAACTCTCTCTCGGAGTATCGGATTGGAATTCTGTAAAAAGTGGAAAATATTTCACAGTCTGTACTTTTTTATCTATCAATTTCAGAGCCAAATGAAGAAACAATGACACGTGGCATGCCGTACAAGTGCGCTCTGCTGAAACAATTCATAATTAGGGCATTTTGAGAGATTGGGTATAATTCTCTCTTGAAGAATCCAAATTGGGTCGGACACATTCAGACATATTGGAAGACAGTACGGAACTGAAAATTGAATATTGAGGATGCGAAATAGTGAATACACAGTTCAATATCAGAGCTCACAGAAGACAAAACGCTAGATCGTGTTGTGTTGAGGTTGCAAGGAGCCGAATTTCTAGAGAAGCGACAAAGCGAAAAGAAAAGGTGCGGTAGAGGGTAGCATGACGAGAAGCAACCAAGGTACCTCTTCGCAGTATTGAAGTTCATCATATGAAGTCTTCAAGTGGGTAGCATTGCATACAATCATTGTAAAGGTATCATTGTACTTAGTCATTGTAAATACATTATTGTACAAATTGTACTAGTATCTATCTGCCAAGGGTTGAAGAGGCAGTGTTGGGAGGTCTAGGATCATCATTAGGTGGTTGTGTCAAAATTGGGGTTATGGTCTAGTATATCTTCTTCTTCTACATCATTCTATATCATTGTAAAGTGGACCATTTTCCCTGGTACGAGAGTCCATTCTTCTTTTATTCTTCTATAGGGTGGTAGGGTGGTGCTAGGGTGAGTTGTAGCTCATTGGGTGTTGGAGCATCCATTCAGTCGACTACTGAAGAATCTTGGGCGTTGGAGTTTCCATCCAGTGGGAGCTGGAGAAGAATGCTTTTCTAGATTCTAGGAAGTTGGAGCTTTATTTTCAATTGGAGTTGAATATTAAAGAATTATTAGAAAAGCATTAGGTGGTTTTTGTTCCGGAGTGGGTTTCCACCTTAAAAACTGTGTGCATTTGTGTTCCTCTTGTTTGCTGCTATCATTGTACAAACACTGATAATAATTTAATATTAACTAATGCTCTAATTGAAAGGAATACTGATTCACCCCCCCCCCCTCTCAGTATTTCCAACAATTGGTATTAGAGCTTGGTTCCTTCAATAGTAGTTTAATAGCTGGAAGGAGGTCATGGAGCATACCAAGAATGGTGTACCTCTATTCAATGAAAATAATTATTCACTTTGGAAAGGAAGAATGAGTCTATCTTGAAAGCAAGTTACGAGGTATGGAACTTAACTTTGATTCAAAGCGGATTTACATCAACTACGGATGAACAAGAGTGAAGAATTTGGCCAATGATGCAAAAGCAAAGAATATTATTATCAGTGGACTTATTGAATCTTCTTATCATAAGGTGTTGGGTTGTAAAACTGCCAAAAATGTATGGGACAAGCTTGAGAATATATATGCAAGTGACTCAAATGTCAAAGAAGCAAAGCTTTAAATCTATAGAGCAAAATTTGAGCAACTCAGAATGAAAGAAGATTGCAACATTGTGGCATACTTCCAATACATTGATGAAATAACCAATACTCTGGAAGGATTGGGAGAGCTAGTTGATGAGAAGACTATTATATGGAATATTCTTAGAATGTTACCAGGGAGATTCAACCCAAAGGTATCGGTCTTAGAATACAGTGCAAATCTGTACAAACTCAGCAAGGAGGAATTACATGGAGTTCTCATAACATATGAAATGAGACTTGATGAAGAAGAGGGTACTTCGCATCTAGAAACTGCGTTCGTTGCATCTAAGAAAACCGATAGGAATAAACAACCTTCAATTGAAAAGACATGCACCAAATGTGAAAAGAGACTTAATGAAGGTCTTTAGGATGGAAAATATACTTACTTCACAACTAAAAATTAGTGAGGAGAGAATTCAAGAATAAACTTCATGATATGTTTGAAACATGTTAAGTTGACATTTACTGACAAAATGTCCAAAACACGATAATGGCAACTCAAAAGGAAAGAAAGGCTTTAAGAAATTCAACAAGCAAGGATCCAAAAGGAACTTTCTCTCTAAAGAAGATAGCTCATCATCCGATGAAGACAATGACAGTGAAGAAGAAGCCAATGAGAGAGTATTGTTTATGGCCAAGCATAATAAACCCAAGAACAATAAACAAGAGGTATCAAACAATGAAGAAGAAGGATGGACCATAGAATAATTTTATGAGGAAGAAATCAAGCTTATAAAAGATCTCAAGGCGGAGAAGATCCATTCCAATACTCTTGAAGAACAAGTTCAAGGTCTCAAAATTGAAGTTGAAGAACACAAATGCATTGAAGAGTCACTTCAAAAGAAGTTGGAAGAAAGCAACCAAGAAAGGGAAGAATTAGAAGTTGAAGTAGTCTCGCTGCATGAGGAAGTGAAGAAAGGAAAAACTATCCAAAACTATGCCAACAGCTCAAGGGCATTGGAAGAACTCATCAACAATCAATGATCTTACAACAACAGAACTGGCATCAGTTACAAAGAAGAAGAAGCAGGACCTTCTACAACAAAATACAATGAACCTATGAGATCTGACATGCATGTAGACTTCATTGGACAAGATTTGCAAGAACAGCCTTGGAAGACAATTTCTCGACGAAAATTTCCATCCAGGTACCAACATATTTTTTATGGCTACGTATTCATGTGGAGAAAATTTGGTCATAAAGCTATAGAATGTAAAAGCACGTAACCTAGTAACAAATATAATTCCATTAGATGGCAAAAATATGAACACTCCGAACTACGTAGAAACATCAATAGATTTGAACATTTAAGAAATAACTCATGAATGTTATAAATTATCCAAAACTTTGGTGGCAAAAGGCTTTGGAGACTTGAAAATCCTCTGAAGAATCTTTTCAAAACCTTGAAAAACGAACATGGAAGCAGAAGAAGAATGATAATTGTGCTCTCACTTTCAGGGCTCAAAAGAACAAAGATGTGTGGTATGTTGATAGCGGTTGCTCAACGCATATGATTAGAGATAGAAATAATTTTGTATCTATGAAAGAGAAGAAGGATGGAACTGTGTCCTTTGGAAATGATGGATCTTCAAATGTTATATGATCATGTACTGTCACTCTCGGAAGCAAAGATGCTCTAGCCAAGAATGTTCTATTGGTTGAAAATGTGAATCACAATCTGCTCAGTGTTGGACAAATGTGTGATCAATGACAGACAAAACTATTCAACTCCACGAAATGTGAAATCAGGAAAGGTGTGTATGGTGAAATTGTGGCTACAGAAAGTGGAGCTCCAAATGACATATATGTTCTGGATGAAGCAACGAAAGCATTTGTAATAGCTAAAGAGGATGATACAATAATTGTTAGCAATGATGATCGACTAAGTAATTAGTTTGCTAGAAAAGTGTAAAGTGATTTCGAGATGTCTTTACTTGGTGAGCTGACATACTTCTTAGGGCTTCAAATATCTTCGCAAGAGAAAGGAATATTTATATGTCAAGCCAAGTACATCAAGGAAATTCTCAAGAAATTTAAAATGGAGGGTGCAAGCCATCTTACTCAATGGTAACGAGGTTACCAAATTGAACGCAGATGACTCATCTAAGGATGTGGATCAAGGTTGTCTGAGATCGATGATTAGTAGTCTTCTGTATATAACAACCTCCCGAGCAGTATGTTATGGCAGTTGGACAAGTAGCAAGATTAAAACACTTCAATAAATACATATCATCCTTCACCGGCATTGGAATATCTTCGCCGGAGGCGGGATTTCCCAAGTTCTCATTTAGATTATTTTCCTTTTCGAGAATATAAAGGAGGAGTGGAAGTGTGTACGAGTCCATGGGATAGTTTGTGTTTCGGGGGGAGTTACATTTTCCATTAGTGTCAAAGGGAAAGTTGTAGGAAGAATTGTAAACGATCGCGGGGGGGGAGTACTTGTGTTGCCATTAATGCCAAAGGGGAGATTGTTGATCAGCGGTTGTCATTGATGTCAACCCAAGCAGCACCAGGGGCTAACCCAATATTGCATGGGAATTTTGACCTACCAAATTAAAATATTCTGGTTCAATAATGCTTTTGATGGTTTCTACTTGTCGAGATGTTTCCGTTGAAATATGGCACGCCATGTAATTCTTCACGGTTTGAGAGATATTCATGTTTGAAGTTTGTACCCCCAGTTAGTGGGCTAAAACCCCATGGGGTTGGGGCATGGGTGTAGTGTGCCTATGGGGGGATAATATGTAGTACGAAGGGAGGTACCCAAGGGAATAATATGATATGGAATAATAATATGGGTTCATACACTTTGTTGTGCTTATTCATTTATTTATCTTCTTATATTAATATATCTATATTCTTCATAGGTACCTCCCTATTGTACATATATTATCCCCATAGGTACACTACAATGGGTCATTGAAAAAAGTCATAATTAATATTTTTAAACTCCCTGTCATCCTCATTCTTGTTTAAGCCTTCCCTTTAAGCATGCATATGAATTGTGATCACTCATTTCCTCCTTATGCAGGGATTTATTACATCATGTGAGTCATCGTGGAATTTGCATAAATTTTTTTTTGGTTGAAGCTGAAATTGTTAGAAGGTGAAGCTGAAATCTTGAGGAAGCTTCTTTAAAAATTTCAGGTCAAGGTGCACAATATTTTTGGAGATATGATCTGTGGAAGTCAGGGTTTTTGCAGGCTCCTGGAATTAATCTCAAAGAAGTGACCTTCGTAAAATCTTCATAACTCTCTCTCTGAGTATCAGATTAGAATTAAGTAAAAATTGGAAGATAGTGCATAGTCTTTAATTTTCGCTCTATCAATTTCAAAGCCAAATGAAGAAACAGTGAGACATGGCACGTCGTAAAAGTGTGCTACGCTGAAACAGTCCATAATTAGGGCATCGTGAGAGATTGGGTATAACGCTCTCTTGAAGAATCCAAATAGGGTCAGACATATGGCATTGGAAAGATGACTCGGGAGGACTATTACGGAAATGATAATCAGATATTGAGGATCTGAAATAACAGAGATACACTAGATTCAATATCGAGCTCTGAGAGCAAGAAAAACACAAGATCATGTGTTAATAAAGGGTTACCTACAAGAATGAGACTTTCTCTCAATTAAAGCAAAAGGTACGTGAGGAGATGTGCAACATGAAAGAGCAACAAAAGGTGCATAACAACAACAAGAAGTTAATCTTAGAAGTCTTCAAGTGGGCATGCACATACAATCATTGTAAAGGTATGTTGTCTAAGTCATTGTAAATACATTATTGTAAAAGTGTACTAGTGTCTATCACCAAGGGTTAGCGGTGTTAGGAGGTCTGAGATCATCATTGGGTAGGATTTGACTGTCAAGAGATTTAGAGGATTTATGATTATTATATATTCTTCTTCTACATCATTCTATATCATTTGTAAAGTGGTCATTTTTCACACAGTGCGAAGTCCATTCTTCTTTTATTCTTCTATAGGGTGGTAGGGTGGTGCTAGGGTGGGTTGTAGCTCATTGGGTGTTGGGGAATCCATTAAGTTGAAAACTGAAGAATCTCGAGTGTTGGAGCGTCCATCCAGTGGGAGCTGAAGAAGAATGCTTTTCTAGATTCTAGGAAGTTGGAGCTTTATTTTCAATTGGAGTTGAATATTAAAGAATTATTAGAAAAGCATTCAGGTGTTTTTTGTCTCGAAGAGGGTTTCCACCTTAAAAAATATGTGCATTTGTGTTCCTTTTGTTTACTGCTATCATTATACAAACACTGATAACAATTGAAGATTAAATAATGCTATAATTGAAAGGAATACTGATTCACCCCCCGCTCTGAGTATTTCCAACAATTTGTCATGTAACCTTTTAAGCATGAAACATGGAAAACTGGATGCACTCATGAAGAAGTAGGAAGCTCCAATTTGTATTCCATAGCACCAATCTTTTGCAACACCTTGTAAGGAACATAGTACTTTGGTGATAATTTATTATCCTTCTTAGCTTTCCTGAGGGATATTTGTTTGTAGGGATGTAGCCGTAAAAATACCCAGTCTCCCACATCAAAACTTCTCTCACTGTGATGTTGATCTACTTGTTGTTTCATTCGATTTTGTGCCAAATTTAGGTTATCCTTTAAGAGTTGGAGAACTTCTTTTTGATGCTGAATGTGATCCTCCACTCCTTTGCTTGAACCCTATAATTTTCCCTTAAAGAAGATGTGATGGATGGTGGATGATATCCATAAAGTGCCATAAATGGAGTCATTTTTGCTGCAGTGTGGAAGGAAGTGTTATACCACCATTCAGTGAGAGGTAACCACTTGACCCATTGTGCTTTCTTATCGGATACAAAACAATGAAGATATCCTTCCAAACATTTATTCACTATCTCTATTTGACCATAGGATTGAGGATGATAAGATGAGCTATGAGCTAGTTGACTACCCAAACAAGAAAATAATTACGTCCAAAAATTTCCTGTAAAAATGGGATCTCTGTCACTTACAATAATCTTCGGGTTTCCATGTAGCTTTTGAATTGTTTCCATAAATGCAGTAGCAACTGTACTCGCTTTAAATGGATGAGATAATGCACAAAAGTATGCATACTTGGTAAGTCTATCCATTGCCACCATGATGACACTCTTTCCTTCGGACTTAGGTAAACCTGTGATAAAATCCATTGAAATATCCTCCCAAACTTGACTTGGAATGGATAAAGGCTGTAGAAGACGCGGGGTCTTAAATGTCTCAACTTTATTCTGTTGGCAAACCAAACATTCTGCCACAAACTTTTGAATATCAGATTTAAGGCCATCCCAAAAAAATTCTTTCTTCACCCTGTGGTAAGTTTTTAAAAATCCTGAGTGTCCTCCTAAAGGAGAAGTGTGCAATTCCAGAAAAATATTTTGTTTTAGTTGGGAATTCTTACAAAGATATAAGCGATCTTTGTACCATAAGGAATCATTTTCCAACTAAATGTATCAGATGTACTAGGATCTTGCTGCAACTTTTGAATGAGTATCCATACATCTTTGTCCTTCTTCCATTCATCTCTTGCTTCAGTTATCCAATCTGGTTGGATAATAGAAATGGCACAAAGCAATGCTTCCACCTCTTCATCCTTTCTTAAGAGTGCATCTGCAACAACATTAAGCTTTCCTTTTTTGTAGATTATTTCAAAGTCATAACCCAACATCTTTGTGACCCATTTTTGCTGCTCTTCTGATGATAGTCTTTGTTCCAAAAGTGTTTAAGACTATCATGATCAGTTTTTACCTTGAAGTGTCTTCCCATTAGGTAAGTTCGCCATTTCTTTAGTGCATGTAGTATTGCTAACATTTCCTTCTCATAAATAGGTTTCTGTAAATACTTTCCTTTGATTGGACGACTTTCAAAAACAATGGGTCTTCCTTCCTGCATTAAAACAACACCAATTCCATTTCCTGAGGCATCACATTCCACAATAAAGGTTTTTGTGAAGTCTGGCGTAGCTAAGACCGGTGCTAGGCACATTGCCTCTTTAAGATGTTCAAAGGCATTAGTTGCTTCAGGAGTCCATGAAAATGCATCTTTCTTCAATAATGTTGTTAGAGGTGCTGCTATTCTCCCATAATTCTTAACAAACTTGTGATAATACCCTATTAACCCGAGAAATCCTCGCAACTGCTTTATGGTTGTGGGGAATTTCCATTACTTAATGGATTTAATTTTGTTAGGGTCTACCTTAACACCCTCGTGAGATACAATATGACCTAGATATTCCACCTCTTGTACTCCAAAGAAACATTTGGATGTTTTGCATATAATTGTTTCTCCTGCAATAGTTTGAGCACCCTGTCAACATGTTGAACATGATCCTTCCAAGACCTGCTATAGATTAGTATATCATCAAAAAATACTAGCACAAATTTTCTAAGGAAGGGTTTGAAAATAAAATTCATCAACCCTTGAAATGTAGAAGGTGCATTGGTAAGGCCAAAAGGCATGACCAAAAATTCATAATGACCCTCATGAGTTCGAAATGTTGTTTTTGGAATATCTTCAGTCTTCATTCTAATTTGATGATATCCTGAACGGAGATCCAACTTGGTAAAATAAATTGCTCCATGTAATTCATCCAATAATTCATCAATCACAGGAATGGGAAATTTATCTTTAATAGTGAGCTTATTGAGCTCCCTATAATCCAGACACAAGCGCCATGATCCATCTTTCTTGTGCACCAATACTCTTTGGGCCGGAAGAAAGAACTTTGACTAGGTTGAATTATACTAGCCTATAACATTTTTGCACAATCATACGTTCAATTTGGCTCTTTTGGACATAAGGATATCTATAAGGCTCCATGTTTGGACGAACACTTCCTAGAATCAAATGAATAGCATGATCATGATCACGAATAGGTGGGAGTCCTTTGGGAGTTTCAAAAACCTTGGAATGATTGTCCAAGACTTTTTGGAGATCTGCAGAAATAGATGATTTTGATGTTGGAACTTCTAGTGGGCATAATTGTGCAATTACACCTCATTGTTCTTTCTTTAGAAGCTTTGTCATGACATTAGAGCTTATTATCTTTCCTGACTTCCCTGCAATACCTCGTAATTCGACTTCCTTTCCTTCTGAAAAAAATTTCAAGAAAAGTTCTTGAAAATTAAAAGCTACCGTCCCCAAAGATTGTAACCATTGTACTCCTAGTACAACATCAGCACCTCCCATAGGAATGGAAAGCATTGGACTAGTCAATACATATTCCCCCATGGTTAGCTTGATATTATCGCATTTTCCAGAGCAATTTATAGTTCCTCCATTTGCAACCATCACTTGACATTCTGGTGCTGGGTATAGGAAACAATTTAATTCCTTGGCTACCTTACAATGAATAAAATTATGGGTGCTACCTGAATCAATCAACACTATTACCTTTTTCTTCTTGATATGTCCTTATGTCTTGAGAGTTTGAGGAGTGGTAATTTCTGCCAGTGCATTACACGAAATGGTCAGATTCATTTCTTCCTCTTCTAGGGTTGGTTCCTGGTGTATATTCTCTTCTTGTTCATTTTCTTCTTCCTCTTCACAATCTATGTAAAATAATTTCTTCTCAGCACACTTATGACCTTTAGTGTATTTTCTATCACAACTGTAGCAAAGCCCTTTTGCTCTTTTTTCTTCTAATTGTTGTGGTGTCAACCTTGTAGGTTGTGGAAATCTAGGCGTAGCAACACTTCCTTCTTTATAGAAGTGAGTGGTAGGCTTCCTTGTCGCCATAATTTTACATTCAATTTTTCTTGCCAACCTGAATGCCTTCTCCAATGAATCAGGTTCCAAAACATGAAATTCATGTTGGATGTTATCCTTTAAAGTACCTATGAAGAGATCAATCTTGTGTTCCTGTGGAATATCAGTTACCCTTATATTCAATTTTTGGAAGTCCTCAATGTGCTGCCCCACTAAACCCTTTTGTTTGAGATTTATCAATTGGCTAAAGAAGGTGTTGCTCTTTGTATCCTCATAATGTGCTATCATTTCCTCCGTAGAAATTGACCAAGTGACAATTTTTTTACGGGAGCAAAGCCATCGATACCATACAAATGTATTTTGTTCTAAATGTAAAGTTGCAATGCGTACCTTTTGTGTGTTTTGCACGTTATGGAGATCAAAATATTGCTCCATCTGTAGTATCCATGTTACAGGATCCTTTCCATCAAACTTCCTCAGATCCATCTTTGGAATATGGTGGTTCTTCCCGCCAACATTAGAGTTTATGAAATCACAATTAACATTTATTTTGTTCTCATCATGAGGTTCTTCTACTATCTTTTCACCATTAGGAAACCTTTCTTGTATAAACTTTGTCAAACCTTCAATGTCTGCTTTTAGAAAATTCTTCATGTTTTCCATTTTCTCATCGATCTTAGCTTCCATGTCATCAATCTTAGCTTCCATGCCCACTTCCATGCCATCCATCTTAGCTTCCAAACCATTCATCTTAGCTTCCACGCCTTTCTTCAAACCATCCATCTTAGTTTCCATGCCTTTCTTCAAAACTTCCATTTTATTTTTTGTTGTTCTTTGCGAGAGCGAAATTTGTTGTTGCACTTGCTCTTGTAATTTTGATATGTCATGTTGCCATTCTTCGTCTTCATGAGTCACAGTAGATTATTACGAGGGCTACGAGGCTTGATGGGTTTTAAATTCTTTTTTGAGAGCATTTCAAAACACATTGCCCGAATATATGCTCAATAGGCCCTTGGAATCACTTCCAAGCTGATTTTTTACACAAAATTATGCAATTAGGAAACAAATACACCCCTTTCTTGCTTTTGAGGATCTTGATATTGAAATTGAATTATCTATGTGATTTGAGATCTTCAATATCTAAAATTGTGCAGGGTAGCTATTTGAATCTGCGGAATTCCCCACGGAGTCGACACGATTTTAGTTCTTCAAGTCAAATTTATGTCAATCTCCCACAATGACCTAATTATGGACTAGTTCAGTAGAGCGAACTTGTATGACTTGCCACATGTCATTTTTTTCCTCCTTTGGCTATGAAATTGATAGAATGAAAACTACAGTCCATGTAGTTGTGACCAAATTCAACAACATTCCAATTTGATTCTTAGAGAGAGAGCTATGAATATTTTCCCACGATCGCCTCTTTGAGATAAAATTCAAAAGCCTCAAAAAGCCCTAAATTCCATAGATCATATCTCTGAAAATATTGCAAACCAATATTTGATATTTTGTGACGATGTTCCTTAGGATTTCATCTTTGCACTCTAAAAATTTCAGCTTCTGATCCTTCGTAGAAAAATTTATAAACGAAAAGCTATTATGATGACACCATTTTAGACAGCAGAAACCTAGAATATAAGCTACGATACAAATGTTATGAAACCCGGCTCAAAATGAAGAAAGGAATCAATGCAGCAAGGCTTCGACCACTTCAAGGGGAAACCTCCAATACATTACATAAATGAACAATTCTTGAATGATACAAATGACAAAACCTCCTTTCTATATATAGGAGTACATGGGGCCACAATGTAATCCTAGTGGGACCACAATGTAATCCTAGCCGACCTAACAATAATAATTTAAGGGCACAATAATAACAATATGGGGGTTACAGGGGTACAAAAATAACAATAAGGGGGTTACACTAACAACAATAAGGGACTATACTAGTAATATAGGGACCTAAAACTCAGGGTAAATGTAGATTGTTATGCATGCATGCCAGTTATCTATATGTTTATCATCAATGCATGTTATTTACTTTATTGTTATTGTTATGTACATGATGCGGTTAAAGTTTTATTCATGTATGAACTAATATGATTGTATTATTATGTATTGTGCTAATCGAGATTGACATGTGAAAATGCAATATCCTCCTAGAAGTAAATTGAGGTAATGATGTTGATTAATTATTTTATTTTATCTAACAATGGTATGTTGTGGGAAATAGAGGGCCAAAGATGAAGAGCAGAATGATTGAGCACAATTCATATGACTCCTCGTATGTAACAACCCCGGGTTAAAAGTTCATGTAATAAAGTTAATAAACGAAAAATAAGACCAAGGTCATGGGACACATATTTCAGGCTGAATGTTGGAGAAAATATCGTAGTGGGCATCACTTGTTGTTTATTATGGCTAAAGGAAACTGACAAAGGAATTGGAAAAGACTTTGAAAAGGAAAAAAGGTATTTTTGGCATTTATTTATGAAAATAAAGGAAATTAGGAGAAAAGGAAAGCGAAATATCATAAGTTGCATGTGAGGAGGAAATTGAAGGAAAATAAAGGAAAAATGAAGAAATTAAAGATATCAATAATTAAAATAAATTAGAGCATTAGTTAAGTTCCTTTTTTCAGTTGAGTTTTGGAATTGGTTTTCAGAGACGAGAAGAGAACCAAGAGGATAAAGCAAGCAAGGAAAGAAAAGGAAGGACAAGGAAAGCAAGGATCAAGCAAGGAAAGGTTGGATCAAGCAGCTTCAATAGGAATACTTGTAGGTAACAGGTTTCATGTATGATTTCCTAGTTGGTCTTGGCATGCATGGTATGTGCATGTGGATATTTGGTTCATTTGTTGTCATTGGCATGGGTTTTGTCAGGTTTTGAAAATGGATTTTAGCCTTGCCTTGCCATTTATGGATAACCATAGTGTGATGGGATTCATTATTGGTTGGTCTTTGGATTGTTAGAAGGTTTTGGATCTGGGTGAGGTGGTCTGAGGAAAATCCTAAAGGTTTGGGGTGGGGATGGTTTTCTTTGAAAATCCCTCAACAAGTGGGTGGAGATAGGAAAATTCCTCAAGGGATAGTGAAGGAATTCTAAGTCATCCAATATTGGCTTGGTTTTGTGATCTTGGAACATGTTTATGTGAGATCATGATATGGTGAGGGTGGAGGTGGTTTAACCTCTGGATCCCCTTGGTTTTTTATGGATTGGTTTATCCCATGATATCCCACATTCATGCTTGGAATATGGCATGGGGGTGATTGGCCAAAAGAAATATTTGGTTTAGCCCAATCTATGGTCGGTTGGTACATGGAAGTCCTTGAATTGGTTGGATTTTTCATATCGTTAATAAGAGCTAAGTTTCTCCTTTCATTGATGAGTAATTTTAATTGTTATTATGTGGATTTAATGGTCATTATATCATTTTTAATTATTTGGTTATATGATGGTTATTTATGACAGATCTTAGTCATGGCTCTCATCATGTTTTGATTAGTAAATGAATTACTAATGAATGCACGACCTATTTGGTGTTATGAAAACTATGTGAGAGGGCACTAGTCCTTCTTATTAAACCTTAGAGAAGTTTCAGATTGCTATGGTGAAATATGCATTCATGACCTGTAGGTTGCATGTTCATCATGTGTTTGATGGAATTCCAGTATTGGTTGGGAAGGGTCTAGTCAATTCCTGGTACAATTTTTTGTTTGGAATATTTTTTTCTATGTTATTCATCATTTCTGGAAGTCTTATTGAGTTATGGGCAGGGGCCTGATTTCTAGCCCTGAATAAGTGGCTCGGAATTTAGGGTCGCAGGCATATAATTGACTGAAAAAGTCAACAATCACTAGGAAGCAGACTTATAAGTGCTTTTAGAGGGCTAAAGTCGCATGGAGGCCTTGGCAAGGGAGAAATTGAGGCTCTAGATTAGTGAAAAAGAAAGTTAACTTAGGGGTTCGACACATGTAGGGGTTGGGAAACTCCTAAAGTTCTTGTAGCACTAGAGGGAGGTTAGTATAGTATTAAGTTGTCAACTCCATTTCCTTAAGGTCATATAGGAATTTTATTCTTATCATAGTGACCTTGAGCTAATGCTTACCCATGGCAACTAGTGAAAGGCTAAATGTCAGAGGAGATGAGTTATAGGGTGGTATCAGAGCATGAGCAACAATCGATCGTTACATGGTGGTATCAGAGCATGAGAAACAGTCGATCAGTACAGGGTGGTATTAGAGCGGGTTTCGCTCTCTTTGGGTAAAATATGTTGTTGTCAAGGTTATGGTTTTCATGCATGGGGTCATGGTATACAGTCGGTATGGTCATGCATGATGTTTTTATACTGATGTGATTATGATTATATATGTATCATGCTAATGTGGAATGAATTTTCAGATGAGATAGGCCTCCCATGAATTTCACTAAGGTATGGTTTTCATTTTGGTATCTATTTGGTTTATCTGACATGGCTTATTTACATGAAGAATAAAATCAAAGATGGTGAGAAAAATGGTAGACTACAGATCACATGACTCTCCCTACAGATCAGTTAGGTAATAAGGAGGTGAATATTCTCCTTGTATAGAAGATACAATGAGGAGTTTGAGGGAAGAAATCAGAATTTGAAAAGAAAACAATGCCAGGTTGGTTGAGGCTTAGGAAATAATTGCAAGGGCTCAGGAAAAATAGGTAAAAGTCAATGCAACATTTCTTCATAGCTTGTCTAAATTTTAGAGATAGGGATAGTTGAGATAAATAAATATCATGAAGAGAAAACTAATGGAGCCTATGGTAGCAGGTCTCGGTCTGGATACAATTTGGTTAAAGGGGACATAATCAAAGGTGGCATATCATTGGATACACCCGACAGGAGGATAGGTATGCAGGGGCATCATTCTAGTTCCTCATCCAGGAAACAATATTATCATCATCGTCGTCATCATCCTTATAGGAGGAGTGAGTACTTTCCCGAGGAGTTCAATAAATTCAAGTCTCCTACATTCGATGGAGAGATGAATAAGTGAGAAGATGTAGAGGCATGGTTGCTTGGAATGAAGAAATTATTTAGATTTCATAACTATTTAGAGAACATGAAAGCCAAGATAGCCACCTTCAATCTCAAAGGGAAAGAATATATTTGGTGGGAAGATTTGAATAATTTCAAGGGAATTCGAGAAGAAGAGTTGGTTTGGGATGAGTTCTCGAGACTCTTTAAGAATAAGTACTTATATGAGAGATATTATAATGACAAAACTAAGGAGTTTTATGAGTTGCAAATGGGTTCTATAACTGATGATGAGTATACTAGTAGATTCCTAGAGTTGTTGAGGTATGTACCTTACCTCAAGGATGAGAAAGCTAAGATTTAGAGATTCATCAGTGAGTTGCCAACAAAATTTAGAGACAGGATTTAGTTTGATGAGCCTGTATCATTGGAGGAGGCCATCCATAAGTTGAAGCATTTTTATGAGAAATCAAATCACAAGGTTGAGCCTAAGCATGCTTTGAAGGGAAATGAGAAAGTTAAAGGGAAGTCGCCACCGAAGCGGGGAAGACCTCAGGATGTAGGTGAGAAGGAAAATGATGCTCCTTACAAGAAGTTAAATGTAGAGGAGAAGGGACACGGGTCACAACCTAGAGAGCAGCAGAATAAAGGTGATGGTAGGGAACCATTGCAGTGTTGGATATGTGGAAGATATCATCGGAAAAAGGATTTTCCATTCTACCAGGGTGGAAGGCATCATATCTATAACGCTCAGGAGGCACAAATAGTTGGAAATGTTGGTCATAACATTCCTTAGATTTATGTAGTTGTGGACAGCAAGCAGGAATATCATCAGACATCCATTATTGAGATGGAAGGTAAGCTCTATGGTCAAGTTGTTTCTATTTTGATTGATCTTGGATCTAATTATAGTTATGTTAATATTGACCTGGTGGATAAGTGTGGCTTGAGAAAAGAAGTGCATGTAGAGTCTTATTTGGTGCAATTTTCTATAGGTACTAAGAAGAGAGTTCACAATTGGGTAAGATCTTGATCATTTGAGCTAATGGTATGCCTATGACAACACATCTGAATGTACTACCACTGGGATCCTATAGTATGCTTCTGGGTATGCATTTTTTGTACCTCCACAAAAAGAAATTAGATTGTTATGACAAGGATATTGAGCATCTGGATGATAATGGGGAAAAGAGAATCTTACAGGGAAATAATAAGTCTACATCAGTGAGGATGGTCATAGCTATGTAGGCCAAGTGCAGTTGTAGAAAAGGGTGTGTGATGTTCACAATTCATATTTACAACAATAAAGGTAAGGATGTAGAGGATGCAGATATATTCAATAGGTATCCAGTCTTGCATCAATATCAGGATGTATTCCCAGTAGAGATTCCATAGTTTTCTCCTCACAGGGAAGTGGAATTTTCTATTGAGTTGGTAGCAGGAGTACCACCAGCATCAAAGGCACCTTACAGGATGAGCACACCAGATTTAGTGGAACTATAATTTAAGTTGAAGGAAATGCTTGATAAGGGATACATTAGGCCAAGTGTATCACCTTGGGGTGCACCAATGTTGTTCGTGAAGAAGAAGGATGGTACTCTGAGATTGTGCATTGATTATAGGCAGTTGAACAAGGTGAAGATCAATAACATGTATCCATTTTTTAGGATTGATGACTTGCTTGACCAGTTTAAGGGAGAAACAATTTTATCGAAGATTGAATTGAGATCAGGATACCATCAGGTACACATCAAAGTAAAGGAAATTTACAAGACTACTTTCACCACTAGGTATGGTCATTATGAGCTTGATGTAGTTCCATTTGGTTTGAATAATTCCAAAACTACTTTTATGTGCTTGATGAATAGTATGATGCATCATTATCTGGACATGTTTTTTATTATATTCATTGATGATATATTGATATATTCTAACAATGAGGAAGAGAATGTTGAACACTTAGCAGTGGTGTTGAGATTGCTAAGAGAGAATCACTTGTATGATAATCTTAGTAAATGTAGCTTATTTTATATAAAGGTACATTACTTGTGACATGTTGTTTCCAAGAAAGGCATAACAGTGGATCAAAAAAAGATAAAGGCTGTAATGGAGTGGGAAAATCATAGAAATGTGGATGAATTCATATCATTCATGAAGTTGGAAGGTTACTATATAAGATTCATCAAGAACTTCTCACGCATTTCATATCCTATTACATCATTGTAAAGAAAAGGTAAGAAATTTGAATGGATAAAGGAATGTGCAATCAGTTTTGAGCAGATGAAGTAGTTGTTGACAAACACTCTAGTCCTTAAGATTGCATATACAGATAAAGAGTTTTTGGTGTGTATGATTCTTGAAAAAGAGGACTTGGTGGAGTCCTAATGCAGGAGGGACATGTGGCATGTTAGGAATCAAGGAAACTAAGTGAGCACGATCAGGACTATGTGACTCATGATCTTCAGCTACCATCTATTATTCATGCCTTGAAGACGTGGAGGCATTATCTTTTTGGAAGGAGCTTTGTATTGATGAGCGATCATAGCGGGTTTAGATATATGATTTATCAACCGAATATGAATTCTAGGAAAGATATATGGTTGGCTACCCTCAGTGAGTTCTACTTTGAGATCAAATACATTAAGGTAAAGGAGAACAAGGTTGCAGATAATCTCAGCAAGAGAGTGAAGATGAACCATGTGGAAACTATGAGTTCATATGGGATAGATTTACATGATCAGATCTTATATGTAGGGAAAAAGGATGATAGGTACAGGTGATAAATATGTAAAAATTTACATCATGTTACAGGTGATAAATATATGGAATATCATCTCGCAACATATGGCATGGTGAGATTCAGGGACAAGATCTATGTGTCAGATGATAGTGAGCTCAAGAAGCTTATCTTGAGGGAGCTTCATGTCAAACAATATTTAGGTCACCTAGGATATCAAATGGAGTTGACACTAGTGAATAATTTATACTATTGGCCAAATTTGAAGAAGGAATTGGCTGAGTTTTTGGCTAGATTTTTGGGCTTTCAGTAGGTGAAAGCAAAGTGTAAGAATCCAGGTGGGTTTCTTTAGCCTATTATGATTCTAGAATGGAATTGGGAGGTCATTTAAATGGATTCCATTACAGGTCTTCCGAGGACATCAAGGCAACAAGATTATATCATGGTTGTGTTCGATAGACTAAGAATGGTAGCTCACTTCATTCTAATGAAGACTACTTATTCATCTAGTGAGGTCGCACATATCTTCATTAGGGAGATCATGAGATTACATGGTGTTCCAAATAATATTGTGTTAGACATGGATGCTAAGTTCACTTCCAAGTATTGGAAGGAGTTGTTTGCAGGTTTGGGGACAAAGTTGGCCTTCAATACATCTTATCATCCCCAGACAGATGGATAGATAGAGAGGGTCAAGAGGATTCTGGAGGATATGTTGAGGATATATGTCATGCATCAGCAACAGAGTGGGAGGAGTATCTTCCATTGGTTGAGTTTTCTTACAATAATGGGTATCAAGAGCCATTAAGGATGAGTCTGTTTGAGGCACTATGTGGGAAGATTTGTAACACTCCACCAGTTGGAGTGATCCAATGAACATGGTACTTATTTGACCAGACATGTTGGAAAAAATGGAACATGAAATGCAGGTTATAAATAAGAATCTAAATGCAGCACAAGATAGGTAGAAGAGTTATGAATACTATCACATGAAATTAAGGAGTTTCAAGTTGGGGAGCATGTGTATTTGTGCATCGATCCCAAGAGGATCTCATTGAGGACCAGATCATGTGCCAAGTTGGCACTATGATATTGCAGGCCTTTTGAGATCCTTGAGAGGATTGGAACAATGGCCTACAGACTTACACTCCCTCCAACAGTGAAATTCCATGATGTTTTCCATGTTTCATTGCTTAAAATATATATAAAGGATGTTGATCATGTGATTGCTTGGTTTTTACTATAGGTGGAAATAGAAGGATAATATCAACCAGAATCTAAGTGTATATTGCAGCGGAAATAGTTAATTCTATGGAACTGAGAAATTGAGAAAGTTAATGTGCAGTGGAAGCACTTTGGGCCTAATGAGGCTACATGGGAGATGGTTGATTAGATGTGGGCTATGTATCTTTCATTATTTTCTAGTTGAGGCAAAGGAGTTTTGGTTATATGTACATATTTATGTATGGTTTCTATTTTAAATACCACAATGATTTGTTTTATAAAGCTCCAATAAGCGGTATGGTTTTCATGTTTTCATGATTGTCATGATGGTTTTTATTTTGAGAGAGTTGTTCAGTGTAAATACTGCAACGAGCTAAGTTATAAAGCTCCATAATCATTATGTTTTTCTTTTCAATAGTTTTTCTGGTTGTAGATGTCATTGAACACCGAGGATGGTGTTCCCCTAAGGGGGAGGGGTGTGTAATAGCCTGAGGTTAAAAGTTCATGCAATAAAGTTAATAAAGGAAAAATAAGACCAATGTCATGGGACATGTATTTCAATTTGAAAGTTGGGAAAAATATCCTATTGGGAATCACTTGTTATTTATTATGGTTAAGGGAAATTAGAAAATGCATTGGAAAAGGCTTTGAAAAGGAAAAAAGGTATTTTTGGATTTTATTTATGAAAATAAAGGAAATTAGGAGAAAAGGAAGGTGAAAGGTCACATGTTGCATGTGGGGGGAAATTGAAGGAAAATAGAGGAAAAATGAAGAAATTAGAGATATCAGTAATAAAAATACATCAGAGCATCAGTTCAGGGCCTTTTTTCACTTGAGTTTTGGAATTGATTTTCAGAGAGGAGAAGAGCACCAAGAAGAAGAAGCAAGCAAGGAAATAAAAGGAAGGACAATGAAAGCAAAGGAAGAATAAGGAAAAAAGAGGAAGGATAACGAAAGAAAAGGAAGGAAAAAGAAAGTAAGGATCAATCAAGGAAAGTTTGGATCAAGCAGCTTCAACAAAAATACTTGCAAGTAACAAGTTTCATGTATGATTTCCTAGCTAGTCTTTTCATGCATGGTATGTGCATCTGGATATTTGGTTCTTTCGTTATCATTAACATGGGTTTTGCTAGGTTTTGACAGTGGATTTGATCCTTGCCTTGCCATTTATAGATAACCATGGTGTGATGGGATTCATTCTTGGTTGAGATTTGGATTGTTGGAAGGTTTTGGATCCAGGTGATATGGTCTCAGGAAAATCCCAAGGGTTGGGGGTGGAGACGGTTTTCTTTCGGAAGTCCTAAATAGGTGGGTGGAGACAAGAAAATTAGTTAAGGGATGTTGAAGGAATTCTGAGGCACCCAAGCTCAGTTTGGTTTTGTGATATCATAATTGGTTTAGGTGAGATCACGACATAGTGAGGGTGGAGGTGGTTTAACCTTTGGAACCCCTTGGTTTTTTATGGATTGGTTTTTCCCATGATATCTCACATTCATGCTTGGAATATGGCACGGGGGTGATTGGATAAAAGAAAGATTTGGTTCAACTCAATATATGGTCTAGTGGTACGTGGAAGTACCTGACATGGTTGGATTTCACATATGGTTAATAAGAGCTAAGTTTCTCTTGTCATTGATGAGTAATTATACTTGCTATTATGAAACTTTAATGGTTGTTATATTATTGTTAATTATCTGGTTATATGCTGGTTATAATAATGGTTTTATGACATATCTAAGTCATGGCTCTCATCATGTTTGATTAATAAATGAATAAATGAATGAATAATGAATTCATGACCTAATTGGTGTTATGACAACTACTGTGAGAGGTCATTAATCCTTCTTGTTATACCTCAGATAAGTTTCAGATCCCTATGCTCAGATATGCATTCATGACCTATAGGTTGCATGTTCATTATGTGTTTGACAAAATTCCAGTCCTGGTTGGGAAGGGCCTGGTTAAATTTTTGGTTTGGAAGTTTTTTTTCTATGTTTTTCATCATTTTTGGAAGTCTCATTGAGTTCCGGGCAGGGGCCTAAGTTCTAGCCCTGAAAAAAATGGCTCATAATTTGGGTTCATAGGTATATAATTGACTGGAAAAGTCCACAGTCATTGGGAAGTAGGATTATGAGTGCGACTAGAGGGCTACAATCACATCGGGGCATTGTAAAGGGATTGATTAAGGCTCTAGATCAGTGAAAAAGAAATTTAACTCAGGGGTTGGACACCTTGAGGGGTTGGGTAGCTCCCAGAGATCTTGTAACACCTAAGGGAGGTCAATAAATTCTTAATTTTTTGACTCCATTTCTATAACATCATATAAGAGGTTGAGTCTAATCATAGTGACCCCCAACTCATGTTTATCCAACACAACAGGTGAAAGTGGGTAAATTTGGGAGGAGGTGGGTTACATCGTACATGCTAGAAAAGAAATGAGTGGGATAGGAGAAAGAAGTTGGGAAACAAGTAGAGGGAGACTCCCTTGATTTGGTGGATACATTAAGAAGTATGCGGGTAGATATTATAATTTTCAAAGTAGATAATGAGCGATTGATTGAAGCATAGGAAAGGCTTGCAAAATCTCAAGAAAATCAAGTTGAGGTTAATGCAAGCATCCTTCAAAGTATTTCATATTTATAGAAACATGGAAATTTGGGGGCCATTCATGAATATAAACATGAATAAAATACTAATAGTGTATATGGGAGCAAGTCCTAGAAAAGGTATAGGATGGACAAGGATGATACAACAAACAGTGGCATCTCTTGGATACCTCTGAGAGGAGGACTGGTATGCATGGATTTTATTCTATCTCTACTTCTAGGAGACATCATCACCATCACCACGAGTATCATGGGAGGAGTAAGAAGGGGTATTTTCTAGAGGAATTCAAGAAATCCAACCCAAAGAAAAAGATGTAGAAGCATGGCTGCTTGGAATGGGGAAATTTTTCAGGCTTCACCATTATTTAAAGAATATGAAGGACAAGATAGCTACTTTTATTATCAAAGGGAAATAATATATCTGGTGGGAAAATGTCAAGCATGTTAGGGGGACTAGGGAGGGAAAGCTGAGCTCTGAAGAATTTGAAATGCTCTTCAAGAAGAAGTACCTGTCTAAAAGGTATTATGATGGAAACACCAAGGAATTATATGAGCTCAAGATGGGTTCCATGTCAAATTAAGAATATAAAACAACATTTCTAGAGTTTTTGAGGTATGTGCCATATCTCAAGGATTAGAAAGAAAAGATACAAAGGGTCATCAGTGGGTTTTAATTATCATTCAAAGACCAGATTGAGTTTGATGAGCCTCAATCATTTGAGGAAGATATCAGAAAGTTGAAGAAGTGTTATGAATAATCAAAGTGCAAGCCATATTTCAAGCATGACTGGAAAGGTAATGAGAAGACTAAATGAAAATAGCCCAAGAAGCAAGGATGATATTAATATGCGAGAGTGAAGGAAAATATGGCCCGCATAAGAAGCTCAATGCAACTAAGAAAAGACATGGCTCTAACCCTAGGGAGAAACAAAATAAAGGCACTAACAAAGAACCATTTAAGTGTTCGATTTGTGGTAGAGATCATCACAAGAAATATTTTCCATTGTATCAGGGTGGTAGAACTCATATCTACAATGCTTAGGAGGTAGATACAGTTGGGGATTTAGGTTAGTGCATTCCCTAAATCCATGCAGTAGTTGATAACAAGAATGAAGACCATCAGGAATCCATTATCAATATGGAAGGTAAGCTTTTTCCTGACCTGGTGGATCAATGTTGTTTGAATAAGGAAGTGCATCAGAATCTTGGTTGGTGCAGTTGGCTATAGGGACCAATATAAGAGTTCACCATTGGGTGAATTCTGGTGCATTTGAGCTTAATGGCATCCCTACATCAACAAATATGAATTTTCTTCCTTTGGGTGCATATAGAATTATTTTAGGCATGGATTGGGCATTTATTCACAGAACCAAGGTAGATTTCTATGAGAAGGCCATTGAGTGGTTGGATTATGAGGGAGAAAAGACAGTCTTGCAGGGAAAGAAGAATAATACATCCATGAGGATGGTTACAAATATGAAATCTAAGTGCATCCACGGGAAAGAATGTTTATTTTTTGCAGTTCATGTTTCCAGTGACAAAGGGTTGGTTGATGAGGATGGTGAAGTCTCGAGGAGGTATCATATATTGCAATAGTTTTAGGATGTGTTTCCTGTAGAGATTCCAGAGAGGTCCCCTCATAGTGAGGTGGATTTCTCTATTGAGTTGATGCATGGAGTAGCACCAACATCTAAGGCACCTTACATGATGAGAAATCTCGAGTTGGTAGAATAGAAGTTACAACTTAAAGAGATCCTTGATAAGGGGTACATAAGGGAAATTGTATCTCCTTGGGGTGCACCAATGTTGTTTTTAAAGAAGAAGGACGATACTCTTAGATTGCAAATTGATTATAGGAAACTAAATAAGGTTACTATCAAGAATAGGTATCCAGAGCAGAAGTATTTTTGAAGATTGACCTGAGATAAAGATATTAGCAGGTGCTCATCAAAGAAGAAGACATATATACAATTGCATTTAACATAAGGTATGTGCACTATGAGTTTTTGGTGGTTCCTTTTGGCCTTACCAATGCTATAGCCACCTTCATGTGTATGATGAACAATGTGTTTTTCCCTTAACTGGATAAGTTTGTGATAGTATTTTTTGATAGTATCTTGGTATATTCGAAGAATGAGGAAGAGCATCTAGAGTGCCTAGCAAAGGTATTGAGATTGTTGAGAGAGCATAAGTTGTATGCCAAGCTCAACAAGTGTATCTTCTTCCCATCTCATATTCATTAGTTAGGATGTGTTGTTTCCAAGGAGGGGATAATTGTGGATCTAGATAATATTAAGGATATCTTAGAGTAGAAGATCTGAAGAATGTGAATGAGGTCAAATCATTTATGCGACTAGAAAGTTATTGCAAGAGTTTTATCAAGAATTTCTCTAAGATTGAATATGGATATCCTATCACATATTTGAAGAGGAAAAGAAATAAGTTTGAATGGACTACTGAGTGTGCAACTAGCTTTGAGCAGTTGAAGCAATTGCTTATAAATTTTATGGTTTTTAGGATTACAGATCCTGATAAGGACTTTGTGGTTTGTACATATGCTTGTAAGGAAGGACTTGGTGGAGTTCTGATGCAGGAAGGGAAGGTGGATTTCTATGAATCACAAAATCTGAATGAGCTTGAAAAAAATTATGTGGCTCATGATCTTGAGTTGGAAACTATCATTCATGCATTAAATATGTGGCGACATTATCTCCTTAGAAGGGAATTCATTTTGATGAGTGATCATGGTGGATTGAGTTACTTGTTGGACCAATCTAACTTGAATGCAAGGATGTAACACCCTCATCCCAACCGAGGTAAACATGTGACGA
Organism: Pinus albicaulis; assembly: GCA_034641835.2. NCBI lineage: Eukaryota > Viridiplantae > Streptophyta > Pinopsida > Pinales > Pinaceae > Pinus > Pinus albicaulis. The sequence continues at coordinate 124,653,949 of CM076581.1, read as the reverse complement.
GAGGCCACTATAATGAGATTATACCTCCTAGGTGACCTTAAGGAAGTGGAACCGATGGAAACACATCCAAAATACCATGTACAATATCAAAAAAACCCCCAGGAGGCGACCCAACTCTTCATGCCTCATACCCCTAGGTCAGACTGACATTTTGACCCTTTTGAGCCATATCTAAACATTTGTAAAGGCCATTCCTATGAACAGAAGGCTATGGCACAAATACAACCTCCATATAGGCGGCGAATTCTCCTAATACTCCTATTTTTTAACTCTAGAGATTTGAACATGCTGAAGACTGAACCTTGGTGCTACAAAGACTTCATGAAAACTTAGGGGATGATAAATAACATTAGAACAATGATACAGAATAAATCACATAAAAAGGAACTCATTTGGACCCCTCCTAGCCATGATAGGAACTTTCTCAAACATGTCACAAAACATTGAATCTATAGGTGTAAACAACAGATTTAAGAATAGGGGTCTCATACTTATATGAGAATCGTTAAGAAGCATTGCTCCCTTACATCATTAGCTTCAATAAAAACTAATTGACCATAGATACATTTTTCATTTATTTACAAGTAAAAACATGGATAGAGCCATACATCATCACTGATAAAATACATGCTTATAACTAGCATAATAACAACATAAACACCATGGATACAACAACAATAGAATCCACATAATAACCAATACCTTTTCATACCAAATGAAAAAGGAATGAGCTCTTCATTACTGAATGTAAAATCCAACTGGAGATGGGACTTCCATGTTCTACCTGACCATAGATTGGCTGAGCTAAATCTTACTTCAGCTAATCACCCCCATGCCATATTCCAAGCATGAATGTGGGACTCATAACCAACCAAAAATAACTAAATAAGCATGAATGCTACCAGAGTTCTCCACCTACATCGTGACGAATTTGAGTGCATTCTAGTCTCTTAGGCTTTACCGTAATCCACAATCTGAATTAGGGATCAGTAGGCCCTAAATGGAGACATTATCTCTATGATTTATCGTACATCCCAACGTAGGAATAATATGCCCAACGAAGAGTAATCCACCTTTTGGATTTACCGTATATTCCACCATTCACTGACAAAGACTCCTAGGCCCACCAAGGTAACCAATATGGCTTTACTACAACCCACATTCTAGTTCAGGGGTTACTAGGCCGATAGTGGCTTTACCGTGATCCAAAGTATAGTTCAGGGACCACTAAGCCACGTGTTTTTCATTTCAGAGATCCACCCCTCTCAGCTTCAAATCCATTTGGAAATCTAGCTCAACTGAAGTATGAGAAACCCATCTCATCAAGTTATACATAAATGGCAAGGCTAGGCTATAAAACACTGTCACACCTAGACAAACCTATGCCATGAAAGAAAAGAGCCACATGCAATACCATGCATGCCATATCCATTAAGGAAAATACACATGAAAATTGATACTTGCCAATAATATTGTTGTAGCTGCTTGATTCTTGCTCCTTATTGCTTGCTTCCTCCTTCTTCCTACTTTATTTCCTTTCCCTCTACAATTCCAAAGTTCTCCAAGAAACTCTAAGTATCCAAGAGTGAGAGAGAGAGAGAGAGAGAGAGAGAGAGAGAGAGAGAGAGAGAGAATAATGAGAGAGCTCCAAAAATGAACTGATCATGCTTGCCCACTGCTCCTCAGAAGCCTTTTTATTAATGAGGCCTCTGGTTTCTTCATTTTCCTTTATTTTTCCTTCTTTTTCCTCCTCACATGCAACCTGTGACCTTTCATCTCCCTTTTCTCCTATTTTCTGTTATTTTCATAAATAATTCCATCTATTCCATTTTCCTTTCCAAATGCCTTTTCCTTTTCCTTTTCCAATTTCCTTAGTCATAATAAAGTGATGAACACCCACACTAGGATGTTTTTCCCAACATTGAGCTTGAAATAAGCGTCCCATCAATCGTGATTATTATTTTTAAATTTATTACATGAAATTTTCACTAGGGTTGTTACAAAGGAAATCTAGATGGTTGGCTACTTTCAATGAGTTTGAATTTGATATCAAGTATATCAAAGGAAAGGAGAACCAGGTTGTGTATTCTCTTAGCATGAGAGTGCAGGTGAATCATATTTAAGGTGTGAGCTCTGTTATTTCCTAAATCCACCTCAGGCTGAAAGAAGGCAGAATTCAGAGTAACATCAAACCACGCTCAGTCTGGTAGCTAGCCCTACCAGAACAGGAGAGGGCTCTCTCCGGGTCAATCTTAGGGAAAATGTATCAATAGGGCTTGACATGACTTAAATGAATGCTAATTTCAGGCTAGGTATATAAATCAAGGAGTTTGAAATGATTTTGGGGGTTTTTGTCAGAAACAAGGGAAAGGCAATTTTGGGTCTGGGGATTAGGCCCAGTTTTTGCAGAATTCTAATTGGGGCAGGAAAAGCAATGGTTTTTATGTTTTGAAATTGAATGGATGGATGGTTTAGACCGCTGAGGGGCTGAAGAGCGCAAGAGATCTCAAGGATCCTCTCCAAACAGATGAAAACATGTAAAATCAAACAAAACTAAAGGCAGAGCAAAACAAGCTATTGAATTCCACCTTTAACACTGATTTGTTTAATCTAAGAAGAACAGAGAAGGGAAATGATACACATAAACATTCAGTGAAACTTACAAATACATAGAGAAGAACACCATCAAAACACAGAGCCACAAGGATCCCAAAAAGTGCTGCAAAACCCTGGTCTTTCCTTTGCCAAAAATGTAGAAGTGATGTACAATGAAGTGCCAAACAATTCCCAAGTATCCAACCCTGAAAATGACTCAGAAAATACATAATATAGACTAGCCTACCTCATTCCCATGCCTCTAGGAGTGGAGCTCATCATTCTAGGAGCTTTTTCAACCAATTCTAAACTAGGAACTGAAATCTAGGCAATCAAATAACTTGCCTCTATATCGTAGGAAACTGATTCATTCATTTAATTTTCACTTTTAGTGAATGAATCCTCTAGAACAAGTAAAAATGTGCCAAATTTACATCATGGTCATGAAATTACATCAAGGTAGATCAATAGTTACATGAAAAGTGAAACTAGTCAAAACTGGGTGAAATTCTGAGCTGTGGAGTGAAAAATAGGCCAAAATTCTCTATGTGTCGCGCCCAAAATCTCTATGCATAGCAAAACTTTGGAGCTGATTTTGAGGCCCTTCCTGAAGTCCAAATTGAGCTCATGATAGCTCGTTGGAAAGCCCTTCCTGTCTACTTTCCAACCCAAGTGGCATTTCTGGATTTTAATGTCATTTTCCGCTCCAAAATGTCAATCTCCCAAGACTGGTTCCTGTGTGTGTAAAAAGTGGCAGAAAGGCCATTTTCAAGGTGTTTTTTACCCTTTAGGCCACCCAAAAATTTATGAAATACTTAGGCCATTCCTGAGCATACAAAAATTTTCATAAAAAATCCAGAAATATCAAGTTTTCCTTCAGAGGACCTCCCAATCGTAAGAGTGCGCAAGGTGGCGCTACGCGTCGGGCAAAAAAACTTGTTTTATGACCAAAAAATTCAAAAATGAAAAAATTTTCTCCAAATTCCTTGAAATTTGGATTGAAGGTTCCCCATCAAGTATCATGCTAAGCCAAAGAAGCTTCGGCCAAGATTTGAAGTGGATCAGGCCTTTTCCGACGTTTCATTGCCCTCCTTAGCCTCGCCTTCAGGATCTTGATCCTCGCTTTGCAAACATGTGTGTGGGCCCAATAGTGGTTCTTCATATGTCTGAGCATGTCCTTGTCCTTGTTTGACTTCACCAATAGTTTCTCGAGATGAAAATTGACCCTCGTAAGCCAAATCTCCCGCTCAAAGGGTGTCATGTCACCTTGTCTTTTCCGGGCCAATTCCCGTTCTTCACGGATCTTCTGCAACTCCAAGACTACTTGCTGATCCTCCAATTTTTTATTCCGCTGCTCCAAGTAATTTATAAACCACTAAGCTCTCTTCAATTTCTCGGTCAACGTGTCGATCTCAGCTTTCTACTCCTGGATGATTTCTTTCAGCTTTGAGCTGGGAGAGCTCAAATCAACATCGATGAGTGTAAAATCAATGTCTTGGCCTTTTGAAGGGCCCTCATCCTGCATAGGCCTCTTGCCTCTGTCCTGTCCCTATACCTGTGCTGATGTCGAAGGTGAGACCCCTTCCACCCCAAGTGGAGATAGTACTTGCGCTGCTGATGAAGGTAACGAGACCCCTTCCACCCCGGGTGGAGATAGTACTCGTCGTGCTGCTGCAAATAAGGCTCTGGTGCCTCTCTGATAGGTAACACATACTGGAACACTGATAGGCTCTGTCTCAGGACCCTCAAAATGATGTAAAGGCTCACCTGCACCATGAACAATCTCTGGAGGAGGGTGATGGGCTGTGAAAAAGTCATGGGAAACGAAATCCTCCCATGCAATGCCCTGCAATCCAAGTTGATGTACAACAATGATCTTGATGAGCGCATAATGATAAATGCTGTTATGCTGCTGCTCTGGAGTCTTCTTCTGCACAAGAGTAGTCATCCTCTCTATGTTTCGGCACATGAAATATGGAATGTTCATCATCCTCACCCTCGTGAAATGCATCAATAGTCTGATGTGGTATGCATAGAGGCGTGAGAATCAGCCCTCATAACTGAAGTATCTGATAATGAGTCTCATCAATGGTGCATAAGATTCCTTCAGAAATCGGAATGGGAATACCCTGCTGAGCTGCCTCAAATAGCCAGGCCTGATGTATGGCTCATAATGAACTCTATCCACCTGCTGTATTTTGTTCCACTCCTCACCTACATTCGGTATTCCTGTTGCCTGAGAAATGGTTTCTGGTGTCAAGGTGAAATTTACACCAGCGAGTGTAACCTGACCATCTCAAAAATTTAAAACAAACAACTGGGCTAACTCCTGATGATGTCGAATCTAAGCAATCCTCTCACAATACTGATAGCATGACAACTCTTGGAAACATGCCATGGAAAGTGGGCAGGCTTGCAACTGAGTCAAGGAAGTGGGCTCTTCTCAGACATGTTTGCCTCCTTTATGAGGCCTTCTCGGTGCATGAAGCTCTGTGGTAGAATCACTGTCTTGTTCATATGATGAATCTGTGTCCGTCATGGTGTTGCAATGTGTATGACAAGTGTATGTTTGATTGGTTTGAAAATGTGAAATTGGTGTTTTGTTTTCAATGCCAAATGTGCCAAAGGGAAATGAGGGACTGTGAGGAATATGAACAGTGGGAAAAGTGGAATTATGAAGTGAAATTAAGGTGTAATAACAGTCACTTGACTGTGTTTTAGGGATGTGGGGTTTGGGAATTTGTTACAAATGATATGGGAGAGGGAAAGTGATAGGGAATGATATCTTTTGTGGGTAGGGAAATAGGGCTTAAATGGTATGAGTGGCTTGGGGAATAGGGGATTGGGAATGATGATAAAAATACAGTGATGGGAAAGGGACCATGGGTAGGGAATAGAGTTAGTTTATTTGGCACCAAAATTGTTTGTTTTCAAGACACCAACTTAAAACCCTAAAGAGAAGTTTTGACCAAATAAGAGGGTTTACACTTTACACATTAAAATTATTATATTTCACTTCCAAACCACACCAAACATTGGCAAATAGCAATGACAAAGTTTCATAAACTTACTCGGTGCATAGGAGACTGAGTCGTTTTGAAAATTTGAAAGTAGTGATGAAGTTTTGCCTGTCGGCTCTGTGCGCCGCGTGCACACCCAGTGCGCCACGCCTGGTATGCGCCGCACACGTTTAAATATACACAATGAATGGCGGCTCTATGCGCCGCGACTGCTATATGCGTCGCGCCCTCCAACCAGTGCACCACGACTGTTAATTTACCCATAGCTCGGCCTCCAACACTCTATTCTACTCTTCCACGATTTGAATCGACTTCAATGTGATCTCTCGGCATACCAATGGATTGTTCAACTCCACAAATATCTTATATGATCAATGAATTTGAATTTTTGATTTGAAATAACCCACTTTGTAAAGTTGTAGAATTTTTGCACTTTGACCTTTTAATACAAACTCTGTATTAGTTTCCATTTTACTTTTTTGACTTGAATGATTAATCTTTTGTCAATTTTTGCAGGGATGGTTGGAATTGGATTTCGGTAAAGGACATCACCAGGGCTGTGCCTGAAAAATTCATGACTAAAAAACTTTTTTAAAAATTACGTATTTATTACAAACAATAAATTTGACGATTTCTTCTTCAAAACAGAATTTTGAAGAAGAATCATTCTTAAGAATTATTGATGATGAAAATTTTGAAATAGAAACTTATTTTTGAACCTCCCTCTGGCCTGCTGGCATTATTGGACACTTTGAAGACAAAATTTGCAAAACTCTAGACCTAAAAATACCTAAAAACCCTAAAATGACTCTTTGCTGACCGAAAGGCCAAAACAGGACTATGAATGACTTTTAAAATTGATTTGATGAACAGACCTAAGCCATAAGGATAAGGCATGAGGGGCATGAGTGACAAGGCCCTTCCGTAAGATGATTGGCATGCCCCTAACGGAATGCAATTGGATGAACTGAATGAGACACCTAAAAATGAAATGCAATAAGAGAAATGATCTCTGACGGAGGGATGAAAAGACCGACTCTAACATTGGCTCCAATGGCGATGGTCGCTCCTGGGAGGTGCCAAGAACGGCAGATCTCTGGGAGAGATAGATAGTTCCTTCTTCCATTGGGCTATGGAGTCATTGACTTGAAAAAACTCCTGACTCAATTTATTGACTGAAACTTGACTCAAATTGACTCAATTTTAAAACTGAAATGACTGAAAAACTGACTCGACAAACTGAAACCAAAGCTGAAATCCTTCTTCAGAATTATAGCCTTCACTTCGGGCCCCATACTGAAGAAAATATCACAGCACACACTTGCAATGAAACTGAAATAAAATGGTATGTACAGTGACAATGTAAACTGCAGAAAACATCTCAGAAATGATATCGCTTGAGCAGCCGACCATTGACTGGACCTCCTGGACAATCTTCCCTGTTCATCTCCTTCAGAAGAAAAGCATTTTGACCATGATATGCAGCAATATTAAAGGGACCTTTCCAGAGATTTTCAAACTTACCGTGCTTACCCTTTTCCTCATTCCTTGCATCCCACTTCAGCACTACTTCCTCCAATTGGAATTTCTCCGCCTTCGCTTTTCTATCATAAATTTTCTTAATCCTCTCCTGCAACTTGAATGTGTTTTGAAAAAATTAATCTCTCGTTTGCTGCAAATGAATCATCTGATTTATTCTTCTCTGTATATGGATTTCTTCACTGCCATCTTCCTAAAGAAGCTTGACCACTGGAACAGCAAGGGAGGTAGGAAACACCATGTCTACTCCATATACCAACTCAAAGGGGGACATACCAATGGATTTTTTCTGACTCACTCGGTCCGCCCAAAGTGCATTGACTAAATTTTTATGCCAACCTTCTTTATTGATTTCCCACAACTTTTTAATGATGTTGACCAAATATTTGTTGGAATACTCTGCCAATCCGTTGCCTTGTGGATGATAAGCGGTTGAGTGTCCCAAAGTGATATGATACTTGTTACAAAACTCAATCATCCTTTTTGATTTGAAAGTTGCTGCGCTATCAGTAATTATCTTATTCGGGCAACCAAAACGAGACAAAATGTTATTCTCAAGGAATTAAATTATTACCGCATCTGTAGCTTGTCTGGTGGGAATTGCTTCGATCCATTTCGTGAAATAATCTGTCGCCGTGAGGATCCACTTGTGCTGAGCTAAAGAAGAAGGATGGATCTCCCCAATGAAATCCAAACCCCACTGCTGAAAAGGGGCACTTACCTCAATAGGCTTAAGTGGCAAAGACTGCAATTTCTGCCTTCCTTCAAAAATCTGACATTCATGACAGCTTTTGGCAGTCTTATACACATCAGAGAAAAGTGTTGGCCAATAGTATCTGGCTCTCAAAATCTTATTAGCCGTTGTTTTCCAAAAAAGGTGACCCCCGCAGTCTCCTTTATGGAAATCCTCCATTACCTGCTTCGCTTCTTCTTCCACCAAAAAATTCAACAAAACACCACCAGGATCTTTCCAATAAAGTGCAGAATTCAAAATACAAAATTTTGCAGCCTTCAATTTCAGAGTTCTACTCTTGTTTCTAGCCATGCCGGGTGGTGGTGACAAATTTTGAAGAACATACACAATATCTGAATACCATGGAGAAAAAACAAATATTTCTGATACCTGAAGTGGCGAATTCTCCTCATTCTCATCAGACATAGAAGCGATCATATTTATCTCTAAAGCGTGCAAATTCGATTCAGCCATAAGTCTCACCAGCCCCTGTCCTTTAATAAGCTTCGTGGGCTTTATCTCCACATCATACTCCAGCAAAGCTGCAATCCACTTGCCTCGTCTTCCTTCCGGATCAGTTTGTACTAAAACATCTTTCATGGCAGCGTTAGGAACATAAGCCAAAATATGAGAATGTAGAATGTATACCCGGAAATCCTTTAATGCTTTCACAAGAGCAAGAGCTTGCTTTTCAATGATGTTGTACTTCAAGGCTGCGTCCCTTATAGTTCGGCTGAAAAAATCAATTGGCTTCTCATGCTCATCTCTTTTCTACATTAATACAGCTGCCATGGTATGCTCCGAAGCAAATGAAAACAAAATAAAATCTTGGGTGTAATTTGGACTGATTAAAACTAGAGCTGAAGATAGTGCCAACTTCACCAAATTAGAGGACTTTATAGCCTCTTCAGTCCACTTCACTTGGCTGTCCTTTTTAAGCATGTTTGTAATCTCTCTTAGATGTTCAGCAAGATTAGGCACAAAGCGACGTAAAAAGTTCATCTTACCATTAAAAGACTGTATCTCCTTCTTGTTCTGGGGAGGGTCAATTTGCTGAATTGCTTCTACACATGCTGGATCAATACGAATGCCATATTTTGAAATAATGTGACCAAGTAGTTTACCCTCGTCCATGGCAAAAAAAATCTTCTTCGGATTAAGTGACACGCCATATTTTCTACACTTTTGAAAGACAATTTTCAAATGATACATATGCTCTTCATCAGAATTGGAAAAGACCGTCAAATCATCAAGGTATATAACAAGAAAAACATCCTTCTCATTCGCAAAAGCCATGTCCATCGCCCACTGAAATTTCGCACCAGCATTCTTTAAACCAAAAGGCATCTTGGCTTAGTGGAAAGTTCCCCACGGAGTGGTGAATGCTGTTTTGTCTCTGTCATCCTCCTGGACCAGAATTTGGTCATACCCAGAGTAACCATCGAGTAGTGACATACGAGATGCTCCAACTACTTGCTGAAGTATATGATCCATTTTGGGCAATGGATAATTTTCCTTTAATGACACCTTGTTCAAATTTCGGAAATCAATGCACAACCGAATCTCACCTGTCTTTTTCCGCACTGGCACCAAATTGGAAATCCAATCAGAAAATCTGAGGGGAACAATGATTCCTGCTTTGTACAACCTGTTTACCTCCTTCTCAATTGATGGCAGCAACTCCGGGTTGATTCTTCTTAGCTTCTGTCTGAAAGGCTTCTGATTAGGCTTGATTGGAATAGTGTGCTGAATTATATTAGTATCACACGTCTTCAATTCTGAATAATCCCAAGAAAACACATCAGCAAAAGAGGACAACAAATTGATATATTTAGCCTTTACCTCCGGTGGCAATGCTTTTGACAATTTCACCATCTTTGGATTCTCAGCTGATCCAATGTTTACATCTTCAACTCCCTTTTCAGTTGGCCGCAAGGTTGGTTTTTTAGCTACATCATCCTGATCGAAGAGCTATTATAAAGGTATCAAACCTTTAGGAATAACATTATCTTTCAGCTGCAACACTTCCATTTGATTGACTTGCACATCAGCTTCACCACCATCATATTCTACATCAATTGAGGTATCTTTGAACTTACCTTTGTTTTACAAAAATTCATTAATCTCATCATCATCTTGGAAAACTTGCCAACATCTTTGATTATTCGGGACGGTAGGACGGTGCTTCACATGGATTTAGAACTTATTACTTGAATTCATTGGGATCTTCAAATTACTTGCTGCCTTAGCAAGTGCATCTGCAATTCCATTTTGAATGCGAGGAATACAAGTCAAGGTATAATCTGAAAACAACTTCAAAATATCAAGAACAACATTTCGGTAAGCCCGCATTTGGGGATGCTTCGTTTGGTATTCACCCTTCACTTGCTTAATCACCAATTTAGAGTCGCCATAGACTGCCGTTCTCTTAGCATTCAACTTTCTTAGAATTTTTAGGCCAGCAATCAGAGCTTCGTACTCAGCCTCATTGTTCGAACAATCGAAAGCTAACTTGTAAGAACAGACCTGTACATTACTAGGCACCTTGTTTGGAGCGGAAAAAGGACTGCGTACCCAAATACCAATTCCAGCACCATCATTTCCCACTGCACCATCAAAATCCATGGTCCATAGACCATCTTCATCATCTTCTAAGTGCTAAAATTGTGCTAGCTCTGTTTTTTCTACTTGTTGTCCAATATCTTTAGCTGATTTCTCAACTGTGCTTTTCGATTTTTGCCTTTCTTTCTTCAAAACTTCTCTGAAATTCTTGGTAATCTCTGGAATATCTTCTACTTGAACTAACTGACTATCTACATCATTGAAACTATCTGCATAAAAAACAAAATACTCCAACTCTGTATGTACATAATTAATCGGATGATTAACCGGCTTCTCCTTGCTTGTAATCATGTACTTCATTTTTTGTTCCCGGTACAACTTTCTCATTTGGCCAAACATGGGAATCGTTGCATAGGAGAAATCTAATTGTAATGTCCCTTTCAATTTTTCTCCCCAAGATCTAGAAAGTAGCATACCAAATCTAGGAGGAATGTCTGCCACAACTATGTCCATTAAAACATTCTTTGTTGGAATCTAATCCAAACTAACAAACAAGTCTTTAATGAGCCCAATACATCTCACTCTGATAGAATCAAATGAATAAATATCATGGTACTTCCTAGTGATGTCCAAACTCAACTTCTCCATGATTGCCTTCGGCATAAGATTATGGGAAGCACCAGAATCAAACATGGCATTATGCAATACAAACTCATGCAATCAAAGACTAATATAAAAAGGAGGCACTTCGCTATCTGGAGACTCACCATCTAAAGCTGGTCCAAATATCAGTTCAGGTTGATCATCTTCAATATTCACCATATCAGACAGGATAGAAATTCAAAATTTTAGAAACTTGACCTCTATAACTGCTGTTCTTCATTATTTCAGTCAAGGGAATGGATACCTTTAATTTAGAAATCTCATTCTCCAAACTAAAGGCTGAAGTATTTTTGATCTCTTTGGCTGGAACATCTTTCTTTTCAGCCTTCTCCCTTGATGTAATTGGCTGATTTGATTTTTCTGCTGATGATGACTTGGTGGCAGCGGGATCAACTATCTCTTTTTCTTTCTTTTGTGCAATAGGTGAATCGTTTTTAGGTGCTGAAACTTCCTTTCTCTTTTGGATTGGGTTGACAGGCACATATCTGTTTCTAAGAGAATATTGCTTCTTCTGGGCTGACAAGGCATTCATATAACCTCTCTGATACTCATCCGACTCTTCCTCAAGAGCTGCATCATTGGCCAAGATAAAATCCTCATCTCTTTGTACAGCTGAAATTTCTGCATACTCCTCATCTTCAGTGATATAAATGGGCAAATCATCAGGAGTAAAGAAGTGATTTTCCTCCCCTACTACATCATCTTCATCATCTGAATCCTGACCAACAAAATTCTACTGAAGAGGTGTCTTTACTTGCTGCTGGACTACTGGTTCTTGTGCTCACTGCTCTCGTTGTTTGATCCTGAATTGTGGCTGCTGTTGACCATGGAAATTGGGATTTCGGATCTGTAGTTCAGGCTTATCAAGTGTGAACCTTTCGATCATTTTTTCCACCTTGCGAAGTAGCTGATCTGATGTAGAAGCTTCTTCCTTTATTACGACTTTCTTCTCAGCTCTCAATCTAGCTCTCTTGTCATTCAAATTAGCTTCAACACTAACGGCAATTTTCTTCATATCCTCTAAGGTGGGTGGATCTCTTTCGAAAAATGAATAGGCCATGTCCAGATCAAAACCATCTAGAAACTTAAGCAAAGCTGATTTCTTAGATGGCCTTAAATCATCAAGAATTGCATTATAAACTGCATTAAATCTGATACAATAGTCTTGGATGGACTCACTAGCATTGCACTTGATCTTGGTATATTCATAAGTGATTTGAAGTGGATCTTTCTTTATTTCCCACCGATCTAGAAACTGTCTTTGAAGCTCTGCCAATGTAGGAATACTTCTAGGTGTCAAAGCTCGGAACCATTTTCTTACCTCACCGCTGAAAGTTTGCACAAATAATCTCATGGTTACATTTTCGGCATCAATTTCATGGAGATCGAAGAAATCTGTCATTTTTTCCACATGCTACTGAGTAGGCACACTTTGAGGAGTGCCATCAAACAATGGGATTTTACTTTGGTAATCTACAGGCATGTCATCCAAATTCTGAGGTAATACAAGAGGTGCAAATCGAGCAACCATAGCTCTTGGTGGATTCACAACCGGTCTTGGGGATATAGGTGGAGTAGGAGAAGTAGATGTATGAGGTGTATGTGGTGGGGATGGAGGAGGAACTACTGCAGATTGCTGATCAGATATTGATGGTTGCACGGGAATAGTAGGAATGAAAGAAGGCTCGATGGGGATTTGTGAATCATATGTTACAGCTAATGGCCCAAGAGTTTCAAAAGCGGATTCTATGAATTCAGGGATATTCGTTGCCAAAATAGAATTTTGAATGTTCAAGATGTAACTATCAATGGATCTGTTGGCTTGTTCAATTTAAAGATATTTAATAAACTCGGGATTTATGACAGTGGAACCAAGAGCACTTTCAAACTTAGTTTCGAACAAAGACAACTCAAACTGCTCATCAAAATCGAGATCTTCAATATATTCAAAAATAGCGGGACATGAATGGGATTTAAAAAGAGGAATAAGGGGACTTTCTCTTCGATGGATTCTTGCAATCAGATTTGGATTTTCATACACTGGAAGCGGATCAGGATCGGGATTTGCTCTAGTATGTCTTCTGGAAGCCAGTGTGTTGATCTATTCAAAAATCAAAGGAAAAAAACCAACTTGTTCAGCCTATCAAATTCTAGACTCATCACCCAAAAGTCCAAAATGATCTAAAATATTGGGGTAATTCACAAGTCAAGTGTCACGTTCACAAGCTAGACTGGAGATTGACTGAAGCAGCGTTTATCTACTTCCGCTAATGCAAAGAAAAAGCGTTTCGAAGGCTACCTGGCATAAATTCAGGCTCCGTCTGTAGCTTATAAAACAAATAACACCAACAAGCAAACCATTTTCTTCCCCAGTATGGTCGCCACTCGATACCTAAAAATAATCCCATTGTATCCGCTTGATCTTGCTCTTCCTTGCTTTATCTTTGCTTCCAATTTTCCTTCTTTATTTTTCTTGATCCAATGTTGAACTGCTCCAAGAAAACTCTAAGTGTCCGAGAGTGTGTGTGAGAGAGAATAGAGATATAGCTCCAAAACTAAACTGACAAAAGTTACCAACTAATGCTTAGAAGCCTTTTTATTAATGAGGTCTCTATTTTCTTCAATATTCCCTTATTTTCCTCCTCACATGCACCCCGTGACCTTTCACCTTCCTTTTCTCCCAATTTCCATTATTTTCATAAATAAATCTCAGTAAATGCCACTTTTCCTTTCCAAATCCTTTTCCATTTCATTTTCCAATTTCCTTAGCCATAATAAACCAAATGAACACTCACACTATGATGTTTTTCCCAACATTCAACTCAGAATAAATGTCCCATAATCGTGGTTATTATTTCCATTTATTAACTTTTATTACATGGAATTTTCACCAAGGCTATTACAAAACCCTCCCCCTTGGGGGAACACTGTCCTCAGTGTTCAATGACACCTACAAAAAACAAGACTACTGGTGTAAAAACATACTACCCATGGAGCTTTATAACTGATCTTGTTTCAATATTTAAAATAATAAACATGTTGAGGATCAAAACAACATGACAACATAATAAAATGACAACCATAATGACATGACACCCTTACCACTTATTGGAGCTCTATAACACAACTCATGGTGGTATTTACATCCATATACATATGTACATATATCAAAACATCACACCAAATAATATACCAAATCATATACCAAACAAATTCACTCAACTAGCGAATAGAGAAGGATACATAGCTCGCATCTGATCCACCATCTCCCATTTATCTTGATCAAGACTAATCGCTTCCACTGCACTTTAACTTACTTGATTGCTCAGTTCTGAAGCATGAACATATTTCTCTTCAAAATACACTGTGGTTCCAGCTGGAATTCTCCTTCGAGATCCACCTACAATACAAACTAGTCAATCACATGATCAACATATTTAACATACTTCTTAAGAAATGACACATGGAAAACATCATGGAATTTCACTGTAAGAGGCAGTGCATGTTGATAGCCTACTTTTCCAATCCTCTCAAGGATATTGAAAGGTCCACAAAACAAAGGTTCTGACTTGGAAAATAATCCAATCCAGAAGGAGCTCTTCTTGGGCTTGATGCGCAAGTACATCTGTTCTCCAACCTGAAACTCCTTAAAAAACTTGTTCCGATCTGCATATCTTTTCTTCTTGTCCCGTGCTTCCTTTATATTCTTCTTTGATACCTAAATTTCTTATTCCATTTCTGCCAACATGTCCAATCCAATCAATAACATGTTCACCAGATCACTCCAACTGATGGGAGTAATATAACTCCGCCCATACAATGCCTCAAACAAACTAATCCTCTGTGACTCCTGGTAACCATTATTGTAAGGGAACTCAACCAACAGAAGGTACTTCTTACATCTCCTCTTCCGATGCATCACATACATCCTCAACATGTCCTCCAATATCCTACTAACCCTCTCTGTCTGTCCATATGTCCGCGGATGATAAGTTGTGCTGAAGGCCAACTCTAAACCCAACAACTCTGAACCCAATACTATAAACATCTCCTTTCAAAACTTGGAATTGAAATTAACATCGTTTTCTGACACAATATTCTTCGTAACACCATGAAATATGACCACATCTATGATTAATACATGTGTTGCATCACTAGCTGAATAAGCAGACTTCACTAGAATGAAGTGCGCCACGTTTTTCAACATGTCCACCACAACCATGATGGAATAATGGTCTAGATGTCCTCAGAAAACCTATGATGAAATCCATGGAAATTAACTCCCACTTCCACTTTGGAATTAGAATTAGTTGTAGTAATCCACCTGGATATTTACATTCTGTCTTTACCTACTGATAGTCCGAACATCTAGCCACAAACTCGACCACATCCTTCTTCAAATTCAGGAAATAATAGAACTTTTTCAGTGTTGTCAATGTCTTTTGATATCCTAGGTGACCTAAATACAGTTTCACATGAAACTATCTCAAGATAATCTTCTTGATCTCACTACTGTCTGGAACATATATCTTGTCCCTAAATTTGATCAAGCCATCTGCTATGAGATGATAGTCCACATATTGTGCACATGTACCTGCACTTGTACCTGTATCTGTACCTATACCACTAACTATACCTGTATCTTTACCCCTAAATGTACCTATACCTGTACTGTATTGTAGCATGTGCATAAGCTCCATGTACATGTTATCTTGTTGTTCTGCCTGTAAGATCTCATCTTGTAAGTCTATCTCATAAGAACTCATAGCTGCTATAAAATTCACCTGTATCTGCATGCTAAGAGCATCTGCAACCCTATTCTCTTTACCATTCATATACCTGATCTTAAATTCAAACAAACTAGTCATGGCCAACCATATAGATTTCTTGGAATTCATATTTGGCGGATCAAACAAGTATCTCAACCCACTACGGTCACTCATCAGTATGAACCTCCTGCCAAGAAGATAGTGCCTCCACATCTTCAATGCATGGATGGTCGATGCCAACTCAAGATCATGTGTCGGATAATTATGCTCGTGCTCATTCAGTTTTCGTGATTCATAGCATACTCTCTATCCTTCCTACATAAGGACTCCACCAAGTGCATCTGTACATACCAAAAATTCTTTGTCTGGGTCTACAATCTCTAACACTGGAGCATTTGTAAACAACTGCTTCAACCATTCAAAACTCGTTGCACATTCCTCTATCCATTCAAATTTATTACCTTTCTTATGGAGTGATGTAATATGATATACAATCTTAGAGAAGTTCTTGATGAAACTCCTATAATAGTATGCTAGTCCCATGAATGATCTTACCCCATCCACATTTCTATGATCTTCCCACTCCATGATATCCATTGTCTTTTCTGGGTCCACTACTATTCCTTCCTTGGAGACCACATGCACCAAGTAATGTACCTATGTCTGAAAGAAACTGCATTAACTAAGCTTGGAATACAACTGATTCTCTCTTAGAAATATCAATACCACTGCTAAATTCTCGACATGTTCTTCCTCATTCTTAGAATATATCAAGATGTCATCAATGAATACAATAACAAACTTGTCCAAATAAGGACGCAATACATTATTCATCAAGAATATAAAATTAGTTGTAGAATTAGTCAAACCAAATGGAAATACAAAAAACTCATAATGTCCGTACCTAGTTCGAAAATATGTCTTATAAATTTCCTCTTGTTTGATCTTATGGTATATTGTTCTCAAACAAATCTTCGAGAACACTGATGCTCCCTTCAACTGTTCAAATAAGTGATCAATCCTTGACAACATATATCTATTCTTGATGGTCACTTTTTTCAAATTCTTGTAATTGATGCACAACCTGAGAGCACCATCCTTCTTCTTTACAAACAATAATGGTTCACCCCAAGGCGATATACTTGGCCTAATGTATCCCTTTTCAAGCATTTCCTTCAACTGCAAATTTAACTCTAATAACTCTAGAGTGCTTATTCTATACAATGCCTTTGATGTTGGTGCTACCCTTGGTACGAACTCAATAGAAAATTATACTTCCCTGTGATGAATAAACTATGAAATCTCTCTTGGAAACACATCTTGAAACTATTGTAAACGTGGGTACTTGCTAAATATCTCAGCATCCTCATTCTCCTTACCTTTATCGCTAGAAATGTGCATTACAAATAACACACACCCTTTTCTATGACTACGATTTTACTGCATAATTGTAACCATTCTAACTGATGTTGCCTTATTCTTACCCAGTAAGACTCTCTATTCTCCATTTCCATCCAAGAACTCCATGGATTTGTTATAACAATCCATTTTGTTCCTATGAATATACAGCTGTCCATACCAAAAAACATATTATATGATCCCAACGACAATACATTCAAGTGTGATGATGTAGGCATGCCATTTATTTCAAAAGCACAATCTCTTACCCAATGATGAACTCTCTTATTGTTATAGCATCATTTATCACCTCTATAAAATTGATGACTTATGCATTGGCCTTGGGCAGCCCTTCCATTCAGAATTGATTACACTTATTAAAAAACAGTATTTTAAAATCCATACGTGACTCTGCCCAGTTTTTTCCGCGTGCAGACATGGGTCCATCCATAGCTAACCCGCGTATGCTATTTAAAATATTAAAAAATATATAATTCACCTATTAAAGAGGTAAGGTTTACAATTTTTCCTATAACTTAACTACCCCAACCCGTGGCCTAAATGTTCCCCAACTGAAAAAAATAATTTGAGGAAGTATAAATACACCTCAAGGGAATGGCCTAAGGGGGGGGGGGGAGAGAATATTATTGATATTATAGCTTGTTATAGCCTTGATCAAGTATGATATTTCCCTGTGCCTCCTGCACTTCCTAGGTTCAGGAAACCCTTGTTTCCTTGTGATGATCACCCCTACCTTATGTGACATCCTTTATGTTCCATTTATGGAAGAAGAATTGTGAGGCTAGGGTTGGACGAATCTGGAGGACAGTTTTGCTCAAGGCTGTGGCAGATCTCAGGTGATTTCTCCACTTTATTTTTACATGTTATCTATAAAAGAAGAACCATCCTGTTCCTAATATCTACATGTTATATGTCTCCTATACATGTTTAATGATCTTGAATGGTTTATTTCATGTTATCTTTATGAGATTATATATGCTAACATGCTAACATCTAAGACATATATGCTTTGAAACTAGTTTGAGTGAATTTTTTTGACTGATTTGTAGGTTCTGGAGTGCAAGGAGTAGCAGATGGTTTTCACCCTATGGGATCAACCTCAAATGAAGGATAAACGGGTAAGGTCCACAATCCTCATTTTTCTAGTTCAAGCATAAAAACTGATAATTAGAGTGCTTCTTGTGATGATATGCCATCCGCCCTATTAGGTCCCTCAACCTAGGCCTTAGGGTAGATTTTCCCATAACAGAAAGGGTGACTCCATTGGGGATTACATCCGTGTAATTCCTATTTTGGGTTATTTTATCCATCTTGTGGGTTCCCTGACTATTCAATCACTTTTTTAGTCTAGTAGGTTTTTTTTCCAAACCAAGCAGAAGTCCTGATCTTCTAGATCAAGCCTGGTTTTTTATTTTTCCTTATTTCATTTTCTACATGCTACTTTTTTTGTACACAGTCGCATATGCCTAGTGTTTTCTCCAAAATAACCCGCATATACTAGGCGAACCAGCGTATGCCCAGTAAATTTTGGAAATTTGAATTCTGAGGCCCTGTAAGTCTTTCCCGTCTATGGTTGGTCATCCATGTGGAACCTCTTAGGTGTCTAGACTGTGATTCTTGTGGTTTTATATCAGTTCCTCTATTTTTCAAGTGAAGACCTAGCCATTCTAGGGTTTTTCCTGTTTGGTGAAGTCTCAATTGCAGTTGTAGCACCAAGGCTTCTTTTTGAAGTTCTTGGTTGTTCTAACCATTCAGAATAGTGAGCCTTTGTTTGTTTTTTTGTGTTTTCCTTATTCATTGCTTCACTTTTTGGTTTTTTCCTTCTTGACATCTTTGGTTTTCTTGTTTCTTGGGACTAGCTTTCTAGTGAATCTTGAAGTTGCCTTTTCTCGATTTCTTGAAGTTTTTGTTTGCTAGAATTTTGTGCTACTATTCTGAGTCAGTTTCTTGAGTTGGTTACTTCTCCTTGTTCATTTGAGTCCCGCTACGAAAGTGTCATAGTTGGCTGTCCATTTTGAAGTCTCCTTGTTGGCTCATTTTCTTGATTTTGGACCTTTAGTGGTTTTGTGCTTGTCTCATTGAAATTTTCTTATTTCCTTAGAAGTGAAAAGCCAAAAAAAAATTTGTTTGCCATTGCTTTTTATTTGGTTTTATTTTTATGGTTTTCATCCATTTTGAAGCAACTTGTTAGTTTCTTGGTTTTGGATAATTTTCTTGGTCTCGAAAGGAGTCATTTTTTGGATTTATCTCTCTTTTATATCAAGTTTGTTTGGAATCATTGTATGCAAAGGAGTTCTTGTTGGGACTTGGCTATGCTTTTATGTCAAAGTGATCGAACCATCTTATTTAGAGACTCTTTTTTATTCCTTAATGAGTAGTCCTAGAATTTTCATATCATCGGTAGTTTTTGCATTAGTTGCACTGAAGCATTTTAGTCTTTTTGATAACTTTCTGAAGCATGTGAAGAGTGATAATTGAAAAGAAAAAACAAGTTTTTGTTTATTAATAGCTTCGTAGAACTCATTTAGAAATCTCTTTTCATCGAAAGAAAAATATTGCATCTTCATATAGTAGGCTTTCGTTGATTTCTTTTGCATCGAAAAACATCATAAGTTTCATCTCTGTCTACTTGTGACTTAAGTAACAACCATTTAAAATCAAGCGATCTAATTAAAATGAACTAGAATTTTTTTGTATTTTCATTAATTATACACCAAATATCTAGGTCATAGGGCCTTGGAATAGGTGAGTGGAGAGTTAACTCTCCAAGGCCACTCAAAACTGTCAAACATAGAAAGTTGATTAATGAGTGAAATCCAATTCTGTAAAGTGGACTGGGAAAGCTCTACCTCCAGAGAGTTAAGCGCGAGGGATAGTGAAGGCAGAGAAGAGAGATACCCCCTCTTTTATTTGCTGAATCTTGACCTAGGACCATTCCACCTAGATGCCGATATAGATTGGTGCCCTTAGTTGCCTTTCCTAGGGACCACATATGTGACTGCAGGGGGGAGTACCCATGGTGCTTTAGGCAGACATTGTATCACTTTAATTAGTACTTCTGGAGGGTTCCTTTGCGAAGCTCGGGTACTTGCACCAGTAAAGGATTTTTTCAGGAGGTTAGTGTAACTGTTCTTGTTACCTTCGCTAGTAGGCCAGGGGTGTAATTACCCCAGACTATTTTAAGAAGGTCCTCTTATTCACTTTCTTGTATTTTGGTGTCTCGTCCTAATCAATCGGACTGGAAATACCTGAAGGCTACTTGATTGAACATATATTAGGGACTTTTGATAGAGTCTACTCTTTGCTCCTAGATTTCCATAGCTTCTTAAATTTTTTGATTCTAATTAATCTCATAATTATTAAAAATTTTGGCCAATTGCCTCATCGATCGAGGAGACTTCATAGGCTTTCTCTTGTGAGTGTTGAGCCTTCTTTAGGAAGGTGTAGGAGAAATTCAGTGGGTGATTTTCATCCAATAGTTTCGAACGCAATGGAGAGTGATTCTCCATCTGGGGTTTTTTTTTCTACGGGTGGTCCTAGTACTAGTGGTATTATAGAGAGGAGTACTCCACTCATCTATAGAGTCTTGTTTCCAGCAGAAGAAGTTGAAGTGGAAGAGGTTCCTCAACCTCTTGGTACTCCTTCATCTCCTCTTCCTGTCAGTTTTCTAGACGTTCTTTTGTATGTTGGGTCTGAGTCTCAGAGACCAGCTAGCCCCTATCCTCATTCCTTTCTTTCGATGGCCATGAATAGGAACACAACTTCGGCTATGAGCATTGCAAGTGTACATACTCCTCTTTTGTTTGAAGGAGGAGGTACTATTTCCATTTCCACAATCACTTCTAGTGCTGCTATGTTTGGCTCTACCTCTATTCCATCTACAAGTGGAAGCACCCAAGAATTTGCTTCTCATTCTAGCCCCTTTTCTTTTGGAATGCTATCTAGTGAAATTCCTTCTGTCTCCTTCACCGTTGCTTCAGCTGTCTCCATGCCTATTCCTTCTACGGCTAGTGGATCAGCTTCATTTCAAGGTTTCCCCTTTGGAAGTGGGTATATTCCTCATGCAAACCCTTAGGATATTTTCCTTTCACCTCTCAAAATCAAAGGTTCAATCCTTTCATTGGAGGTCAAAGCTCTAATGCTTTTTCAGGGTGGAACCCTGCTTTTATAGGGTTAGGAGTTGGGAGTTAGTTTTTCTTTGGTCAGCAAGGGAATGTTCCTTTCCCTTAAGTAGGTGCTTCTTAGGGCTTTTCTTTGTTCGCCAATGCTTGGAACCCTTACCAAGGGGTTTCTTCTTCATTTGAAACTTCGATTGGAGGGAATATTCCTATTTATAGTAACCCTACGATGGGAGGGGGTACTTATATGAATACTGGATCACAAGGTTTCTCTTATGGCTCAAAATTTTCTACAAACAATATTTGGCAACCGGGTGCCTCAAAAAATATAGGGTATTATTTTCAAAATGCTGGGAATCCTTCCTATGGGGGATGAAATTCTCAAGCTCCTCCGCACTTACCTTTCTTGGAAAATTTAAAATTGCCATATCTATCGAAATTGACAAATGATCCTATTCGGTATAGTTTGGGTTGGCCTTAGGTCCCTACTAAAATTCCCTCAGACATTCCCAAGTTTGAAGGGAAGACCGATGAGGATCCGACTGATCATGTCACCACTTTCCACTTATGGTGTTCTTCGAACTCCCTTATTGACAATTTGATTAGGTTGAGGCTATTTCTACGAACCCTAATGAGGAATGCCACAAAATGGTACATTGAGATGACAAGGGGCAATTTTGCTACTTTTGGTGAGTTAGCTACTATGTTTCTAAACCATTTTTAGTTGCATGTCTGTTATTATTCCGAGACTGATCTCTTGGCTAATTTCCAGTAGGACAAGGAGACTCACATTTCTGATCATGTTCAAGAATGGAGGAGAAGGAAGATGCTCATCAAAGCCCAAATTCTGAATGAGTTCCTTCTCGAATGGTTTGTTAAATCTCTATAGCCATAAATCTCAAAGGATGTATCCCTTTCAGGGGTATTTTCTAAGGAAAATGCTATCTTTAGGGCTTAGCAGTTAGAGATGACTATTATCAATTTGGGGTCCTTAATAAGATTTTGCTTGATGCTCCTCATTCCAAGCTAGATCTAGCCAAAACGAAGTCAGGTCATCATGCTAACGGACTTATCGGTATGATTGATAGTGGTACAGCTAACCTGCTAAATCAATTGTAGTAGTTGTATATACAATCTGCTCCTTCTGGTCAGGCTACGCCATCGGTGTCAACTCCTTCTCAGCCCTTGACTATTAATGATGTTCAGGCTTCTAACCCAAAAGGAAATCAACAATATGATGGGAAGAAGAAGGGACGGAATAATAAGAAGAAAGACAAGGATGGGAAGTGAAATGTGAACGGATCCAAAGATCATGTTGGAGAGGGTAAGAGGGAAAATAAGAAGAAGGTTAAGTTTCCATGCAAGTTATGCAATAGAGACCATCTTAATCATCTCTGCCTACAAATTTAGGATGCTCAGCGCTTTTTAGATCAGCAGGGTTCTTCATGTTCCCAGGCTGTACTGACAAGCCCTTTTCCCCAAGGGCAGCAATTGCTTGCTGGCACGAACGTGAATACTAGAGCTCCCTTAGGGGGCAACCAAGAAGGGGAAAATTCATCAAATGTATATATGATGAGTGCTCATGTTGATATTGCTACGAGATCTCGTGACTATGGCAAAGCTGAGTCTTCGAAAGCTAAAGGTGATCCTAGTAATTCTGAGCCACTCCATATCGAGAGGCCTGTAGTTGAGCCTATACCTCGGATGTTGAAAGTGTCGACAAAGCATGCGACTATTAATCCTAATGCAATGATTCCCATAACTACTTGATTGTTGAAGATCTAGCTCAAAGTCCTTATGCCATGTATGCATTAGAGGTTCCGAGTCGTGCCCAAAATAAAGGAGTGCATTTGTCACTACCATTGGGGTTGTTGATCCAAAAAAATTTCTTATGATCACATTTGACATGTCGACCTTTAAAAAGAGACATCCTCATCATATGGATTTTTTGATTAAGTCTACCTATCAGAAGATCAATATCTTTCGAACAGTAGTCGATGAGGGTGCTTCCACGTGTCTGATATCTATCTCATGTTGGAAGGCCATTGGATATCCTTTAATTGTCCCTTAAGCTACTCTTCTGACTGTGTTTGATGGTCATTCTCACTGGCCACATGGCATTTTTCCAGCTTTACCCATCTGTGTTGGGGGTAGAAATGTCAATATTGAGGTCGATATAATTGATGCAAATCTAGACTACAACCTTTTGTTGGGGTGAAATTGGATTTTTGATATGGATGCTATTGCTTCCTCATTATTTCACATTTTGTGTTTTCCCCACGAAGGGGGGATTGCCACTATTTATCAGATGGATTGTTCTCCTGTAGATACAAATGCTCTGCTGACTCGAATGTACCCTTGGTGAATGATACCAAGAAACCTGTTGAGAATTTGGGGGTTAGAATGTATACATCGTTGATGGGTACTTTTGATATTCCACCTCCTTCAGTTCATATTCATGCTATATCATCCTCCAAGGTTCCTACCTGAAGAGAGTTATTTCGAACTCATTATTTTTTGGACCCTTGGACCTTGCCTTTTCCTACCTGCACATTAGAGGAAGGTCAAGTGGGTGGAATGGAATTTCCTATGTCTGCAGCTGAGATTCCCTATCAATCTATTGTTGACTCTACAGACTCCATTCCAGTTTCTCTTTCATCAGAGGAATTGGATGGAGATGTGGCTTTGGCTTGGACTCTTAGTTCATATTCTGCTCAGTATTTACTTGATACCACTCTTCCATCTAAAGAGGCCATCCTTGAAGCAATGACTGGTGTGGAAATACCATGGGATAATTTGCATCATCGGTCCTATTTTATACCAGACTTATGAGAAGTTGAAACAAGTTTGTCTAGCTTTCAGTCTTCTGGTCTTGTTCACCGAGTCTTGAACCCTTTAGCACCAACACAAGTTTTTGCTGAAGGGAACATGGTTTTCATTTCTACTACTACCCCGGTGAACATCTCTAGTGATCCCAAAATGATTGAGAATGTCTTCATTGGAGCTGAATGTTCCCTTGAAGAGATTCAAACTTACACCGATCTCTTTCGAGAATTTCGGGATGTGTTTGCTTGGTCTTATGAGGAAATTACTGGTATAGATCCATCTATCATCCAGCATGAGATCAAGACTTACGAAAATTCTAAGCATATTTGGTAGAAGCTTCGTCTAGTCAACCCTAGAAAGGCTGCAGCTATCAAGGCCAAGGTTGAGAAGCTACAAAAGGTGGGTTTCATATACCCCATTCCATTAACTGAGTGGGTTTCAAATCCATTTCCTATGGATAAGAAACAAGGAATGATCTGAGTTTTTATTGATTTCAGGGATTTGAATAAGGCATGTCCTAAAGATAATTACCCCACACCATTTATAGATCATATTATTAATGAGTGTGCGGGGAATGAGATTTTATCCTTCATGGACAGTTTCTCGGGATACAATCAGATCACTATCCATCCTGAAGATCGGCATAAGACTACTTTTATTTTCCCCTGGGGTACTTTTTCTTATAAAAAGATGCCTTTTGGCCTTAAAAATGCTGGAGCTACTTTGCAGTGGGCTATGTCCTATACATTCCACGACATCAAGCATATTATCGAAGCATATTTGGATGATTTAGCTGCTCGTTCTCTAAGGAGAATTGATCATCCTTCACACCTTCGTCAAGTTTTTGAACAGTGTCGTTATTATAAAATTTGGTTGAACCCTAATAAGTGTGTTTTAGCTATCACATTCGGTCGGTTGTTGGGATTCATCATATCTACGGAAGGGATTAGGGTAGATCCCTTCAAGGTTGAGGCAATACTTCATTTTCCTCCCCCATCTTAAATTCGCCAACTTCAAATTCGACAAGGTAAAGCCAATTTCTTACGGATATTTATCGTGAATTATGCTGAGTTACAAAGGGATATGTGAGGTTGTTGAAGAAAGGAGTTCCATTCTTCTAGGATGACTTTTCTCAATGCTCGTTCGATGCTTTGAAAAATACATTGACCTTTGATCCATGCCTGAGTCCACCTGATTATAGCAGATATTTCCTTTTGTATCTCGCTGCAGCATAATCTACCATTGGTATGGTTCTGGTTCAGGAAGATGATGCCCTTTGCAAGCATGTTGTTTAATACCTTAGTCAAGGCTTGGTGGGTCCTAAACTCAAGTATTCTCCAATTGAGAAATTGTCTTTGGAAGTTGTCCATGCTGTCTAACGGATCAGGCATTATATCCTTCTTCGAAAACTTATTTTTTGGTAGAAGTTAATCCATTTCAATTTGTTCTCAGTAGGTGAGTGATTGGGGGAAAATACAATCAATGGATTGTCATTTTGCAAGGGTTTGATCTTGAAGTCCTATTTGTCAAATACATGAAGTATTTGGTATTTGCGAAGTTGATTTTTGAGTTTCCCTGTGGAGATGAGATTTTTTATGAAGAGGCGTTCCCTGATGCACATATTTTCCTTATTTCCTCACAGGATCCTTGGTATGGATATCTCATTGTTTATCTCCAGATTGCGAATTTTCCCTTAGCTTTTTCGAAATACGAGCCTCAAAAGATGCATCACTTAGCTAAAAGTTGTATGATTATCAACGACACTCTATATCGTCATGTGGTCGACTCGATCCTTAGATGCTACTTGACTCTTGAAGAAGTCAAGGTTGTGTTGAATAACTGCCACAGTGGAGCTTGTGGTGGTCATTTATCTGGGCTTGATACAACCCAAAAGAGATTGCGTGCATGATACTTTTGGTCCTTGATTTTCAAATATTGTGTTGAGGCGGTCAAAATGTATCATCCTTGTCAAGTCTATAATCGAAAGATGCGTGCTCATCCAACTCCACTCTTTCCTGTTGTCATTGTTGGTCCGTTCAAAAAGTGGGGTACTGATTATACTACTTGTAACCAGCCTTCAACAAAGGGTCATAATTACATTATCGTAGAAGTAGACTACTTTATGAAGTGGGTTGAGGCTATGCCTACTTTTGCAAATGATGGTGAGACATCAACCCTTTTTCTATTCAACCAAGTCATTTATTGCTTTGGTATCCCCAAAGAGATTGTCACTAACCATGGCAGTCATTTTTAGAACAATATGATGGCTGAATTGGCTCTCAAATTGGGTTTTCGACAGGAGCATTCATCTCCATATTATCCTAAGGCCAATGGGTAGTTTAAAGCCGTAAAAAAGTTCTTGAAGGTTATCCTTCAACATACAATTTATAAAGCCAGATCCAATTGGCACGTCATGTTGTATCCTGCACTTTGGGCATACCAGAGGTCTGTGAAAAATGCAACCAATTTCACTCTGTTCCAACTAGTTTATGGGCTGGAATCTATATTTCTTGTTGAATGCAAAATTCCTTCCCTTAAGCTAGCAGTTGAGCTTCTTCCTGCCATTTCTAGTATCGAAGAACACCTTGTCCATCTAGAACATCTCGATGAGCAGCGCCTAGATGCAGCTACGATGAATAAGGCTCAAAAGAAACGAGTGAAGGTTCAGTACGATAAAGCATTCAAACCTATGGTTTTCTCTGAAGGTGACCTTGTCTTAGTTTATGCCCAATAAAAGGATGCCTTGGGGGCAGGAAAGTTCAAATCCATGTGGTATGGCCCCTTTATTGTCAAAAAGGTCTTGAGAAAGGGAGCATATGCCTTGGTTGATTTTGATGGAAGCTAGCTGACAGAGCCCAAAAATGGGCTCTATCTAAAGAAGTATTATGCCTAGGCTTTGGCCTAACATATTCTTTGTTTTATATATTTTATTTTTGTACATGTATGTTTATCGATTTTTGGTGTGACTTTGATGATTTTGATCTGCTTTGGCAGGTTTTTTGGATGAGAGGAGTCATTTTGGCTTTGCCGATAGTGCTAGTAGACATACCCAGAATATTTCTTCAGCAGCTTGTGTAATTCACTATCCATCCGATCAGTTGTTAGTCTCAAGGGGTGTATGCATTGGTCCTGCTTCGAAAAATGTGGCAAAGTACACTACAATGTTCAACCTACTCTCGGAGGAAATATCTCTTGGTGTTGATTCGTTAGTAGTTTACTTGGATTCACAACTGGTGGTTTCGCAATTAAACAACACCTATTGTGTTAGAGATCCATTTTTGCATAGATTATTTCTGAGAGTGTGTTTGTTACAATGTTCATTTCAATTTATTACATTCATTCACATTCCTCGTTCAGATAATTGGTTAGCAGACTCATTAGCTAATCAAGCACTTGATTGGCACATTAATCATTCAATACTTTAAAAATATCAAAAACATCATTCATAATTGTACATTTGGGACAATCACATCATATTAAATCGCTATATATAAGAGTGTGTTCAAAATGTACAAATCATACCATCATGTCCTACAAAATTAGGGCTTATGCCCGATCATGTCTGTCACAAAAAAATATACAGTCATCTGATCAAATATAAAATCTATCCCTGAGGGCCCTACCGAGGATAGGTGTTCCGGAAGAACACAATGGAAGTAGCTACATGGCGGAAGAATCGCACCTAGTCACATGGTACTCCAATCACTCATCTATGGATAGGCTCTGGAATATCCTCTATGGTCGCCATGGGGACTTGGCGAGTTAAACTCTCAAGTTTATCTGAATGGCATGGAGGGTTCACCCCGGGTCTTCAACAACATCCGCCTCTCTTCCACGATGCCTGTGTATAGGGAAATCCTTAGATCTCACCGGTCCCATGTCTGCATCATGATCATTAAAATTTTGTCAGTCATGTTGTACTATCATTTTTTTTTCATTTTTCATATGATTTGAAAAAAAAAAAAACATATAATAAAAAAATCATAGTGCAATCTTACCAATTGCACCCCATGCTGCACTGGGTGGAAGAGCCAAATTTGGATATGCTCTAAAATCCATCACAGCATAGGGATAATCCTCTACTGAGATGATTTGTTCTCCCCACCACTGGAAGAACTCGTCGTCCCATGTAGTCCAGGGGACTTCACCTCCCCCCAGTCTCTTCATCAAGTCTGCCCATCTAGCTACCGCAGATCACGAGGGCTACTGATGGTGGAGATGATCATGGGATGAAGCCCTAACTCTCTCAAAGAAGAATTTCAAGAGAATGGTACCATAGTGAAAATGATTTGTTTTGGCCTGCCAAATAGAAGTCAATTGTTTCTTCACATTTTCCAATAAGGTTGTGCACCAGTCATAGAGTGTGGTCAAGCAATCCACTGCTAGACTCGTGTTGCTTTGTGAGGCCTAGTGTAGAGATGTTGATCCCGCTACTCTAGCAATGTTGAAAAGGAGGATTTTCATGTACAAATATCATACATATTTGATTGGGATTTGTGTCCCCACCTTCTTGGCACCCTCAACATAGTAAACTTGAACATAGTCATCTACATTAAGCCCTCCAGTGGGCTTACCCTGCAAATTAAATATTTCCCCTCTCTGGGAAAGTCCAATTATGAAATAGATGTCTTCCAGTTCAATTCTTAATGGACTTTGGTCTATCATGAAGAAACCTTCATCCGGATCCCAATAATCTACTAACATCTCGAGCAATCGAGTGTTAGTTTTCATGTTTGGAATTTTGAAATTTTTTAATAATTCGCATCCTCGAAGGATATCCAAGGATATGATCTTGCATGACCTCATTATCTATGCAATATTCTCTCTTTCCCTCCAGCTGATTGTCATCCTAAATCATTTCATCCATTGACCAATTAGAAATAAATTTTTGAATTCCGCTCTGCGCATACGCGACTTCATCCAGACACAGTCACATCTATACACGAGTTCCTCATGACAAAACCGCATATACACAGAGGGTTTTAGAAAAAAACATATATTCATACAGTGAAAAATCCTAAAATTTGATTGAAATGATAGCAAAATTGATTAAAAAAAGCTGAGTATGAGGCTTACCTGAATGATTTAGATCGACTCGGTGGACAGTTGCTCCATTTAAAAGAAGGGGTTTTTTTCTCTAGAGCACTTTCTCAACTTCTTCACAACACA
The DNA here is from genome assembly GCA_034641835.2 of Pinus albicaulis. Taxonomy (NCBI): domain Eukaryota; kingdom Viridiplantae; phylum Streptophyta; class Pinopsida; order Pinales; family Pinaceae; genus Pinus; species Pinus albicaulis. Next base: position 124,624,536 of record CM076581.1, on the reverse strand, counting down.
AATGACCAAATTTGAGTCCAAAATTCTTATTTATGCCCATAATTCAAAAAAAAATCGCAAATTTTTTTGTGTGTCTATTTTTTGAATTTGATTAAGACTGTTTAACCTTTTGGCTTGTAAGTGTTGGGAAAAGCTATTTTTAGGACCATTCTAGTGATTTTGAGATATTTCAAATTTTTGCTTCGGATCCATGACCACTGACCTTTCATGGCAGGTATTTGATTCTGAACTGGCATATAGGTTAGGGAATTCACTTTACATTGCATTTTTCACACTAGCCTTAATTTTGAAAACTTTCCATAGGGTCGACCCCATCATATTATGACTATTTAACCAATTTCACTCACCAATTTTAAATCATGATATGATGGTAGAGCCATCCTTTACATGGGATTCCTAGTTAGTTCCTCACTAGAATTTTTCACCCATGTTGCAATCTATGTAGGCTCGGGAGTCCTCTTTAGTCCTGTCATGACTTATGCGTTGAAGCTTCATTCTTCTTCTTCTTCGCTATTTTCATTCTGGCCATATACCTTAGAGGCTCCCATTTTATTGTTGAGTTGTATTGATGCACTGCATATTGACCACTTATTTATCTTGGCCTTTAGCCGACTTCATTTGGACTCATGCTTAAGCCATATTTTGACCATGTCTTTATGCAAAATTAACCATACAATCACTTAGCCTTCACAACTTGACACCTTTACCCATGGATGGAACATTCCTTTGAGTGTCACTTACCATTTTTCGTCACCTTGCATTGAGCATAGGATTGTTCCTCTCCCAAGAAATAGTGCATCTGTTTACCGAAACTCATTCTATCCATTGTAATATAGGAATTTTTTTATTATTTTTTAGGCTTTGAAATGTGAAAAAGACAAAAAAATTAAATATTTTAAAAAGAGCGGGAATAGGAAAATACTTCCACATTTGATGGCAGATAAAGAGTCAGTTATGTCACCCTTGAAAAAAGCACAAAAAAGCTAAGTCTTTTCTCCATTTGGGATGGTTTTAGTTTTTGACTTAGGAGAAGCCATAACCTTGTTATCGAGTCAGTACTCCCCTGATTGGTTATCTCTTCCAATCATATGAAGGGTTTGTTTATGCCTCCTGTAGGACAAACTTATACAAAGTTATCATTTGTTTCCATGGTCAAAATGTGTCGTTCTATTTTTCAACTGAAGTTAACCTGAGTCTGCCTTTTTGCAGTGTATCTTGACTCATTTTTCAGTCGGTCACGCCGGTCTGTTTATTATCTTGTTCTATCAGATCAACTAATTGGTCCTTTTCTCATGCTCATTTGAGAAGGTCTCCATTGACTTCTTGCTGGCGGGTTTGTCTCTTATCAACTTTGACATATTACTCTAAGAGTAAACCTAGAGCCGCACCCTGGCCCTATTTACATCATTGATAGGTGACCTTGTGCTCAACATTTGATCAACATGATGGGTCTTTGGCTGAGTGGTTTCCCTTGTGTTATACTTCAACTTACATTATCAGACTTGGGATTTGTGCAATACCTTGATTTCCATTTGACCCTATTAATGGATATCTTGCCTCTTTGTCAGCTTTCATTATTGTTGGTTTAGAGGGTTTCTGCCATGCGCTAGCTACATTTTGTGCATGTTGAAAACATACTTTGGGTTGATTACTTCACTTGGCTTCGTCCAATTCCTTCCAAATCTTAGCCTGCGGGTTACACTTGCACTGGATTGATGTGGGATGCCTTAATGCCTTCCTTCCAGTAGATCTTTTCCCATCGACTTTGACACATTTCTCTAGGAATAAGGTCTAGAGTCCTTTTGTCAGTACCTTAGGGTTTGTAGTCATGAGTGGCAGATTCCTTCGCTATCGACAGTGAGAATACATCAATGTCTCCTGATTGGTAGATTCTCTCAAGTGTTCGACTTCAAATCATTTATTCACACTTGTTAGATTGTATTGGGGCACCTTGACGCTTATTATCATTATCGGTGAGTTGTCTCGTGTTTGTTAACGGTATACATCAATGACTGGTAATCAAACAACTTCTCACATGGTCAACCTCAACTCATTTACTCCCATTATGTAGAATTGTGCCATGGTAATTGGTGAAGACCTCACATTTGCATCAGCATGCTTTGGTTCACTTTGATAGCTCCTTTAGTTTTTTTCCAGTGATACCATCCACCCTTATATGTTGCAATTTCATCACAACAACATCTTATATGTTGGCACTTGAGTTGCGTGTTGTACCATTTGTTCCACCACTTATGATTTGGTACTTGGAGATTCAGTTGTGACTTCAGTGATCAGATATATTTGCAACATCATTAATCAGTCTTCTATATGTGATACTTGGACATGATTTTGACTTGTACTTTCAGGCAATGATCAGATGATTCAATATGTTCTTTATAGTTCACCTATACTTGTATACATATTGGATATGCTCCATACTTGATATGCGGACATGATTTTATTTCACTGAGAATGGGTATGCCTGCCTCATGCATGAGCTATATTTATGATTTATATCACTAGTTTTTAGCAGGCTAAAATCTGGTGAAGTCCTAATCTCTAGTCCTTGTAAGGTTCTTTCTTATGCACATAATACATTTGGTCCATCATGTACCCCTTCTGACCTCACATATTATGGGGCATCTGTTATAACATCATTTATCACCTCTATATACTTTATGACTTATGCATTGGCCTTGGGCAACCCCTCTGTTCACACTTGATCATACTTATTAAAAAACAATATTTTAAAATCCATATGCGACTCTGCCCAGTTTTTTCCTTGTGCAGACACGGGTCCATCCATAGCTGACCCATGTATGCTATTTAAAATATTAAATATATATATAATTACCCTATTAAATAGGCGGGGTTTACAGTTTTTCCTGTAACTTAACTACCCCAGCCCGTGGCCTAGTTGTTCCCCAATTGAAAAACTAATTTGAGGAAGTATAAATACACCTCAAGGGAATGGTCTAGGGCCGGGGGGGGGGGCGAGAATATTATTGATATTATAGCATGTTATATCCCTAATCAATTTTGATATTTCCCTATGCCTCCTACACTTTCCAGGTTCAAGAAACCCTTGTTTCCTTGTGATGATCACCCCTACCTTATGTGACATCCTTTGTGCACCATTTATGGAAGAAGCTTTGAGAGGTCAAGGTTGGAGTAATTCATAGGATGGTTTTTCGCAAGGCCGTGACAGATCTCAGGTGATTTCTCCACTTTATCTGTACATGTTATCAATAAAAGAAGTACCATCATGTTCCTTATATCTACGTGTTATATTTCTCCTATACATGTTTAATGATCTTGAATGGTTTATTTCATGTTATCTTTATGAGATTATATATGCTAACATGCTGACATCTAGGACATATATGCTTTGCAACTAGTTTGTGTGCTCTATTTTGACTGATTTGCAGGTTCTAGAGAATGAGGAGTAGCAGAGGGTTTGCACCCTATGGGATCGACCTCAAATGGAGGATAAACAGGTAAGGTACACAATCCTCATTTTTCTAGTTCAAGCATAAAAAATGATAATTAGAGTGCCTCTTGTGATGATATGCCATCCGCTCAGCTAGGCCCCTTAACCCAGGCCTTAGGGTATCTTTTCTCGTAACACTTATTTGTACCTATATCCAACAGAAATAATAAAGATTCTACATGCACTTATTTATTCAAACCACACTTATACACCAATTGAGGGTTAAAATAACTATAATTAGATCTAGGGTCAATAAAAATAGAAACAACTTGATCAAAAATATTACCATCCATCTCAATGATATATGTATGGTGATCTTCCTACCTATTTTCCAACGATAAATAGATGCAAGGAATGCTCTACCCAAAATCCCCAACAGTCTGTGCTTCCTATGCACTATAGATCTGAGGCATGCCACCTTGATTCTATGGAAAAACTCTCTTAAGATGTTCCTTACCACATGTATAACACTCCAACCATATTGTACCATTGCCTATATTTTGCTGCTATGATCCATGTCCCTGTCTAGCCACGTTGAACTTATTGTATGGTGCAACATTCTATTTCTCTTCTCCATTCTGAGGCCTTGTTATTTTCATATATCATTTACCTTTACCTTCATCTTTCCCTTTCCATCCTTGTTAAAAAATTTTCTTTCACTTTTAATGCTCATAACAGTGTTTTAGTTTCCCAATGACTTCCTTAATTGACCGAGGCTCATCATACTCAATCTGATCCTTAAAAGCTAATGAAAATCCACTAAAAAATATATGAACTTTATCCTTTTCATCCTTAAGATACGGTACATACCTCAATATTTCTAGGAATTTGGTCATATACTACTCATATGTCATTGATCCCATCTTAAACTCATAAAATTCCTTGGATTTTTTGTCGTAGTACCTTTCTGACAAGTATTTCTTCCTGAAGAGTCACTTGAATTCATGCCAACTCAAATCTTATATCCTAATGTTTTTGACCCATTTTACATATTCCCACAAAATGTTTCATTTCCCTTTGAGGCTGAAGATATCTATTCTGAGCTTCATATTCTCTGTGTACTCATGCAACTCAAATAATTTCTTCATCCCAAGTAACCAAGCTTCTGCATCCTCCGACTTCTTCAAATATCCATCAAAATTGGGTGGCTTTTCATTATTAAACTCATCTGGAAAGTATCCCCTATCACTCCTCCTGTAAGGGTGATAACGATGATTTTCATAGTTCACATCAGAACCAAAACTAGAATAGTACATGTGTCCATCACCCCTCCTATCCAAAGTATCCAAAAGCCTGCCATCTCTAACCATTTCATCAATGTCCGATCTGTGCCCACCATGAGATCGACTTCCATCTACCCTGTTAGTCCTATCCTCCTGCCCATGGCTTTCCGATATGGTCCCTATCTCTGCAATTCGGAAAAACTATGAAGGATTACTGCATTGAATTCTTGTTTTTTTCATGTTCCTACATGATTTTGTCATTGTCTGCTTTACAAATTCTTATTTTTTTCTTTAAAATTATCAATGTGTCTACAAAGTGGTCCCTATCTCTGCAATTCTATCAAACTCTGAAGGATTACTGCATTGACTTCTGCTTGTTTTTCATGTGGCTGCATGATTATGTCATTTTCTTCTTTACAACTTCTTATTTCTGCCTTCAAAATTCTCAACGTGTCTACTAAGTCAGAAGAGTTCCCAACACCATGCTACTAATATGATCCATAAGGAGAATCTCGTGAACTGTAGTCTACCATATTGCTATTCATCTTGGTATCTTTCTTGGAAAACATACTATGTCAGCTAAACCAAATCATAAACAAACCAATGCACCTCAGTATAATTCGAGGAGGATATATCGTATGCAAGAGCATCCATATTAGCGCAATACATGATCAGGAGCTTAAGTCCAAGCCATGGAAAAAAATCTCAAAATTGAAAATGTTTAAAATTGGTTGAAACTAAGATTTTTTCATAGGTCTCGTCTTCCTGATTCCGGTGCCGTAAACGGTTCGAAAAACGGACACCATATGAAGAAGTTATTGCACTTTTAGTGGAGTGGGTCTGGTGGAGCACGGAGGGGCCAACCCTCCTCCCATGGAACCTCATCATATGACTAGTGTGGGAGCTTAATGATTAAGAGCGCTTAAGGAGCCTAATATCAAGTTTAATATTTAATTAAGCTTTAGTTAAGTGGATTTTAATATGGCAGAGATTCTGGAGGCGCTCCCAAATTTAGGTGGACTTCCACTTTTAGTGGAGTTAACCGGCAGTTGCCCCACATTTAGTGGATGAAATTGGGGAAAAGTTGTTTTGGTCATAACTTTCTCATTACTCAACCTTTTGGAATGAATTTTTTTTTGATTTCGTATGTTCTCAAAATTTTGGACTTAATGGCACAGGTTGTAGAGCCATTGGAGCTCATTTTCAGCCTGTTTAGCTTCGGAGAAGCTTTTTGAGCCACTAGGGCCATTTTGGGTTTTGAGTTTGGTTGAGCTGTGGTTAACCTTTTTTGGTGAAACAAAAGCCATTTTTGACTATTTACTGCATTCCAGAGCCGTTGGAATAGGTCTTAGCTCTGTTTGAAGACTTTTAGAGGCCGAAAACCTTTAGGAGAGTTTTCAGGGCTACCATGGCCATTTTGGGGTTTGAGTTGTTTTGAGTTGTGGTTATCATTTTGAGGTGAAAAAAAGCTCTATTTCAGATAATTTCGACCTTATGAAGCCATTGGAAGTGGTTTCAAAGGAATTTGAGGACTTTTACAGCCCGAAAAGTTGTAGAGAAGTTCAAAGCACCAACAGGACATTAATGAAGAAATCACTGTTTATGGTAATCTTTCACTGTTTAGTGAATTTGAAAAGGCATTATTAGCTTTTTCCTGCCTTCTGAATCAGTTTATATATTCATATTTTTCTATTGAGACACTTATAATCTTGCATTGCATTTGAGAGCTTTTAATACAAGAGGACAAGCCCATTTTGGGAGGCTTGATCTAGGAGATGTAGCCCAAGAGTTGGGGTGAACTCCTATATTATATTGCTGTTGTGTTTTGATATTATATTGCCGAATATTGTTGCTGATACCCATGTTAAGTTTCAGCAAAAAAAATTACACTTAAGATACATAAACAGTGAAAGGATATACACCATTTGCAAGCTAAGTTTCCGCATAACGTCAAGTTTAAAGCAAGATCATTTTAATTAAATCTGAGTGTTTACTTCTATTATTTCTTTCAGGCAGAGTCTGTAAGAAGGCCAGGTAGCCTTTGGATTCATCCTTTCTTTGAAAGGTGAAATATCCGGTAAATTCCCTTACAGTCTATCTCTGTATTAGAAATATGAAGTTCTTACATTTTCATATTTAAACTTAGATTATTTTTGCACTAATTTACATAATTGAAAATGGATACCTTGCACCCTTTTCAAGTACCTTCCATTTTCATATCAATACATGTATAAACATAATCATAACAACATATAGATATCATCCTAATCATAGTCCAATCATCAATGCATGACCATATCAACCACACATCATGATCTCATGCATGACAACTACAACCATATCAATGTATTTTGAATAACATGTAACACCAACATGTATAAACAATGAATAACCAATCATACACTCATGATGACACATTCCATAACATCATCATCAAATTTCACATGGCGACACCATTGCAACCATAACCACCACCATGCATATGCAACGAGGACATAGACCATAAGTATGAGGAACACATATGTAACCAACATGAATGCATGACCAACACACTTCCCATCCAGTCCAAGGGGTGAACCATGCTCTGATACCAATCTGTAACACCCTCCACCCACATTTACCCAAGCTACTTGGTCCACTGGGGTAAACATGTGATGAGAGGATACTATGTTGTGATTCAACTCCCCATGTACAACTAAGGAAGTGGAACCAACAAAAAAAAATCAAACTGACTTTCCACACATGCTATAGAACCTCCAGGAGCCAACCAACCTTTCTAGGTGACCAACCCCTGAGGAAACTTAACTTTTCACTGATCTAACACCCCAATTGCTCCCATAGTAAGGGAAAGTTAGCGAATGTGGACATTTTTAGCTAGTTTTGTGCCAGCGACCCTGAAGTTTGTGCCACATTTTCAGGGCCAGGACTCAGGTCGCTGAATCAAACTTCATCAAAACTTGAGTAATGATAAATAAAACTGAGACAAATGTACTAATGAAAACATTTTATAAATGACTTGACTAGACCCCTACTAGCCATGACAAGAATTTCATCAAACATATCACAAATATGAATTCTATAGGGCATAATAACAAATATGAGCATAGGGGTCTCATACTTATTTGAGAATCGCTAAGAAGAATTTGTGCCTTATCAATTTAGTTTCATTATCATCTATTAGGTCATATATTCATTGTTCATTTATTTACAAATCAAAACATGATGAGAGCCATACATCATCACTATCATAAAACATACTCATAACCAACATATAACCAACACAATTAACAAGGATACAACAACCGTAAATGTGACATATGACCTGGTACATTTTCACATAAAATATCAAGGAAAGTAACTCTTATTAATGAATGCAAGATCTAAATAGGTTTGGACTTCCATGTACTACCCGACCATATATTGGTGGAACCATAAATTTCTTTCAACTAATCACCCATGTGCCATCTTCCAACCATGAATGTGGGACTCATGACCAGAAATCAGCTAGGGCTTCCTGAGGCTAAACCAACTCACCCTCATCAATAGAACTAGCCTTTACCACCATCCCCACTATATCACTAGGCCTTAAACAAGCATAGATGCCATCAGATTTCTCCACCTACACCATGAAAAAATTTCCTCTATCTTAGTATTTAGGCTTTAACATATATCCCACCATTCATTTTTCGGGATTCCTAGGCCTAATCGAGACTCCACCCTCCAGTATTTACTGTATATCCTTCCATTGACTGACCAAGGATTCCTAGGCCTGTTCGAGGGCACCAACCTCTAGTCTTTACCATATATCATGCCATTCATCAGTTGAGGATTCCTAGGCTCACCAAGGTAACACAAAAATATTCGGCTTTACCGTAACCCACAGTCTAGTTTAGGGGTCAGTGGGGCAAGGCTTTACCGCAATCCATAGTCTAGTTTAGGGATCACTAGGCCATGTGTAATTTCTTTTAGAGAACACTTCACTCAGTTTTTAATCCATCCGAAAATCTAGCTCAACCAAAACATGAGAACCCCATCACACCATTGCTATCTAGAAATGGCAAGGTTAGGCTGAAGAAAAATATCATACCTAGAAAAATCTATGCCCATGAAAAAAGGGAACCAAGAACACACAAGCATAACCATGCATGTCATAAATAGCAAGGAAATAATACATGCAACTTGATACCTACAAAGAATCCTGCAGTAGCCGCTTGATCCTACTCTTCCTTGCTTGATATTAGATTCCTCTTTGCCTTCTTTGATTTTCTTGATCCAATGTTGAAGTGATCCAAGAAAAATCTAAGTGTCCAAGAGTGTGTAAGAGAGAGAATAGAGAGATAGCTCCAAAACTGAACTAACAAAAGGCATCGACTGATCCTCGGAAGCCTTTTTATTAATGAGGCCTATATTTTCTTCACTTTTCCCTTATTTTCCTTCATTTTCCTCCTCACATGAAACCTGCGACCTTTCACCTTCCTTTTCTCCTAATTTCCATTATTTTCATAACTAAATTCCATTGAATGCCACTTTGTCTTACCAAACTCTTTTCCATTGCCTTTCCAAATTTCCCTATTCATAATAAACCAAATGAACACCCACACTATGATGTTTTTCTCAACTTTCAGCTTGGAATAGTGTCCCATAACCGTGGTTATTATTTTCCTTTATTAACTTTTATTACATGGAATTTTCACGAGGGTTGTTACAACATGCACTCAATAGGGTTAAGGAGGGCGCAGGGTGCATTGTTGAAGGCTTAAGGAGTCATGACAATGCTTTGATAATGCGTCATGCACTCAACAAGGAGGAAGGCATTCTATGAGGGCACAATTTGGAACAAGTAAGGGGAATGAAGCTTAGCAGTGTGCTACACACTCTCGAATAACACATGGTGCACTTTCTAACATTGAAGGATTCTCGATCAAGGCTTAAGAGTGTGCTTTTGTGCTTCTTGCCTTATGGGTTCACTTGTGCAACCAAAATTTGTCTATAGCTGGAAGATAGAACAAGTGGTGAACATAATGAGTTTAGAAATAAAATAGAGTGCGACACATGCCAACTCAGTAATAAGACCTAGAAAAACTTGAATAATGAAGAATACACATCAAAACGTCAGTTTACAAAAACTCCCCAAATGCAATGACTAAAGTGTATGCTATTGCGACCGAATGTGTCATTTTACAACAAACAAAGGTGTTATGACCATGAAGTGCACTAGATATGTTATAAACAATGCGAAGGCACTTCAAAATGATCAAGAACACTTGAAACATATAGAATGACTTGAAACGACACTTGAAGACCAAGGTAACACTTGATGTGACACTTGAGTGGGCTCCAAAATTTCAATGTAGTGAAATTTGGAAAGTGTCGTAGCAGTAACAACACTTAACAACACATTGGATGAACTTCATCTTCTCTTCATAGGAATAGATTTTAAATTAAAGGGTTAGCCCTTCACGAAGTATTGATTCACCAATTAGATAATCTTAACTTCCCATTTCGACTTGATTAACTACATAACATCTTAATTTCCTTTACTTGGCTCAACAAAATATATGCCATATCACAATTATTTCAATATAGGAAGGGAAATATGCGTGGAAAGTTTAAGATATTCAGAGTATGAATTTAATCTTTGGTGTTTCCTCGTTTCCAACAAGCATGGACAATACCCCGACAGAGTCATTGCTGGAGCACAAAATTTTCTTCGATGCTTGCAAGCCTGGAAAGTACTCCAATGAAGTCGCTTGCTCCACTTCCCTATGCAGGAAGATTTTATCTTCTTTGACCCTTAATTTATTTATTTAATAGGTTTTGCTTCGACACTTACTATTTTCAATGGGCATAAGAGGAATCTCGACTTATTGAGAGCAGAGGAGGTTTCCCCTTTAGAGAAGCATTTATAGAACATATGATATTGGTTTGCTCGCTTTATATTTTCCCCTTATCCTTTTTTTACTAGATTGGATAAGCATGTAACACATCAAGTAGATTTAACACCAAATTAAGGAGTTTGGATACTAGAATAGATGTGAATACAATGGTTTTCATCAAGGTTTTCATTTTGAATGTATCATATTTTTCATCTAGGATTAGATCGACCTATGTAATATTCCCAAATAAATAAGAATAAATAACATATAACCAAGCATTTTGGTTGTCACATTTTCTCTTAGTTTCACCATAAATCCCCTATGATCCAAACAATCTTTCACACAAGGTCTTATTTATGTAGAATGACCAAGACACAAAACATGAGATGACATGAATTAACATACACACACAAAAATAGCACAGACGATAAAGAAAAATAAATGAAAGAAAAACTATACAGGAAATGTAGCTTAGATATGCTATTGGAAATAACATCTCAAATCTCAGCCATTTACGGGAAGAGGATGAGTCCTCCCATCTAAGGATTTCAGATTAAAAGTATTGTGACTGATATTTTATTTGATGTTGAAGGGGCCAATCCATAGAGGTTTTAAATTTGTGTGTTTTCCTTTCTCTTCATGGGATTTGTACCAATTCAATGCTAAGTCACCCACGTTGAAACTCTTAGTTCCTTTAGATTTTTTATCGAACCATCACTTAACATGGTTTTGATGGAATCCACATATCTCTTTGGTTTTGAGCCTTTCTTCCTTAAGTTTGAGAAAAGTATCTATCTTTATTTGAACCAGAAGACAAGGTATACCTTGGGACTCTTGGGAGAGTTGCAAGGCTAGGAGATACAAGCTCAAACACAAGATAATTTCTTTTTTGTATACCATGAAATACGATGAGGTTTTGAGGGAAGGCTTTGGATTTACATAGCCAACCCATAATGCATTTATCAAATAATTTTTCCAGTTAATTTTCTAAGAGAAAATGGTTTTCTTGATTATGCGAATGAGATTTTTTGTTTTTTTATTCAACTAAACTATTTCCCTATGGCTAATAGTGTAAAAATTTCTTAATCGAAGAAACTCTACTACTAACTATTAATTTACTTCTCCTACTTGATTAAACACGCAAGTTATTAATTTGATTATTCAGAAAAACAACGAAGTAAATACAAATAGAAGCCTACACATAAAGATCATTTATTGAATATCACGCTCATATGACAAAGTGACATAGATTTTTTGGACAAATGTCCCTAGAAAAAACCTAATGCGGGAAAACCAGTGCAACTAGATCTAGAGGGTTTTATTATTAAGAAGATTCTAAATAAAAAAAATTATGGGCACTAGACATGGATGGCCCTATAGAGAAAAACATGGCAACAATACCTCTTTCACTCGGAGACAGAAAATATGGCTGATTTACACCCTCAAATGAGATTTACAGAACTCGAGCCTTTTCTGGCCCACAGGAAACCCCGGTGCCGCTCCTCAGCCCTCTGTCTCAGCCTTCCTGGCTCGTGAAAACCTTTGCACTGATCTAAAAGGGCCTTCGTCATCCCTGAAGGGCTTATGCTACCCTTGTGCTTCCCTTACTGGGGTTGCGTCAGCCCTGCGTGGCTCATGCTGCCTCTGCATGGCCTCTACTGGACTGTGTGGTTCTAGGTTGCCTCTACACTGCTCGGTATGCTACCTCTCTACCATTGTTGTACTATTAGCCTAGTATCATATAATCCCCTTCCCAATACTGCCCCTTGTAGCATTGCAAAATCCTCCTGAAATTCTTAGCAAACCATGCCCTAGAATTTCCACTTAGCTTCAGTGCTCCACCAATGTGTGTGTTCTCCAACTGACCCCAAGCCCTTCTCTTATAATTTTCTTTTTGGGAAACCAATGGTCGTGATCTAATCTCTAATCAACAGCTAATATTAGAAGCTGCTTTATATGTGTCACTTAGCTCATTCTCATCACATGTTTAATTAATTCACTTTAATCTTTTAATTTTCCTAAGTTATACTTAGGGTCCCTAATTAAAAATATTAATTATTTGAATATCTCTTAAACCTGATGGAATTATTACAAACACTTTCTGGGTCTTTTATATCTCATGTACTCCAAATCCTCCACAAAATTTGGGAGCTATATCACATCCGATGCTACCCAAAAATCTTAACACTCCCTCTTAGCGAGGAATGTGCTCTAGCAATACATCAACCCCAAAGTACTGCTATGATCTCTGGCATCAGTCTCTGCAATGATGCTTGGCCTATTTCCCTTCATCACTGCACTGTTGCTTCTCTCAGTACTGTTGCCTAGATTCCCATGACTCTGCCACCATCACTGCCACATATGTACTACAGCTCCCTCTCAAATTGATGCATCATGCTACAAACTGTTTCACTATAACTTAGTTTCTGAGAAGTAAGAAACTGAAGGACCCCTGCTAATGACATAAAAGTTAGTTTGGTTGCATCTCGTCACTAAATATCATTAGGTTGTTGCGCTGTGTTGTCCTCTTGAAGCCACTGTGTTGCTACAACTCTACGCTGCTTAAGTCCCATCATCCCCTCTGCATTGTTGCCTCTACGCTACTACTGCCTTTGCACTGCGCTGCTCCCTATACAGAATCCAACTCTACCTCTTCTCCATTTGCGATAGTCTCCACCCACTTCTCCAATCATTCCTACTACTATCTTAAGGCTCCTGTGGCATAGATGTGATCCAAGAGTTGGGCTACTCAAGGATCCCACCACCACTCTGTAGCTACTCTATATATCAATATTGTCCCACCTCTTCTCTCGAGGTACATGAGCACTCATGGCTATGTCATCGATGGAGCCATAATTTTCTTTAGTTGCCGTAACCTTGGAACTAGAAGCTTCCTTGTCCTTCTTCCTTAGAGGAAAATTTCCAGCGAAGTGTCCTAGTTCACCACATTGGAAACATTTGATCTTAGATAGATCACGCTTATTTTTCCCTTGCTGCTTCTTATATGTTAGGGCTGCATCTTCCTCTTCCTCCTTCTTCACTTTGCGTGATTCGGTGCTGGCTTGTCTCTTGGTCATTCAACAGATTTCCTCTTGTCGGAGGATAGGCCACATGTTGTCCCAGTTTGGAAGGTCCTGTCTGCCCAGTATGCTTTGGACAAAAATTTCCCAATCCTCTGTGACTACATTTAGATCAGTCCTCACCATGACATCATCATCAACCTTGACCCCCATGGCAATCAGCTAATCTCGAATCACCTGCAACTTGAATAGGAAAGGTTCAATTTCCTCTCCCTTATTCATCATAAACAACCTCATCTGGTTCTCCAGAAGAATCTTCTTCTAGATGGATTTCCTTTGATATAGTGTGGTTAAAGCTTTCCACATTTCAATAGTCATCTTCTTCTCGAATATGTGTGGTACCACATGATCCTTAACCCCATCCATGATGGAGCACTTGGCATGTGCCATTGATTCATAATGCTTCACGAGAAGAGTAGCATCAGTTGGTGTAGCCAAGACGCTCTCTATATTCTCCCATATACCACATGCCTCTAGGACTATCAGAATTATGGCCTTCCAGATAGAAAATTTGGACATGTCATCCAACCTATCTTGATCACGCAGTCTATTTGACACCATCTACTCAGAAATAATCTGTCGGAACAAATCCTCCTCTCCTCACTTTTGTTTCTACCCTTAACATAAACTCAGATCTAAGGTCCTTGGCGAGGAAGGAACCCTATGATCCCTATGGAAGTTGATTTCATCGCTTGGAAATATTCCAAATCTTCAGAATCGACCCTCTTTTATCACCCTATGATCAATCCTCATATTTCTTTGGAAAAAATCTGTTGAGTGACTGTTCTCCTCCCACTCTTTGTTAGCTAAGCTAGGTATGATTTTGAATCAAAAAAATCTCCACCACACCAAAAACTATTGAAGATCTAAATCTATGCTTTCGGACCACATAAATTCTGTACAACTCTTTAAAATTTTATTGTGTCCCTCTGGTTGGCCTCTGCATGATAATACTGGCTCAGCGTAGCCTTTGCGCAGTGCAGGGTGCTCCTGCGTCCCTCTAGAAGGCACTGCGTTGTCTCTGTGTCACCCAGCTGGGAATGCGTTAGCCCCTGCGTAGCCTCTGCTGGGACTGCATTCTCCTGGTGCTACACTGCCCTCTACAGATTCTTTGCTGCTTCAACTGCTACTCTGCAACAAAAATTTCTTCATTCGATTTGTTGGAGGTCCAACTCGATATGCAATTGCTTTGATACCATGTGAAAATTTCTTAATATAAGAAACCCTACTGCTAACTATCAACTTACTTCTCCTACTTGATTAAATACACAAGTTATTAATTTTATTATTTAGAAAAATAAAGAATTAAATACAAATAGAAGCCTACACATACAGATCATTTACTGAATAGCACACTCATATGACAAAGTGACATAGATTTTTTAGACAACTGTCCCTGGAAAAACCCAATGTGGGAAAACAAATGCAGATATCTCTAGAGGGTTTTATTATTAAGTAGATTCTAAATACAAAAATTTATGGGCATCGGACATGGTTGGCCCTACAGAGAAAAACATGACAACAATACATCTTTCACTCGAAGACAGAAAATATGGTTGATTCACACCCTCAAATGGTATTTACAGAACTCGAGCCCTTTATGGCCCACTAGAAACACTAGCGCTGCTCCTCAACGCTCTGCGTCAGCCTTCCTGGCATGTGTCAGCCTCTATGCTACTTGGAAGAGTTTGCGTCACCCCTGAAGGGCTTACGCTGCTCCTATGTTTCCCTGACTAGGCCTGCGTTAGCCCTGCGTGGCTCTTGCTACCTCTGCACTGCATCTGCTAGACTGCGTGGCTCTGGGTTGCCTCTACACTACTCTTTATGTTGCCTCTTTACCGTTGTTTTACTCTTGGTCTGGGATCAGACCATCCCCTTGCCAATACTACCCCTCGCTGGACTGAAAAATCCTCCTGAAATTCTTAGTAAACCACACCCTAGAATTTTAGGTTAGCTTCAGTGCTCCACCAATTTGTGTGTTCTCCAACTAACCCCAAGCCCTTCTCTTATAATTTTCTCATTGGGAAACCAATGGCTGTGATCTAATATCTAATCAATGGCTAAGATTATAAGCTGCTTGATCTGCATCACTTAAGTCATTCTCACCACATGTTTAATTTAATTCTCTTTAATCTTTTAATTTTCCTAAGTTAGACTTAGGGTCCTTAATTAAAAATATTAATTATTTGAATATCTCCTAAACCCGATGGAATTATTCCAAACTCTTTATGGGTCTTTGAGATCCCATGTACTCCAACTCCTCCACAAAATTTGGGAGCTAGAGTACATCCGATGCTACCTCAAAATATTAACAAATAGTTATATGCACACTTTAACACAATACCTTTTCTAATGTGAAATAATAAAGTTTCAACAAAGAAAAATAAGTTGCATTATCAAAGACAAGATATGTTGGAACAAAAAACTTGGTTATAATGTTCTACTGTAAGAAGTGGATGACTTCCTGGTCGTTGAATTGTCTTAAAGGAACTACTTATGTCCATCGAGTAAAATAATCCGTCATTATCAAAATGCGTCAATGTTGCTTTGATGAACGTGGGAAAATTTCTCCAATAACATATAGTCCCCACTGTTGGAAGGTTCCTCAAATGCTACTAGTAGTAGTGGGTTGGCTGACTTTTGATATTGACCGAAACATCTCTGACAAGATGGGAACTTGTGAACATAAGTGTGAGCATATTTGAATAAGGTGGGACAATAATAACCAACCCTCATTACTTTATGCGCAATTGTATTGCCTTCATAATGACCACATATTGGTTCATTGTCTGGATCTCTTAGTACCTTCTTTGTGTCTTGAGGCTCAAGGCATCTTAGCAAGACACAAATTATGGTGCTTTATGAAATCCACTCCATGAACGAGTTGATAGGATAGATATTTAAGGTGGATTTCCCTCTTTTGTTTGTTTTATAAATGTGTGTGAAAATTTTCGTGCCCTAAGAATTATCGTATATCTGAATACCATGATTTTGTTGATGTCGGGTGTGCGTTATATTGTTTCCAAGGTAACTTCTATTAGATTACTTTTATTTGTTGTTGTTGCATTTGATTTTGAGGTAGAAAAAATGGATGTGAATACAACATTTCTTCACAAGGACCTGGAAGAGGATATCTACATGAAGCAACCTTAAGGCTTTGCGGTGAAGGGTAAGAAATAAGTGGTATGCAGGTTAACAAAGTACTTGTATGGGTTAAAAGAGTCACCAAGGGTGTGGTATCAGAAATTTGATACATATATAGGGGTACCTAGCTTCACCAAAATAAAATAGGATCATTGTGTGTACTTTAAATTAATTGGTGATCGTGATATTTATTTTTTCTTGTATGTGGATGATATGTTTCTCGTTGGAAATGAAAAAAAAATTATCCAAGATTTGAAGACCCAATTTTTCTCCAAATTCGACATGAAGGATCTTGGTGTTGCAAACTATATTTTGGGCATGGAAATTAAATGAGATCAGGAAAAGAGGAAGCTCTAGTTAAACCAGAGGAAGTATGTCGAGGCAATATTGCATAGGTTCAATATGCAGGATATTAAACCGATGAAGGTTCCTATTCTTGTAGGTGTAAAGTTATCTGCTGAAGAGTGTCCCAAGACACAAGAAGAAGAAGAGGACATGTCCCGTGTTCCATTTGCAAGTGAAGTGGTAGCCTGATGTCTACAATGGTATGTACTAGACCAGACATTGCACATGCAGTGGGAGTATTGAGCAGGTTTATGTCAAAACCAAGGAAGTAGCATTGGACAACAATGAAGCGGGTTTTCAGATATTTGCGTCGCACTAGTCATTATGGTTTGTTCTAACAAGGAAGACTGAGATTGGACATAGTTTTGGACATCCATGGATTTGTTGATGATGATTGGGTTGGAGATTTGGATCAAAGAAGATCTACAAGTGGGTATGTGTTTAACTTATTTTGAGGTGCAATCAGTTGGATGAGTAAAATAAAGTCTGTAGTGGCTCTTTCAACTACAGAGGCAGAATACATGGCAGCAATTCATGCAAGCAAGGAATCAATTTGGTTGCAGACATTATGCAATGAGCTATAAGGATATACTGTGATAGCCAAAGTGCAATTTTCTTGGCTAAGAACCCCGATTATCATTCAAAGACAAATCAAAATTATGTTCAGTATCACTTTGTGAGAGATATTGTTGAGGATAAAAAGGTGTTGTTGGTAAAGGTGGACACTTTGAAGAATGTGGAAAATGCATTGATGAAGTATGTGAGCACTGAGAAGTTATCTTAGTGTAGAGAAACAATGGATGTTGCAGGGTTGGACCAATGACTAAGCTCTCCTATGGCCCCCCGTGGAAAGAAAAAAACAAGTGGGATAATGTTGGGTGTGTGTTATATTCTTTCCATGACTAGTTGTACACGAAATGCGAGAGGTAAGAGGAGGGGAAATCAACCCCCTCTTCACTCTTGCTGGGCACGATGACTTGGGAAATTTTTTTGGGCCCCTATATTAGGTGGGTTGACCTACCTATGGTTTTGTGCATAGGTTTTGCACATGGTTTTGGGCATGACGGTTTTCTGCCCATGGCAATTTGTAGATCCGATCAAGTGAACTATGACTATGTTCTAATCTAGGTTTAATGGATTGGGGTTTATGAATGCTTCCACATGTATATATATATATATGTATTGTAAAATTGAAAGGAATATAATGAAAAATCAAGCAGGTAGTCCCAGTTTTGGGATCCAAGGGAAAATATATGTGTATATATGTTTTATATTTTATGCTCTCACTAATGTTTATTTTCTGTTTTAAGAGTTTGTTTGCAGATAATTTTTGTACAGGGTTAAAAACTACAGTTGATTTTGTTTTGGGAACCTGTTCGACATTATACATTTCTATTTTCTGGTCCCATCCTGAATGATATTGCTCTAGAGCATCTCGATTTTGCTGCTAATTGATAGAGGCCATGACCCTTGAACTAGCTTGAAATACAAATCCTATTCGTGTGAACATGTCATCCAATTTTCCCTCTTATCACCCAAATTATGTTACACAAAGAGTGTTCTAACTACTGGAAGAGGCACATATATGATCATGTGAGATTTAAGGAGATAGGGCATGGAATATTTTACTGCTTTATATAAAACATAGTATCTTTTATCAATGGCGGAATAATTTAACTCTGACCCCTATAAGCCAACACTCATCAAGGAAATAGGTCGTTCATTACCTTCAGCACGCTTCTGAGTCAGTACATCCATGATGGATGAATATGAGGTGAAAGCAGAAAGTAGGAAATATTTTCGATAATAAGGACTAAACAATACAAGTGCATTAATGATAGCTTGTTTAATTTGAGAAAAAGCATGTTTTTCCATTTTATCCCATTTATAAATCACATCTTTCTTAATCATCTTTTGTAGAGGTTTAACCATTTGAGTGTTGAGAAGTGTAGTAAGAAAGGCTCAATTTGACTTATCCTTGGTCTAATTGAGAAAATTCGAAATTTCCACATCAACAAACAACTTGGAGGAAGTTAACTAGTGTGACATGACTCTTATCTCTCAGTTAGCTCAATAAATTTGAGTTAGTGGGATTTGATTTCAGTACTTATGCATGTGTGATTGTTAATTTGTAGCAATCCAGTTCAGTTATTTCTAGTTGTACTTAGCTAAACTAGTTCTAATAGTTAATAGAACTAGATGGAGGTTAGTTGTGTAGAAGAACAACAATCTAACTCAGATATCATCCATTTAACTAGTCAATCAACAAAAAATATCTCATGCATGCAAGGAATTTGAATTTGTCAGCTGTGGTGGAGATTCCAAGGTAGTTTAACATCACTAGTAGACTAGTCTTGAGTGTACAGGTGTTGCATGCAATCAATTATCACTCCCTTGGTATTTGAGCAATCATTTTGGATGAAAATCATAAATAATAAGGGCTAATTTCCTCAGGATTTGTGCAAGGAAATAGGAGCTCAGGTGGGGGCATAAATTTACTAAGTATGGGTTAGATATTGTAATTGAGCAAAGAGAATAATTATTGTTTTGCAGGTTGAACTCAGATTTGGAGTTAGCAATGGTAATAGATTCTCTATTAATGTAATTAATTCAATCATGCTTAAGGGTATTTTATCAATTGGTTTCCCCTAAATAAATGTGTGTACTTGTGTATGTGATTGATGCATGTTGATGAATGTTGTTCTAAATTGGGAATTAATTTCTATAGAGAAGTAGAGTAGAAATATGTCTCTTGATTTAGATTAAATTTCTTGAGTAGTTGCAATTCTATCACCATATTTCTACATGGTATCAGAGTAGGATTCACATTAAAAAAATAACTTTGAAGTTGTTCCTCAGGAGGTTCAAATTTGCAGCTCCATTGTATCATAATTTCTTCAGAGTTGGGATAATGGCTTTCAATGTACTAAGATTAGAGTATGCCTTGGAAGGAAACTCAAGTTTCATTGCTTGGAAGGATCACATGGAGGCAGTGCTTGATGACAATGGATTAATGGATTATGTCAAGAAATACATTCCAAAACCAGGATCATCTGATGCCCAGAACCTAGCCCAATGGAAGAAATATGTATCGAAGGTGAGGAGAATAATCCTGGAGGGAGTAAGAGACAAAATTGTCTCAAATATCCATGGCAAAGAAAATCCTTTCGCAATGTGGAAGGTACTGACTGAGATATTTGAGAATAATAGTGACCATAGAAAACTGGCCCTCAAAGACAAACTTCGAAACAATAAGATGCAAAAGAATGATACTATTCTGTAGTATCTCACCATATTTACACAAGTTTGGTATGAGATTTATGGGGTTGGTGTGAATGTTTCAGAAGATGACTTGTTGATCATAGCTCTTCTAGTCCTTCCAAAATCCTAGAATAGCTACCAGGACTCCATGAATGGAAGGGAAAAATTACCTAATTGGGAACGCTTATGGTCCAATTTGGTACAAGACGAACTTAGAGGAAATACCAGAGATGGAGGTTCATCTAAGGGAGAGGATGAAGAAAATTTTACATTGGTTGGAAAGGGAAAGAAGGGAAAAGGGAAGAAATCTCAAACCAAACCAAAATCCAAAAAAGGGGGTAAGAAGAAATACTTTTCCAAATTAAAATGCTTCAATTGTCATGAATTAAGGCACTATGCTACAAAGTATCCACACAAAATTTCTAACAAGAAGAACTCAGGAGGAGCAACAGGTGAATCATTGGCTTCATAGTTCGAGTTAGACTTCACCCTGATCACATGCATGGCCAACATTGTGATGGGGAGTGTGTGGTACTTGGACTCATGTGCCTCATTACACACGATAGGGTATAGGAAGTTTTTCAATGACCTAGAGGATAAATATCTCTAGATGCATATTGAGCTTGGGGATGAAAAAAGGTAGAGAACTATCAGGATTGGTACAATAACCTTTAAGAAGGAGTGGGATCCCCTCTTTACCTCAAAGACATCATGTTTGTATCAGGCCTGAAAAATAACCTCATCTTTGTAGCAGTTTTGGAAGACCTCAGCTATGATGTAATCTTTAGTAAAGGGAAAGCCTTTCTGAGACACATAGATACAAGGAGAGTGAAGAAGATCAGGGTTCATGTGAATAACTTGCATAAAATTGATGTGGAAAATTGTGCTGCATTAAGCAGTAAGGCAGAGAAAGTGCATAGTTTATATGTTGATGAACCTTGGCACAAAAGACTTGGTCATTTTCACCATGGTTCCCTTACAATTATGCAGCAAATAGCCACTGGCCTTCCTAAAGGCTCGATTGAGCACCAAGATGTCTACAAGGGTTTTACCTTGCTGATTTTTTAGATTTTTCTATGATGTTTCAAATTCTTCAGCCCACTTCAAATATTCATTAAGCGGTTTATCCAATTATTAACAATTTTTCCAATCATAAGTAATAACTGAAGATAGAACAATATAAGAAATGAAAAATGAGATAATAGAACAAACATAAAAGACACCAGATTGGTAAAATACCAGGGAAAAAACCACTATGGGAAAACCCTTTGACATATTCTTCTTATTAGATTGTCATAAAAATTTCAGTAGAGAGTACAATGAGACCAATACATAAAATTCTAGTAGAGATTTACCCAATAAAAAATCAGATGGAGAATTTCAGAATTAGAGTAAAGTAAAGAGAAACCATCCATCCATCAAACAATTGTAATCAACTGCAGTCAAATGTCAAACCCTAGCTTTGAACTCTGGTCACACTCATTAATATATTCTGCGAGCGATAGTAACTTCTCGGTCGCTCCTTGAGACACTGCATGTAAGTGGCTGGTCACTCCTAGGAGAACTGTAAGCGTGCGATTGGGGAAAAAATAACCTAGATCAGACTTAAGCTCCCACTCGCACCCTTAAAGGGTCTACGCATGCGAATCTACCTTCCCTGTCGCATTGAGGAACAATGTGTGAATTCGACTATGATAAAATTCCCAATGACGTGTGTGCGACTAGGAAACGGAAACCCTAGACACATGTGAGCCTTAGACCTGTATTTTCAAACCCTTGCTCGAACTTCCTTCATTAGACCTATGCGAACCAAGATAATAGAAGAGGATAAGATATTGTGTGATTAGTGTGTCCGAATGAGCTTGAGGTATCTTCTATTTATAGGCTTCCATGAGGGTCCACTTGATATTGAGGTCGACTTGTCCAATTGTACATGTGCATAGGGCTGACCTAATCCAATATACATGAGGGGGTACATAAATTTAAAAACCAACCTATGCTTTTCCAAACGAGGTTATATTTAGGTCTATTTTGGTCCTCTCGAAAAGAGGAATTAAATGAAATAATCATCTCTATCATCTGAGTTTCCCAAAGTGAAATTTGACCCTAGTTGCAAAAATTAACACTCCCTCTCAACTATGAAAAATTTCACTTTCCAGTATCTATCTATTGATCATCACATCATCTTGTCATGATGTCGTCATGCCTTGACCATCTATGCTGAACTCTATCTGCTGAAACATTCTTGAATCTAAAAGAAGAAGAATCAGGGAACATTAGCTTCCACCCATACTAAGAAATATGATATCCAAACATACAGGGGTGCACATCTTCAACCCTGGAATCACATCATGGAGCTCATTCTCAAATAGAAAACATAAAGGGGAGAAAATCTCAACACAAATCTATTTTCCTACTGATCTTCCCATTAATGAGCCTCAACAGTTATGAGGTAGAATACTTGCATCATAATCGACTAGGGTTGTACACCCTAATTACACTCTCAACGAGTTGGAAAAACACAGAGTGGTATTCCCAACAAGATTAACTTGTGGGTATGATGCCAACTAGGGTATACTTTGAAGAGACCAGATAGGGGAGAAACATATCTGACCTTATGAAGATAGGGAAGCAACATATCCAACCTTATGGGTAACATATAGGGTGATACCTTATTGTCCAGATATCCCTCAACCCCTGGAGCTCTCTATCTCAATTACTCACCCTGGGAGCTCAAGCAAGGTGGGAAGAGTTGGCTTATTGTCCTCTATTAGTGCTGCCCCTTATCAGAAGAGGTCACATCCATCAGTCCAAGCTACTCTCTGAAGACCAAGAAATTTCCTTTCGTTAATGCCTTGGTGAGAATGTCTGCAATCGTTTCTTCTGTTGATATTTGATGGAATATAACAACTCTTGATTGCACCATGTCTCAAATGAAATGGTATAAAATCTATGTGCTTGGAATTTTCATGAAATACAAGATTCTCTGCCAGATGGATCCCGCTCTTTTTGTTGCAATATATCGTTTAGTGTCTATAGAAAAGGATTTGCATTATGTCATTCCAAATATTTCTAGCAACTTCACAACACATTTTCCTTATGAAATGAAAATCTCACTAGATGTTTGCCACACCTCAAGGCTTATAAAATAGTGCATGAGTCCAAGTTCCTTCATCTCAAATTCAGAGGTTAGCTCCCTCTTACATTCGATCATCAGAGGTTCACTAGCTATCAAGAATAGATTGTCAACATATAAAACCAAAATCAATGGCATACCTTGGACTACCTTGAAGTAGAGTTTAGGATCGAAATTTCTTCTTGTGAATCCTAGCTTCATCATATAATTTTCAATGTGTGCATACCAATCTCAGGGAGCTTTCTTCGAACCATACAATGCCTTCTTAAACCTAGAAACATGTGTTCTTTGATCTTCCACTTCAAATACCTGTGGTTGTTCAAGATACACTTCTTCATGTAATATCCATGGAGGAATGCAGTCTTTACGTCCATCTTATGAAGATTCAATCCTTGACTTGCGACAAGGGCTATTATCAAACAAATGGTTGTGTATCAAGCCACAAGTGCAAACATATCATCATAGTCTTCTCCCTCTTTCTATGTGAATACTTGAGCCTCAAACCTTGCCTTATATTTCTCAATTTTAACATCAAATCCATGCTTGATCTTGAATAGCCACTTTGAAGTCACCACATATATTCCCTTTGGACTTAGCACAAATCCCATACATCATTTTTCACGAACGATTCATATTCCTCGGCCATAGCATCCTTCCAAACTTGATATTTTACAACTTCTTCGAAAGTGGATGGTTCCGCTAGAATCTTAGTGCTAATGGCTACAAATATCCTTGATACTTTCATGGAAACTTCCTTTCTTTGAATGACCTTTGAATGGGAACATCTCTTCCAACATCCTATAGAGTGTCGCGGAGCCAAAGCGGTCTCTTCCTAGTAGTATGATCACTTGGAGGAGGATCTAAGGGATCTATAGGCTCAATGGGATCATCAAAAATATCAGTGTTGGACTCGAGCATGGAAGGAACATCTAGAATATCCCTGTCATCATTCTCCTTCTTGGGAGGAGGAGGTGGAGGAAGGTCTCTTGCTTTTCCAAGAGAAACATCTTCAACGATTGTTACATCCCTGCTACTTTCAACGTTCCTTTGACCATGAATATATATTCTATATGCTTTATAATTTTCACAATTGCTAACAAACATACCTTTTCTTCCTGTAGCTTCCAACTTGTTTCTTTTGTCCTTTGGCACATGGAAATATATGAGGCATCCAAATATATGAAGATGGCTAATGTTGGGCTTGGCACGTGTGAATATTTCTTCAAGGATCTTGTTTTCTAATGCTTGACGAGGAACCTTGTTTTGAACATATATATCAACATGTGTAGCTTCTCCCCAAAGGAACTTTGACACCTTTTGGCACAAGAAACTTCTAATATATACGTGTTCTTCCTTTTAGCTAATCCATTATGTTCGGGAGTATATGGCACAATTATTTCCTTCTTTATCCATTATTTCTTGCAAAATGCTAGGAACTTATTTGACATGTATTCCCCTCCATTGTTGGACCTGAATATTCTGATTCTCTTCCCTGTTTGATTTTAAATCAAAGCTTTGAATTCATTTAACATTTCAAAAGCCTCATCCTTATTCTTCAAGTAGTATATCCATGTCTTTCTTGAGAATTCGTTAATGAAGTTTTAGATATGACCACCAATAGAATGCACATGCATCATACCACATATATCAAAATGAATGAGATGGAGGATGTCATTTTTATTGTTCTCATTAGAGGGGAATGGTCCCCTTGTTTTCTTTCCACTCACACAACCTGTACAG
Source organism: Pinus albicaulis (assembly GCA_034641835.2). Taxonomy (NCBI): domain Eukaryota; kingdom Viridiplantae; phylum Streptophyta; class Pinopsida; order Pinales; family Pinaceae; genus Pinus; species Pinus albicaulis. Next base: position 124,599,241 of record CM076581.1, on the reverse strand, counting down.
ACTCCATCATGATAGGCATGGACATCGGGAATACCTGAGACCAATTTAATCAATTTCGGAAGAGCATCAAAATGTAGATGATCCAATCTATGGTGCCAAAACTAGATCATATGATTGGTATTATAAACCAATGCTAGAAGTGGCCTTCCAGTGATTCTATAAATTCCAACAAATCTTGATCCTAATGTGAATGCATCTCTCATAGGGGAACCGGTAGACCAAGTCAGAACTTTTTTGTTGATGAAGGCAACCCTCATCCCTTTATCTCCCAATGTGGATATAAATATCCATTAGAGGAATTTTGAGGTCTAAATGGGCTTCCTAAGGAAATTATAAAATAATAGTGGAAACAATAAAATAATATCAGATTACATCATCAAATTTTAGAGGGTTAAAAAGAAAAAGAAAAAGAAAGTATTTTTTCAACTCATATTTGCAACTTATCTTCCTATGGGTTTGATCAAATTTCAAGCAGAAACACTCGTTGGATGAAGACTTTGATTTCTAATCTAAGGAGTACCCATGTTTCATACTTTCAATGGACCTTGCTACACAAAAAAAGAGAAATACATAAAAAACGTGATTGCAATCATGTTTTTTCATGTATTTCTTATTTTTCATGTAGGAGGGTCCATAAAAATTATGCAACATGGGAACTCCTTGGATGATGAATTAAATTTTTCATCCAACCACTCAAAATTTGATTAAAACCTTAAAGAGATAAGTTGAAAATACGAGTAGAAAAAGTTATTTTATTATTTTATTATTTTTTAATCTTTTTACTTTTTTACCCCAAAAATGGTAAATCATCCCCCATGGTTGACATCATCATCTTGAATCCTATTGGTTCTTATAAATTTTATTTTGTTTGTAGGTTTTTCTTAGGAGGCCCATTTTAGACCTCAAAATTTCTCTAACGAAATTCTTCATTAATCCCAACACATAAATAATGAAATGATTCCCTAGAATTCAAATGAAATTTGATGAACCCAAAACCTTTCACGGGATGAGTGGACTTGTCTCCAAGAATAATTTTCATCTTAGTATCCCTCTCTAATAGATTAGAGAGGACTTCCTTATATCCAGAGAAGTGACGAGTGGCCCCACTATCAACCAACTAACTATCCCATGATTTTAGTGGAGAAGAGCTAGTAAGGGTAGAAATAAGAATGTATTCATATTTATTTACAACATTACTTTCATTCTTGAGAACTCTTGACTTATTTAAAGGAGGATGATATTCTTCACAGTCACTTGAGGTATCTCTTCTTTGTCTTTCATATCTTCTATCATGGTTATTTCTTTCATCGTATTTTCTTATTTTATTGTTGTTTCTTCTTGTGCTGTAACACGATCTTTTTCCCTTCTCAAGATAGTAATTCCCTTTCGTGTGAAAATTATAAAATTCAATATGAGATAAAGATTTATCATTCCTTCCTTTTGCATTTTGAGAAGGAGGTTTCCTTGATGGACCTCCTTTTCTCTTCTTCTTATTTTTTTCATGAGTGATATATGCAATGGGCTCTCCCTCTTAATGATTTGTAATTCTTCCTCTTGATATCATCCTTGATTCTTCTTGAATAATATTTCAAACAATTTCATCAAATGACAAGAGGACATTATTGTTTCTTATTGTAGTAATGAAGGTTTCCCAAATAGGAGGGAGACCTCTAAGAGTCATAACCACTAGTTCCCTGTTAGACACATTTTCCCCAAATCTTTGCAATTGATCTCTAAGGCGAGATATCCTCATAATGTAGGATTGTACAACTTCTCCTTTGTTCATCTTGGTTTCTTGGAGTTGATATTTCAAGGTGATGATCTCATTCAAGTTGCCAATTTCATACATTCCGACTATCTTATCATACATGTATTTGGAATTCCTTAAATTTCCAACATATGCAAGTAAATGATCTTGTAAACCATCAATTATAATTTGCTTCTCTTTGGACTCACCTTTATTATACCCGTTTTTGAGGGAAGCCGAAGATTTTTTTGGAGACTCAAGAATTCTTCCATGAATGTATTACAACACATCATTGTTATCAACTATGATCTCAAACCTGAATTTCTATGCAAAAAATTTTGATGCGTCACCCAAATTTTCATGATCCTTGAAGGTGGAGGAAGACATCTTGACTTTGACTAGAAAATCCCCTTCAACTTTCCAAAGAAGATGGCTTCAATGCTTGTCTCATTTTTGGGCTTGTCCTTCACCTTAGGTATGACACCATGTTGATTTTTCAGATTTTTATATGGTGTTTCAATTAATTCAATCCAATTTAAATATTCAATAAGCAGTGCGTCCAATTATTAACAATGTTTCCAATCATAAGTAGTAAATGAAGATAGAATAATTTAAGCAATGAAAAAGGAGACAATAGCACAACCGTAAGAGACAACATATTGGTCAAAGACCAGGGAAAAACCCACTATGGGGAAAACCATTTGAAATATTCTTCTTAATATATTGTCATAAAAAGTTTCAGCAGAGAGTAAAATGAGCCCAATACATAAACTTCTAGTAGAGATTTACCCAATACAAAGTTAGATGCAGAATTTCGGAATTACAATAAAGCAGAGAGAAACCATCTAACCATTAGAAAATTGTAGTCAACTATATAACACTAGCTTAGAACCATGGTTGCACTCATCAATATATTATGTGAGTGACTGTAACTTCCCATTTGCTCCCTAAGACACTGTATGCAAGTGGCTGGTCACTCCTAGGAGAAATGTAAGTGTGCGACTGGGGAAAAAATAACCTAGATCAGAATTAAGCTCCCAGTCACACCCTTCAAGAGTCTGTATGTGTGACTCTGCCTTCCCAGTCGCACTGAGGAGCACTATGTGCATGCGATCGTGGTCGCAAATTCCTAGTGATGTGCATGCAACCGAGAAACATAAACCCTAGACATGTGTGAGCCTCAAACCTGTAGTTTCGGACGCTTGCACGAACTTCCTCCGTCAGACCCATGCGAACCAAGACAATAGAAGAGGAGAAGAGATTTTGTGATGAGTCACCAAGACAATAGAAGAGGAGAAGAGATTTTATGATGAGTGTGTCCAAATGAGCTTGGGGTCTCTTCTATTTATAGGATTCCATGAGATTATACTTAATGTTGAGGCCAACCTATCCAATTGTACATGTGCATAGGACCAACCTAATCCAATATACATGAGTGGGTACATAAATTCAAAAACCAAATTTTTCTTGTCCAAATGAGGTGATATTTAGGTCGATTTTGGTCCTCTCAAAAAGAGGAATTAAATGCAATCATCATCTCTATCATCTAAGTTGTCCAAGGTGGAATTTGACCCTAGTTTCAAAAATTAACATATCTTGGGGAAGTATGTAAAATACACATTCCATGATCGAGACGACAAAGAAAGTGTTGTCTTGGAGAGAATCCAGTTTGATGTTTATGGATCCTTCTCAATAGCCTCCAATTCCATACATAAAGACTATGTTATTTTTATTTATGATTTCTCAAGAAATTGCTAGATCTTATTCATGTGGAAGAAGGATGATACGTTCTCAAAATTTGTATAATTCAAGACACTAGTTGAGAAAGAGACTGAAAATAATGTGAAGGCTCTCAGGAGTGTCAATGCAGGTGAGTATGTTTCAAATGAATTCAAGGAATTTCGTGCCAAAGAATGATTTTGAAGAGAACTAACATCTCCCCACAACCCACAACATAATGGGGTAGGTTACAGAAAGAACCGTAACATTGTGGGAGATGCGAGAGATATGTTACATGAATAAGTCCTACCATTGAATTTGTGGGAAGAGGCATGTAACACAACATTATATTTGCAGAATCTGAGTCCTCATCATATTCTTGGTGTTATTACACAGGAGGAGGATTTCTCGGGGAGAAAGTTAGATGTGTCTCATTTAAAAATTTTGGATCCTATGTTTACTGCCATGTCTCCAAAGATTTGAGGAAGAAACTTGAGCAGACATCAAAGTTGGGACTTTTTTTGGGTTACGCTGAAACTCCACACAATTACTGGGTGTACTTAACTTACCTCATAATGAAATTTGTGTGAAGGGATGTAAATTTTGATGAGGAGAAAGAAATGGCATGATCGCTTGAGAGGGAGCTGAAAATCCCACTAGAAGAGGAGCCTTTAGCTCCAAAGGAGGAGCCTCAAGAAGTTTTGTATCAGCCACAAATGGAGGAACAGAGAGGAGGAAGAGTGGAGTCATCCACTCAAGCAGAACCATACAAATAAGGTAGAAAGAGAACCATGAAATTTGATAGATTGGTGCATGATGCAAGGGATAATGTGGGAGTTCCTTAAAATTGTGCAGGAAAAGGAGGCCACTTGAGAGGTACACTGGCTACATGGATCTCATGACTGATCTTGTAGAGAATGAGCCATCCTCTTTTGAGGAAGAAGTTGAGCAACTAGTTTGGGTTGATGCAATTGTGGAAGAATATGAATCCATTATCAATAAAAATGTTTGGGAAGTGGTCGTAAGATCGACAGATAAATTAGTTGTGGGTTAGAGATGTATCTTCAAGGTTATGCATGCAAAAAACAGAAGCATAGAGAATTATAAGGAAAATTTTTTGGCCAAATGATTCTCTCAAGTTGAGGGAATTGACTATGAGGAAACCTTTTATATCGTAGCAAGGTATTCATCCATTAGATGAATTATTACACTAGTTTCATAGATGGGGTGGAAGATCCACTAGATGGATGTAAAAAAAACATTTCTCAATAGTGTTATTGAGGAGGAAGCATACATCAAGCAACCTAAAGGATTTGAGACATTTGATCGGGATTCTCATGTTTGCAGACTCAGGAAAGCATTGTACAGTCTCAAACAGGTACCCCAAGCTTAGTACACTTGGTTCGATAATTATCTCGCTGGATTTGGATTCACCAAAAGTGAAGCAGATGCAATCCTTTGTCATATTTTAGTAGAATGTAAATTGATTTTCATTATTTTATATGTTGATGATTTAATATTGACAAGTGATGAGAAGCTAATAAACTCTTGCAAGGATAAATTTTCAAGGTAATTTGAGATGAAAGACATGGGTCTCATACACTACTTCCTCGGGTTGGAAGTATGGAAAGGTGATGGGGAACTGTTTATGTATCAAGGAAATTGTTCCACTGAGATACTACAGTGATTTCACATGGAGAGTTTCAAGCCCATGGAGACACCTCTAGCGACCAACTGGAGGAAGGAGAATGCCACTTCAAGTGAAGAGGTTGATGCTACCATAAACTGGTGCGTAGTGGGCTCACTGATTAATATTGTGAACACATGACCAGATATGTGCTATGTAGTTAACCAACTGATCCAAGCTACGGTTATGCCAACCAAATTGTATTGGAAGGCTGCTAAGCATGTTTTAGGGTACCTTAGAGGCAATATCCAATATGGATTATGGTACAGAAGGACAGATGGAGTGAAGCTATTTTGCTTCACATATGCAGATTGGGAAGGGATTCAATCTGATCGAAAGAGTATATCAGGTAGGTTTTTCAGTGTTGGGTCTGCAATAATTTCTTGGTATAGCAAAAAGTATAGGTCTGTGGTGCTCAACTCAGCAAAATTTGAATACATGGGTGCAATTCAAGAAACATTTTAGGTGATCTGGATGAGAAATATAGTTGTGGGACTATTTTGTTATGATATGGATCCAACTATGATCTATTATGATAACCATAGTTGTAGTTAAATCTCTTATAATATGGTATTTCATGATCGAGACGAGCATATAGATATCTGGTATCATCATTTACAAGATTGTGTTCAGAGGAGGAAAATGTTGCTACAATACATTATGAAAAAGGAGCAAGATGTTGACATCTTGACAAAGGCCTTGTCAAGAGGGAAGTTCAAATTTCACAGGTGCAGGATAGGGGTGGTTGATAATCCCTTTCTTGCTAAAAGGGAGTGTTAAGAAGTGTATCAGTAAATTCTCTATTTGAGTTAACATTGGTCAAATTGATAAAATTCGAAATTTCCACATTAGCAGACAACTTGGAGGCAGTTAACTAGTGTGATGGCTCTTGTCACTTAGCTAGCTTAGTAAATTCAAGTTAGTGAGCTTGGAGTTTAGTTATGCATGTGTGATTTCTAATTTTTAGCAATCCAGCTCAATTATTTCTAGTTGTACTTAGTTAAACTAGTCCTAACAGTTAATAGAACTAGTTGGAGGTCATTTTTGCAATGCGATGATAGTCTAACTTAGATACCATCCAGTTAACTGATCAATCAACCAAAAATAGCTCATACATGCAAGGAATTTGAATTTATCAGCTGTGGTGGAGATTCCAAGGAAGTGTAACATCACTTGTATACTAGTCTTGAGTGTATAAGTTTTGCATACAATCAATGATCAATACTTGGAAATTGCATAATCATTTTGGAGAAAATTCGTAAAGAATATGGGAAAATTTACTCAAGATTTGCGTAAGGAAATAGGAGCTCAGGTGGTGGTGGAAATTTACTGAGTCTGGGTCAGAGTTTCTAATTGATCAAAGAGAACTATTATTCTTTTTCAAGTTGAGCTCAGAGTTGGAGCTAGAAATTTTAATAGATTCTCTATTCATCTGATTAATGCAAGTGGGATTAAGGAGTTTTTACTAGTTTTTTTCCCCTAGATAAATTTTTGTACTTGTGTATGTGATTGATGCATGTTTGCGAATGTTGTTCTAAATTTTGAATTAATTTCTGCAAAGCAGTAGAATAGAATTGTGTCTCTTGATTTAGATTAAATTTCTTGAGAAGTTTCAAATCTATCACCATATTTTTACATTGATCATAGTCAGATATGAGCTTGCGCAAGAAATTAATCTTCCCTAAGTAATATTACATAGATTTCTTATTTACTAGGAATGAGATCTGAGTTATAGCTTTGACACCTATTTACCTCCATCTTTACCATTTAAATTTACATTTTGACTTTTACATTCATCCACATTCATATTTTCACTTTCACAAAAGTGAAACTAGTAATTGTCAAAATTTACACAGTGAAAATTTAATTGAAATATCAGAAAACTGGAAAAAGTGCAATGCCTTGTTGGAGGCCATTTTTACGCACCTTTTTAAGGTCAAAATTGAAATATGAGAGAATGGTAAACTATCTATGTATGTATAGTTTCCATAAAATCTTGAATTTGTGAAAATTACCCATGGTAATGCCTTCAAAAACTCATTCTCCCAATACTGGTCAAAAAGCGTAGCATGGCCTCAAAAAACAAGCTAGAAAGGTGTTTTTTAGGTGGTTTTTGACCATTTTCTCCCTGTAAAAGCTGATGAATTGGGTTTCCATGTGTCAAAATTTTATGTAGGGATCAAAATATATCCAACCATGTAGATTATGTGTCATTTTTATCTCTCCATAAAAAGCGTAGCATGGCCCACGCTACGCTTTTTGCAGGGCGACTGTGCCAAAATTTGCCAAATTTCTAGGTTTTCTAGAAACATAGGCCTCAAATATGGAGTGATATGTCAGTAAAAATGAAATTTATTTCAAATATGAGAGAGGTTTTTGTTATTTTTAATGTTAGGAACAAAAACCTCCTCCAATTTCCTAATATTCTTCGCTGATTGTCCACAATATTCTCTGGAAAAAGGTGACTTAAAAATGACATTGAACAATCAGAACAATAGGTTGTGACGATGTGAATGGATCTCTCATTATATAATACATGTGTAAAATATAAAGTAGGTTATTTTAATTTGATATATTAGGAACAAAAACCTCCTCTAGTTTCCAAAAATTCATCCCTTTTTGCCCAGAATATGTTCTCCAAAACAATGACTAAACAATACATTTCTGGAAAATGTGCCTTCAAAGATTTTTTCAAATTTCCCAAATTGTCTCCAAATTTACTCAAAATTGCTCCAGAATTTATTCATGGAGACCTGAGATGGTATTCTATGCTAGGATGGATACATAAATAAGAAAATTCAACTTATCCTTCTCTTTCTGCTTGATTAGGGTTTGTAGTTTTGAGTCTTTAGGTCTTGGTTCTTGAACCATTTCTCACCTTGATTAGGTATCCCTGTGGCTATTGCTATGATGTCAATTGAGATGGTAAAGGTTATCCCTTTAATATTGAATTGATATTTCTTGAGGTTGGTGATAAACAATCTGGTCAATTCGGGATGATATTGCACTTTTTGTACCAACTCACAAACTTCAAAACACCCAACATGCTGAAGACACTTGAGTGCAAGTGGTGATGACAACATCTCTCAAGTATCTGGTGGTTCATATCTCGACACTTTCCCACCCTTATTATAATTTTTCTTCTCCTCCTCCATAGTAGACTGATAGCGAACCCTAGGGGAAAAAAGGGGAAGGGAAAAAAGGAATGGGATGATGGGGTTAGGAAGTAGGGATGAGTGTAGGAAAAATTTAAGAGGTGAGGAGGGATGTTAGGGACCTTAGGGAAGTGGAGGCGGATTAAAATGATGAGGGAATAGGGCTAGGGAATTTTTACACAGGACTATACTCTTGTCTGCCCAAAAAATTCGACGAGTAGGAATAGGGTTTGGGGATAGGTCTTTGGGAATGAAAGTGAGATGGGCTTAGGGTTTTAGGGATGTATTTGGGTGTGTAGGAGGTTACAGTATGGAAGGAGAGGTATTCTAGGGTTTTCAAATTGTAAAAAATTTTTTTACCCTTGTGAAAGCTTGTGCTGAGCTTGGAGACCTTCTACAACTATTTTACCTCTTCAAAAAGTGCAGCGCCAGAAGGAAAAGTGTGGTGTGTGAAGGAAAGGCGCAGTGCCAGAAGGAAAAGTGCAACGTGAGATTGTAGAACACTTTTTGAGGCATTCATAAAATCTAATTTGATCTCATGATATCTCATTGGAAATATCTCTTTGTTTGCTACACAATGGACACCTCAAGAACTGAAAATGATCAAGTATAGCCCCTCACAAATAAATTCTCCCAAGACTCGTAAAAAAACGCAGCATGGCTGATGAAAAGCGCAGCGTGAGCTTTCAAACCACTTTTGGAGGACTTATTGAACTCAAAATTGAGCTCATGATATCTCATTGGAAATAAATTTATGTCTGGTTATCATTTGACTCATCAAGTAGGTCATTTGGACACTCTATGACAAAAAAAAATCATTTTCCCAAGAGCACTCCAGAAGTATAGCAACTCTCTTGTAGCAACTATATTTTGGGAATTTATCCAAAATGATAAAACTTGGGTATAAACTAAAGGAGGTTTTTGTTCCTTGTTTTATTATTGACAAAAACCTCTTTCATTTTTTTCAAATTAATCTTCATTTGGTCAAAAACATACTTTGAAGCATAATTGTTCCTATGTGCTACAAATGACTTCTTGATGAGTTTGTGAGGCATTGATCTCTTTGATGTTATATGGCTCAAATATTGAGGCATGTCCTCCATTATTTCATTTCTTCTTGTCATTGTATGTGTTCTTTGCTTCCATAGTGAAATCCTATCTTACTAGGAGGAAAAAATAGGTTTTTCTCTTGGGAAAACAAGGGATTTTGAGGCATTTTTGGTGACCTTGAAACCCTAGTAACCTAATGGAGACTATGAACTAAATTAAATCATGATGGAGAGGACTGAACTGATGATGAAAATATCTGAATAATGATATTCTCAACTTATTTGATGATATGGACCCGTATTTAAAGTTTTGGAAGGAGTGAAAAATCATCCTAAACCTAATGCCCAGTGACCAAATTTTTTCTTGAAAACCTAGTGAAATGACAAAAAATTGACTATGGGACCCTAAAAAAACATGATAAGAGTCCATTTTATCATTGGTGATAGGATGTAAAGATTGACACTAACGTTGGCTCCAGCTGGGGATGGCAGCTCCTTGGAGGTGTCAAGAACACTGTAGATGAAGTAGCCTGACCATTGGGGATGGAATCAAAATCAAAAGACGAGGCTTAACACTAAAAACTTACTCAAAACTGAATTGAATTTGACTAAAACAAAACTTACTAAACTTATTGATGGAAACATATCACCGAGACTTGAGGGCTTCAAATCTTATTGACAAACTGTCTGCGGAAGACATATGTACAATCATGTGAAGTGATCCTTCCAGTGTAACCAATCCAACAGATGGCTACTTACTTGAATTCTGTTCTCACTTTCCTTGAGTAGGTAGAAAAAACAAAATATAGGTAACTCCAAGTGTCCACTAAAAATGTGCTTATGATCCATAAATACAAGAAAAACCATCTCTCCTGTTGACTGTAGAAAATCAATGTAAGGATCTTCAATAATTTGAAATGTTACCTTGTCTCGAGATCCAACAAAAACACAAGAACACCCTTCATTCTGATATGAAAGAACACTTAGTTGTTGATCCATAGGAAGGCATATGGAAGTATGACCTTCTGCTATCTGAGTGTTGGCTGTAAATTCCTCAAGCATGGGAAAATCTGACTCTGTCTCTTGCACGTTGTATATCTTGGGCTCATAATCCTCAAATTCATAGTCTAAATCATCCTTGAATATAAAACATTCTTCAATATTTTTGAGCATAACAGCCCTATCGTCTTCATGAAATAAAATAGTCCTTGTTAGTTGATCTCTTTGCAAGAAATCATCATCACAAATTGGCTTACTCATAACAAATTCTTGTATAGTTTCATCAATCTCATGATAGTCATCATTTAAACTTAGATTTTCATTTTAAATAATGGAAGAAGTTTCACTAACACATTCTTGACTATTTGAACACTACAAACTTGCATTAGCTTGGGCTGTAACATGAATTTTAAGGAGATGATCTATTTCATCTTCAAATAGAGGAGAAACTTGAGTTTTATAGCAATTAGCATTGGCTTGATAATTTTCATTTTCAATATCAGGAATAGGCATTTCTCTTTTTTGGTCCCATTCTGTCTCATCCAAGGAGGAAGCTACTGATTCTTGTTGGGATGAAAAATCATGAAGGGATTCTATGATCTCTCATCTAGACACTCTTCATCCCATACAAATTTTCAAGAAATTTAATGAAATTTTCTGAGATCTCACAACAACTATCAATCATCAACAAGGAAGAATTAGATCTTGGATAGTGTTGAAAGAAAACTGAATGATAGTCCTTTAGAGAATATAAACTAGAATATGGTAGAATCTCATACAATGATCTCTCTTTTTCCTCCAAGGTAGCCATGAACATCTTCATCACATAATCTTCAGTAAACTCAATATTAAGTCCATGAATATGAAAATGAAATTTGACCAAATGCAAACTAGCATCTTCTCCATCCTGACCTTTAAACTTAGGCAACCTTGTTTTCCAATCTATACAAGGAATACAATTCAGAAAACCATGAATATGAGCTTGATTCATAGGAGCATACCTTAGATCAATTGAATCCATTTTGACAACAGTGAGGTCCCCATGAATTTCTTCGAACTAGCGGTTCTTGAACAATGGAGTCACCATGAAAATTCCAAACCTTTGGATTCTTCAACACTAGAGTCGCCAGGTGAAAGATACACAACCTTCTTGTGCCTGATCACTGTTCAACATCAACAATCATATCTGATCCTTTTCGTTCTTTCCCAAGGAAGATTTGTCACCTCGATCACAAAGTACACTAGTGTTCCAAACTAAATTCCACAACATCCCACCCTTGAAAATGATTACAATGGGCCTCATATAGCCACCGAGGTCAAAATCCTCCATTGGAGGTCAAATTTTCAAGACATAAAGTCAAATGCATGCATCTATATGAAGTCATCTACATCTTAGGGAGGTTTCACAATGAATTCCTCCTTTTCCTAACCACTAGAGACATATCCTTAATGCAATAAATGGAGGATAAGACACCTATTTGCATCCATCTGTTATCACTCTGAAATTTCCAAAAGGTTGTTCTAATTTTTTAAAAGAAATATCAGAGGTAACTACTATCCACTTTTGGATATTAGGATCTAGCCTTCCTAATGCTCAGAGAGGTCTCTCTCTTAATGATTTAACTTTGTTTGTTTAATAGATTTTAGGCTAGTTATGTGTGCTTGTTTGGTTTTGTTTTTGATTGGTTTTGGTTGGTTGGTGGTATTAATGATTTGGATGAATAGGTGTTTATCATATTTCCATTGGGCTATGGAGTCAATGTGATTTGAAATAAAACTGAATCAAATTATAATGAAATTGTTACAGGACAAGATAAATGAGCAAAATCAGATCTCAAGGCTGAATGGTGAAGTGATTTTTTAATCGGGATCAAGGAGCAATTAAGAATTCCTTAAACCAGATAATGAAGAAGGATGAAGGAGTCAATTAGGAACAAAGGGCAACTAAGAATCCTCTAAACCAGATATCAAAAGAAAACATAAAAATTTATAACAGTTAAAAGCAGAGTGTAATTATACAACTTCTGCAGTAAAAATCATGTTATAACATTCTAATTCAGAACACATTTAAGTTTATGGAATACTTAAAGAAATAACATGAAAAATTGAAATTATACTTCACTGAGATGGCTCATCACGTGAATATTGTAAAGAAATTTCTTAATTACTGATTCAGTCTCTCGACTGGAAATTGGTACAATAACCCTTTGGAAAGAAGATCGGCCAGCTAACAAAAATGTTCAGAAACCCACACTTGACCGACCCTTGATACTTCAAATGATGAAGTATTTATACAAAAGCATTACAAAAAATATCTTGCCAACTGACTAGGATTTATTTAAGGAAATAAAATATCTTTATGCAAAAAGGTAGTGACACCTATTAACTGATTGAAATCTGGCCCTGTTTTCTTTGATTGTTGTTACTGTTTGTTTCTTTCCCTTTTATCTGTCTTCTTTCACGTGTCTTCTCTTTAACCTGTCATAGTAAGTCACAACATTTTTCCCATTTTTCTTCATCTGGGAGTTTTATTTTCATCATCCTCCAGTAAATTTCATCTGCCTCTGTATATTTGGAAAATGTAGGTTTATTCACAAAAAGGTGATTTACCTCATGCTGGAGGTAACATATATTTTCTAGACTTTGAAGGAGTACTTTGCCTGTGGGAACTCCCTTCATTGATGAACTATTGGAATTTTCTTTGGCTACTTCCCTCATTTTCTTATCATAGTCTCCATGTCTCATGAGTTTATCATTGATTACTAAGGGATTAGGCATACCCTTATGTCTGAATATATAGATTTTTTTCATACACCTGTTCACTGCAAGTTCCATTATTTGACATTTGTCTTCAACCTGTACCATTAGATTTCTCTTTGAGATCACTTTCTTCACTTCTAAAATAGTTTTTGTTCTATCATTTATCCCAAGTTATTCCAATTCCTATTTATTTTTAGAATTCAGGAATTTTATTATTTCATAAGTTTCCTCTGGTTTCTTTCCAAGATTGTCTTTGACCTTTTGAATTGCATCACCAGCATAATTTATCAAGTCCTTTTGTTCAAATATAACCTATATATAAGGCCAAATATCATTAACCAAGTTAATGATATTGGCCCACAATTGTTGTTTTTCTTGGGCTAAATGCTCTTTTAGTGATAGCTCTTTTTCCATCTTGTGGATCCTGTCAGTCAATCTATTTGCTTTTTGTACTTCTGCTTGATGCATAACTGCTGCCAATTTATTTTCATCTTCTAAAATATTTAATTTTTCTTTGAGCTTATTGATTTCTGTAGTTTTAATGGTCATATCTTCCATTGCTTTGATCAATTTTTTGGCCTCATTAGTAGGATGGGATGTTGGTAGTGCTGATGCTGATGCTAATGTAGTTGCTGGAACAGATGTTGATACTGGAGCTGTTGTAGAAAATGGAGTTGATGTAGATGTTGGAACTTCTGTAGATGCTATATGAATAACAGTAATGGGAACTTCTTCCATATTGGCTTTCTTTTCCTGCACAAGTTTATCCATTTATGTTTCCATTTCTTTCAGTTGAGCTGTCAACTGAATGATGAGATTCACCATTTCATCCTTTTGATTATCAGTTTCCAAAACCTCCTTAGTGTGTGGATTCAGAGTAGTTGGTAACTTTAGTTGTTTCTTTAGGGCATCTATGTCTGCATTTTTCTTCTTGATAAGCTCTTATGCTACTTTTTTGTCTTTTGGATTATAACCAACTTCCATCACAAAATCTTCAAGTGACTTTATCCTATTATCCTTTGCTTGTGATGAGGCTCTCTCTAACTTTAACTGTTACTTTATATTTTCTAGAGAGTTCTGAAACTTATGGACACTTAAAGCTTTGTGTGTCATGGTGGAATAAATCATTTCTCCTGCTTGTTTGTGAAATTCAATCTGGTCAATGGGATGCACATCTTTGGCAGGAACTTCAAAGGTTGTTTTAGTGTAATCTTCTGGAGTTTTAGGGGCCTGCACATTTGGCTGTAAAAATTTCATCTGCATCTTCCTTGTTTTGAGGTCATAAACTGAAAGAAACCTACTCTAATCACTAGGAGTTTGCTTCTAGTATTGTGCATAAGTAAGAGCCTTTAATACTTCATTTCTGATTTTAATCTCTTTGTACTATTTCTCCATGATATCATTTTCTTTCTCAATTGGCATGCTAGATGATGAAACCTCTGCATTATTTTTATTTTGAATAATTTGTCCACTGGAGGTTGATGGCTGATGTGTTTCTTCTGAAAGTGTTGGAAGTGCATCATCTCTGACAACAATATCTGTTTCAATGGTTTCAACTGTTTCTTCTTGCTCTATCACAAGATTTAGTTTTGTTTTCTTCCTGTACATAAGCTTGAATTTATTATCAGAAGTAGTTTCTGCAGAATAAGAGCCTTCTTCTCTAGTCCTTTTTTGAATTTTTGTCCTGTGGCGCTGGAGTAAGCAGGATGGAACTAGTATCAACTTGCTTATCCACCTCCTGTAAAGTGTTTTCTAACCACTCTGACTGGTTGGAATAATTTTCAATTTCAGGCTTAGACTCATGAATGAATGGGGTGAATTTGAACTTAACTCTTAATTTACTTATGACACCCAAGGGGTCATATGGCTATTTGAAACTGCTACTGAACTTTAAATCTTGTAAGCATATGTCTGCTTCCTGTCCAGCATTCCTATTGTTGCACATAGAAGGCCCTAGTTGGTTTTTAATCTTGAATTGGGTCTTCTTTTTAGCTGAAAGGAAATTGATTTCATCTGAATTCAAGATTTTTCTGATGTATTCTAAAGCAAATATCCTCAATGGGAGGTATTTGGGAAGCTTGTATGGAACTAGCTGGTTTCCATACACTCTGATTTCTGTATGATTCTGGTATAAATACTAGTCTCTTGTTTTGCTCTGCTCTGATAGCTGTAATTTTTTTTTTATATGTATTCACTGATTCTAGGCTGAATGCTACTACTAATCATAGTAACTGTTGGATATACAAAAGAATCAATGAAGTGTTTGAAACTGAATTGAGTGGAATCCTTTCTGATCAAGGATGTCCAAAAGACAACTGACTGGGGATTACCCTCTGGAATATTTCTTTGTCTTTCTTTCTTTTGTTCCTTTGATTATTATTTTAGGACATACCCTCTTTTAATTTTTTAATATGGCAAAACATTTGCATAAAAGAAAAGGTATGTACAATATTACAAGACTAAACATAGCCAATTCAAAATTATGATCCCTATTGTTATAGGACCCTAACAGTGGCTCCACTTGGGGATGGAATCTCCTTATGAGATGCCAAGAAATTTATGATCAGTGGCCTTGGAACTTTGGCTTTTCTTTGCTTGGAACTGCTTTCTATGATCTCCTTTATTCAAACATATGATGTTATATATTTTAAAGCTTAGGGTCTTCTCTTCAAGCTTCAAATTTATAAGATAATAATCCACTCAAATATAAATTTTTCTATGGTATTTATAATGATTAAAATATAATCAAATGAACTACTGGTTATTCTGGTGAAAAATAGTGCTTCAACAGTTGAACATTGACTGGTCCACCTGGTAGATCTGTTCCATTTACTTCTTTCAAGTAAAATGCATTGTTGCCTCTGTAACCATAAATAATGTATGGGCCCTTCCAGATAGATTCAAATTTCCCATGTTTTCCTTTGTCTTCCCTTCTGGAATCCCATTTGAGTTCTTGATCACCTATGAAGAAATCATCTACTTTAGTTTTCTTATCAAAGATATTCTTGATTTTGTCTTGAATCACTTGGGATTTGATATAAACTTCTTCCCTGGTTTGTTGCAAATGAATTATCTGATTTACCCTGATTTCTTTCTATTGGGGACTAAATTAGAGACCTAATTAGAATATATGATGGGTTCTATGATTTGAGCATCGTACATCCTTTTAACTTCTTTCTCTATTAATGGCATAAGAACAGGGTTAATCCTCCTTAGATTTTGTTTAAAGGGCTTTTGATTTTCTTTAATTGGTATCTTATGGGATAATGCTGGTATCATAATACTTGAGGTCTTCATAACTCTAGGAAAATATATCTTGGAACTCTTTAAACAAGCTAATGTACTTCAACTTTTCAGTCAGAGGTAATTTCTTGGATATCTTGATAAGCTTTGGATTGTCTTTTGTTCCTATGTTGCATTCCTCTACATATGGCCTTAGAGGCTCCATTTTAGGTTTTCTAGCTACATCATTGGAGTCAAAGAGGTCTTCTAGTGGGGCTAATCCCTTAGGAAAAATGTTTTCTTTTAGGTTTAAAACTTCTGATTCATCATTGATTAATTCCTCAATTTCTACTATTTCTACTTTAGTGAATCTATTTGGTTCTATCTTATTTACATAATTTACATCTAGTTCATTATCCATGGTATAATATAATGTACATCCAGTGTCTATATTAAATTTCTGAAATTATCCTTCATAATTCATAAAATCATAAATTTGTGAGTCTTGTGAAAATATTTGCCAATACTTCAAATTATCAGGTATGGTTGGCCTATGTCTTACCTCGATAGTGTACTGATGATTTGGCTGAAAGGGTAACCTACATGTGCTGGAAAAAGTGGCTAAGCTATGGGCTTGCATATTCTGCTTTCTTGGAATAACAACAAAGTTAGTCTCAAGAAAACAATTTATCAAGTCTAGGATGGTTTCTTTGTATTGGCTAAGTCTAGGGTTATTAACAAGATACTCTCCCTTGAAATTTTTTTATGATGAGTTCTGAGTCTCCCATGATGGAAACTCTCTTAGCTCCAAGTTTTCTTACAATTCGAAGGCCTAGCACTAATGCTTCATACCCTTCCATGTTATTAGTGCATTAGAAATTAATCTGAAAGCATTTCCTTCTGAATGATCATTTTCTAAATTTTAGATCCATACTCCAGCTCCTGCTCCTAATCTATTCACAGAGCCATCAAAATCTAGATGCCACAAATGTTCATGTGTTATATTTTTAGAATCAACTTCTTTGTGTTCTTCTTCTACAACTGGGATGTTATCTTTGTCATTGCCTGAATTACATAAGATAAATGAGTCCAGATCAGAATGCATTGAATAGATAGGGAAATTTTGTGGTATTTCTGAACTATTTAACATGTATTTCATCAATGTTTCTCTATATAGCTTCCTTTGCTGACCAAACACAGAAATGGTAGCAATGACATGTCTAATTGCAATGACCCCTGTAATTTTTCTCCCCATGAGAGAGATAATAACATACCATATTTGGGAGGCATATCAGCAACAAATATGTCCATGAAAATACTCTTTGTTGGGCACTATATTAGAGTTACACACATATCTTTAATAAGGCCAAGGCATTTAACTTGACTAGAATCAAAGGATAAAAGGTCCTTGTAGGGTCTGGTGATGTCTAGGTTTAATTTTTCCATGACGGCTTTAGGAATTAAGTTATGAGATTCTCATGAATCAAACATAGAATTATGTAAGATTTTATCATGAATTTTTAAGCTAATGTAGAATGGAAGGACACCCCCTTGTTGATGTTTTACATCTACTTTAGGACCAAATAATAACTCAGGTTGATCATCATTGAGGTTGACGAGATTTGTTGGAAATACTGAGAGAGGGGGGGGGGGGGGGGGGGGTGAATTAGTATTCCTTTCAATTAGAGCATTATTTAATCCTCAATTATTATTAGTGTTTGTACAATGAAAGTAGTAAACAAAAGGAACAAAAATGCACACAATTTTTAAGGTGGAAACCCACTCCGGGACAAAAACCACCTAATGCTTTTCTAATAATTTTTTAATATTCAACTCCAATTGAAAATAAAGCTCCAACTTCCTAGAATCTATAAAATCATTCTTCTCCAGCTCCCACTGGATGGATGCTCCAATGCCCGAGATTCTTCAATAGTCAACTAAATGAATGCCCCAACACCCAATGAGCTACAACTCACCCTAGCACCACCCTACCACCCTATAGAAGAATAAAAGAAGAATGGACTCCCATACGAGGGAAAATGGTCCACTTTACAATGATATAGAATGATGTAGAAGAAGAATACACACTAGACCATAAATCCAACTATGACACAACCACCTAATGATTCTCCTAGACCTCCCGACACTGCCTATTCAACTCTTGGAAGATAGACACTAGTACAATTTTTACAATAATGTATTTACAATCACTTAGTACAATGATACCTTTACAATGACTGTATGCAGTGCTGCCCACTTGAAGACTTCATGTGATGAACTTCTTGCTGTTGTTATAAACCTTGGTTTCTGCTCTTGTCATGCTACCCTTTGCATCACCTTGCTTTGCTTTGCTGCCCTAGAAAGTATGGTCCTTTGCAGGCCTTGACAACACATGATCTAACTTTTTCTTGCCTTCTAGGAGCTTGATATTGAATTTGGTGTATCTATGTTATTTCAGATCCAAAATATGTGATTTTCGGTCCTGTTGTAGTAATTTGAGTCGTCTTTCCAATGCCATAGGTCTGACCCAATTGGATTCTTCAAGAGAGAGTTATGCCCAATCTCTCACAATGCCCTAATTATGGATTGTTTTAGTATATCAAACTTGTGCGGCGTGCCATGTGTAATTTTTTCTTCATTTGTCTCTTAAATTGATAGAGCTAAAACTATAGTCCGTACAATATCTGGAAATTTTTATAGAATTCCAATCTGATGCTTAGAGAGATAGTTATGACGATTTTCCTAAGGTCACTTATTTGAGATGAATTTCAGGAGCCTGCAAAAACACTGACTTCCACAGATCATATCTCCGACAATATTGTACACCTTGATCTGAAATTTTTATAGGAGCTTCCTCAAGATTTTTGCTTCACCTCATAAAAATTTCAGCTTTGGAACCTTCGTATAAAAAAATTTATAGTGAAAATTCCACGATGACCTGTTTCAGATGGCGAAATCCCTTGCATAAGGAGGATATGATGATCACAATTTATATAAATTCTTAGGTTGAGAGGGGCTTCAACAAGTGAACGTGGGAGGGATTTTAGGAGCTTAAAAAATATTAATTATGACTTTTCAATGACCTATGCCACAACCCCATGGGGTTTTAGCCCACTGACTGGGGGTACAAACTTTAAACATGAATATCTCTCAAACCGTGAAGAATTACGTGGCGTACCATATATCAATGGAAACATCTCGACAAGTAGAAACCATAAAAAGAATTATTGATCCATAATATATTAAATTGGTAGGTCAAAATTACCATTCAATATTGGGGTAGCCCCTAGTGCTGCTTGGGTTGACATCAATGACAACCGCTGATCAACAATATCTTCACCTTCAACTATGCTTAATGTTTCAGTAATTTATGCCTTGTATGAGTCATTTTTCACCAGCTCTGTTAAAATGCCTGGTATTTTAAATTTTTCTATCTCACTTTTGATATTGAATGACATTTTATTTTTGTCTAATTTAAGCATTTCATTTTTACCAATTGTGGTTCGTGTAGTTTTGTCTTCTTTATCAAAAGTTGGTAATTCAATTTGTGTGTCAACTGTTTTGCTTTCAATTTTCTTGTCTGGAACATTTTGAGTAGCAGTTAAAGTTTGAGTAGCAGTTCATGTGATGTCTACAATCTTTGGGCTAGAAATTTTCTGAGTTTCTCTAGGGATAATTTGTAGAAATTTGGTCACAGGAGTTTCTATTGTTTTCTTAGCTTGGGATTGAATTGATTTCTTAATAGGAATATCTGTGTTCTTTTTTCTTCTAAGGCTATAATATTTATGAACTTCATAGAGAGTAGATTCATAGCCTTGTTTGTAGTCAAAGGATTCTCCATATTCTAATTGTAATTGCTATAACATGTAAAACTCTTGCTCTTTATATTGGGTAAGAAAAATGGCATCTTCATTGTTTATTCCCATCAAGTTTATCTGGGTATCCTGGTCTTCTTCATGTTGTTGTGAAATTTCAACATAATTTTCTTGGAAAGGTGGTCTAATATATTGATTGGGTACTACTTCTCTTGATTTACCAGTATTGGGATTTTTTCTAAAGTTGGGGTTTCTAATTTGGGGACCTTTTTTATTTTCCCAATGAGGTTTTGTTTCCATGTTCTCTAGTCTATCCATTAGTCTTTCTACACTTTTAGCTAAGCTATCTATCTTAACATCTGATGTGGATGGTTCTTCTTTAATTTCCACTCTCCTCTCATTCCTCATCCTAACTCTTTTAGCTAATAAGTTATCTTTTACACTAATTGCATTCAGAGTTTCTTTCTCTTAATTGGTAGGACATATTAGTGTCAAAACCATCTGGAAATTTAATTAGGGGTAAGTCTAGTGGAGGTTTGATATTTTTTGGAATTGCATTGTAAAAGTTGTTAAACCTAGTACAATAATCCTGGATAGATTCATTAGGAGCTCTTCTAATGTTCTCATATTTAGATAATATTTGTAAAGGGTTTTTCTTTCTTTCCCATATATTAATAAAAAATTGGTGGAAAGCAACTAAATCAGCTATATGGTTAGCAGGTAAAGATTTAAACCATTTTTTAACATCTCCTGCTAGTGTTTATGCAAATAATCTCATTTGTACATCGGCCTCATCAACTTCATGTAATTCAAAATAATATGTCATTTTATTTACATGTTGTTGAGCAGTATATTGACCAGTACCATCAAACTGAAAATTTTTACTCTATTAATCCTGTGGCATGGCATGTAAAGGGGCTTGTAAGACCAAAGGGGCATATCTGGCTACCATGGCTAAGACTTTAGCTTGACTGGGAGGAAAATTAGTGGTGCTTGAAGTTGGACTCGAGCTTGAAGATGGATTAGAAACTTTAGGTTGGATAAGAAGCTTGGGTATGAATGTTTTTGTGGAGTGAACTGTGGTGGATACTATAGATGAGGTGGTACTAAATGGACCTGTATTTACAATTTCTGAAGGTATTGTAGAGTGCTTAGGGGTAGCAGTAGTTAGGGAAGCTAATTCAACTGACTGTTGAAAATATGTTTTGCCTATGTATTTTATCAGAGTTGAAGTTAAAGCATTTTTTAACATCTCCTGCTAGTGTTTGTGCAAATAATCTCATTTGTACATCGGCCTCATAAACTTCATGTAATTCAAAATAATATGTCATTTTATTTACATGTTGTTGAGCAGTATATTGACCAGTACCATCAAAATGAAAATTTTTACTCTGGTAATCCTATGGCATGGCATGTAAAGGGGCCTATAAGACCAAAGGGGCATATCTGGCTGCCATGGCTAAGACTTTAGCTTGACTGGGAGGAAAATTAGGGGTGCTTGAAGATGGAATCGAGCTTGAATATGGATTAGAAACTTTAGGTTGGATAAGAAGTTTGGGTATGAATGGTTTTGTGGAGTGAACTTTGGTGGATACTATAGATGAGGTGGTACTAAATGGATCTGTATTTAAAATTTATGAAGGTATTGTAGAGCACTTAGGGGTAGCAGTAGTTAGGGAAGCTAATTCAACTGTATGTTGAAAATAGGCTTCGTCTATGTCTTTTATCAGAGTTGAAGTTAAAGCATAAATTTTATCAAAATTAACTAAAACCTGTTGATCTAAATCAAGTTGTATAGTATCCTTCTTTGATTCAATAAATTGAATAAAATTGGGGTCTATTACAGTATCATGGATTGAGTTCTCAAGTTTGGTACGAAATAAAGACAACTCAAATGGTAAATAAAATTGAATATCCTCTATACTTGATATTTCCTTAGGAAGTGAATTTTCTTTGATTAACTGACTAATACTTCCTAGATTTTCTACTTTTTTAGGTTTTCTTAAAATTCTATCATGATCATCAACAATTGTAGCAGGCAGTGGATCAAGATGAGCCCTGGTATAATATGTTCTTTTAGAAGCCATAATTTTAATTTTCAATGATAAATTCTAACAACCCTTTCAAATCTTAATGCAAAAAATGAAAATAATTGTTTATTTTAATATTTGTTTAAACTAGGTACTGATTTCCCTAGTATGATCGCCAATATGTTATCACTTTGAAATTTCCAAAAGGTTGTTCCAAGTGTTTAAAAGAAATATCAGAGGTAGCTACTATCCACTTTTGGAGATTAGGATCTAGCCTTCCTAATTCTCAGAGAGGGCTCTCTCTTAATGATTTAACTTTGTTTGTTTAATAGATTTTAGGCTAGTTATATATGCTTGGTTGGTTTGGTTTTTTATTGGTTTTGGTTGGTTGGTGGAATTAATGATTTGGATGAATAGGTGCTTATCAGCTTTCCATTGGGCTATGGAGTCAATGTGCTTTGAAACATAACTGAATCAAATTATAATGAAAGTGTTATAGGGCAAGATAAATGAGCAAAATCAAATCTCAAGGTTGAATGGTGAAGTGGTTTTTCAATCGGGATCAAGGAGAAATTAAGAATTCTTTAAACCAGATAAAGAAGAAGGATGAAGGAGTCAATTGGGATCAGAGGGAAACTAAGAATCCTCTAATCCAAATATCAGAAGAAAACATAAAAATGTACAACAGTTAAAAGCAGAGTGTAATTAAACAAATTTTGCAGTAAAACTCCTGTTATAACATTCTAATTCAGAACACATTTAAGCTTATGGAATACTTAAAGAAAGAACATGAACAATTGAAATTATACTTCACTGAGATGGCTCATCACATGAATCCTGTAAATAAATTTCTTTATTACTGATTCAGTTTGTCGACTGGAAATTGGTACAATAACCCTTTGGCAAGAAGATCAGTCAGCTAACAAAAATGTTCAGAAACCCACACTTGACTGACCCTTGATACTTCGAATGATGAGGTATTTATACAAAAACATTACAAAAATATCTTGTCAACTGACTAGGATTTATTTAAGGAAATAAAATATCTTTATGCAAAAAGATAGTGACACCTATTAACTGACTGAAATCTGCCTTGTTTTCTTTGATTGTTGTTACTATTTGTTTCTTTCCCTTTCATCTGTCTTCTTTCATATGTCTTCTTTCACGTGTCTGCTCTTTAACCTGTCATAGTAAATCACACCATTATCCCCATGTTTCTTCATTTGGGAGTTTGATTTTCATCATCCTCCGGAAAATTTCATCTGCCTCTGTATATTTGGCAAATTTTGGTTTATTCACAAAAGGGTGATTTGCCTCATGCTGGAGGTAAAATAAATTTTCTAAACATTGAAGGAGTACTTTTCTCGTGGGAAATCCCTTCATTGATGAACTGTTGGAAGTTTCTTTGGATACTTCCCTCATTTTCTTATCATAGCCTTCATGTCTCATGAGTTTATCATTGATTACTAAGGGATTAGGCAAACCCTTCTGTCTCAATATATTGAATTTGTTCTAAACCTGTTCACTACAAGTTCCATTGTTTGACATTTATCTTCAAGATGTACCATCAGATTTCTCTTGGAAATCACTTTCTTCACTTCTAAAATATTTTATGTTCTATCGGTTATCCCGAGTTCTTCCAATTCCTGTTTATTTTTAGAATTCAATAATTTTATTATCATGAAAGTTTCCTCTTGTTTCTTTCCAAGATTGTCTTTGACATTTTGAATTGCATCAACAACATCCTTTATCAAGTCCTTATGTTCAAATATAACCTATATAGAAGGCCAAATATCATTAACTGAGTTAATGATATTGGCCCACAATTGTTGTTTTTCTTGGGCTAAAGGCTCTTTTTCTAGCTTGTGGATTCTATCAGTCAATCTATTTGCTTTTTGTACTTATTCTTGATACTTAACTGCTGCCAATTTCTTTTCATCTTCTAAACTCCTTACTTTTTCTTTGATTTTTTTTTTTTATTTCTGTAGTTTGAATGGTCATATCTTCCATTGATTTGATCAATTTTCTAGCCTTATCAGTGGGATGGGCTATCGGTAGTGCTAATGTTGATGCTAATGTAGTTGTTGGAACTGATGTTGATACTGGAGCTATTGTAGACAATGGAGCTGATGTATATGTTGGAACTGTTGTAGATGCTATAGAAATAACGGTAATGGGAACTGCTTCCATACTAGCTTTCTTTTCCTGCACAAGTTTATCCATTATTGTTTCCATTTCTTTTAGTTGAGCTATCAACTGAATGATGAGATTCACCATTTCATCCTTTTGATTATCATTTTCCAGAACCTCCTTAGTTTGTAGATGCTGAGTAGTTGGTAACTTTAGCTATTTCTTTAGTGCAGCTATGTTTTCATTTTTCTTCTTGATAAGATCTTCTATTACTTTGATGTCTTTTGGAATATAACCAACTTCCATCGCCAAATATTCAAGTGAATTTATCTTGTTATCTTTTGCTTTTGATGAGGCTCTTTCTAGCTTTAACGGTGACTTTATATTTCCTAGAGAGTTCTGCAACTTCTGGATATTTAAAGCTTTGTTTGTCATGGTGGAATAAATCATTTCTCCTGCTTGTTTGTGAAATTAAATCTAGTCAATGGGATGCACATCTTTGGTAGGAACTTTAAAGGTTGTTTTAGTATAGTCTTTTGGAGTTTTAGGGGCCTCCACCTTTGGCTGTAAAAATTTCATTTTCACCTTCCTTGTTTTGAGGTCATAAGCTGAAAGAAACCTACTCTGATCACTAGAGTTTGCTTCCAATATTGTGCATAAATAAGAGCCTTTAATGCTTCATTTATGATTTTAATCTCTTTGTATTTCTCCGTGATATCATTTTCTTTCTCAACTAGCTTGCTAGATGATGAAACCTATGCATTATTTTTCTTCTGAATAATTTATGCAATAGACGTTGATGGCTGATGTGTTTCTTCTGAAAGTGTTGGAGGTGCATCATCTCTAACAACAATATCTGTTTCAATGGTTTCAACTGTTTCTTCTTGCTATATCACTGGATTTAGTTTTATTTTCTTCCTTTACATAAGCTTTAATTTAGTATTAGAAGTAGTTTCTACAGAATAAGAGCCTTCTTCTCTAGTCCTTTTTGAATTTCTGTCCTGTGGGGCTGGAGTAAGTAGGATGGAACTAGTATCAACTTTCTTATCCACCTCCTGTAAAGTGTTTTCCAAACACTTTGACTAGTTGGAATACTTTTCAATTTCAAGCTTAGACTCATGAATGAATGGGGTGAGTATGAACTTAACTCCGAATTTACTTATGACACCCAAGGGGTCATATGGCCATTTAAAACTACTACTGAACTTTAAATCTTGTAAGCATTTGTCTGCTTCCTGTCCAGCATTCCTACTATTGCATATAAAGGGCCCTATTATGTTTTTAATCTTGAATTGGGTCTTATTTTTGGCTGAAAGGAAATTGATTTCATCTGAATTCAATATTTGTCTAATGTATTCTAAAGAAAATATCCTCATTGGGAGGTATTTGGGAAGCTTGTATGGAACTAGTTGGTTTCCATAGACTCAGATTTTTGTATCATTCTGGTATAAATACTAGTCTCTTGCTTTTCTCTGCTCTGATAGCTGTAAAACGTTTTTGATTTCTTCATTGATTCTAGGCTGAATGCTACTGCTAAGAATATTAACTGCTGGATATACAAAAGAATCAATGAAGTATTTGAAACTAAATTGAGTGGGATCCTTTCTGATCAAGGATGTCCAAAAGACAACTGCTTGGGGATTATTCTCTGTGTCCAGTTTTTGGAGGTTAACTGCAAACCTTTCTAATTGAAAATATATGATTAAATGAAACAAAATTGAGGAGTATTTGAATACTCCTTCTGGCAGTTTGATTAGTTGATCATGTATGGCATCTTCCAGGTATTGGGCAGATTTAAAGTTGTATATGGAGACTGACCTGGGAAAAATAAGGTTAGGAAAACAAGGATGGATGCATCTACATGCTCATCAGTGAAATATCCTAAAATGCAAGACAACATAGTCACAATTTGTCTGGTTCTTTCTGAAAACATGGTAGCTGAGTATGGAGGATTGTTCTTAGGATTTTCTACTGATGGAGGAAGGAAAGTTTGAAATATTTGAAAATTCTTAAGGAAGTCCAACTTTAAGTAAAGCTCAGTAAGGGTTTCAATGGAAAAAGGCACTTCATCAGGTTGTGGTTGAATCTGTAGCATTTGATTGATGGATTAAGCAGTGATTGTAAATATAATTTCTTGGTTTGGAGTAACTGTAGCTCTTTCATTTGGCAGATAGCTTATTTGACAAAGTCTGATGAGTTTAGGGAATTGATAGGTCTGTGGGAATGTGTGTTTGGGAAAATTAGATTCCCAAAGATGAATATCATCTGCCTGATCAATAAATTTATCATGGCTCTAGCGGTGGAGTTCCAAAATGTTGCTAGGAGTGATAGTGTCATTGATTTTGAAGTCTTTATCAGCCAAAAGGGTATGGTCAACATCTAAAAGGGGTGGTTGCAGAGGGTTTACGGTTTGGAAGCTTTGGGAAGCCATTATTTTTTTTCAATTATTTATTTAATAAGATTAATTTTTGGTTTCAGGTACTTAAAATTACCTAGAGTATCGTGAATTTGGCTTGTAGAAGGGTTCAGGTGCCTGCAGGCTTCAATCTTGGTCGGTAAAGGCTTTCAGGTATTTTTTCGCAAATAAATAGAAATAATGAAGTAACTGTAAAGGGCAAGGTTTTATTATTATTTAAAATTGAGACTTTATTTCTTGGCACGGGGGTGGGTTATTTCAAATAGTAGTGGTTTCATCGCATGCCTTGGAAATGGTTTTAATGGTTTATCGCTCAACAAAAAGTAGTTTGGCAGTTTGGGGAATGGGGGGGGTGTGATAAAATGTGGTAGTGCTACATGGAAGCGAGGAAGGTGGATAAAACCACCCCTTTCGCACCCCCCTCCCCCTCCCCCCCCCCCTCGGCTTTAGATATTTGAATGTTGGGGAGTGTGAAATAGGTTGTGGGCTATTAGATCTAGGTGGCGGAAATCGGACAGTTGATGGGTTTTCAAAGAGGTGGGTTCGGGTAGTTGATAGGTTGAGGATTTTAATACAAAATAGGGTTGGGGAATATATATGTGAAGGGTTAAAATGATATGGGGGAGTTTATTAAATATATTAGGCAGGGGGGGTGGTGGTGGCTAAGTAAAAAGGAAAGTGGGGCTCGATAATATATTTATTTCATGCTTTGAAACTTTTGATAAGTGTGTTTTTGCATTTTTATGAAAATATAAATTTTATTCAAGCGGAGAAGGGGTTTTAACAAGGGAAAGGGGATTTAGGAGGGGAAAAGGGTTTTTAGGAGGGAAAAAGGGGGTTTTTGCAAGGGGAAATGGTTTCTAAAGGGGAAAAGGGTTTTTAGGATAAGGGGAAATGTTAGAAGGATATTAGCGATAAGAGATAAACCAAATGATGCTTTCCATAACTCTTGAAAAGTTTCCTACCTACCATTTATTTATCCTAACATTTTTTATTTCCTTTATTGGGTGCATTTGATCTTGCTGACCCTTTTATTTTCTTTTGATAAGAAAACTGTAACTTATTTCTATCCTTATATCTTCCAATGGCTCAGATTAAACTTAAGAGCTCATTTTTATTCTCTACTTAACTACTGATCTGCCAATATTAAATAGTTTGGTATATATTTATTCACTAACTATCATGACATCAAATTTAAAGGCATGAATGATCAATATTAGACTGTATGATCATCATGAATTGTGGCATTTTGGACAAGCTACACACAATTTTATTTGCAAAAGTAAACTAAGAGTAGTGGCATTTTAATGTGCAACACTTTCAGAATTTATTTTTTGTTTCTTTTTGTGGGGTTCATATTTAAAATCTTTTGTGATCTTTCTATATTTTTGTCCTTTGATTATTCTTTTAGGACATACCCTCTTTTAATTTTTTAATATGGGAAAACATTTTCATAAAAGAAAAGGAATGTACAATATTACAAGACTAAACATAGCCCATTCAAAATTATGATCCCTATTATTATAGGACCCTAACACCATATTTACCATTTACATTTACATTTTGAATTTTACATTCATATTTTCACTTTTAAAAAAGTCAAATTAGGAATTGTCAAAAATTACACAGTGAAAATTTAATTGAAATCTCAGAAAATTTCAAAAAGCACAGTGCCCTGTTGGAGGCC
This sequence comes from Pinus albicaulis, assembly GCA_034641835.2. Classification (NCBI taxonomy): domain Eukaryota; kingdom Viridiplantae; phylum Streptophyta; class Pinopsida; order Pinales; family Pinaceae; genus Pinus; species Pinus albicaulis. The sequence continues at coordinate 124,570,825 of CM076581.1, read as the reverse complement.
ATTTTTAGGCACCTTTTTTAGGTCAAAATTTAAATATGAGAGAACGATAAACTAGCCATGTCTCTATAGTTTCGATAACATCTTGAAATTTTGAAAATGACCCATGGGAAGGCCTTCAAAACTCATTCTCCCAAGTCTGTTCTAAAAGCGTAATTTGGCCTCAAAAAAACAAGGCAGAAAGGTGTTTTTTAGGTGGTTTTTGACCATTTTCTCCCTGTAAAAGCTGATGACTTGGCATTTTGGGTATCCAAAGTTGATTTAGGGATACAAATATATCCAAACATGTATATTATGTGTCATTTAGAGCTCTCCAGAAAAATCCTTGCATGGCCCACGCTACGCTTTTTGCAAGGTGACTGTGCCAAAAATTGCCAAACTTTTGGGTTTTCTGGAAAAATAGGCCTCATAGATTGAGCTATATCTCACTAACCATGAACGATTTTTCAAATATGAGAGAGGTTTTTTTTCTTTGGCATGTTAGGAACACAAACCTCCTCTAGTTTCCAAATATTCTTCTCTTATTTTCTACAATATTCTTTGCAAAAAGGTGACTTAAACAAGACATTGAACAATCAGAAAAATAGGTTGTGAAGATGTGAATGGATATCTCATTTTGTAATACATGTGTAAAATATGAAGTAGGTTATTGTAATTTGATATATTAGGAACAAAAAACTCCTCTAGTTTCCCAAAATTAATCATTTTTTGGCCACAATATGTTCTGCAAAGATCTGACTAAACAAGACATTTCTGGAAAATGTGCCTTCAAAGATTTTTTCAAATTTCCCAAATTGTCTCCAAATTTACTCAAAATTTCTCCAGAATTGCTTCATGGAGACCTGAGATGGTATGATATGCTATCATGGATACATCAATAAGAAAATCCAACTTGTCCTTCTCTTTCTTCTTGATTAGGGTTCGCAGTTTTGAATCTTTAGGTCTTGGTTCTGGAACCATTTCTCACCTTGATTAGGTATCCCTATGGCTGCTGATATGATGTCAGATGAGATGGTAAAGGTTACCCCTGCAATAGTGAATTTACCTTTCTTGAGGTTGGTGACAAACAATCTAGAAAATTCAGGATGATATTGCACTTTTTGGACCAACTCACAAAATTCAAAACACCCAACATGTTGAAAACACTTGACTACAAGTGGTAATGAAAACATCTCCCGAGTATTTGATGGTTCATATCTCGACACTTTCCCACCATCATTATAATTTTTCTAGGGACGAGTGTAGGAAAAATTTAAGAGGTGAGGAGGGATGTTAGGGACCTTAGGGAAGTGGAGGGAGATTAAAAGGATGAAGGAATAGCGCTAGGGAATTTTTACACAAGCCTATACTCTTGGCTTCCCAAAAAATGCAGCGATTAGGGATAGGGTTTGGGGATAGGTCTTAGGGAATGAAAGTGAGAGGGGCTTAGGGTTTTAGGGATGTATTTGGGTGTGTAGGAGGTTAGGGTATGGCGAGAGAGGCATTCAAGGGTTTGAAAATTGGAAAAAAAAAAAAAACCCTTGTGAAAGCTTGTGTTGAGCTTGGAGACCTTTTGAAACTATTTAGAATCCTTTTAAGACAAAGTGTAGCACCTCTGCAAAAAGCATCGCGCTAGAAGGAAAATCGCAGCATGTGAAGGAAAAGCGCAGCGTGAGATTGCATACCACTTTTGGAGGCCATCCTTAACTCCAAATTGAGCTCATGATAGCTCATTGGAAATCTATCTCTGTCTGATACACAATGGACCCCTCAAAAACTTAAAATGATCAAGTATAGCCCCTCAAAAATTAATTCTCCCAAGACTGGTCAAAAAACGCAGCATGGCTGAGGAAAATCGCAACGTGAGCTTGCAAACCACTTTTGGAGGACTTCTTGAACTCCAAATTGAGCTCAAGATAACTCATTGGAAATATATTTATGTCTAGTTATCATTTGACTCATCAAAAAGGTCATTTGGATACTCTATGACAGAAAAAATGCATTTTCACAAGAATACTCCAGAAGTATAACAACTCTCCTATAGAAACTATATTTTGAGCATTTATCCCAAATCATAAAGCCTGGGTATAAACTGAAGGAGGTTTTTTTTCCTTGTTTTATTATTTAAAAAAACCTCTTTAATTTTTATCAAATTCGTCCCCATTTTGTCATAAACACACTTTGAAGCATAACCGTTCCTATGTGTAGCAAATGACCTCTTAATGAGTTTGTGAGGCATTGATATCTTTGATGTTAGATGGCTCAACTCTTGAGTATTGTACTCCATTATTATATTTCTTCTTGTCAGTGTATGTGGTCTCTACTTCCATGGCGAAATCCTATCTTATTAGGAGGAAAAATTAGGGTTTGCTCTTCGGAAAACATGGAATTTTGGGGTAGTTTTAGTGACCTTAAAGCCCTAGTAACCTAATGGAGACTCTAAACTGAATGAAATCATGATATATATGACTGAAATGATGATGAAAATATATGAATAATGATATACTCAGCTTATTTGATGATACAGACCAACATTTAAAATTTTGGAAGGAGTGGAAAATCATCCTAAACCTAATTCCCAATGACCACATTTTTTCTTGAAAACCTAGTGAAATGACAAAAATTTGACTATGGAACCCTTAAAAAACATGATAAGAGTCCATTTTATCATTGGTGACAAGATGTAAAGACTGAAACTAACACAAAGATTTATCAAGCTTTCAATATCAACAGATTCCTTTTATTTAGCCTTACTTAAATAAGGTTGAGACTTCTTTCGAGTCTTTAGATTCTTCATCATCAACAATAGCTCCAATGGCATGCAATTATTTTTCTATGGTGAACGCTTCTACAAATTTTAAATACAATTTTTCCTTTGAATCTCTTTTAACAAAAGCATAAATTTCTATTGGAAAGGAATATGTGTAGTAATCAACAATAATAAAATCATGAGGTTGCATGTTTGGAAGAAACTTGTTCAATATGCAGTTAAACCTTTGATTGAAGACTTTGAATTTCTCCTATACCCCCATCTTAATATTTCCGATATCTTTTAACAACATGGTGGGAGTATTTTCACTGAAAAATTTGTCCACTTTTTTTTGTTAAACTCCATCCAACCATGGATTTAATTAACATGTAGACTATGCCAACCATGATGTTTCTCTACCTTCTAATGTGAAAAGAAAAATCCTACAATCAATATCATCATACCATACCTCTAGCGCTATTCGTATATGCATGTATAAATCATCGATATGATCTTCTTCCTTTATTTTATTGTCAGGATCAAACTTAAATGGAAACTTCTCTGGATGTCTAGGAATTTTTTGAATGTTTTCTGGGAGAGCAAGTGGCCCTTATCTCCTCCTCCTTTTCTGAATTTGACGAGCTTTATCCTTCACCGTTTAGGCCTTCGTTAAACTCAAAATCAACTCCTAACTATTTTCTTTCAGAAATAACTATATCTTCCTCATATACTACATGAATGGGTGGAAGTGGCTCTTACTAAACTGTGTGTTCTGAAGGCTCTGCTAATTTATCAAGAGTGGAAAATACCAAATCCTCCACCAAAGCAACCAGTACACTAGTACAAGTTGTTTATTTTTTCTTGGGATGATGAGGAAGATTATGAGAAATGGGGAGTAAACCGATAAATTTCACAAACCAAAGGGTAATAGGTCGAATTTCCCAGAGTTTTTCATAGCTAACTTCATCAGAAAACTCCGAACCAAGTTGAGAAGACCCTCCTACCTCAAGAATAGGAGTTGGGTTAATGCTCAAGATATTATTACCTTGTCCAAAATCTAAATTATTGGGATGTGAAAAGTTATCAGCCATAAAAAACTGGTTTCCCCTCTTCTAGTGCCAAAATTTTGATGGTGCTAGATACCGCCAACATGCATGATCTCCTCGATATAAGGTCCCAATTAGACCTCACACCGTTTGGTGTAGGATTCCCATCCAGAAATACAACCTGAATAATATTTACTTAAATATTTTCCTTATCTTAAGAAATTAGCATGAGAGAGTAGCGCACATGTGCTTTTGAATGAGAAAGAGAGTGTTCCTTGTGAAATGTTCAATTGTAGATGTATCAATTTTTTTTCACTACAAGGGAGAGAAATTTAGCCTCTAAAAGAGAAGCAATTTTACTAACCTGGTGGATGCTTATGCACATAGACAAGAAATAATCGTTAGACATCAAGCAAAATAGTTCACATAGGTGTTACAATCGTTAAATCATTACAACACATTTCCAAAAATTTAAGCACCAAATCCACCGAAATAGTTCAATTACATTAGTACGTATGAAATCCAACATCAACCACAAACATTAAAGGAGAAGTCTCAAAACATCCATGATCTTTGCATTAAAATGGGTTGGCCAAATGGCTTCAGGTATCAAGCAAAATTTCCAGGATACATAAGTACACTGAACACCACTAGCTCCAATAGTGGAATGTTAGAGCCAATACTTTCTCCCCAAAATTACTATCTCTAGCCCTCTAATGCCTTGTGTGAGAAGCCAAGGTTAAGAGTCCCTTGCTTGAGTAATAAGGATCCTTTTATAACTTGAGGAATTACCTTTTATATCCTCATGACTCTTTACTTTCCAACTTCTAATTACCTATGTACTTCTATAACCCTCGGACTTCCAAATGAATTTTGGAATTACATATGACTCTTGGAATTGCATGTATTTTGGACTTCTATACATGACTCTTTTTTCCATACATGACTCTTAGAATTCCACTTCTTTGTCTTTACAATAATTACATGATTACATCATAACTTCCACATCATCGTGTGGTGAGGACATGAAAGTTCACTATCATTGATGACTAGGACTCATAGTGACTGATGACATGGACTTTCTTCGATAGGAGACAAGGTTCCCACTTGTCTTTTCAATCTTGCATGCATCTTCCATGTCAATGATGACTTATCCCTGCAAAGGATCTTTGATTGAATGGATTCTTTAGGCTTCTTCAATCATCAATTTTTCAATGTCTTATTTTTTCTTGAATGCTTCCTTTGGCTACCCTCTTTGCCCAATCTTCTTCATGCATCCTTGCCATGTTGTTATTGAAATACCTACACCTACAATAAATTATGGCAAGCAAACATCAACCTAAAAAATATAATAACCTAACATGTTTCATGAAAATTTCTTGTTCATGAATTAACAATGTGCTTGGGAAGAGCAAGGAGAACTTCTAGGCTCAAGGGTGCACTGTGAAAGGCTGAAAAGTACAAGCTTCAAAGCTTTGGGGTGGTATCATGCACTCAAGAGAAGAGAGAGAGTTCAAGGGAGGGTGTAGGGCACAGGTGTGAAGGATGAAGGAAGATAATTTTAGCTTCCCAAGTGCGTTGTGCACTCAAGGGAGACAGGCAGGGCTTAGGGCGCACCGTTGAAGGTTGAAGGGTTAGGATTTAGGGCTTCATGGTGCTCTCATGCACTCAAGAAAGCCAAAGAGGCCGAAAATCATAGGGATGAAGGTTGAATGGTTAGGATTCAAGGATTCAGGGTATACCCATTCGCTTAAGAGGGTTAAGGAGTGTACAGGGAGCATTCTGAAGGCTGAAGGAGTCATGGTGATACTTTTATGATGTGCCATGCACTCAACAAGGAGGAAGGAATTATCCGAGGGCGCAGTTCAAAGAAAGGAAGGGTAATGAGGCTTAGGAGTGCATTATGCACTCTTGGAGGGAACAAGATGCACTTTAGAGCAATGAAGGGTTCCTGATCAGGGCTTAAGAGTGCACTTTTGCAGTCCATGCCTTAATGGGTTCACTTGTGCAACCAAAATTTGTCTAAGTTTAGAAGATAGAACAAAAAGTGAACACAATGAATTTAGACATGAAATAAAGTGTGACACATGCCAACTCATCAATAAGACTTAAAAAAACTTGAAAAATGAAGAATACACATCAAAAATCCATTTTACAACACTCCCCAAATTCAATGACTAAAGTGTGTGCATCTGCGACAAAAATTTTCATTTTACAACAAACAAAGGTGTTATTACCATGAAGTGCACTAGAGATTTTCTAAAAAATGTGACGAAACTTAAGAGTGATCAAGAACACTTGAAACATATAGAATGACTTGAAACGACACCTGATGACCAAGGCGATATTTGATGCGACAATTGAGTAGGCTTCAAAATTTGAATGTAGTGAAATTTGGAAAGTGTTGTAGCAACGACAACAAGTAATCATTAAGGACGCAGTGATATTGCATGGAGTTACCAAGAATATTGTATTAGATAGATATGCCAAGTTCACTTCTAGGTTTTGGAAGGAGTTGTTTGGAGGCTTGGGGATATATTTATCCTTTAGTACAACTTATCATTCGCAGACATAATGACATAAATAGAGGATTAAAAATATCCTTGAGGATATGTTGAGGATGTATGTCATGCATCAACAAAGGAAGTGGGAGGAGTATCTTCCACTGGTGGAGTTTTCTTATAATAATGGGTATCAAGAATCCTTGAAGATGACCCCATTTGCTTATAATAATGGGTATCAAGAATCCTTGAAGATGACCCCATTTTAGGCCCTCTATGGGAGGAGTTGTAATACTCCTATCAATTGGATTGATCTAGTAAGCAGGGTGCTGATTGAACCAACCATGATGAGAGAGATGGAGCAAACGATGCAGGAAATAAAGAATAATTTGAATCAACATATATAATATTCAAGGAGTTTTAGGTGTGCGAGCATGTGTACTTGCATATCAATCTCAATAAGAGCTCCTTGAAGGTTGGGTCATATGCCAAGTTGGCACCTCAGTACTATGGGCCTTTTGAGATCCTTGAGAGGATTGGACCAATGGCCTACAAACTTTCTTTTCCTGTGTGTGTGTGTTTGTGTGTGTTTTTGATTATAAGTAATACATCAAATTGTGTAATAAATCTCCAATAAGAAGTATGTTTTTTCATGTTTTCAATAGTTTTGTTTTTTCATAAGAGTCATAAGAACATGAGGACAAAGTTTTCCAAAGGGGCAGGGGTTTCTAACAACTATAGGTTAATTTTACATGTAAATAAAAGTATATTATAAAATCAAAAATAATACTAAGGTCATGCGACACATATTCCAAGCCGAATGAAGGAAAAAGCACTACATTGGGATCCGCTTGTGGGTAATTATTTATTATTGTCTATGGAAATTGGCACTGGAATTGGAAAGAGAAAAAGGGAATTAGAAGGTAAATTATTTATTAAATTATATCAAGGAACACATGGAAAGGATGCAAAATGAATAAAGGAAAATGAAATAATTACATGCAAGGGAAAATGTAAAATATGCATTCAAGGGAAAATGAAGAAAACGAAAAAGGAAAATAAAAGGAGAGAGGAGAGACATTCATTCATTCACTTTGGGGGTAAAAGCAAGAGAAAAAACTACAATGGAGAAGATCGCTTGGACACAAGAAAGAGACAAGCAAGGAAAGCAAGGAGTGCAAGAGGAATTCAAGGGTAGCCAAGAAGAAGATTTGGACAACAAGAAGTAAGAACAAAAAATAGATGTGGATTTGCAGGTAACAATTTGCATGTTGATTATCCTTCTAGGATTATGATGCATGGTTTATGCATTGGTTTATTGGTCATTTTTTCTATCATTGGCATGGGATTTTCTAGGATTGACAGTCATGTACAACCATTCCATTTTCCATTTCCCAAATAGCCATGATGTAGTGGGTTCCCTATTTGGTTGAGCTTTGGATTGCCAGTAGATTTTGGATCATGTTGGGGTCATCTTAGGAAAATCCCAAGGGTTGAGAGTGGATATGGTTTTTTCTAGGAAGCTCTTGATAGGTGGGTGGAGACAGGAAAATTCCTTTGGGTATGGTGAAGAAATTCTAAGGCATCCAATATTGTATTGGTTTCGTGATATTTGTACTAGTTTAGGTGAAATCACTGTGGCTTGAGGGTGGAGGTGGTTCTCCTCTAGATTCCCTATTTTATTTTGTTTTGTTTTATCCCATGTGATCCCACATTCATGCTTGGAATATTGAATAAGGGTGATTGGCTAAAATAAATATGTGATTTATCCCAATCTATGGTTGCGTGGTACATGGAAATCCCTGACTTGGTTGGTGCTATGAATATGTTATTATGTTTTATTATTTAATGAGATCAATGAGCACAAGTATTGGTTATTGTGTTGATTATATGATTGGTTTTTCATGGCTTCATTCTGGTTAAATTTTGGCTACATGCATGATATATCCCTTATGATATGATGTGCTCCTCTTATTAATATTTCTCATGGTTTGACAAGTTATTGAATAGTTTATATGTATGTATGGGATAACCTATATTTATGAAACTAGTATGAGAGGGAAATGGGCCTTCTTAATGATCATTTGATGAAAGTAATGAAACAATAAATAACATAATCATTCATGAACCACATGTACAATTTTCATCAAGGTTTTGTAAATGATTCATATGTGTTGGGAAATATTGGGAAATATCTGAGCATAAGAATAAAATATGTAGCCTTGAAATTATCATTCACAGAGTTTTGGAAATTTATAGACAGATCTGGGCAGTATTCCTGAAGGGTAGGCCTAAAAATTTGGAACAAGGTTTGTGGCCGCACTCTCAGTTCAAGGAATTTTCGGCCACAACCCCATAGAGGATGAATTGTGCATGCAACTAGAGTTCTCTAGACGCACTGGTAGGCCTGCATGCGTGCAGTTGGGAAGTAAAGTTAGGTTAAAGAGTGGCCTATGCTCAGAGAAAGGGATATCTAGGGAAATTTTATTTGATGTCAGTGTTATCATGTGACCTTAGGTGTTGCAGAAAGTTCTGTACAAGTGAACCCCATTTCCATAACTGGATCTTGGATTTTGGGTCATGCATAGTAACTCTCAAATCATTTTTACCTCGGTGAGCTTGTAAAAGAGGGTAAATGTGGGGTGGGGTGTTACAAAATCACTCTTCCAAGTAGTTATTCAATGAAGGAAATCATCAGTGCTTCAACCCTAAGGCAACACTAGGTGTTTCATCAACCTCACAAGTACCTGAGTGTCTCCACCTCCTGACCAATAGGTTTGTCAATCTACAAATTTACTAGTGGGTTCTTCTGACCTCGGTAATCCACTTATAGTGGTTTCATCATCCTCAAGTCAAGCCACTACTTTGTAAATTCTTTCATATGAGCCAACAAGCCACACACAATGGTTTCATCAGTTACATTGCCACATAGTGAACTCTCTCTATCATAATGAACTTTGTTCCAATTTTAGGAAGAACAAATCAAAACAAAACTGAACCGAGTAGCACAACATAGAACATAACCCCCCTACTTCCATCACTGATATCTTAAATAATTGTTTCCTCATCCTACAATTCTAATGTTTTCCATTTCCTAGTGCGTATAGATGTTGGCCTCTTTCGTCGTGCACATAAGTGCTTGCCTCCTTCTTTTTGTGAAAAGGTAATTATAATTTTCATTAATTTCTCCCACTAGATTCTATTAGTGACATTTCTAGTTACTTGGGAAAAACCTCTTCATTTCCATTGTCAATATGTCAATGTAGGTATATTTCCATTTAATTCCCATTCTCTCTCTTGTAGATTTTTCCAGAAGATTGTATGGTTCCTGACCATTCCTTTTCTGGTCAAATTTATTGTGATACTAGTTCATTAAAGCATAAAATATGACACTAATATTAACCTAGTCTCCTAAAGCAAATATCGTTCCCCAAACTCTTGAATTTGTGTCCCAAATTCTCCGTCATTTTAATTTTAACAAAAATAGAGATAATATTTACAATAAGAGGGAATTCACAAGGGTTTTCACAAACATACCTACTACAGTGAAGAATAAATTATATAGAAAAGACACATAGGAACACTTCCATATGCACATTTTTTTGTAAGTTTGAAGTCAAATACTCTAAGTTTCCTCCTAATTTGAACAACTCATATCATTCTATTGAGTTAAAGAAGAGTTATACTAAGCCAAAGTAAAATATCAATACTACCCAAAACATCTCTACTTGGAGATCGAAAATGTTACATGAGTTGAGCAAACAATATGTCCAACTAAAAACATAAGTTTGTTCAATTGTTGTTCAATTTTTTTTCAATTGTTGGAAGGTATCAATGACTTCCCTTTTCCTATCCATCTGCAAAGTAAACACCAAACTTGTTACAACCACACTTTGTATGGTGCTTGGCCATTTTCCATGCTTGTACCCAATGTTTGAACCAAATTCTCTTTTTATGGTAATAGTTATATGATTGCCAAGCCTAAAATATATTTTGTAAATCTTGGATTGTTTATCCATTCACATCTATTCGTTCCTCCCAAATAGTCGATAACACTTATGCCATTTTGTAGTTCTCTTTATATTTGATTTGATTACTTGAATATTTTTAAATGCAAACTTAACATTTCCATGTATAGTATTTGCATGAATGGTTATCAATATAGAAACTTTAATAGCAAAACTATGTTATATATTTATAAACATTCACAAACTTTGGGGAACATGATATGATTCATCAATAGTTGTATTCCCTCATTATTTAGTGCAAATTGTTCATTTGAGGAAAAATAAAATGAAAAAGAGTTTTTTATGATTATTGTTATGCATTCAAAACATAATTTGTCTCTTGTTGACATATTTTTAATAAACTATAACATTCATAAACCACAAACCAATCATAAAAAACACCTTACATTGGGTCTACCTTTAGATGCCCCCTTGGGACATAAGAAAATTATCATTGGGTACTTGTATTTTTTATTTTATATGGAGTAAATGTAAATTTATTCATTCCAATGACATTTGATTATAAAGTGTTTGGACACGTGTTATTAGTGGGAAATAAATTTCATGCTTATAGTGAATGTTTGGTATAATATTTGAGAATATTAAATGCATTGTGTTACTAACATGTCGATGTAATGTTAAATATTTTTAAAATCAAGATTATGATGATGAGAAGCTTATCTACCATCTACTATTGCACCCCAAAAATATGTTAAAATAAGAAAGTAAAATAAACAAGCACACATTCTATCTTACTAGACATCAAACTTTTCACATTGAAGAATAGTTAAACATTATATGGCATTAATGGTTATAAGTTTCTGCAACCACAATCCATATTTTTAAACAATTTCATAAAATTAAAGTTAAAAATTATATGGAAATGTTATACAAAAATTACCTCCTCATCAACTCAGAGGAGAAGGAAACTTTAGTTGAAGAAAATACCTAATTCACATGCCTATTTTCCAGGGTAACATACCCCATAAACAACCAAGAAGAGTTGTAACACTGCCTAGCCTCTTGCAAAGAGTGTTAGTGCATAGGTTAACACACTATTTTACCTAAAGGGAAGCGTTATCTATGTTTCATGAAGTACGAAGGGCAAATATTAATTTAACTGATTGAAATCCCGAATTTTGCTGAAGGAGTCAGTGAAAAAAGCTAGAAACTTGCAGATGAGTCTTCATAATGGACATTGCCAAACCTATCTAAGTCATTCAACGAAGGAAAAATAAATAAAGAAAAGAAATATCCCAGATTTTACCCTATTTGAACTAATAGAGGAAATAGCAAGGAAAAGCCTCCCCACTCCTATAGATTGGAGGCTTGGGCACAATGACAAAGGTCGAAGGGTTGAAGAATGATTGCTCATTGGTGTTAGGCTATAGTGTTTTCATTATTCATTGAGAGTTAGTGTCTCAAGGATCATCATACCAAAGAGTTGAAGAGAGAGAGATTGGATTTGAAGGATTGAGGGAGGCTTGGTCAAAATGATATGGTTGTAATCCTCCTTCATTCATTTATAATATAGATCTGCCTATGTTTTTTCCACTTGGTTGTCTCGATGTTGCATTAATCTATTTTGTTTTCTTTAGGACATATATGATAAATGTCTTAGATTCATACTTAGTTATGTTCAGTTATATGTTAGTTTTTTTTTGTTAAGTTTTATATACAGTGAAGATTACTCTCTTCTCTTGTTTGCTTGCAGGATCTGACCTTGGAGCTGGTGCGATAGTCTTCCACCTCACTACATTGGGATCTCCAGCAGGACTGCACAATACACATTGAGGTAACTCTTTTCTCATCTACTTTTTCAATCAATAATTAGCATGAACATGTGTATGTTTTCTCTGTGACGGTTGCAGCTAATATGACATTTTTCCTTGGGTCCCATGAAGGCCCGAGAGGGAATTTACATCCGCTACCACCCATGCAATTTACCCTAAAGTAGAATTAGAGACCATACTGGGGACTACTTCTTAGTTATTAGTTGTGATTATGAGTTCCTAGACTTCTCCTTCTATGAATTCCCATTCTCCTCATTTCCCTTTATGACCATTCAATGTGCTTCACAACCTTTTATATTGCTCAAATTTTCAGATCATACCCTGACTGACCCTGTTTTGCTGCCTTTCCCTTTGTAACGCGCCCTGAATATGCAACCCAAATCATTATAAAACTCCCTATACTTGTGAAAAAAGTGTTATTCCAGCTACTAATGCTTTGTCTACTCTACTAAGAAGCGTTATTCAGCTAAAATCTTGATATTCACCCTCCTCTGTGAATTCCTGGGCTGATAAGTGGCTTACTGTTTGATCCAGATTCCTGCAATTGAAAGATTGTGCTTGGTTGCTTGTTTGCATGCTTATTTTTTAGGAGGTTAGCTTAAGTTCATTTGCATTCTAAAAAGAGGAAATAAAATTTAATTTTAGCTTTTTGATGCAGTTGATTTTATTCTAAATTTATATTGGGTTAGTTAGTTGTTAGAGAGAATTGGTTATCTGCATATATTATATGTTGAAATACATGTTGGATGTGTGTTGCTGCATGGATGTATATATGAATTTCTCCTTGTAGAAAAACTCTTTCATCGAACGAAATTCTAAAGAATTTTGTGCATGGTTTCTGTCAGAGTCACATAAAATTCCATACATCCACTCCCCCTCTGAAGACTTTAATACAAGTACACTAAAGATAAAGCTCTTAATAAAAACAATCAACAACTATTTTTTGAGATTACACAAAGATTATTTCAGGCTAGGATCTTGGGTTAGTCAATGGTGAGAAAACTTCCCAAGGTCACAACATTGAAAAATAGTGTCATTAAATAGAGAAAATCTTGTTGCACTCCTATCATCTGGGACCACTCCCCTCGCAAAGGATTTAAACGCGAGAAAACATTGGAGTGTGTGAGAAGGTAGCCCGTCTTTGATTGCATTTCTAGTGGGTATTATGTATATTAGGGTTCCCCTCGGGGATGTCGAAACTAGATCGGGGATCTAGGTGTTATTCCCTTACAACGTACTGTCCACGACCATGACCCCCCATGCTGGTGTTTGTGATTTGAGGTAACCTTAGTGGCTAGAATATTTAGGGACACACACAAGGTGACTTGGGTGGGCTTCTCTGGTACCTGAAACTGATGAACCTACTCCGTCTTCGATTTTTTGGAGGGTGCTCGTCTTCACAAGAGTACTTGGCCCCATCATATGATGTTCAGGCGAAGCTCAAGAGTAATTGTAACTGTACTTATGACCAATTCTCTCTATTTTCCACTCTGACACTAGGTTTCATCTCCAGCAAGTGGTGGTTCTTAGACAGAGTCATATCCTTTGGCTTATTTCTGATTATATTTTAGATTCTTTTATTTTATAGGTGTTGTTTTGTTATCACTGAGACTATAAATACAATATCACTTTAAAATATTTGATAAAATTTATCGGTCATTGTGGATATCTTCGACCCTTATCTTTTTTCAAGGTGACAAAGAGGTCTTCCTTCATTGACCCTAGAGGTTTTTTCGAGCCTTGATGATCCATATTCTTCCTCTTCGAGAGAACAATCTCCAATTTCGAACAATGATTCGCATGCCACTTCCCAATACACTATATTGTCTGAGGATTTTTTCACTTGAGGAGTTGTACCTCCTTATCATCCTCCTCTCACTTATCCACTTGGGCCAGTGTTGCTTCAGATAACACCAATACCTACGATGTATTCATCTTTACCAACATCCAATATACTAATGGAAACTAGTGGGTTGTGGGCCTTTGTGGACAAATTTGCTCCACCTACCCCCCCCCTGCCTATTGTTAGTTCTAAGAAATTCTTAGGTCGCCCTACTAGCCATATTATGCATGGCCCCAACAACTTATTTACACCATCTATGAGTGGAGTCCAGTACATCCTGACCACCACTCCTTTCATGTCTACTCCAGGACCTTCGACTACCACTTCTCATAGCACTGCTAGCACAAATCCTTTTAGTAACCCTTTCATTTTAAATCCTTTGTTGAGTTCGAAACCTCGGGCCTATATGCGAGGGGGAATGTTTCCAACACATATAGAACAAGGGGCACCTCTGTACCCATTCAGTATGTAGGACAACCTGACCATCATTGATTGATTTACATCCTTCTAATGGTCAATATATTGGTGTAGGTCACACTCCAATTGTTAATTATGTGGCCAGCAACATCCCACAGTCGAATATTGTTGCGTCTATTTGGGCACCCCCTCCCCAAACTCAATTGGCTCAAGGGGGAACTTACTATCCTGGGGGAAACCATCCTTTTGCACCATAGACTAACATCTCATACAAAAAACCACCATATATACCTGCACCACCACTACAAAGGAATTATTACTCGGTGATTCCCATATATCCTATTGGAAAAGCTCTGATGGGAGGATCCTTAGGTCCTACTGGTCATCCAACACCTCCTTGGTCAGATTTGAGGGCACCCATGCCATTACCATTTTTGGAAACTTTAGATATCCTATATTTTTATAAATTGACAAATGATCCCAACCATAACCTACATTGGCCTCCTATACTGCATAAGATACTTGCAGATATCCCCAAGTTCGAAGGGAAACAAAGGGATGACCCAACCATGCATGTCACCACCTATCATCTATGGTCTGTATCAAATTCCATAGTCGATGAGATCATCTGACTCAGACTCTTCCCTCGCACCCTCACACACATGGCTGCCAAGTGGTACATTGAGTTACCAAGTGCGTCAGTTAATAACTTTGTAGCCCTATCAATGGAATTTCTAAAACACTTCCAGCTCCCTATTTGCCACGAGACCATAACATAACTTCTTACCACCTTACGCCAAGACACCACCACCCACATCTCTGATCATATCCATGTATGGAGACGTAGGAGAGGGATTGTCAAGGCCCCAATTCTGGATCACTTGTTAGCAGATTGGTTTTGCAAGTCACTACTCCTTCCCATTGCTAAGGATGTTGCCTTAGCTGGTGCAGTCAATGAAGACCAATCCATCTATTGTGCCCAACATCTGGAATTAATCTATTCACAATCTGGTACGTTGTATGATCTTCTCCCCCATGCCCCTTGCAACTCCAATGCTCCCGCTACTCAGCAACCCAGAGTGCATACCGACGATCTCATTGGCACAACCTCTGTGTCTGTTGTAAAACAACTCAGTAGGCAAGTTTCCCAACTCTCTTTAGCTACCAATTCTGCCTCTAATACCCAATCGTCTGCTCTTCTGACCGCTATGGTAAAATTTGTGCATTCTACACAAAACCCCAACGGTAAGAACAAGAAGAATAAGAAAAAACCCTCTCCTTTTGAGGAGAAGCCTATCACACAGAACAATCCCAATCAGAGAGCTACTACCAAATCTGAAAAAGGGAAAGATAAATCCACCAATTTCCCTTGCAAGATCTGTATGGAGGAATAGGTGACATATAAATGTCCTCGTCTTCAATAATGCACAAACTTTCTTGCACAGAAGGAAACTAGAAGGACACTTGTTGTCCTACACAACCCTTTCCCTACTCATCAATGGCAACATCTTGTTTCAAATCCACCACAACCTTCGTAAGGGGGCAATGGTGGTCCTCCCCCACCATCTTCTGGTGAAGGGTCATCCACTATTTACAACTTGGAAATAGTTGACCTTTAAATGCGAGCCAAAACTTATGTAAATCCAGTCACTAACGGTCAAAACACTGCCTCGAGTTCAAATCCATTGCTGCCTAACGATATTCATATCGAAAGGCTAGCTACTGACCTTGTCACCTATCCCCTTAAAGGGACCCTTCATCGCATGACACATAATACTTCTGCACATGCTGCCAAAAACTACAACATTGTAGAAGATTTGGCGCAAACATCGACAACTATGTATTCTCTCGAAGTGTTGCAAACCTATCCAACACAAAGGAAAGGTTTACTTTCGACAATCAATGGAATTGGACCTCATGATTCTATGCTAGCAATATTTGATATGGAAAAATCAAAACCTCGTATTTCTCATCAACTCGCCTTTCGAGTGCAAGTTGTGTCAAAGGGAAAACCTATCCATTGAATTGTCATTGACAAAGGTGCTTCAACATACGTAATGTCAAATTTGTGTTGGCTTTCTCTAGGTTCTTCCACGCTGTCTCCACCGTTGAATTCCCTTAAAGCCTTCGACGACCACACCTTCCTCTTAAAAGGGTACCTTGTTATCTACCCCATTAATATTAGTGGGAAAACGATAACAATGGAGATTGAAGTCGTAGATCGTCATCTCGATTATAATCTTCTTTTGGGACATTGTTGGTATTATGCCATGACTTCCATTGTCTTTTCAGTTTTTTGACTCATCATAATTCCTCTAGATGGGAAAATAGTTACATTGGATCAGATATCCTTCTGCACCTTGGATAATTCCACTTTGTCGAGCAACACTGTACCCTTAGTAGGAGGAATTCCTGACTCTTGTGTCAATGTTGGTATTGGTCTTCTGAAGGGATCCTCCCTCTTCGATTGTTTTCCTCTCCCACCACCTATTGTTCCACAGACAGTTTCAATGATCTCCACCATTCCTTATGGCTCTACCGATCCTTGGATCCTACCGGCCTCTTCAGACATTGATTCCTATGGAGAAAAAATGTTTATTTCAACAACTGAGTTGGCTTATCAAGCCATCCACTCTGCATCTAATCCCTCCAGTACTTTGGTTTCGACTGATGGTACCATGTTCTCTCCCATCACATCTCCTTCTAATGATCTCCTCAATGAAGTCCTACCTACTAACTATACTATTTGAGAGATCATGTCTGTAGAAGGGTGACCTTGGGATGATTTTCATCGTCGTGCTTCGATATCTGATTCTGACGCGTCATCTATACAAATCCTGCCTTTTGACCCACCTGATATTGTTCCATCTTCTTACATCGCTGCCTAGACTATCGACGTGGAAGTAAACTTGGGAAATATTTCAAATACTATGATTGTAGACATCTTAGTCAAAACATGTATCATGGAAAACATTTAGATTGGAGCAGATTGCAGTCCAAAGGAAATTGCACGCTTCACCTTCCTTTTTAAGGAATTCCGCGATGTTTTCCCTTGGTATTATGAGGAACTATAGGACATCAACCCTTCTATTGAAGAGAATGATATGAAGAAGTTTCGAGCAATATTTTTATGGTATTTTTCTCTTTCATTAAACTGAAAAACCTCGAGTTCCCTTCTTCGGGCTCATTAAACTACCACGAATAAGAACAAGCATTCTTTTTACGCTATTTTTCTTTCTTGTTTATCTAAAAAACCTCAAGTTTACTTCTTCAGACTCGTTAAACTTACACGAAGAATCATTGATACTTCTTTTTAGGTACTTTTTCTAGCTCATAAAACTGAAAAAACCCCGAGTTACCTCTTCAGGCTCGTTAAACTCTTATGAAGAAGATATAAGCATATTATTTTTGGGACCTTTTCTAGCTCTTAAACCGAAAAATCCCTGAGTTGCCTTCTTCGGGCTCATTAAACTCCCACAAAGAAGATCTTCAGAAATTATTTTCCCTCTTTTTCTCGCTCTTTAAAAATGAAAAAGTCATATTAATTTTTTCTTTGTTGGACTCATCAAAATTTCACGAAGATAACCGAGTTTTTCTTCGTCCGACTCATTAAAATTTCACAAATAATATCGATTTTACTTCGTCCCCTCGTACTCATAAAAAAATGAGGTAGACGTCCATTGAACATAGATTTATCACTTTGTCTGGACTCAATGGACTAACTTATGGAAAAGGAACTGTGTCAGGCATACTATTAACCCTTTGTCGCACCCAGTCATCAACCATGACAAAGGTACCCCCTGGAGTTGTCTTTACAATATTTTTGGACTCTCTAAATATGAAAGTACCACCGAGTTTACCTTTCTGGACTCGTTAAACTTAATTAGATTGGGAAAAATTGGACAAAACAGAGTCTCACTGTCTATATTCTGAAGGATTTTTGGCAGTAGTATCCTTATCAATCCCTTGAACATGGCACCCCCTCAGAAAAAACTTCCTCTTTGTCAGCTTCTCGTTGAACCCTACCATCTTATGAGTTTAGCCTTCATACTCCAATGTTCCTTCATATTTGTATCCTAACACCATTTGGCATTATCGAGTCTAAGTTTCCTAACAGTCTATATGTCATGCCTTCTATTGTTCAAGGGATCCACTTCCTGCATCGACCCAGCTATCATATGTCTAAAAATTTCCCTCCATCTTTTTGAACCATTTCTCTACACTCTTAAAAAAAATCATTCTTGTCCCGTTTCGTGCTAACTGATGTAGGACACCTTATTTCCTACCTTTGACAGATCTATTCCTATCGAATTCAACATATTATCTAGGAAGATGATCCAGAAACATATCAGTACCCTGGAACTTGCAGACATCAATGGAATGTTTTCTTGTGTTTGATTTGGAGTTTTCATCATTGGCTCCCAGTTGAATAATTTTACGAGTGTTTGACATCAACACCATTTTTCACACTCACTAGATTGTATTGTGCATCTTGGAGACCATCATCCTTATCGGTGGCCATCCTCATATCTGTTAACAATTTTCACTATAGAGTGGTAATTAGACGATTTCTCACATGTTCGACTACAACTCATTTATTCACATATGCATAAATATGTAGTTTAGGAAAGCGGCGACTAAGACCTTTTGGCATAGGCTTACATCACTAGCTTTGTTTCCTCTCCCAAGCTACATACTTTGTTTTCAGAGACAACTTGTCATATTGATCCTGTTGTTATCACCAAATTGAGTCCTATTGGGATGCTTCAATGGTCAACTTGGAGCAACTATTTCAAACCATCTTTTGACCGAAGATTAGCCTCTTTAGTTTGATGGGGCTCTCTCAACTTATCAAAGGATTTACTCAATTAGGTCTTAAAAAAGATGGCTAAATCTGTGAGTGTTTTAGTGTATGTGATTGTAGGTTAAAATTGAGGAAGATTCAACTACCATTGGGCTTATGGAGTCAGTAAAAGGAAATCAATGACAAGCATTCCTACTTATGGAAGCTGAGGCTTTTCTGTTTCAATGATAGAACAACACTAACACATGGGAATAATCAGTAACTCAATGCTCAAAGGAATTCAGAGCATATATGATATGAATTCTGAGTACTTTAGCATCAATACTATTGGAATAAAGATATAAAAGAGACACATAACAGTATTATTTGTATCAAAAGCATTATCCCCCCTATATAACTCTAAAACTATCTCATTTATAGAGTGAGGGCTCATACAAATGATTTTCCACCTTTCTAGGTTCGAATTCCCACCTCAGAGACCTATTTCAAACATGATTCCATCACTTGGAGACTTCCTAGGGATATTTTTGTTTTATAGAGTTTGAATACAAAAAGGACTCTTCTTTCATTAATAGTTCAACAAATCCATTTAATAACCCTTATAAACTTCAAACAACTAATTTTATGAGTGTACTGAAGTGCTAATGTGTCATTATGCCACGTGTATGCTGAGTTGTACCTCCTCCAAGTCGAATTTTTACAAATTTTTCACAAATTTGGTTAGTGAAAATTCTGAAAAATAGGATTCAAATATGAGTGTATAATTTCAAAACATTGATGGATTTGCAGAAACGGAGAGAGGTTTTTGTAGATAGACCTGTGCTGAAGAAAAACATCTTTTAGATTTCCAAAATCCTTTTTCATTTGGTCAGAAATCAAACTTGAAGTTGACTGCTAAAACAATCATGTACAAAAATTTTATAGTGTTCATTTTGTAGCAAACTCCAAAATACACCTTTTACATAACCTTTGACCTTTTTGATTGTTGGAGGATCTTCCTTGGGGCTAATGAGCTAAATAAAAAAAAAATTCCTCCTTAGTTTTCCATAAAACTGAATTTAAAGGCAAAAGAGCATCTTCAAAAATATCGTAGCATTTTTTGGCCTTCAAGACTGGAGCATGTTACGGAACTACCTGATTATGGAGAAAATTCAAAATTATCCCTTTTTCTTCAAAATTTCACCTATAGGTCTAAAAATTGATATGATGAAGTATGATCATGAAAACTTTCCTCTTAGCCTCTTCAAAAAACATCATTTTCACCTTTAGCAAGTTTATTTATCAATAAAATAACTGTGTTTTTTCTAAAAAAATAGGGTCCAAAGATGAGCTCTTATCTCCCTATCCTTGATAGTGTTGCAAAACTGAAAGAGTTTTGTGTAGGTTCGTATGTTATGAAGAAAAACCTCTCTTTGTTTTTTGAAAACCATATCCATATGTCCAAAATCGGCATTCGAAAAACATGTATAAAACAGGAAAATTCTGCATTTTGAAAATAGAGCCGAAATATATCTCTGACTCTCCCAATTTGTAGCACCTTTGAGAAAAGTGAAAGAGGTTAATGTTATTTGATAAGTGATTGAAAATAAATTCTCTCAGTTTCTTATAATACTTCTATGTTTTCCCATAAACGGCCCTTGAAGTTGACTGCTAAAAAGTCAAAAAGCAGAGAAATCCTCAGATTTGCTACGAAATTGTCAACTAGTTTCATAGCGAAATCTGCCTATTTTGCACTGAATTCACTACAAAACTGTGTAAAAATGGAAAGTGGAATATTTTTATCATTTAAAAGTGTGGGAATGATAACTAAAGGACATGAGGTAGACTTGACTGATATGACAAGGCTCTAGGTGGTTTTAGACTTAGGGTAGACATCGCCATATGCAATGTTTTCAAAAATTTCATGAAAATGACTATGAGAGAGCATGAACATAAGTGAATGACCCTATCCATCAAAAATTAAAAATTTGTGTGTGACAACAGTGGCTCCACTGGGGATGGTGTGCCCCTATGTTACCTCAAAGAATTTGTAGTTCCAGTGTTACCTCCATTGGGTTGGTCCCATCTTCAAAATGAAAACTTGCAACCTACTCTGACCTGTAACCTTAGCACTGAATGTATAAATTATATGCACTAAGCATGCATATTTCCTATATTCACCTGATCTGTATTTAACTTTATGCAAGATACTAAATCTATTCCACTTGTTAATCTTTTGTGGAAAATTTAATTGCACACACATGTAAAGCATAAATAAAAATAATCGCACATAACACAGTTGTTTTTAACTGAGAAATCCTGAAGCTGAAAACCCCAAATATATATTATGTAACATGGAGATCATATGACAATCCTCATACAAATCTTATCAAGCTCTAAGTACAGTACAATCATCATACACTAATCAGGACCAATCTTGCAAATCCATGCACCGATCTTTGCCTCACAGTCACTAATCGCGCAATCCCCCCGCCGAAAAAATAGCTCTAAATGAATTTGAATTACTCTTTCCTTGACTACACAATCCTCATTGGAAACTCCAATGTGTGTGTGATGCAATCAATGCATCACTATAGTCACAACAGATAGTCTATCTTGCCCTTTCACCTACCTCTCCACTGGGTCTCCACTGAAACTGCCATGCACTATAGTTAACTAATGTATTGTTCAGTTGATTAATGAGTTATTATTTGTGAATTAATTAACTAATTAATCCACTCCACTCTCACTAGTGTATCAATCAGTTAGACTAGATACAACTAGCTCAACTGAGTCTAACTGAGTTAAACTGAATACAACTCCATAACTACTTCTTCCAACTGTGTCATAACTCTGCCACTTGAGTTCTAACTGAGTCCTCCATGCATTAGCTCCAGTAAACCCTTGGGAATTGTGTAATTCCCTCAATCCACTGATGTGCCACATCTGTGCACTGAACTGAAGTGCTCCAAGAGAATAAGTTGTTGTTTAGAGTATGATTATTATTAAGAGCTAATAATAATCGACATGCATCTATTTTTAGATCAATGATCTATAAATAGACTTCGCCCAATATTCTAAAAATAGAATTTCATCTATTTTTCCAACTTAATCAACCATCCACAAATATCATCCTGCAACTTCTGAAATATGATCATCATGTCTAAAAATAGACATAGTCTAAAAATAGACTTGCGCCAAAAATAGCCTGCGGGCCCACTTAGTGAAGGCGACTCTTTTCACTAAGCTCATCATCTTGTTGAATCTCAACACTAAAAAACCAATAATTAAGTAAAGAACTGAAAGTACACATGTTGAATTTAAAACTGAAACTGACAAAATGCTTGATCTTCAAGCTTATTTATATACAAATGATCCTACTCTACTTGCTCAACATAAAAACTGAATCAAGTGATTTCACTCTTCCAATGAAGCCAATCAAGAAGTTGAGGACTGGGTTGGAACGAACATTCCACTTCTTTGATCATAAAGCCATTCTTGAGAGATGACAAGTTGTTCCACCATCTGAATTTGTATACATAACTGAAAATCATATTGAAATTCATTCCTATAGAAGATTCCAGCAAAGTCGCGAAAGGATCTTTCAGAGTATTCACGAATATTTCTTGTTGATCAATAAGAAAGTGTGAGTAAATATGATCCTTTGATGGTGTTCCTTGTTAGATTCTTCATTATAACCCTTGTGACCTTTCTCAAATAAAAATGAAAAAATATGTTGATCATTATTTTCATTTGAGAGGAAGAAATACTTGGAGTGCTCTTGGACACTTTCAAAAGGAACTACTTCAACATGTACCACATAAATTTCTAAAGGTAACTCTTCATATGATTCAACAAGCATACCCATCTGATTGTCTAAAATTTGCTTTTCAATTTTTTCTTCATTTGATGTAGGCTGATGCAAGGAATGACATGAAGAATAAACTTCTTCCTTTACCTAAGGATTATAGCAATTATCTTCTAGTATTTCCTCTTGTTGTTTGAAATGATTCTCATATTCCTGATGATCAAAATACTGACAAGTCTGCTGCAAATTTTCATCAAAATCAGAGGACGTAACATGATTGTCATAAATAAACTCCTGTTGGGTTTCATTTTCATCCCAGAGAGAGGATATCCTTTCTTCTTGGTGATGAAAGGGATTTTCATGAAGGGCCTCTAAAATTTCCTCATTCATGAACTCATGATCTTCATAAAAATTCTCCAAATATTTAATAAAACTAACATAATGTTTACAATAGTCTTTGACCAGCAATAAGGAAGAATGACATTCTTTATACATCTCATAAAATGCAACATGGAAATCAGCAAGAGAATATAAGGAACCATTTGGCAGGATTTCGTACCAAGACCATGCTTTTGCTTCTAAAGTGACCATAAACATATTCATGAGACAATCCTCAGGGAACTTAACCTTAAGTTTGTGTACATGCATATGGAATATAACCAAATGAAGAGAAGAAATGTCTTTCTTTTCAGTTTTAAATATGGGAATATCAGTTAACCAATCGACCTTTGGCAGAGGATTTGGAAAACCAGGGATGTAACACCGATTCATAGGGGCATACCTGGAATTTATTCTTGCAATGGAACTCTACTTGGAACTTCATCAAACTATTGATCCTCAAGCAGTGGAGTCACCTTCCAATTTATTATTTGATGTGTGGAGTCGCCAGAGTAGAAATACAACCAATATGTGTCTAAGTGTCTGCTGCTCTCAGACCTTAGAACTGAAACTTTGTCGTTATTCCTAGGGAAAATTTACACCTTTGGTCCCCGAAAACAACTCCAAAATGTTATCACAAATTGAGTCCTGTTGGGTTGCTTCAATGGTAAACTTGGAGTAATTATTTCAAACCAAATTTTGACTGAAGATTGGCCTCTTCAGTCTAAGAGGACTCTCTCAACTTATCAAAGGATTTACTCAATTAGGTCTTAAAACAAATGACTAACTCTGTGAGTGTTTTAGTGTATGTGATTGCAAGTGAAAAATTAGGAAGATTCAACTACCATTGGGCTTATGGATTCAGTAAAAGGAAATCAAGGACAAGCATTCCTACTTATGGAAGCTAAGGCTTTTTCTATTTCAATGATAGAACAACACTAACACATGGGAATAATTAGTAACTCAATGCTAAAAGGAATTTAGAGCATATATGATATGAATTTTGAGTAATTTAGCATCAATACTACTGGAAGAAGGATATAAAAGAGACACATAAACCCATTGAAACACATCAAGAATCTCAGGTGAAGCAAGAAAAGTCACTGTCTGTCTATTACTGATATCAGAAATTATAATAGTAGTTGTATAAAAATCATTCTCCCCCCCTGTCTAACTCTAAAACTGTCTCATTTATATAGTGAGGATTCATAAAAATTATTTTCCACCTTGCTAGCTTTGAATTCCCACCTCAAAGACCTATTTCAAACATGATTCCATCACTTGGAGACTTCCTAGGGATATTTCTATTTTACAGAGTTTGAATACAAAAAGGACTCTTCTTTCATTAATAGTTCAACAAATCCATTTAATAACCCTTATCAACTTCAAAAAAATAATTTTATGAGTGTACTAGAGTGCTAATGTGTCATTATGCCACGTGGATGCTGAGATGGACCTCCTCCAAGTCGAATTTTTATAATTTTTTCACAAATCTAGTTAGTGAAAATTCTAAACAATAGGCTTCAAATATGAGTGTCTAATTTCTAAATCCTTATGGCCTTGCCGAAACTAAGAGAGGTTTTTGTAGATGGACCTGTGCTAAAGAAAAACCTATTTCAGATTTCCAAAATAATTTATCATTTGGTCAAAAATCAAACTTAAAGTTTACTGCTAAAACAATCATGTACAAAAATTTTGTAGCGCTCATTTCGTAGCAAACTCCAAAATCCACCTTTTGCATAACCCTTGACCTTTTTGACTGTTGGAGGATCTTCCTTGGGGCTAATGAGAAAAATATAATTTTTTTCCTCCTTAGCTATCCATAAAATTGAATTTAAAGGCAAAAGACCATCTTAAGAAATTCCGTAGCATTTTTCGGCCTTCAAGCCTGGAGCATGCTACAGAACTACCTGATTATGGAGAAAATTCAAAATTCTCCATTTTTCTTCCAAATTTCACCTGTGTTCTGAAAATTGATATGATGAAGTATGATCATGAACACTTGCCTCTTCAAAAAACATCATTTTCACCTTTAACAAGTTTATTTATCAATAAAATGACTTTGTTTTTTTGAAAAAATAGGGTTCAGAGATGAGATATTATCCCCCTATCCTTGATAGATGTTGAAAAACTGAAGGAGGTGTTTGTATTTCATCAGGTTTTGAAGCAAAACCTCTCTTTTTTTTTTGAAAACCATCTCCAGATGTCCAGAATCGGCATTCAAAAAACATTTATAAAACAGGAAAATTCTGCATTCTAAAAATAGAGCCGAAAGACATCTCTTAATCTCCCAATTTGTAGCACCTTTGAGAAAAGTGAAAGAGGTTAATGTTATTTGATAAGTTATTGACAATAAACTCTCTCAGTTTCTCATAATACTTCTCTATTTTCCCATAAACGGCCCTTGAAGTTGACTGCTAAAAATTCAAAAAGTAGAGAAATCCTCATATTTGCTACAAAATTTTCAGGTAGTTTCATAGCGAAATCTACCTATTTTGCATTGAATTTGCTACGAAATTGTGTAAAAATGGAAAGTGGAAAATGTTTCTGATTTAAAAGCGTGGGAATGAAAACTAAAGGACATGAGGTAGACTTGGCTGATATGACAAGGCTCTAGGTGGTTTTAGACTTAGGGTAAGCATCGCCATATGCAATGTTTTCAAAAATCTCATGAAAATGACTATGAGACAACATGAACCTAGGTGAATGACCTTATCCATCAAAAATTAAAAATTTATGTGTGATAACACCTGTTATGACACAACTTCCACATTATGCTTATTGGTGGGCATGCGAGTCATATCTCTTCATTGAGAAATCACTCTGATACAACTAATGAGAATGGGAATGCTTGACTCAAGGCCAATTCTTGTCTTTTTAACATATGTTGCTTGTTTTAGGTATCCCACAATCCAAAACCTCCCTCTCTCTCTCTCAAATATAAATTATTTTGGCCATTGTCTTCGTCTCTGACCTCACACTTTAGGGGGGATTTGTTATTCAACAAAATGACCTCCTCATCAACTTAGAGGAGAAGGACACTCTGTTGAAGAAAATGCCTAAGTCACATGCCTATTTTCCAGGGTAACACACCCCAAAAACAACCAAAAACAGTTATAACTCTACCTAGCCTCTCGCAGAGAGCGTTAGTCTCTAGGTTAAAACACGGATTTTCCTAAATGGAAGATTTATCCGTGTTTCATGAATTTCGAAGGAAAATCTTAAGTTAACTCATTGGAATCTTGAATTTTCTTAAGGAGTCAGTGAAAAAATCTAGAAACCCACAGATCAGTCTTCATAATGGACATTGCAAACCTATCTAAGTTTTTTTTTTCTAAAT
Source organism: Pinus albicaulis (assembly GCA_034641835.2). Lineage (NCBI taxonomy): Eukaryota > Viridiplantae > Streptophyta > Pinopsida > Pinales > Pinaceae > Pinus > Pinus albicaulis. Next base: position 124,544,184 of record CM076581.1, on the reverse strand, counting down.
TAGGCTAATTTCTATTAAAATTTACAAAAATATAAGGCGAGCTTCAGGAAAGGTGGTTGCTGAACTAACCAACCCCTGTCTTATAAGAACTATTCAAAAAATAAAAAATTGGGTTGCCCTTCAAGGGGAAACCAACCATTAACGAGTCCAGGAGTAGCAGAGTTTGCTAGAAGAAGAAAAAATATCCGTAAAAAACATAGATGAGCTTGTGTAAACTGAGAAATAAGAGAGCCAAGAAACTGCCTCTACCGATTCTGTGCATCATTGTCGAGTCGATGCAGATTTTCCTCAATCACGAAGCAACCGTATCCAGGAAAGGTCTCTATGTCCTCCTTTGGGAGCTAGGGGTCAAGCTTCGGAGTAGAAGAGGAGACCATCTTGGGATTCTTGGCAATTGTTGTGCGAGCCACGTTGTCCGTAGCTGCTTCTTTTTTCCAGGTGCCCTTTGAAGGGGATCTCTAGTCACCATCTCAGTTGCCATCCAAGTTTTTGACAGGATGACCAGCGAATTTTCGACATAGAGGGGAAGAGGAGCGCGGGATTGTACACTTTCGAGGCCTCTTTCTGCCTCTCGAGCCGATGTCATGGTGTTTCTCTTCCGGGAGATGAACCAGAAGCTGGGCAGAGAGTGTCGGGGAGGGAGAGATAGGTTCAAAAACCTCCGGGTCGTCAAGGGAAACTGAAAGGGACAGAGTGCGAGCAGACGAACCAGGGGCTGGAGCGCGGGAGGGGGAGCCTCTGCCACCTCCACGAAGGAATCACATTTGATGGAGAAGCGACATAGTTGTAGCAGAGAGCAGGGCCTGCTAAGCAGAAGATTGATGCGAAAAGGGAGACATACAATTATAAAAGCAACAAGCGGAGGAGGCGCGACGAAGAATAGTGGCAAGGAAGGATAAATGAATTTTGAGATGGAATTCTCTAGTTCCATCCACCATTAATGGCCAGCTAGCAGAAGTGAAGGCTGATGGAGGTGGATTGAATGTTGTAGAGTGTTGATGTCCTCCTCTGTCAACCTTATTTAAGGTTTGCATGCTTTGGAGTGAATGAGCCTCCATGATATTCAACCAGGTGCCCCTGCGTCGATGAGTTAGGTGGCCTCCTATACCGTACACGTCAGGCACCCACATCCAGGGGAAAACCTATCTAAGTTATTCAAAGAAGGAAAAAACAATAAAGCAAGGAAACATCCTAGCCTTTACCCTATTCGAACTAATGGAGGAAATGGCAAAAAATCCTCCCCACTCCTATAAATTGGAGGCTTGGGCATAGTGACAAAGGCCTAAGGGTTGAAGAATGATTTCTTATTGGTGTGAGGCTATATTGTTTGCATTATTTATTGATAGTTAGTAGCTCAATCATTTTCATGCCAAAGAGTTGAAGAGAGAGAGCTTGGAGTTGAAGGATCAAGGGAGGCTTAGTCAAGCCGATATGATTTTAATCCTCCTTCATTCATTTATAATATAGAATTGCCCCTGTTTTTTCCACTTGGTTGTATCGATGTTGCATTAATATATTTATTTTCTTTAGGACACATATGATAAGTGGCTTGGATTCATACTTATTTATGTTCAGTGATATGTTAGTTTTTCATACTCTTCTCTCATTACTTTTTCAATCAATAATTAGCATGAAAATATGTATGTTTTCTCCGTGACGGTTGCAACTAATTTGACAGTCTGCCTTGGGTCCCAGGGTGGCCTGAGAGGGATTTACATATGCTACCACCCATGCAATTTACCTTAAAGCAGGAAACTCTAAATTTAAATGAGTAATACATATGCAATTTAATTTAAAAAAGAGAAATCGTTATTAATGTTATTCATTAGCATACTTAGAATACAATTTATAAATTAAATAGCATTTGCATCACCCTGATATGAAAAAACATAATATAGATGAACTATATACATATCAAATAGACATGTCAAATATACATACCATAATATTCAATAAACATGCAAAATATACATCTTGAGTCAAAACATCAACCAATATATATTTAGAGTACCACTACTAGCTAGGTCTTCCACTAGAGCTAGAGGCATCATAGTATTTGTTACCAAAGATAGAGGGTATATCAATGCCCCAAGTCAAGAGGATGAGGTGGATTGATGGATAATGTCACTAGTGATGCATATTAAGGAGGATTATCAGATGGTGCATATGGTGACACATGTGGAAGAAAAAGAGGAGGAGGAGGAGGAGGAGGAAATCGATCAATGGATGGTGCTATCAGTGATGCATGTAAAAAAGGTGGGGGATCAATGGATATTGCAGTTGGTGATGCATGAGGAGGATAATGAGGTGATTTTGGTGGGTCTATTTAAATATTAGGTGGTGGAAAATCATGATGTGAAGGACTCAAAGCATCATCCTCAAAATATGGTGTAAACTAAGCATGATCACTCAACCTCTGGATAAGGTTTAGGGCACCACCAACATGACACATTAGTAACATCATTTCATGAGGAATTTTTCACCACATATCTATAAACTTTGGGACCTATAATATATATCTGACATGTTCAGGTTCCACTCTCTACCTAACCAATATTTTGCATACGTGATCTATAAACTAAGTGTATATCTATGCCAATTGGCCTATGTGGCATGGCACATATGTGTGTTGGAGGTTGCTAGAGTACCTCATCCCCTTGGGGGAAGTTTATACCCAACATATGTGTTGATATCAACAAAATAGTAAACAATAGATAATCATATAATTGAAACAAAATGATACAATAAATTACATGTGCGTTAAATAAGACATCAGGATATACAACTAGCTTTATCAAAACATAATGATAATATTGCATCTATCATCTAGTGGCTCATCCTAAGTAAAGGATGTTATGGAATCCTCTCCAATCCATTCACTTGTATAGGTGCTATACAAGTTCGAGGATAGGATTGTACTCTATATCCAATAAATATCAAGTATCTCAACCAACGAGATTACATGGCAACTTCAATTGACCCATATTGGGAAACAACTACTCCCAAAAGCACATATGTGCATTAGCCATATGATTATATGGAAGGTGGGACACTATTAGGCAAGTCGCATGGAACCTTTTAAAAAAATAAGTAAATATATCTAACGCAAATGGGAAGAATATCCTCCCCTCCAAAACCTAGTGACAATGATACAAAGAACATAACTATCATCAACCACCTAATCAGCTGAAGCCTTTGAACTAAACTATATACATGGTACATCTAAGGGAAAATAATGTGTTTCACATCAAAGGTAAAGTGTGATAGTGTCATAACAATAAGGGACATGTACTTAACCTCTTGTGCACCAAATGAATGTACACACAACTAACTACCATCAACCTGAAACTTTATAGGGAAAACAATGCCACGCTTGACATATATATAATTATATGCCAACTATCTCTTTGCTAAAATGGAAAGCTATAGCTCAGGGAACTATTGGGCCTCCATTTTTCGTTGCTTTGTATCATATGTTACTCAAAATTTGTCATGCTTTTGTTTAGTTTGAATAGTTATTTTCATGGTTTTGTGCATTCTCAGAGATAATAGATTCAGTATTTGTTATTCCCTTGTTTTAACTAAATTTAAAAATTAAAAGCATCATTAATAATAGTTTGTATGTTTGCAGGTTTAAAACTGAGTTGAGTATATGCATAGGCCAATAGGCCTTGATCTTGCATTCACCTTCCTGTACTATGGAGCAGGTTCCTGTACCAATTGGGATTCCTGCACTATGGACTTCATGCACTCTAAAAACTTCCTACACCACATTCCTGCACCGACTTACTATGGGCTTCCAGCACTATTGAAGAGTTCCTGCACCATGCATTAAGTTCCTATTCCAACAATACAGTTCCTATCCCAGTAGCACAATTCCTATTCTCACTTCCATGATTATCATACATCCAATTGTCATGACGGAAAATAATCACATGGGTTTTGAAGAGTAGAGGGTTGATATGTTGATGTGTTCCCCTAATTGCACCAAAGTCTTCAAGACAACTGGTAGAGCGACAGTCAAAGTATTCAGTCAAAATTGCCTTCTATAAATTTCGAAGTTGTTAAAAATGTATTCTTCTAATGAATGTTATGGCGAATAATTCATGACTCAACATTGGTTACATAAAACCTCAGATCAAGAATCTATTCAGTAATTGTACCTCCTTATTTTGGCATAGAATCAATTTACAAACTCTAAATTCATGTGTTGTGTAACCACAGATCCGAGTAATTAGATGGCACTGTTGTAATGGATATGATCAAGTCTCCTTATTTTGGTTCGGAATTGGTTTGCAATTCTAAAATTATATGCGCTGTGTAACCATAGGATCTGAGTGTGTTAGCTGAGAGGAAACGTTGTTGTTATAAACATGAAGGCTGCGTACTAAAGATTATTATTGAATTTTGTAAATCGTAGTTGGACATACAGAGAGGTCTATTTTACAAAACGAAGGAAAGGAGAGGAGACGGTCCTGATGTAGCACCACAAAGGATTAACCAACGGATCGCTCCCTTTGTTGTTGGAGTCCGATATTTGCCTGCACCATGTAAAGAATAAGATTTCAAGATTAATCAAAGAATTTTCAAGCTATGTTCTAATTAATTAATTTTTTAAATCTCTCTGTGAATTAAATTGTTGACAGAGGGTGCAAGCTTGTTGGGTTGGCCGCCAGACCATATCGACGGTACTCTAGTTTGATGAGATTAGGGTATGATATGATTTTTTGGTGATTATATTGAATTCATCATTTACTGTGTGGCATGGTGTGTTTAATGTTATATATGTAGGGTCCTTTAAAGTGATTCTCATTCTGCTCTTTTTTAGTTTACTTGCAGAATTGTCACCTGGTATAGAATGAGTTCATATGAGAAATTTTAGTCTAGTGATCTATTTTTCTTCCTTTATGTGTATTCATGATGTGTGATATTCAAGTATTTGGTGCAATTTGAATTGCTCATTCTCATCTATACTTTCAGACTTTGCTTCTGCATCTTTTAATTCAGTTAGAACTTGATATTTTGTGATATCGCACTAATGACGACAATGAAGGATGCACATGGTATTTGATGTCAAGATGCAGGGGCTGATGTGCTTTTTGTCCGTCGAGATTATTTTAATTTTGAATATTCACATTGGTCTCAAAACGTGTTTGAGAATTCGATGTTCCTACACTATTCATCACTATTGGAAGAACCTTATAACTTTGAAGCTGACAGTAATGCATACACTTATTGATAAATTGTAAACTATGAATTGACAGATTTCTCTTTTGAATGTCCATTTGATGCATTTTATTCTAGGTGTCATTTACTTCAAAGAAATGATAATTTCTACAGTATGAGCGAGAGTGTTTTCTGTTTTGACCTTGTCCACACAATATGCTCATATAACATTTAATAATAATCAATGATGCTTTTAACAAATCAGATCTTAATTTCTTAAAGGGTTTAGTTACATAGAAATATATTAGGAAGAATTAATGCATACTTGTTAATTCTATTTATGAAATAATGGTTTTGAATTGATCTTGAATTCCTTTCAACATTTACAGTTTTCCTTTTTAACATTGTTCAGACATTGCTTTGTTTACAATGAAACAATAGTTAGGATTTACCTTCTGTTTTTCGATAATTAGGATTTCCTTTCGCAATTGCTAATAGTTCAATTTGTCCTTTAATTTATCGAATGTTTGATCAAATATTGTTTTCAGTTGTCAGGATTGATGTTTTTCTCAAGTTTCCTTTCAACTGCAGGAATCAATTTAATTTGTTGAGATTGATTCACAAGGTAGAGTAGAATTTGATTTGCAGGTTGCTAGGGGCTCTCTCTGGCATTTCTAGTGCCGCGCCTCGAAGTTCACGAACTCCCGGATTGACAATTAAATCTTGGTACATTAATATGCCCTATACTACGCCCAACATTTTGGCGACGTTGCTGGGGAAGCGCTTAGGGGATTGACCTTGGTGACCTGTTGCATTTGGTTTGTTTTTCACCTAGTTTCTCTTGCAAAGTTATTTTCTTTGAATTTATTTATTTTCTGCACATCTTGATTATTTTAAGGTTTTTCATCTTCTTTAGTGTTGTAAGAAACCCCCATGCATATATATACATTATTCTTGTATTGCCGAATGAACCAATTGACTTCCTGAAAACATGAAAATGGTATTTTGAAAAATCATTCTATGAGGAGTTTTGATGTTGCCACAGACATATACAAATCATCCAATGATGAACTCATAAGTGCAAAATTTAATATTTTTCTTGAACATAAAGATAATATTATTAATTCTTTGATTTGGAAGTTGGATGATTTGCAGGAAGAACATGAGAATGATGAAGAACCACTGTAATATTTTACACCAACTATATGAAGAATCACTTCTTTGGAAGGTGTCCACTTAGTAGCCTAAAATTTCGCAGAATTTATGAGGAGGCTCATTCAATTGAACATTTCCCATCACTACCAAGATTACTAAAGATACTACAAGTAAGGAATTGAATCTATTTCCAGATATAAATCAAAGCTTATCATCATTCAATACTTGAAATAATGTTTATTCTCCCAAACAAGTTCCTCGGCATGTTTATAATCCTGCAATTTCATAACAAACTTTTAATCCTCCTCCAATTGAACATCCTACGTCATGGCCACAATGGAAATTTGATCATGTCATAATTTCCGCTCCTACTCTTACTTCGTCATTATCATCTATGATTCACATACAAAAAAATTTAAGCACATATATCTAAAAATAAGGACAAGTTTAAATTACCTTATGTTTGGAAACACATTATTGAAAAGTCACCGATGTCGCTTTAATATCTAAGGTGCACTGCATACGAGGCACTAAACTAGCAAATAAGCACCACCATACTAGTTGTGATTTTTGTTGTGTAACACATCGATGTGGAATAAGTTCTCAATGTGTTGTTAATATGTATGGTGCACCAATCACATGGTGTCATACTAGTGGATTGGAACCATGAGGCAGGGCACCGCATTAGTGCTTGTATTAAGACACATTGATACTCTAATTTTATTAACTAAATAGAAATGCCCCAATGCATGTGCATATCTGTGACGTCCCATTGTGTTCCATTATTGAAGATGCATCACCAAGATTTTCTCAATTATATATTTTTGTCAATGCACTAAAAGTATATGCATTGGTGCCTTTAGGTTCTCATTGTGCACCAACATTTTTTTCCCAGTTTTCAAATTAAATGCTTTTTGTTTAAAAAAATAAGTCCAAAGTCAATAAGTGTGTCCTAAGTGAAAAACCCCGTGCATGTCAATTAGAATGAAGTATTAACATGGATTTGATAGAAAATGCATTTTTTTTATATATTACATTAATCTAGTACATTCTCTGCACTTACCCCACCCCGATGCACCAGTGTTATTGAGAAGCAACAAATAATCTATTTTATTTTATTTTAAATGAAATTTTAGGTATTTTTTATTATGAATCATTGCTATCGTTGCATTCTTTATATTCACACGATGTATTATTGTGTTAGAGTATGAAATGAAATGATATTTCAATTTTCACGAGACTAAAAATAGTCTATGGGACCATCAGTTCCCTACTTTTCTCTTTTTGCAATTCAATCCTTTTCTTATTCAAATTGATGATGTGTTGGACTAACCTTCCAACAATCCTCTCTCTGAAAATACAATGCCAAGAACCTGATGCTAAAATATTCCCATAACTTTATCTGATGTCTTTGAACGCATCACATTCCAAAATGAAATGTTTTTCTGATTCCACTGCCCCAGATGTGTAAAATGTACATACCCATTCTTTCCAAGCTTCTTTAAGCTTTTTCCACAATCTTGTTTCACACCGAAGTTTATGTGAGTTGGTTCTTAATTGAGCATTAAGAACCTTTTCCCTCCATGGAATGTTAGCTCCAATGTACTCTTTTTGTTGGAGATCACACGTAGGGTTGAATTCCTCAATATAGTACTTCTCCTTTCTACCCAAATATTTTCCCCATACCCATTTACCAAACTTCTCTATAACAAAATTCTTTAGCTCCTTGCTATTTGTGGGAAAATCATTGAAGTGGTTATTCCATTTTTTCATCCATCTGTAGTTTTGTCTCATCATTGTTTTCTTTCTTTCACTCATGCCTTCATTGAAGATAACATTAGTCCATCTACCTACTCCCATTTGCTCAATTATTTTTAGATATATTATGAGACACACCATAGCAGTTGCTTCGATGGGAGTTGCTCCTGTTTCACTCGACATTATCTCATAAGGTACCAAAGTTTTTATTTTGAACGGGCTCATGATCAAGCTTTTTGGATTTTCTCAATTTGTTTCCATTTTGGGACGGGGGTGATGCTAGCCCACAATTCACACCCATATAGAACACTGGACAAACTAGGAGTCCAAAAAGAACTTTAGTCGTTTTCCAATCCCATAAATCTGCTTCTCTATATTTGTTTTGAAGAGCATATAATTATTTCCACCCTCCTAAAATTCTCTTCTTTTTTCAATCCTCCCAATCAAGTTTGTTTTTGAAATCAATCTCGAGGTACTTGTACTCATTTACTTCTTCAAGAATGTTTCCTTCAAAGAAGAACATATGTTGGCTCTGCTTCCTTTTATTAGAGAAAATCATTATATTGGTCTTACTAGTATTGAATTGCATCCTCGCTACTCTACAAAAATTCTCAAGGGCATATAGGTGCATTTGCAATCCATGGGCTGATTTAGAAATCAATACAAGATCATCAACATATAGAAGAAACTTTATCACAAACTCACCCAGTTGAACACCATCTCCACCTTGTAGATTTAGTAACTCTTCCAATTTATCAATATATAAACGAAAAAGAGTAGGGGATAGAGGGAAACATTTCTTGACTCCAATGACACTTCTAAAGCTTTCTGAAATACCCGTTGAGTTTCTAATTTGACTTTCACCTCTTCATAAAGTCTATGGACAATGACTCTATAATGCAAAGGAATTTCAAGTTCTTCCATTCTACCCCAGAACTTATCTTTAGGGACTGTGTCAAATGATTTTTTGAAGTCAACAAAGCAGCATAATACTTCTTCTTTGTCCCCCCAAACCTTTTCAATAATGTGTCTCAACGTGATACCATGATCCACTATAGAATGCGTCGGCCTAAAACCTGCTTGTCCTAATTTTTCCCTCTTTTATTTTAATTCTACCAACTTACTGATTCTATTTTCTACCATGCTACCAAAAAGATTTGCAAACAAAGAATTGATAAAAATGGTTCTATAATTGGAAGGATTATTAATGTTTCCACTTTTAAAAGGGGTATTGCTAAGCTAGTTGTCTAGTCTATTGGGAATCCTTGTTGAATTATGTTGTTGAATATTTCCATGATATGTGGTGCAAGAGTGTTCATTCCTAATTTTAGATATTGTGTTTGAAGCTCAACCAATTCCTTTGCCTTTCTTGTTTTCAGCTTCTTAATTCCAATCTCCACCTCATGTAACGTGAAGAGATTTGTATTTGTGTTGATCCTAGGGGTAGGCTCAACCTATGATTCTTTCTCATAGATGACCACCAAATAACTTCTTCTTTTTTAAGAAAATGGAATTTGAGACTTTTTTACTACCAAGGCATCCTCCATATGCACTTATGTTAGCGAGAAGCATCATATATGTTTTAAAAAAAAATCCAGATTTTTTTTAAAATTATGAATCACAACTATTGGTGTGTCGTGTCTATTACGAACAAGTATGGGGTGCACTGAATGACTCAAGTACAATACATGGACTGCTTATAAAAAATTGAAAAAATAAGCCAAATTTGAACACAATTAGAAAGTTAATCCATTACAAATTAAAATGAGAAAGCAATAAATGATTTGCATGGTCTCTTTCTTTCTAAGAAAACATGGTTGAAAAAATGAACAATTTTCTAAAATTCTAAAATTAATCCAATCAACCAACTTAAGGCTAACAAACATCAGGGCAACCGCATAGAGAGGATGAGCATTGGTGCTGTGTGAGGATGGTTAAGAGCATTTAATGAAAAGTACCAATGAAATTTGGTTTGATAATTTATTTTTACTTCACCCTAGAGAAGTTCACTTGAAAGGCATACACACCAATGCATAGAATTTAAATGCATCTATACTTGGATTTTGTTAAGATAAAATAGAAATTCCTTGATGTGTGTTATTATGTTAATCACATTGTTCATGTCTATTGGTGCACCAAACTGTGTACACAACGGTGCCCTTATGTTTACATGGCATACCGTTATTTTTCTATTTTAAGATTATTATTATTTTTATTTGTTGAATAATAACTACCCTAGATTCAAATGGTCATCCCACATGAATACACTAATACGTGTAGATTAGTATGAAGCACCAACACACATTTGATAGAAAAGGAAATGTTTTTGTTTATAATAATAGCTATTGGTTGACACATCCTTTTTATTCACATTGGTGTGATTATGTTAATGAGGAGCACTAGATCATTTATTTTATTTTAAAACAAATATTTGAATTTTTTACAATAAATCATGCTAGAGGAACAGAGGTGTTCCTGTGCTCAACATTGATGCAATTAGTTTGTTGAAACGCTAGTGCATTTCTAAGACTTTAGGTGCACCATTTTAAAAGCATCTACAGAAGCCTTCAATCATGCACCTCCACTAACAACCTCCATTATAAATAGAAAATGGATATTTTTTTTTGGAGAGGTTCCATAAAAATTTCTTCTACAATGTGTTTTTTTTAACTGTTTTTTAAAGCCAATGTTATTTCTCACTATAGTATAGACCTTAAAAACTAACAAAATTGAAATCATTATCTAAGTATAGATCTTAAAAACTAACAAAATTAAAATCATTATCTAAACCCATCACATGTAACAAGCGAGTAAGAGTAGGAAAAAAACATTTTCTAAGCTTTTTTTATTTATATATTCCTTCCAAATACTAACCACTTGATATTCTTCTAGCGTTGCTTATAGTAAATTCCAATCCTTGTAACATGCTTTGAGTAGGGCTTATGACATCATCACTTTCAACATTACTACTTGAATAAAACCCACATCTAAGTTATACTTTGAATCATCCTCCTAAGGGACTTTTATTTCAAGGAATCCCCCAAACCCATTATGCCAATTGAGAGGTAGATCATTTTTTTTTCCTTATGGGGGAGCATTCCTTTTTTTAGAGTCTCTTCTATGGCTTGTATCTTTCCACTATGGACTTGTACTTCAATGTGTTCCTTAGTTACATGCATATAGGATTTGAATCCCTGTGTGCACTTAGAGATGGTTTCTTCATTTTCATGTTTCAAGTGACCATAAGATTTATACCACTCACATATGGAGGGTATATTTACATAGTTTGGGGCTTTTCTAGACTCTACTCCTCTACTTCTATGTCTATCTCATTTAGTAATCCATATCTTTGATCTAATTCCACACATATCTTCAACATTAATCTCCTTTATATTATATTTTTTTCCTCATCCATTGCAATGAATCTATACAATTTGTTCCTAATTTCCTTGAAAACTTATTCATGTCATAATTATAGGGGGAGATTAGGTGACTTAATGCATATTTTGGGTACATTGGTTTTTTTTCCTTGAAAGGTCAAATATATATTCTATTTAATTAAATGTAAGCACTAATTTGTCCCAAAATAATAATTCTTTTCCTATTTCATCTATGTACACCCTATATTTGAATAAAAGGATACGAATCCCATTACCACTATGAAAAAATATGGAAAATAGCTAACTATTTTTTCGATGTATTTTCTATTCACTATTTTAGAGCCTTCTCATCTATCATTGCCTAAAAATGACCTATCAAGATCATTACAGCATACCATAGGGTTCTCTCATTAATCATATTTGGGTCTATATGAATTTTAGTCATTTATTTCATTAGATTGACCTCCCTGACCCTCTTTCATCGTGTACTCTTTATATTTCTCTCCTCCAATGGAATATAATACCTTTCATATCTCTTGAAATCCTAATTTGTTAGAAAAAGTTATATCTTTTTTGTTTACATTTTCCACCAAATGTGAATTTTCCACAAAATTTCATAGTACTTATTGAAAAAATACGTATCCACTATAACGATACTTTTTTTTTATGAAATATTAGTTTTGTAGTTATTTTATTCAGAAGTCATTAATGCATGGTTCATATCCCATGAACGTTATTCAAAATGGATGATTTATCATGATATTAAATTATCTACTTATCACTCATTACATTGGGTGATGCTCAGAAATATTAAGGAAAGGTTAAGGGAGAAACTTACCTAATGAAAACTCTTCATCCAAGAGAAATATATTAACCTTACGACTTGCATTATTTCTCTTTTAGGTATTGATAAAAAAAATAATGATATGGATTTGGTTGGCTAGAGACAACTTGATTTTAGAAACCTTCAAGCCCCTAATCAAGGAGAACAAATTTGAATCTTGTTATAAACATCCATGATTATAATGACCTGTATTTTTGTCATACACATTTACCCTTTGTCAAATAATGTTTTTATGGTATCAATGGGCAAGGTGGATTTGAGAGCCCATTTTTCATTATGATAGAAATTCTAAAATAATCATAGGACATGATTCTTAAACTAAGTACCTACCTCCTCTAACCATACATTTATACAAAATCAAGCCCATCCCATCAACAACTCTACATCCTGACGTGATGACACCAAACTGATAGGCATGCTAGAAAATCCAAAGCATATGGTTCTTGACCATAAATTATTTATGTTCCACAAGGACTTTAGTAAAGTCTTGGTATGATATTTTGAATAGTTCTTAGGGTTTGTTGTCTAAGGCATGGAATTGGTCACTATTCCAACTAATTGCAATAAACCCAACATGATCTTCATTGTAATGTAGACCCTTCCCTCTTTATACCGATATCACTTCCTCTTGATAATAGAATATTAAATTACCATATAGTTCCTCCAATGGGTCAAGAAATAAATCAACAAATTCCTCCTCTGCCATCTCCTTCAACTCCAGCAAGTGAACTCTCAACAACTACATTTATCCCATATTGTTGTTTGCTAATATTTGATCCTTGTTGCAAACAATAAATTGGATCAATTCTTAAGGGTGTCATGTTATAAGAGGAACCTCAACTTAGGTGGGTGATGGGAATGTTGTGTTTTTTACTCATAAATGTTGCGACCACTAATTATCTTTTGATTCTAGGTGTGTGGCTTATCTGGGTTGTCACTAGATGTTATTGTCATTTCATTCAAGTTTTTATCATGACTTCAAATAAATGGTTCAATGTGAAATAACTCGACTGAGATGGATGTTGATAGTGGATCCACGCATCTAATGAGACGGTGTTTTTCTTAATGTGAAGCACTAAGAAAAGCTTCACTAACCTAATTAGTGACTTGTTGAGGCTAGTGGAGGCCGAAGCACAATAACTTCCCATGGTAGAGAAGGGGCTAAGTAAATTTTTTCTAGGATTACTTGTCCAAGGGGAGAACAAAAGTAGGTGATTGGAGAGGAGACATTTCCTTATTATCATATATAATTTAATTTTTCAACAATTGGGATTCGGGTTATGAAATAACTATAACATAGTGGGGATTAAGTAAAAAAATGGATATTTCGACAAAGGGGAGTGAATAAGTGGTATGGGGTTGCATGTGTTGAATTTGTGATATATTTAGAGTTGTGTATGTTAAGGGGTATCGAACAAGAGGTGGTATATACTAACTTCATTTTGGGAAAAATATCAGGGCCTTAAAGGACTAGGCCTTGAAGGGTTAGTGGAGAGGCTTTCTAGCATAATACTTGTTGGTCTTCAAAGGTGTGTCCATGAGCTTATTTAGAATAATAGTGGGTTTTTCTTTGATAATCAATGAGAAAATATTATTTATTATCATTAGGGGTTTAAATGGGTCATAATTAGACAACAAAGTGGGAAGTAAAATTTATGGAGAAGTGATACGCAAGTTTTATTAATATGCACAAAGAAGTGGAGCATTTGGTGGAAAATTTGTGAATGTTTCCATTTCTTTGAAGGGAAAGAGGTGGACTTAGGAGTGTTAAATTTAATGGGAGTTTAAGGGTTTGAGCATGTGTTTATCCTAGACATAGAAGATTAAACAAGAGAAGGATATATACCTAAATCAATCAACATCATTGTCTAATTTTCTACTAGGTATTCCAAGTTGTTTGATATAGTATTTGTAGGTTGGGAAGGAAATCTAGGCATATAAATTCCTCTTTCCTAGTCATAGATTTTGCATGATCATTGAGTGATGATTATTCATCATCTTATATCATTTATGTCTTTAACCTTGTGCATCACACATTTCCATATCATAGTACCATGGTTTTGATCCAATGGTTACAATGACATCAAAGAGAGTTTCTAAAACCAAATGTTTTGGTTTTCTAGACCCTAATCAAGAATATTTTCTTGTGTAAGAATGATCTAAGACTTGTAAAAGTTGAGCTAGTGAACTATCAAAGGGTCACACTAATAATGTTTGAATTACATATCTCACACTAGCAATTTGTTTTTGGAGTTCCAACAATCATGTTGTCTTCATAATTTTCATCATTCAACCAAAATTTGCTTCATATTGTGAAAGGAGAAGAAATGGTGTTCCTTTGGTTGCATGAGTTTGCATGAGTATTGTTTTCAAAGTACTATTGGACCATTTCATGCAATGATTTTGTAAAAAATAGTTAATTTGTCAACTTCAAGCATGGCTTGGTGATCCACAACCAAATTTATTTAAATTTTCGTAGTTATAAACATTCTCCGTGGTTTTTTTAGATTTTAGATTGAGATGATAGTTTTAAGGTTCAACATTTTAAGTAAAATCATTAGCCATCATCAATTTGGTTTTTTTTTTCCATGATGATGGGAAATGAGTTTGCTGGAAATTTTGGAACTTAACATTATCACCATCATTTAAAATCCAAAAATAGCTTGGAGAAAGATCCAAAACCATTAATATATGATAATTTTCATGTTGAAACCACTTAGCTCAATCTCAAATCATCTTAATCACATATAAAGACAATCATATGTTATATGTAGTAGGTGGATATCATAACATGGTTGAGTCCTTAAATATGACATCATGAATCATGCATTATGTGACCCATGCTTGGAGGTTATGGTTGGTATGTAGGACATGCATCTATAACATTGATACAATGATAGTGCTAGGGTCAACTAAGAAACATCAAAGAAATAAATCAACCTCCTCTATAACAATATTTCAAAATGATAAGAACCATATGTGATTTAAATTAGTTCTTCCATAATAAATTCATACCATTTTATACTGACTCATTTTGATGAATATAAATATGTATGAGATTAAAGTCATTAATGGGTAGATAATTTATGGGAGGATGTACAAACATACCAAGAAGTGAAATAATTATAGTAAGATAGGACCCATTTTCCAGTGTCATTAATCACTTTGCTAGTTTGTGATAGTAACTACAAAATTTGAATTCCCCTAGATTAGGCACATTATTTTATGATAAGAGGTTTACTATGGATGCCAACCATGAATCTATGTAAGCATCCATTATGCTTCCCTATGATGATTTCCTTGGAAAAGAGAGTTTACAAAGTTGAATCCATGTGTTCCTTTTAGAGTATAGTATACATGATATTTGGGTATACATTCAAAGGTTGTATGAAGGAATATTTTTTTCTAGTATACATGAATTTTAATGGTGGGAGTCTAAGAACATGGTTTATGCAAACTAGAATGGTGTATAAAAAGTGGTATGTGATGCCTCGTGTATTGTGTTCAAAAATGCAAACAATTAATTTGTAAATTTCTTCGTCGTTAAAGCTAAGAAGTGCACCACTTAGGACATTATAGTTCATCTTGAAAAACTAGTGGACCATTGAGACTATGTTCCAACGTGCTCAAGATCATTCTTTGTTCCCACTATAATGAAGTGTTTGGGTTTACTTATGTGATGAATATGTGTAAACTAAAATTTCTTGTAAGGAGAAAATTATATTTAAGTGAATGGGCATCAATGCCTTTTATCTTATTGGTAGAGAGAAGGTTCATAAAATAAGAACCCAAGATAACGAAAGATAAAGATAACTATAGAGTTGAGAAAGAACAAGGATTCAACAAGGGTCAATAACAGGTGTTTTGGAGGATGAACAAGAATAAATGAAACTTCATTGTAGTCACTTAAGTGTTTCCTATCATGAATTGTTCACATCTTCATGATTAGGCATTGGTATTTCCTATATATGTCACACTAACTATAAAATTTCCTTACGTGTACAAGTGAGGTATGGTAATTTCTATAGTTAGTATTTTCACCGAGTTATCAAGGTGGAATAAATATAGTAAAATTATGCCAAATCCATTCATATCTAAGCATGTCAATCAAGAGCTACTATCAATTAGAAAATGTTAAATTCAAATATTCAAATATTGGAAGAGATATTTTTGTGCATTTTTCTCTATTATTTGAACATAATACTATTGTTAATAGTAGAAGTGTTAGACTTGAGAGGCATCAACGATCTTAAAATATACATAACCTGGATGGTATAGTGTGAACACAAGGTAGTCATGTGTACTATGGTAAACATTTTAATGAATAAATTAGTAAGTATTAGTAGTCTATAATAGGTATGAAGTAGTGGGTTGATTATATTCATGGAGGAAAACCTATAATGCTAAAAAATCATGTGGATTGTGATGTTATGAACCATGAAAAAATATTAAATATAAACAATAGACTAATGTGATTGATGACATGTAATACAAGCACCTAGAATGGGAAAGTAGAATGATGATGACCGTAATGATGTGTGGAGTGATATGGGTAATGCAAAGGGAGTTAAGGTTAAGTAAGTGGATCATGTGGTAGTACATTTTTTTTTAGGTAAATGGTTGCATGGTCATAGCATGCATCTATGATGTCTTTTTTTAGTCACAAGATAAGATATAAGTTTATCACACATGTCTTGTGACATATCCTAAAATAGTTATTAAGTACATTTTATGGACATCAACAAGATCTATTACTTTGTTGATATATAACTTTGAAAGGTGTGGTAATAATTCATATAATCAAAACAACATGCATATCTTCTAGATAATTATGACAATCATGCACATCATTATGATGATTTTGGCTAATAAAATTAATCAATAATTTCTAGAGAAAAATTCATTTGTGTGTTCAACATTGTGCTTAAGAAATCTAGTATAGTTTGCTTCAAATTCAAAGTTCATTGACACATAGGATTATTTGAAAATGTGATTAGGTTAAAGAATTGAAATTTTCAATTTTTTTCACCCTTGTTTACTTTCAAAAGCTTCCCTTCCATATTCACACTATAGTACATATATTCAATCCATGGATAACATAGAATGACTTTGAAATCCTTTAGTACCGATCACTGTAAAATTTGTTTTCCCACAAAATATCCTATTTGCATATTAATAATTGTTAACTTTCCTTGAAATATACTTGGTTTATTGTCACCATGAGAAAAAATTACTTTGAGTGATGAGTGGAGGGTGACTATTTTATTCTAGAATGAGGTAGATACAAGATTTATGATTGACAACCTGATATACCAATGCTTTTGATAATTTAATCCCATTAAAATAAGTAGAAATGAGAGATATTTTTTTTCATGAGTCTTCATATGGTTGGATTATTTGTGTCAAGAGAGTCCTTGTTCACATCCAATTTGTAGGGGGTGTCAAAAAATAGATCATTCTCTTTCGGGATGGATAATAAATGTCCATGAATAGAAGGGTGTGTTAGATTGTAGCAATAAAAGGCTTCATTTGACTCGTTCCTTAGTCAAATGGATAAATTTAAATTTCCACATTAGCAAGATGACTTGAGTTGCAGTTAGCAGGAGTGACATGGCCAAATCACTTAGTTAAGTCATTCAATTCGAGTTTGTGGGAAAGAACTAGTGTTGTGCATGGGTTGATTACTAAGATCTAGAAATCTAGTGGAGTTATAGTTAGTGAAACTCAATTATCTGAGCTCTAGTCATGAATAGAGTTAGTAGGAGTTTAGTTGATTAGTTGTAATTGTTATTAACTCAATAATCTCTCAGTTAACTAGTCAATTTACTAAAAATATCTCTACTCATGCATGCACTTTGAATTGCCTAGTTGAGTGGAGGGAAAAGGCATACTTGTATTTATTGGCGTATACTAGAGAGTGTATAGATTTTTCATATAGCACATGAGCCATTTCTATTGGGAATTGCAAAGGAAAATATGATCTTCCCTATTATTTAGGAGCTAATTTCCTTAGGAATTGTGCAAGGAAATAGGAGCAAGCAAGAATCCTATTTTGGCTAAGTATTTTCCAGAGAAGACTCAAGAGGAGGAGATCAGTGTTGCAATGCAGATTGAGCTTCAAGGATTGGGGTTGTGTAATGTTCCAATTTTTTTCAAATAAATTGGAACATTATTTTTTGCTCATATTATCTAGCAGATAAATAAAATGGGTAAGGAGACCCATTTTCATAAATAAAATTCCACATGAAGTGAAAAGGGATCCATGGAGTAGCTATTTTTGCACCTCCTAGTGTGAAAAGGGGGCGAACACATAAGGATGAGGCCATGTTGACCAAGTCAACAACACAGCATAAGAGGGTGTAGCTTGCTTGGGAAGACAACTTAGTTAGAGAGGGAAGAAGATTCCTTGTGGGAGAAACCCTAATTAGGTGGGGTCCATGGCATAGAGGCATAATTTTGCATATAAGGAGGATGAGGTAGCCATAGAGAGCATTATTGAAGATTTGGACTTAGAATCTATTTGCAATCTCCAGTTGTTCAGTTGAATTGCAGTGCCTTTGGCATGAGGGATTCATGTTTAGGAGTTCCTCCTCTCTTGAGTAGCATAAGGGGGATTTCTCTTCATTTCTCCATATTCAGGCATTTGGCCTTAGCCACTTCTTCATCTACAGTGCAGTCACTGGGTTGTGTTGTAGGTGTTGTTGTGGAGGAGATTCCACAATACTACTCCTTGTATCATTTCTCATAGGAAGTAGTCCCTATTCTTTGGGAGGATCAACAAGGAGGGTTTCTAGAGCTGATTTTCATATTTTGGTAGGAGGCCAAGCTTCTCCCACCTTCATCAGTGCAGTCCCTTCCATAGACTACGTTATCTCAAAGTTTGTCTGTAGTGAGGGTTTGCTCCATCATTTTGGAGGAAGAGATTTCTTGTGCCGAGATCAGCCTTGCACTTAAGGAATCCATTGGAGGAGGTTGTTTCAGTTTGCAGGCCATATTCATTCTCCTCCTTCTATTGTATATTTTGAGTTGTTGCTGCTACCCAGCAACTCCGACATTATTGTATTTCCATATTTTG
The DNA here is from genome assembly GCA_034641835.2 of Pinus albicaulis. Taxonomy (NCBI): domain Eukaryota; kingdom Viridiplantae; phylum Streptophyta; class Pinopsida; order Pinales; family Pinaceae; genus Pinus; species Pinus albicaulis. The sequence continues at coordinate 124,524,806 of CM076581.1, read as the reverse complement.
TACATATATTATAGCCAATACTTTAGAGGATTGTTATAGTGTTGTTTTCAGGGGTTGAGAGCTTGCTCCCCCTCATTTCTTGAGCTATTATTGTAATATCATTTCGTTACCATTTTACATGTGCAAGCAGTTCCATTTGACCTACAGAGTCATAGCTAGGTTCACTTGTGTAGCTGTGTTTATCTCATGGTTATTGTATTTCTCGGGCCTCGAGGATTGGCATTTTTCATCTTAAGCATCATTTCCCTCAAGATCTTCTATACATTTGTAGTCACATTATTATAATAAGATGGCTATGAGTTCTCCCGCATTTTCTCAAGTTTGATCGAAGTTACTCTTCATGCTTATGTTTTGCATATTGTTGTGGCTCATTCCCTTGAAGCAAGATCTTCCCGAGGAAGAAATGTTTGTATAGGGGCCATAGGCACAGTCCGAGGAAGGCCGTATAGCTCGGTTCTTCTCCTCCTTTTTTAGAGGTGAAATAACCGGTTAAAATCCCTCTCCACCATCTCTCGACATAGCCTTGTTCATATTTCGAAAAGGAACATTTCCAATCTGGGTGAAAAGTCGCTGATTTCCACTTCGGAACATTACAAGAGACCAGCATCTTTCTTGGCTCAGCCTGTGGCCTTCAAGCTCAAGAAAGAAGAAATCAAGATGATGAAGAGAATGAGCTTGTTCTCATCAGTTTTTAGATCCAGAAAGAACTTCTCCAAGAGGGTTGAGGAGAAAGAATAAAGAGAAGAGGAAGGACCGTGCACTTCCTATTCTCATCAAGAAGGAGACAGAATTTTGAGCAGGAAGAAGACTCCATTTTATGGTGGAGGGAAAGGGGATAAGATTACAATGCTTCTTCCTAAATCTGCACAGAGCATGCATGAAGACCTCAAGGAGATTAGGAGGGAAACAGATGAAGAATCCCCAAGAGGGTTTGATCCTAAAGCAAACTCTAGATTTGTACCTAGTGGGTGTGAGCATTCAGCCACACACTATGAGGATCAGCGCAGTCATAGTCCCAGCAGCCCCATAAGGGAGGTGGAAGAAAAAGAAGAAGTGGCCAAAGAGGAAAGGCAGCATGGTAGATCTTATCTATCACATTTTGATGGTTCACTTGCAGGTTCAGCCAAAGCTTGGGTGGAGGAACTAGACACCTTTTTGCAGCAGCACCAAATTCCGGAAAATCAAGTTACCAGAGTTGCAGCGCTACATATGAGAGGTAATGCCTATGCTTGGTGGATCTTTGAATCCTTTTCTTTGAAGAACAATGACATTGCATATTATGAAAATTTCACTAAGGCATTAGTGAAGGGATTTGATGGGAGGATTCTTGAGACACACATGATGGGTTTGCACAAAGAAGACCAAACAAAACCCTTGCATGAAAACGCAATGCCTCTTCAGAAAACAATGGAGGAGGCCAAAAATCTAAACCAAAACTTGTTGGAGAAGGAACTTTCATCTCACATCCTGGAGCAAGGGAGAATGGGGATCTCTTTTCCAAAGGAGGATCCAATCATTGAGAGGTTGCCCACTCATGTTGCAGATATTGAGGGCAACAGCGTTGTTAGATCTGGAGTTGATCTAGCACCTCATGCAGAGGGAAGAGGAGCTCTTGCTCCACATAGAGGGATGCTTGCATCTTTGCAAGGAAGTCCCGAGGATCTCATGTATGGAGATCAAGGCACATCTCATGTTTTATCTGTGCCATTGTTGAGGAGGTGTGGAACCTTGGAAACACAAGGAGGAAGTAGGGAGAAAGCCCAGCATCATGAGATGAGGAGTACACATCCCTATTCATCTATGGAGGTTGATGCACTTGAGAAGGTGATTGGATTGCGCAGTGGAAGCATGGAGGGTTATCTCCATTCATCTATTCAGTCATCTCTTGATAATGATGTCTCATTGCATGGAGACATTTTGCAGGAAGATCCTCAAGATCTCATGTGTGGAGATCAAGGCACCATTCATGTGCCATTATTGGAGAGGTGTAAAACCATGGAGTCACAAGGAGGAGATGGGGAGAAGAACCAGCAGCATGAGTTGAGGATTACTCACCCATATCCATTTTTGGAGGTTATTTCACCAAGGAGGGAGGTTGTATTACGCATTCAGGGCATGGACATAAGTGTTCATCCATATGTTCAGTCTTCTCTTGATGGAGATGTCTCACCACATGGAGGCATTTCACCCAGGGAGCCACTAGTTCAGAAAAAGAGGGTGGTTTCTTCACACTTGGAGGCACCACTCATTGACTCTATAGAGGTGGGAGCCTTGGGAGAGCTTGAGACAGCAGTGGGAGTTTTGGATAGACTCATGATGGAGGGATACATTTCCTCAACCTCATCTACACCTACTCTCATTATGGATTATGTGTTGTGGCAGAAGCATCATAAGAAGGATAGCAACCTTCCTATTTTTGACTTGGGCATAGGAGATTTCAAGGAGGAGGACAGCCATATGATAGATGTTCTTCATGAGGAACTACCTGCATTGTCATTATGGAGGATAGATATGCATTGGAACTTCTGGCTATTGGTGGGATATTCCAATGATTCTTTCACATGTAGGACATCTGATGATCAGCATAGGAGGAGATGCACCAGCCATATGGAGATGGGGGAATCAGCATAGCCACCCCTTTTTCCTGTATGGATGAGAGGAGATTCATCTATGAGTCCCTCAATTGATATGAGAAAAGAACATGCTAAGGGTGTACATTGTTTCTCACATGATCATTTGTATGATATATGTATGCATCCCTTAACCATACATATGCAAGAGAATGATCCAAGGAGGACCATACATTTTTCTAGACCTCATGGTTTAGTGGGGGCCATAAGCATGGCTAATGGCCATTATCTTGGAGGACTTGGGGAGGATGGAGATCATGGAGGACATGCTCAATTTTCAGCAGATGTCATTTACCTTCCCCAAGCTTGTGAGGAGATTGATGCAACACACCAGTGGTTGAGTAGCCACAATTTTTATCAGTCTCTATGGCAGTGAAGCACTAAGCTGCGGTGGTTTCACTTGAGGGACCATTGTCCTTCTCATTTGTTACACATGGCAGCAAGCATGATGCTCCTATTTTCTCCCTATGATTCTATTGTTCATGCCTTTATGAGGGGCAGGATTGAGAAGGAGACACATAGGATGGATGTGTCCATTGAGGGAGGAGTCCCTCACATCTTTTGCATTGCATGTTTTGATGGGAACATGAGAAATGGTATGGCCACTACAACAAAAACAATGTTTTATTATGGGGTGAGCCATATGATGGGTATGAAAACATATGAGGATGATTCCCGACTCATCACATATGGAGATGTTCGGGACAGCATGTCTTACAGCATTGGGGAAGAGACCTTGGGAGGTCCAGCCTTCTTCTTGCCACTTGATGGCAACATTATTGCAGCCCAGGATCAACAAACACTCTACACTTATCTTAAGTGGAGAGATGGAAAGTGTGGGGTAGACTATATGGTCTACCATGTGTAGATTACCAGCCCACCTTCTTTGTCAGAGCCAAAGGTGGATGACAGTTTTCCTGAGTTTCCTAGTTGGGAGGTGACTCAATTTGCATGGCACATAGCTTGGGGATGGATGGACCATATGGGGGGATAAAATTCCCATTAGATTTCAGACTCCATTCCTCAAAGAGGGACCTCTAGACACCACTTGCTATCCTCTTGAGCATTATACCTTACATGATGATGGCTTGACAGCTACTTGCATGCTAAGGAGGAGCATTGTGGAGGATTGTATTGATGAGATAGCATCACTGCACTTGGACGAGATCATCATACAGGGATGCTACAGGCATAGGAGAAGAAGACACAGTCTATCCTTTCACTTGCTTGAGGGCAAGCAATCTTTTGGAGGGGAGGACTCTAATGTTCCAAATTTTTACAAATAAATTGGAACATTAATTTTTGCTCATATTATCTATCAGATAAATAAAATGGGTAAGGAGACCCATTTGCATAAATAAAATTCCACATGAAGTGAGAAGGGATCCATGGAGTGGCCATTTTTGCACCTCCTAGTGTGAAAAGGGGGCAAACACATGAGGATGAGGCCATGTTGACCAAGTCAATAGCGCAGCACAAGAGGGTGTAGCTTGCTTGGGAAGACGAAGCAGTTAGAGAGGGAAGAAGATCCCTTGTGGGAGAAACCCTAATTGGGTGGGGTCCATGGCATAGAGGCATCATTTTGCATTTAAGGAGGATGAGGCAGCCATAGAGAGAATTATTAAATATTTGGACTTAGAGTCTATTTGTAATCCCCAACTGTTCCGCTGAATTGCAGTGCCTTTGGCACGAGGGATTCCCGTTTAGGAGTTCCTCTCCTCTCTTGAGTAGCTCAAGGGGGATTTCTCTTAATTTATCCATATTCAGGCATTTGGCCATAGCCACTTCTTCATCTACAGCACAGTCACTAGGTTGTGTTGCAGGTGTTGCTGTGGAGGAGATTCCACAATATCAGTCCTTGTATCATTTCTCATAGGAATTAGTCCCTATTCTTTGGGAGGATCAACAAGGAGGGTTTCTAGAGCTGATTTTCATATTTTGGAAGGAGGCCAAGCTTATTCCACCTTCATCAGCACAGTACCTTCCATAGACTACGTAATCTCAGAGTTTGTCTACAATGGGGGTTTGCTCCATCATTTTGGAGGAACAGATTTCTTGTGCTGGGATCAGCCTTGCACTTAAGGAATCCATTGGAGGAGGTTGTTTCAGTTTGAAGGCCATATTCATTCTCCTCCTTCTATTGTATATTTTGAGTTGCTGCTGCTACCCAGCAACTCCGACATTATTGTATTTCCATATTTTGTACATATATTATAGTAAATACTTTAGAGGATTGTTATAGTGTTGTTTTCAGGGGTTGAGAGCTTGCTCCCCCTCATTTCTTGAGATATTATTGTAATATCATTTCATTACCATTTTACATGTGCAGTGTCTCCATTTGACTACGTAGTCATAGATAGGGTTCACTTATGTAGTTGTGTTTATCTCATAATTATTGTATTTTTTCCTTGAGGGTTGGCATTGTTCATCTTGAGCATCATTTCCCTCAATATTTTGTATACATTTGCAGTTTCTACTATTATAATAAGATGGATATGAGTTCTCCAACATTTTCTGAAGTTTGAGCAAGTTACTCTTCATGCTTATGTTTTGCATATTGCTGTGGCTCATTCCCTTGAGCAAGATCTTCCTGAGGAAGAAATATTTGCATAGCTATAGGCAGAGTTTGAGGAAGGGCCAGATAGCCTCCGGTTCTCATCCTCTCTTTAGAGGTGAAATAACTGGTAAAATCCCTCTCAGTCCATCTCTGACATAGGCTTGTTCATATTTCTTACAAAGGAACATTTCAGTGGTGAAAAAGCTACTGATTTCCATTTCGGAACATTACAGGTTGTCATTGAAATAGATCATTTTTCTCATATGATATAATACAAATAGAGGAGGGTTTTTTACTAGCTGGGTTCCCTAGTAAAAATAACATTCTTGTGATTGAATGATTGCATGTGTTTCTATTGTTAGTTTTCCTTCCACATAATTTAGTAGAATAAATTTGTCTTTATTGATTTAAGTTTGATTTCATTAGAAACTACAAATTTCAAGTTATTTCTACAAGGCGTGACCATGTTGTTGCATAAGATTGACATCATCTCATAATTTTATACATGTTATTTTCAATATAATATTTTATTTTTGTCTCTATATTCATTGATGAAAACATTCAATACTAGACACTAGAATTTATAGTTGGGTCATACCCTCAAAGGAGTGCATGAAGTCATTATTATTTTCATTCATTATTGCACAAATACTATCCAAATCATCATTATTATGGATATTTAAAACAACATGCATACCTTGTCCCCAATCATATGAACACTATGTAAGAACCTTTATCTATATTTTTTCCTTGAGGGTTGGTATGCCATGAAAATAGAAAATGTTTTCTTTAGGTAGACAACTATCTATATTGTGGAGTATCGTTTGCCTCTTGGTTGATTTGATGATAAAGGAAAAAAGAAAATTATATTGTTATTTTTTTTCTTTGATCATTGGACAATACATGAAATGAAGATTTGTAGGTCCATAAAAGATACAAAACATTTCATGAACATTGTTGAAAGTGTTGGATCATTATTTTTTGTCCTCACATAACACTTATAATTGCATTATTTATTGACAACCCTAGTTTTGGTATTAATTAAAAGTACCATTCTAAGTCCCTCCCAGATTTTTATTCTCGTGATGTCTACATGTTTTCCTAGTCAAGAGCAATAAAAAATTTTGAACACAATGTGGGATGTTGTCCTTATAGTTGAAGTTGTGAGAATGTATTAAATTAAGGTAGTCAATTTGGGTGTGTGTGAGATATTATTTTTAGAGTTTCCTCTACTAAAAATACTAAACATGTTTTGGTAGTAGAAATGATTATGCTAGAGTATGCATACATATGTGTGGTTTTCCTTTGAGAATGCAGAGTAATTCACATAAAATATATTGAAAAACCTAAGAACACAAGAGAAAAGAAAGATAAACCCTATGAAATATATCTTTGATAATAGAAGATAGAGAGCTATTCTCACTTGCCTCTTCAAGGGGGAAAATCCAAGAGAAATTATCAAAATAAAATAACATTTTTTTGCAAAAATAGCATCATTGTATTCAAGGTTGAAGGTGATGAAATTATTAAAGAATCATTATCTATTTTGGGGTGGCATTTGTTGGTTGCATGTATTTCCACTGATTCAATACTTCTTTGATCATGTGATAGTGCAAATAATGCTCTCTGGGAATGTGGGGCCACGATATGATACAATGTGAGTGGGTATACCATGTTTCTTAAATATATGATCCATGAAGGCTTGTGTCATTGAGAAAGGAGTGGAAACAAGGATGAGGTACTAGGGCACAAAAAGGAGCATCTTTTGAAATATCATCAACCACAACCATGGTGTCTAATTTTTTGCATGCCTTTTGGAGTCCCATTGAAAAATCCATTTAAATTCCTATCCAAATATGTGTTGGGGTTGGTATTGGTTTCAATTCCCATGGTATCTTGGCTATCTCTCCCTTTTTTCTTTGGAAAGCATCACAAGATGTTACAAAATCCTAGTTCGCACAATGGTACTCGGCCCAATATGTTAAGGTAGTAAATAAAGAGGATAATTTGTATCCTTGTTCATGTTATTCGACTACTAGGATACTAGAGAGTTATCTCCCCAGGTGTTTTCCTTTGTGTACTATAACAACAATATGGTCCATTAACTTATTGAAAGTGAGTTTCAGGTATACCTAAGGGGCTTCATATATACCTAAAGGTACAGAAAGTGAAATTATATCTCTAAGTATTATCTAATGTGGTACTACTTAAAGGGGTACTAAAAAAGGTTACAAGGGTTTTCAACAATGTGATTCTAGTTTTGAGACTTTTGTGGTGTGAGATTGCATTATTGATTAAAGGATCCACAATTGATGCATGTATTGTTCCCCTAGTACAATTTTACCTGCTAAACAAGAGATCATTGTGTAAGTTAAATACACTAGAACATGTCTAAAAAAAATGAGCTTTCTAACCTAAGAAATTTTTCTTAAAATAAAGAGAAAATAACTTGTGCAAGATAGGGCTTGAGGCCAAAAATGTAAAATAATCACAACTTCTACTATATTTCTCATAATGGATTTTATTACCAAAATTATTAAATTACACAACCTCTATGGAACTAATGGCATTGGTTTGATTGAAATATGTGCTCTTTATCAAAATATATTCCATCTACAAAATTCATGGACTTCCTAAAAAACCATAGAAATTTTGTTGATTTTAAATTGCAAATAAGTTCACTTGCCATACTATATTTTAGGCATTTTATTTTAATTGGGTATTTTTTTTTAAATAATTTTGTCTTAAAATTTAACTCTTTAGATTCTACACAAAATGTTTCATAAATCTACATAATTGGTGCCATGCTTTTTTACCATCAATAATCAACAAAAAGAAAGAAAAGAAAATTTATCCCACTTCATGCCCAAGAAAGATCTCGAATACTAGTTGTAATGTAATTCACATAAAATATAGTGCCAAACCTAAGAAGAAAATATAAGAGAGAGATAAGCCCTAAGAAAAATCTCTTTGATAATAAAAGGGGGATACCTCTAAGATAAATGCTCCAAATTAAATAACAACTATTGAAAAAAAAGTGCATAACCTTCTGCACTATATATAGTTATCCATTGAGAATATTATCTACTTATGGACCCTTTATAATGAGGGTTGACCAACCACTTTGAGACTTACTAATAAAAGAACCATTTTTACAAAAAACAAATATTAAGTAAATATTTAATGGGCCTCAGTCAAGGAAGGTGGCATTATATATTAATAAAGTATCTTAAGGTAGGACCTTGATAGATAACCAAGTGTTCCTTTGATGCAAGTAATAAATGATGCTTGTGAATATTGCATCCCTATGAATTATGTAAAAATCAATAATTATGTGTTGTATTTGGTCAACACAGTTGTTGATATATTAATCATGGGGAAACAAGATGTGAATTTCCATCCTATAGAGGGAATCCTTAATTTAATGACTATTTTTACAATGGTGGTATAACATTTCTTAGGGTTTCCAAATAGATATTTTTGCAACATATTGTTGCAAGGTAAATTGAAGACCTAAAGTCAAATAATTTATGGGAACTAAAGAGTTGAATGATCCATCGAATGACCTGCATATTTTTTTCAAACCTTACTCGTAAATGGTAGTGCACATACCTTGAAATATGATACAAATAGCTAATGGGGAGTAGTATGGCTGCAAACATTAAATCTGTTAATCCTCGAAAAAAAATTCTTCATTGCATTTAAATCCTTCTCTTAATATACAATCATATTTGTTTAAAGACTTACTTAGTTTGCAATGGATGTTGATGAGCATGGAGGTACTCATTAATGGTGAATTGGACCATTTCAATCCATCCTCATCAACAGTGAATTAGACCATTTCAATCCATTTTTAGAAACTAATATGTTTGTTGATTGAATGTGATGGGTGCATATTCAATCTATTCCACGAGTGAATAACATTTTCACAAATGGTTCTCATGAAATTTGTGAGTATGAATTATTTCATCTAGCTGGCTAATTGTGTAGGATTGAATAAATATTTGATCAAAGAAATATGTAAGTGACTTTTTGTTGAGATTGGATACATAAGACAAGATAAGTGATATGTAACTCATACCAGTTCGGTTGTGCCATGAATATGAGTCTAATTGTACTATAATTGGCAATATGAAACTACATGAAATACTAAGTGGGTATGAAACCAATTCCTTCTTTATATCTAGTGAATGGAAAGGAAATAATTATGGCAATAAACACATGCAATGTAGAAAGAGGAGTCTTTGTACCTAAGGATGTATTGACTTCTTCTTGAGACTATGCTTGGTCTAATAAATTATAAATTAAATTCTCAATAATTATGCCCAAATATTCTTATGCAATAAAATATCTATGAGATTATATTAAACATATCATGAATCATGTGTTGAGATAAAATCATAAAAATATTCACCTTCTCAAATAGCAGGCCACGATCTAGGTGATCTGGTTAGTAGCATAGATGTTATTTTTCAACAAATTTCCATTATTTTTCCTAGCATTGATGGTGCTTTACTCCTCATTCAAGAGTGGAAGGAGAAGAATACGAGGTGTGAAGGTAATGGGTTGTTTATTTACCACTCATTGTTGGAATGCAAACTCATACATTATTGCAAACAACATGATTTTGGCAATGCAGCCAACAATTTGTGTTATGGTGGTATATAGTAAGGAAATATAAACATATCAGTGAACATGCCTAACTACATAATATAGTATCAATCCTTTGCTAGCTATGAAACACACATAGCTAGCAAACTTATCTTTACCTATCTTCCTATTATTATGCCAAGAGGAACTCTACAACCTAGTAATGGGGGAGATGTTGTACTAACGTGTTAGATGAAACATTAGATCAAATAATAATAATACTAATAATAAAACATGATGTTGACTCAATTAAGAAAGTAATAAAAATAATAAATCGATTCAGTTTAATTTATTATATTGTAATTCTATTTTTATTAATAAAATTACAAGCAATTATTTTGAAAAAAAAAATCTTAATGTGCATGTCACGTTAAAATAAATTTAATTAATTAAAATGTAATTAGAAATAAGAATCTCTCTCTCTCTCTCTCTCTCTCTCTATATATATATATATATATATGGCATAAAAGTAAAAATTAGTCTTAATATCGATTCACCCTCCCCCTCTCTCAGTATTAACATTGTTTCCAACATATTTCACATATATATATGTGTGTGTGTGTGTGTGTGTGTGTGAATTATGTTGGAAACAATATTAATACTGGGGGGGGGGGAGTGGGGGGGATGGTGAATCAATATTAAGGATAATTTTTAATTTTATGCCAATTTATAATTTCATTATAGGCTTGGAAATCATTAATGTGACTGCCAATATCATATCATGTAGCAGCAATATAAAATAGTACATGAATGCACACACCATGAGTAACATACACATAAGACACAAAGGTTTAATATGGAAACCCTTCCGAGAGAAAAACCACCAAATATTATTTGTTTTATGATGTAAATATGAGCTCCTACTCTATTACATCAAATATTTTGAGAGCCACCACTCATAGGAAGCATAAAATCTCTTAGATTGTTTGCTAGCACCCAATAGCAGGAAGTACTAACTCCCTTCTATTATAGAAACCTGGCCAACTTACTAGAAGCACCGAATTCCTGAATTTGCACCCACCAACTTGAAACTTCATGGAGTTATGCAATAATGAACTTGTAGGAGGCACCAACCCCCAATTTCTCTTCAAATATCCACTAAGATGGAGGCTCCAACTCCTTTTTTGTGGGCGATAACCCACACTCCATAAGGAAATCACTTCTCATTGTTCTTAGCACTCACTCTGCCTTGTCTCAACTTTGTGTTCATCACTTTATCCATTAGTTCTCATCAACATAGACTCATCTTTATCCTCACTTTTTCCACTCTATAACAACTCCTTGTTTTTTTCTCTTGGCCCACATACAATCAACACTCAACATCTCACTATTCTCTCATGTTTTGCAACATACACAACTCCACATTTTTCTCAACCCTCATGCATTCATCACATTCTTCTCTCGACCTTCTCTTCTGCATAGCCACACTCAGTCTCTCACAAAAACACACACAAAGCTCTCCACACAACTCTCAACAATGTTGATTTACCCACGTCTAACTTTGTGTTCCTTTGTTTTGTTCCTCTTATACATAGGGAATGATGTTGACCACTCTGTCATCCACACTGCTCAAGACTGTACTCTCAGCATCGCTCATTTAGCCTAGGACATGACTACGTATTCAATCTCATAACTACATTATGGCTTGTTGGTCTATATCTTCATGATTATGTAATGTTAGACCTCCCTTGACAGGAATATCAAAGTGGCTTCATTAATCAACTAATATAATTAGGCATGGACTCTGTTGAAATTTTTAAGCCATACAAGGCTCGAGGTGTGCATCAACATGGTTCTTTGTGTTATGGTATGATCACAGTACTCCTAGACCCATTTTCGCATTTACATTTTTGTGGCCCATGAGAGGAACTCGGGTTTGACTTATTTAGATTAATCCTGGCACTCCATTAATTTTCTCTACAGATCGTCATCCTCACTATTTCAGTCTCCTAGAACTAGGAACTCTTCCTTATCACTACTTTTTCCATTTATACCAATTCTCAAATCTAGTTTTCAACATGTTTATGCCTTGTGAGCAACACAAAATTCTTTATTTTAAGTACCAAGGCCAAAAACTTTTAAAACAAGAACGACGCACAAAACCATCACTAAACTTCTTGTCGGACCCCCTTTGTGCTATAGCCTCGAGGGCTTGATAAAAATGCACTAATCCTTGTATGCCTACAGTCACTAAACATGCAGAAGACCAACTCTTGGGATTTACCTTATCCCCCATATTTATTTCCCCAAGAAAAAACAAATATTGGCCTTTCAAACCTTTTGGGGTCATTACTTTGGGCATACATTCCACTAGGGTCCACCACATTTTCGTTGCACAGTTCCTGATTGGTCTTCCTATAGCCACCTTGTATGCCATCGTTTCTTGATTCTTATTCACCTTGGGGAATTAGAAATATGCCATAATGAAACCTCTCCGGGAGTGAATTCCATGATTACGTGTCCTAGTGAGACCACGCGTTGTACAACAAATTGTCAGGATTACATGTATCTACAACTCTCATTGCACCACTAAAGCATATCCCCTCACATCACTAGGCCTTGCTTAGATCACACAATCGTGTCCCAACACTGAGTCACCCTAGGCTTTAAATTATGCTCTGTAGTGAAAAATTCTAGGGAGTAGCCTACGATAATGTGTATCTTAGTGATCCCCTTTATCCAAACTCGTTCCAATCACAAACCACCCATGATGATATATAACTTCCACCATAAAGCCACTGTTTATCAATGTTGAGTCACCTAGAAATTTCTACATGTGTTGCACCAAAAACTCCTGGGGTGTAACCGTCGAGGTTGTGTGTCTAGATGACATTATGCTTATGTAATAAACACCATGTGGTGCCTCCCAGGTGGTGACACTGCATGGTGCTTCTTGGGTGGTGACACGTGTCACTTATATTTGGCCCACTTGGTCACCTAAAAATTCCAAAAACACATGCCATGTGTCACATGCCTAAAGTGTCACATCACCCTATGTTGACTTCATCAGTTCCTGTGGCTTCCCACTTGTCCTTCTATTATTGGTCCACGTTGTCGCTAGTACCGAGAAAAGGGAGGGGTCCAAGCCTTTGCTTTTGCGTTGATTTCCTTTGTAAATTCATAAGGCTAAGAGATGGATTTTTTTCATTAAACACCTCCACCAATTCTCTATTCGCCAACTCGCCCTAGTGCCTCGTCACCCTAGCACTCTGCTCCTACACCAACCTTTGTAATATCGAGGGTTGGCTTTTTGAGGTGATGTGTCCCTGAGGGTTCTCCTTGCTTCCATTATGCCTTGATCTTATTGGTTCCCTTTGCCACCTTTACCACCAGCAAAATTTGGATCCTTGTCATCCTGGAACTATACCCTTGTGAAAAATTTGTAACCTTCGGGGTTTGCCTGTCGATATTACATGGTTGTGGGGACCTCCTTCCACCAACCATTGCTCGTACCTGCTACCAATGTTCTTTGCCACATCTTGCCAAAGCCTTTTCATCCTGAAACTGCAAGTTTGTGCCAAGCTTGTAATTTTCGAGGAAGAACTCTTGGGGTTGCGTGTCCCAGGAAGGACCTATGTTGTACCTCCTAAGCTTGAATACGATTAATCCTTATTCCATTTATACTCAAGAGCCACATTTATGCTGACTGGACTATTAGGACCCATGGCCAGGTCACTAAGTTTGACTTTTGGCTTGATAAATTTGAATATCCATAACTTTTTATCCTGGATGTATTTTTTATACTTTAGCATACCATTAGAAAGATATTTTTGAGCATTGTCCAACTATGCCATGTCCAATGGAATCTGAACAAATATTCTAAGGGAAAGCAAATCTTCAAAGAATGGGAATCCCAACCATCATTGTTATAAGATTTATAACTTCTTTAATTGACTTGCTATTATGATGTCTCTCTACTAAAGACTGCAAGAAGACTCCCCTTGAGCTTAGAAATCCATGCACATAAATTCCAAAGACACTATGATGCTATCTTAGTTGACATCAATGCCAACATACTTGATGCCACCTGCCATCCTAACAATGCCAACTGTCTTACAAAATATATATATATATATATATAATATAAATAGTATCTATAAATTAAGATCTATATTACCATATCAATAAAATAATTACTCATATTTATAACCATTATACTCCGTATGTTCACATTTCAATTTAATTAATAACCATACAATCTCTCTCTATCTCTCTCTCTCTCTCTCTCTCTCTCTCTCTATATATATATATATATATATATATATATATATCCCTTTTCCGAATAGTTTTTCAAGACAATTTTGTCCAAAATCATGTAGATATTTTTAAAAATCATAAGTTGTTTAATCTACAAAGATCGAGTTTCTAAAGGGTTGTTTAGGGTGCTTAATCCACTTATGCATTAAAAAGTTTTAAACAATAAAAAATCACAACATTACTAAAAATTGTATTACTAGTTTCTGTCCAAAAAACTGTTCCATTTATTGGTTAGATTACGTGTGCGCCTGCGCCCACATATGAAATATAATTATAGAAATATGAGTCGTTACTATAATTTATATAGTAAAATAGATCTTAATTTATAGCTACTAGGTGCTATGCATATCACATTAAATTTTAAGCCAAACACATATATATGTAATTGTATATATTATAAATATTTATAAAATTAAAAATAAGAATATTTCTATACCCAGAGATATGAAATTTATATAAATATAAATAATATGATTAAGAGCCAACATAGATCCATCTTAATTCTGGATCTACCAATCACCAAGAGGAGTCAAATCTTGAGGTGAAACCATTTTCTCAAGTTTTGCATTCAAAAATAGGTTTTCATCTTGAGAGATTTGATCCCACTTGGTGCTTGGTAGATCTGAAGTTAAGATGGATCTATGTTGGTCTTTAGGTACACAACAAACTAACACCTAAAAAATATGCATGCTAAGAAGAAAAAAAAATGTAAAGAAAATTCAAATAAATTGAAAATTATTCTATAAGTGTAGTAAGGATTGACCTATAAGGAACATTTTCACATGATCACAAATATTTGTTGGTTTTCAAATAGTTGACAAAGAACTCTTTCTTGAGCTAGTTATAGGGAAATAGATACAAATATCTCATTTAATTCCCCTTTACTTATATAATCATGTATATAAAACTAATTTATATTTGCAACTCATGCCACTTTGGTACAAAAGTAACCCCAAGGTAGAGTAATAATATCGAAATTACATTATTTTATAAGAGTTATAACCATTTGATTCATTTAATCATCATCCAAGAAAAAATAATCAACAATCAATTGCATTTAGTGTGATGCAATTAAATATATACATAAAGTAGGGTGAATCCAAGAAGATGTGTTCAACTATCTAATGATATGTAGTGATGAAAATTAGAGATTCACATAACTGAAGCCCCCAAAACTCATACACGTCTTGTAAATTTGGATATCCAACTAAAAAAAATTGTTAAAATTGTGTTATCTTTCTCACAACATTTGTTTCAAAAAATAAAAATGTCATTTAATGTGTCAAATTTACATTTAATTATATATTTGTCCTTGTAATTTTTTAGAAAATTTGAAAATAATTTTGTTCTAAAAAACTAATTAAGTGTTCAATGTATAATATTACTAGATGGGGATAACCAATAAGATATAACCTTCCAATATTTATCTTAGGAGGTTACAACAATGTTACCCTATACCATCTACCACAACATACTAGATTCAGAGCTGGAGATAGTAAGAGTGCTTCAAAGTTACCCTTTAGCTAGAGTTGGAGATGAATAAAGCTAGTGTTATTTCTCTATGCACCAAATTCAGTGTTGGACAAAGTGACCAAGTGAGATGTTGGTATCAACTTCCTATCCTATTATATTTTCTTTAAGGAAGAACTTAGTTTATCCCACATTTTCTAATTATTTTTTAAAATTATATTTTTTTGGTATTTTTTGAAGTTGACAAATTAATTTTTGAATCACATTTACACGTATTTGCATTCCCAATATTTTTTTTCCTATTTATGTAAAATAATAAATTAAAAAGAAATATACTTTTAAAAATAAAATATCAATAGTATCCCACACAATTCTTATATTCTTTTGGTTGTGTAATATTCTACCGATTTTTCTCTAGGCACCTTCATAATTGTGGAATAAGAATTTAAGTATAAGCTTTAGAAGAAACTAAATAAAAATATAATATAAAATTGTAAGTATGAAAATGATATGTCGTTTGATAGCGTATTCAATGATTAAAACATTGGTATTAAGTTCAAACTGAAATGTAATATATGAAGGGATTTCGTCCCCCTAAAAGCTACAATTACAAAATGTGGAAAATATTTTCAATGTTTAAATCCTAGATTGAGCATTATCCATCAATCAAGGGTTTATTAAAATATCAATCTAGTGATTATGATATAATTTAGAAGTACCTCAATCAAGGGCCTATTAAAACCTCAATGAAGGTATAGACCTTATCCAGGTGGATATTGGTGGCCACCCACCTATTCCACTTGTTTCTTCTAGTTTTTTAGTTTCCTTAATTGTAGCACAATTTACTGTTTTTAGCTTTTTTTCGGGTCCAGAACTTCCAGAGCCGTTTTGAGGCCCTAAACGACATTTTTTGGAAAAAGATGGAGCCAAATGGGAGATCCTTTGGTGTTTCTCACATTAAAATTTGTAGTCCTCGGATATATATATATATTTCTAACGAGGTATTATGTGTGTCAAACATAGATCATATGCCAAAGTTACGTCCCCAGGAAGATTGATGTACCAATTTACCCAAACAGGGCCCATAGTTTTGGGACTTCATCTCCTAGGGTTAGGTTTTTGGATGTTTAGGGTTATCCATTATTTATCAATAATAAATAGGCCCTCAAGCCTCATTCTAACATAGTTCAGAGGCTTGTAGCCGCCACATCTCTTCTCAAAGATAAGCTACTAGCACCCTAGCTAGTTTATTTCCATTATGTCTGTAAGCATATTTCAGTTATTTTTTATTAATGAAATGAAGTTTTATTTCTGCTACTTCTCTTATTTTATGTGTATTTTTGTATTTCATTGTGTTCCTGCATAAATCTGGATGAGTGGTATTAGAGCAGTTTTCTCTTTCTCGATCCTTCTTTGCATGTCCCCAACAAGTTCGGGGTATAAGGAGTTAGGGCTCGATATGTTTAAACCTTTGTAAGATTAGCCTCGCATACCCTGACGACTGCCCATGTGGGAAGAAAAAAATATGAGGGAGCAGGAGATATTATCAAAATATTGCTCGAGGTGGCCCTCGATAAACAAAGCAACGCGATGATGGATAAATTTTCCCAGATCCTTCAACGGCTACCCACCGACAATGCATCTACATCCAGCAGTCACTCTGGAGGCGCCACTCCTTTTAAGGTACATTTAAACTTTGAAATTCCCATATTTGAGGGCCAAATAGATGAAAACACCGTAGATAAATGGTTGAATCTATTATAAGGATATTTCTTAGTTCATGACTTTTCCAACCGGGAGGATTATTTTTCCACTCCTCAAAGTCGTCCCCCATGTCAAGGAATAGTGGGAAACCTACTGTGAGAAAAAGGACGAGGGGGGACCCTCTTTGTTCTTGGTTGTACCTACTTGTAATTCTTTCATAGATGCCATCAAGGAACAATATTACCCCATGGGAGCTAAGAGGACAAGTACATACAATGGACTACACTGCAGTAGTAAAGGGATCAAGATGTGCATGAGCTGATGAATACGTTCCATACCCTGCACATAAAGCTGGGTATCAAATATTCAGAGAATAATTTGGTGCTGAAGTACCGCAGTTGTATACACAGATACATTAAGGAGGAAATGGAGTTCTTGACATCTCCTCTCTTGGTACGACATACCGGTATGCTTCCAAAATTGAGCATAAATTCAAACAGAAGAAGTGATACTTTGGATCTGCAAATAAAAAGCAGGGGAAAGGTGCCCCAAAACCACATAAAAAAGGACAGAGCCAAGGCATGGTGGCCCATGACAACCTACCAAATACGCAAGAAAAGAATGACACTGCGAAGCCAAAGAAGGACATGGGAAAGTGGTGTGAGTTCCATAAGAGCTCAATTCACAACACAAGTGAGATTCGGGCCGAGCAGTCACTGGCAGCCAAGATGAAGGCTTCTGAATCAGATTCATGCTCTGACTATGAATCAAAACCTGACAAGGGGAATGAAAAAAGGAATAATATTATCGGTGCAGAGCCCAATGCCACCGTTGCCACCACGAAGATCCAGAAGGAGGAATCAGAAGATCTAGAGGAGGAGGAGCATCTCTTCCACTCCCAGATGTGGGTAAAGGGTTCCCCACTACAGTTCATTGTCGATGGTGGGAGCCAAAAGAACCTCATTTCAACATATTTCGTGAAGCAGTTGGGCTTGCTGACCACAACACACCCACAACCGTACACCATCGAGTGGCTTCACCAAGGACGGGATCTCCACGTCAGCCAATAGTGTCGCCTTCCCTATAGCATCAATCCCTTCACGGATGAGGTACTATGTGACATTTCTCCTCTTGATGTTTTTGATGTATTATTAGGCCAACCATACTTGTGGAAGCGACATGATGTGTATGAGTCTTGACCTCGCAATGTTATTTTTACTTTGGGTAATAACCTGTATAGGATACCAGAGGTACCACCGCCTGCCGCTATCTCTTTGGTTACTGCAAAACAATGCAGTAAGCTCATTTCCAAAACTGGGAAATTTTTTTCCTGATGATCAGCCCTCGAGGAAAGAAGATTATTATGGACACGACCTCTAGAGAGGTCTCCTCTGCACGGCAACAACAAATGAACAAGGTCGTGGAGGAGTACGGGGATATCTTCACCTCACCCGTAGGGGTGCCTCTACACTGTCAGGTCAAGCACCCCATCGATCTAACCCTAGGTGTGATGCTACCAAATGGACCGATCTATCAGTGCTCTATTCTGTAGAATGATGAAATCAAGAGGCAAATTTTGGAGCTGTTGTAGAAAGGTCACATCTGGCCGAGTTCATCGCCCTATGGGAGCTCGATCATGTTGGTGCAGAAGAAGGATGGGACTTGGAGATTATATATTGACTATCAAGCGTTGAACGAGATCATTGTCCTGAATAGGTACCTGATCCCATCAATTGATGACCTTCTGGAACAACTCAAAGGGGTGAAATATTTTAGCAAGATTGACTTTAAGTCTAGGTATCACCAGGTACCAAACGAACCCTCCGATGTGTGGAAGACTACCTTCAAAGCCAAGGAGGGCATTTTCAGCCAGACTTGGGAAGAGCACCTCCACCACATCCGACAGGTCCTCCAAATACTGGGACAACACAAGTTGTGTGCCAATTTAGAGAAGTGAACTTTTGGCATGACCGAGGTTCAGTATCTAGGATACATTATTGGTAAGTGAGGAGTACAGGTGGATCCAACCAAGATGCAAGTCATTCGAGATTGGCCAGCCCCAACCACTCTAACAAAGCTTCACATCTTTCTATGTCTTGCTAATTTCTACCACAGGTTTGTGTTGGGATTCTCTCATATCACTTGGACCTTGAGTCAAGTCACTAATGGAGGAGAAAAATAAAATATATTTTGGTCAGAATCTCAACCGAAGACATTTGTAGAATTGAAACATCGCCTCTACTCTGCCCTAATGTTCACATTACCAGACTTGCAACAACCATTTGAGATCGAGACAGATGCCTTTGACTATGCTATGGGGTAGTTATTACTCAACATGGGAATCTAGTGGCATATCATAGTGAGACATTGTTCGACACAGTATGCAAGTATCATACTTATGACAAATAAATTTATTCCATTGTGTAGGTGTGCCAAAAATGGAAGCATCACATTTTGGGGAAGGAAACAGTCATCCACACATACCACCGACTCCTGCAGTTCATACAAACACAAGGTAAGTTGCAGAATGATCGCCATCAGAAGTGGTCCACATATCTGCAACATTTTCATTTGAACATCAAGTACAATAAGGGTAGCACCAATAATGTTTCAAAATGCCTCAGCCGACCATCGATCTTGGTGCTAACCACCATTCGCAACTCTTGTAGGCACGAGACTTCTAATTGGTTGCTTCTCTACAAGAGTGATCCAGAATTTGACCACCCCTACAAGACACTCTTTAAGGGTATGGAAGTTCCAAATTTTCACCTCTAGGATGCACTGCTATGTCACCTGGGACACCTTTGTGTTCCTTCAAGCGAGCGTACTAAGATGATTTGGTAAGTGCACTACAATCGGGTTTTTGGGCATTTCGGGGTTGAGAAAACAGTGGCAGTACTATAGAAGTATTTATATTGGTTGAACCTTTGACAAGATGTCGGGAAGTACATCAGATCCTGCACTGCTTGTGTTATTTCCAAACTGACCATCAAGAAGCAAGGCCTCAATACTTCGCTACCTACCCTTATTTGACCTTGGGAATCTATATTCATGGATTATATATTGGGCCTTCCTTCTACTAAGCATGGAAACGAATGTGTTTTCTTGTTCGTCGACAAATTCTCGAAGATGGCCATTATGGCGGATTGCAAGAAGAATATCACAATAGAAGCCACTGCTAAACTCTTCTTTGAATGAGAGTGGGTTCACTTTGGGTTCCCACAGTCTATCTTCTCAGATCGGGACAGCAGGTTCCTCAGAAAATTTTGGTCCAGACTTTGGTCAATGCTAGACACTAAGCTCACCAAGTCCACAACTTTCCATCCCCAAATTGATGGCCAGATAGAGGTCGTCAACTGGATAATCGTACACATTATGTGCATGTACAATTCAAAGAATCCACGCACATGGGATGAGAGCCTTCCCTATGTACAACATAGTCATAACTAGGCTCTCCACATCTCAACCGGCCATAACCCCCTTTCAGGTGGGCTTGAAATTCTAGCCATTATGTCCCATTGATGTAGCCATGTCATTTGCGACTACTCAGGCCGATTCAGCTCATGTCTAGTTTGAAGCTGAAAAAGCGAACAACTTCGTTGAGAACATTCAACACATTCACCATCATGTCCATGAAATATTGGATAGATTTAATGCTAAGTACAAGAAATGGCATGATCAACATCAGGTGCCACACAACTTCCAGGTGGGTGATAAAGTGTGGCTAAATTTACAGAAGGAGGGCCTCATTGGAACCCACCGCAAGCTTCGCCCACTGTGATATGGGTAATAAACCATCACCAAGGATGTAGGTTCCAATGCCTTTAAGCTCACTATTCCACCATTCCTTGGTCTACAACCATTGTTCAATGTGGACCGCCTTCTGCCCTACTTCCCACCTATATTAGACACCTCTGACATTGCAGAACAACTCACATCAACAGAGTTAAACCCATACTGCATGGAAAATGCCACCACAGGTCGTATCATGGACATTCAAATCAAGAACAATAACCAACAGAATATCCAACTGTATCAGGTTGTCAAATTTGGCCAACTCCTGCACCAAGGCAAATGGTTCACCAGGGACCAAGTTCAGCAGAAGTTTCCTCATCTCATGGAGGAACTCAACACAATGGGGACCATTGATTCCTAAAGGGGGAGGAATGATCTATGTGGATATTGGTGACCACCCACCTATTCCACTTGGGGTCACACCATTTTTTCTTTTAGTTTTTCAGTTTCCTTAATTGTAGCACAATTTACTATTTTTAGTAGTTTTCGGGTCCTTAACTTCCGGAGCTATTTTGAGGCCCTAAACGTTGTTTTTTGGAAAAAAATAGAGAAACATGGAAGTTCATTCATGTTTCTCACATTAAAATTTGTAGTCCTCAAATATATGTTTCTAACGAGGTATTGTGCACATCAAACGGAGATTGTATGCAAAAGTTACGTCCTCGAGAAGATTGATGTACCAATTTACGCAAACGGTAATTTTGGCGCTTCATCTCCTAGGGTTAATTTTTTGGATGTTTAGGGTTATCCATTGTTTCTCAATAATAAAAATTCCCTCGAGCTTCATTTTAACACAGTTCAGAGGCCTGTAGCCGCCACATCTCTTCTCAGAGATAAGCTACCAGTGCCCTAGATAGTTTATTTCCATTCTGTCTATAAACATATTTTAGTTATTTGTTATTAATGAAATGAAGTTTTATTTCTGCTGTATCTCTATTATGTGTATTTCTGTATTTCATTTTGTTCCTGCATAAATCCGGATCAATCCCTGAAGTGAGGCATTGTTGCAAAAAATATCAAAAAAACAAACAAAATACTACATTTAAAAAAAATATTGAGCCAATGTATTCATCCTTACTATGTCATTTTGAAAAGAAAAAAGAATAAAACCTTGTGAAATATAATAATGATATATTTTATTCAGCAATAAAGATGGTAAATAGGGTAAAGTGCTAAAGGAAATATGATTGTGAGTGGCCTTATGAAGTCGAAATGCTTGACAAGGCTACCGAGAGGGCGAGAAAAATATTAGCCTAATTGAAAGAAGATGGAAATGCCATGCAGTTAGAAAATGTCAGTCAAACCATTACCTTCAATGCATATAACTAGAGCATCTTAAGGCATCCAATTGAAGTAAATATTGTTAATTTTTAGTTACATTTTTCAAATGCATATTATACTCATCGTTTTGACTTTTTATTCGCTTATGATTTACATAGCGGTTTTTTTAACATAGTTTATCTATGTAAAACATCTGCAACATTGATTGGACTATGTAGGGATAGAATCTAACCAACCATCATGGGACCTTGTCCATCCTAAAGAATAATGAGAAGTTGTAGTAGTTTTCAAAGTAGTGGAAACATCTTAGAATGTTTAGATGCACAAACAAAAGAATAATTTGGAAACCCGAGTCCTAATTAGATAGTTAAAGAACATGTTTGTCACATAACTAAGTCGTTTTCTAATCAAAATAACGTGAATGCACAAACTAAAATCCTACATATATTGATAAATCACATGTATTTCAAATGAATCAAATTTCTTGGGTTTTTAAGATGTTGAAAACACAAAGGCACACAAGATTTTATTAGAAAAAGTATCGAAGACATTTATTTGACAAATAATAAAAATTAATATATGAGCTAATAGTGTGGAAATTAAAATTATTATTATCACACTAGGAACTCCAATAAGTCAAATTGTGATAGTGATGCCATAATTTCTTGATGTATCATGAAAAAAAACATTACAAGGCATACTAAATTCAACGTCCATATAAATGAAAATGTTGAAATTATTTTTTGGGATCTTATTTGCAATAAATCCTACTAAGATAGAATTCCATAAGACATTAGAGAGAAGGTGGTAGATATTTGATAAACCCATTCTTATGCTATAATAGATTGGAAGCATTTTCTATAGCAATATATACCTATAGGCACACATGATGAGCATTATAAGCATGTCATGGAGATGGCAGAAATTGAGCTATTCAAGGAATTTCAAGAAACCAATCCAATGTTCAGGATCACCATTAGCATGTTATATAAATTGAAACCATGGTATATCAATCCCAACATAGTCCAATACACTTATTTTTTCCTATGTCATGTTGAACTCTAGTTCTATTATAAAAAAATTAAGTATATTTATGTAGAAGGAACTAGCAAGGTTACTTTCCTTCTCCCATAACATGAATTATTTTTTAATGATATTTTGAAAAAGGAATCTCAAAGATGTCTTTTTTGTGAAATATATGTAAGCAGAGCAAGATTCCTTGAATGTAGTAATTGAGTATTTTGTATAAATTTCATATGAATTCTACACAGCCTAGATTTCCAAATATTGTAATATACCTAGAGAGGATAACGTGGGGTACCTAGGTAGGTACCCAATGGTATAATGAATGTAATGTGGAAATAATAATGGAAAACACTTCAAGAAAATAATATGATAATAAGGGGTATTAGGCTTAGACCTATAGAAATACACATAAGTATCATTGTACGGATGGTGTTTTTGTATCAAGTATGACTTTTGGAGTGATTCCTTCCATTATGAATACTTGATGGCGTTACAATTCCTTAACGACTATTTTATTTATATTCTTAAGTTTTTCATGGTGAATGCCTTGGTATCTTTAGATTTAAGGGTTTATTTTTGAGGTTTTATGGCTCATTCTCTCTTATTTTTTCAAAGGAATTTTTTTTAATTTCATTCATTTGAGAAATGATTAAAAAATAAATTTTATATATGCACACTGTGTTTTTATTCATTTGTGATAAAAAATATTGTGTGATATCATAAAAATAAATCTCTTTTGTCTAGAATATTTAACCATTGACCAAAAATTTAAAACAAAAAACATAAGTATTGTTAATTACATTTAAGATGAGGTTAGAAACCAATCCACCCAACATGAAAAATGTTGAATGATGTAGCTAAAATAGAAACCACAAAATGAGAACAATGATTTGGAGCATGTGGGTTTTATGCTCTTGTTGTCTCGAAAGGATTTTCCGTGTATGGTCCGTGAAAAAAATCATAGGGCTACCCATTATTTTGATTCAGTATACCCCACAATCCTTGGTCCATATCAAGGCCCTCTTTTAAGAGACAGTTTATTGCCATGTTCCTCTCCCTATAAATATGAGAACATGTAAAATAAAGGAAAGAGTCAATGAGATGCATGGTTTACTCCAGAAAAGGCATGAGTAATATGTCCCTATTGAGAAACCAAAAGCAGGTAGATAATGAATGATTTCTCTTAACTTGATAATTACTTGTGAATATTTGTTGGCTTCTTATTAAGATTATGTTTTATTCATCAATAAATTACCAAAAACATAAATATCACAAATGGACAAAGAACACCAAAAATAATGCTCCAACCCAGGGAAAAACCCCACAAGGGGAAAAAACGAAAATCCTCTCCCTATAGAATCAGATCAAAGTGAGATATACAAGACCCAAGACCAAGAATTCCACAAAGACCCAAGTCAACCCTCCTTCAAATCTCCTCCAACCAAGTCAAATTCAATGAAAGTCAATTTTGGTCAAACCTTGTCAAATATGGTCAAAACACAAAATTTAACACTTGCAATTTGGACTTGCAATTTCAGACCTATAATTTCGTAGATTTTCCCTAGCACCTTCATGTGTGTGAACATAAACAAGCCAAAATTTTGAATTTTCTCTCTCCTTTTACTTCTCTTCTCTCTCCTTTGACTTCACTATCTTTCTTCTAGTATTTGGCACAAAAATCGATATGTGTGATGAGTGGAAGAATGAGGTTGAAGTCTATTCTATTTATTGTTGTCAAAGAGGTCGAATAACTGCCTCTTCTAGGCCGAATTATCCAAGAAGGGCCGACTTGGTCTTGTGGATGACAATTTTGACTCAAATAAAATATTTTTTCTTTTTCTTACAGGGAGTCAAAATAACACTTTGACTCAAATATGTTTCTTCAACTCATAACAAATTTTATTTTGACTAAATAAACCATAGAATAATGAAGAACATGTTTTGACTAAAAATATAAAAAAATAATAATGAATGTAATGAATGAATATAATAAGTACATCAATGATACATTTCTATTACATTGTGAAGATCAACACCAGTTACATTTTCAATAGTCCCTATGTACTTGTGTTTTTTCTATCCAATTGATTGTGAGCATAAAGTCCCCAAAAACATGAATCTGAGTGCATCCCTTTTCAAGAGAAAAAAGCAACAAGTTTTTAAAGTCCATGAGCTCTTTTCGGTTGTGGTTGCCTTGACCAAATCGCAATTTACCTTAAAATAATGAGCTTCAGAAAGAAATAGGATTAAATGTCCTCCACTTTGTTGTCCTCATTGCTAGAGGCTCCGTCTAAATAGACCCACGACCAATTTTGGTTGACAATTTATGTCTTAACCACTTTGGGGGGTAGGGGGAAAGGTCTTTTCATGTGGTTAGTGACTTAATATAGTGAGGAGTTCAGGAGCTATATGCTCAAGTACCGAGAGTTTTTCCTAAAATATGCCCCTATTCCTAGCCAACCATAGCACCCATCATACAATTATGGGGGGTGATTTTAGAGCACGAAATTCGGGGTTTGAGAGCCATGCCTTCTAATTCTCTCCACATCATCTTCTCCCATGGGCCTATGTGATGTAGGGAAATTTTGCACTCTTTCCATACATATTGATAGAATTGGCATGTCATGAAAATATGCATTGAATTTCATCATTATTTTTATGTAAGGAACACCATGTTGGCCCAATCATAAATATTCTTTACAGGACATCACATGTAGGGACCTTATTCTCCATTAGACACCACATAAGTAGTTTTTATTTAATAGGAAACTTGGATTTCCAAACCACTTTTCACTGTTATTTCTAATCAGCTAAAACTATATCGGTCATTAGCGAGATATATCTAAGCTTGGAGATGTATTTTCTTATAGGGGATATGGTCCATATTATTCTGTCATCTCTATATATCAATAATATATGAATATCTAGAAAAGCTTGTAGGTAACCTTGCCACACATATTTTCACTCCTTCTCTAAACCCAGATCTTGAGAAGATAGCCATCCTTGTCTCCAAATCGATGAAGTTGCAAGGCTAGAAATATATTGAACAGTTTTGAGTATCCTATATCTCTCATATATTATGTTAGAGGAGAGGGAAGCAAATGACCTTTACCACTTCCAAGCCATGGATCAAGGACAAGTCTTACTCTATCACCTCTGCCAACCCTCCATGAAAAATCATTTCCAATGATATCAAAAGAGTTATGCAAAACCCTATAGATCACTAATATATTGGCCCTTGTCTTTTCCACCCTTCTTATATAGTCTTCCAACAAACCTAGAGAAATGTATTTTTAGTGACTACCGATTTCCATAAGACTTTTTTCTGAGACTAGCCTCCAACCATATTTTGAAACCAAGGCCTTTGAAAATAAGAAAAATTTCTTTAGTCCCCATCCTCCAAAGAGTTTTGGCATAGAAATTTTATACCAATTAGCCTAAGGTAGCACCCCATGTTCTTGCTTTCCTACCCAGATAAAGTTTGAGCATATTTTCATGATTTTTTACAAGGAACATTTGAGGATCCATGCAAGAGACATCTAGTATATGGGGATTTATTCTAAAAGAAAAGTTATTAGGACTAGATGAACATCCCTAGATAACCACCTTAGACATTGATTTTTCATTTGTTTTCCACTTTGGAAATGATAAAATACTAATCTTCGATGCCGTATAAGTTTGGTTTAAGTTGAAATCCTATGTACTTCAGTGCCTCCTCCAAAGGCTTAGATTCACATGGGAGAAGTTGGGTAATATGAAAAATCTCCTCATAGTCCAAATTGTGATAGGATATAATATATTTTGGTTGTTTATGGTCATACTCGTGGCTTTCCCATAAAGTGAAAGAGTCTATGATAATACGTTTACTTCCCTTAGAGACCCATTACAAAATATAAGAATGCCATCGAGGAATAAGAGGTTTGTGGTAGCCAACGTTTAAGAAATTAATGTTCCATGAAAGTCCCCATGCATTTTCACCTTTAAAATAAGACGACTAAGACCCTCTACTACAAGCAAGAAAAATAGTGAGGGGAGGGGGTACCCCTGAAACAACCATATTTGGGCATGAAAGAAGGGAGAAGACGAACCATAAACAAGAGAAAAAAATGATATCGTATGAATAAAACTCATAACCCATGCGATAAAATATTGACTGAAGCCCACATGGGTAAGAAGAAGCTTAAGATAAATCTAGTTAAATTTGTACTGGGATTTTGATAGGTCAATTTTGATGACATCCCCTTCAAATTCCGAGTTTAAGGTTTTTCATACCCTCCTCGGCCACTCCAATAGCTTCGTGGATTTTCCTCCCCTCCAGAAAGGAAAATTGTTCTATGTATATGGATTTAGAGAGGATAGGCTTGAGACTAGAAGAAGTAATTTTGGATATGACCTTGTATATGGCATTGCAAAGGGAAATGGGATAGAAATTGTAAAATTTTATAGGATGGTCCACCTAAGGAATAAGGGAAATAAATGTCAAGTTAAAATAAGGATGCATTCTCCTTTCCTTTCTGGATTATTAAATCATTGTCAGGAGATCGTTCCCCAATGTATCACATAGACCCAGAATGAATTAAACAACCCACCCATCCATATCTAGGCTCTTATCATTATGAAATTTTTGTAACATTGATTTAAGTTCCTCCTATAATACTTATTCCATGATTTTCCTACCCTCCTCTTCATTGAATAATCTAGGAAAGATTTGAGAAAATCAGACTACTTTCACAACTGTGGCACCCTCTGGAGAATGAAAAGGGTTTCCTAAGTGACTCTTCCCATGGAAGCTAGGGATTTGAAATTCAATACCTCCATACCAAAATTATCTTATAGAATCCATATGGTGTTAAAAAATTTCCTACCCTTTGCAAAAACCTAAAAAAACTTAGTATTTTCATGCCCCCTTTCGAGCTAGATGGCCCTACGTTTTAGGTGTTATTCCTCCTCCCTAACAATTAGGAGTTATTTTTTCCTTTTTTATATATTTATGAGATCCTCTAATGCCCAAATTCTTTGACACCTTTCTCATTTTGATTGGAAATTTCCTTATGTTTCTTTTCAATCTCCACCAAATCTTCGACTTTAACCATTTGCTTCATCTTTTCCCACGCTTTTGTTTTATGTTTGATCAATTTTAAACTAGATTTTAATTGGGAAGTAGTTGAATGTCCTAAGTGGGATTCAAGGGGTTCCCAATGATATTTAAAAAGGGTTAAGAAATCCTCATCTTTTTCTCAAGAGGAGTTCATATTGAAGGAACTAGCTGGCTTCTAATATGTCCCTTTAATTTCCAATTAAATGGGGGTCTGGTATGAATCTCTCCCTATTTCAGTCCATTATTTGATTAGGGGGGAATTAACTCCTAAGGATTTTGAAGGGAGGAAACAATAAATTCTTTTGGTCACCCTGTCATCACCTATTCGACAGTTTTGACAGTTGGGAATAAATTTGGCTGGCTATACATCCACTAGCTTACTCTTTTCCAACATATTCTTGAAATAGTTAGCGAGGCAGTGTTGGAATGGGGTCTCCTACAAAGATGCGAATTTGGTCCGTTTTGTATAGTTTTGGCATATTTTGGTCTAGCTCAGGGGTTTTGGGGTGGGTCAAAGCCCCGAAATCATTGTAATAGGTCAAAGGGTAGACCTAGATTCCGCAAACCCTGGTTTGCGGACCACATAAATTTTAGGCTAGATTGTTATAAATAGAAGGACATTTTGAGTTGTAAGGGAGACTTGGAATAGAGATTGATGCTAAGTGTGAACTGAAAGATTTGGTTAGGGTTGTTGGGGAAGGAATATTGCTGCTATGTGTGTGGATATTCTTTGTTCTGTTTTGTGCGGATCTTGTTGTTGTGTGCGCAGTTTGGGTTTTGGTATTGTAAGTATATTTTAAGGATTAATGAAAGCAGAAGTATTGTTGAATATCTGAATCTATTGGAATTACTGTGATGTGAATCTGTGATGTTTGGTTAATTAATATATGCTGATGTGTTATTGATTTAATCTGTGAACATACTTATGTTACTTGTTTATGCTACGATCTGGATCTGTTCTATTGCACTTCATCCAAGAATATCTGGAATAATTGTGTTATCGTTATATGAGTTCATGATCTGTTGATTACTGTGAATATCATTGATGTTGCACACGTGGATGTGAAGGAAATATGTAGATCTAGGCTCTGTGATATAAGATATGGTTATTATAAGATTAAACTCAGCTCTGCTTAACTTACCTACCCTCTCCCATGGTGTGGAAACTTGGTTCCAGCACCCACCCATACTACTTCGGGTGAGACTTTGGCCTGCACAAGCAGGTCACTGCTGAAAGGGCCAGTAGTATAGCGGTTTTTTGGCAAACCTTGAACCTCTGAACCTAGGTCAGGACCCCTCAAGCCAACAGGCAGTCCAAACTTACTCTAGGACCCCAAGATTCAAAAGGACCAAGAAAAAAATTCAAGTCACCACCGATAATTAAGGAGTTGGACCTAAAAAAATATTTATTGAGGAGCTTGTCCCAAAACTCCTTTCAGTTTTGACATGATCCACAGATAGTTATCAATGTGAAAGGGTTACCCAAAGCCTTATAGAAAGCCTTAAATCATAGGCTTAAATCCAAGCTCTAGAGGTTTGAAATTTGGATTTGCATGGATTTTCATCCCAAGGATTTTTCCGCATATCATTTGTAAGAGTTAGAAGTCAAGAAGCTCAACCCAACCAAAATAAATTCAAGGCATTTGATTATAGAGTCACCATTTCCAAGGATTTCTTGAAGGAGGATGCATTCCTGATCATTGATTTCAACCAAATGCTTGAGGGCATGTTTTTTATGGGGATGTGGTAAACCCCTGTAGTTGAAAGAGAGCATCTATTGGATACCGGATTTGTATACTTTTCTCTCCCATTTTCGCCCACCTTTCTATCTCTTTGTTTCATTATTATTATTAAACACACAAGGTAAACCCCTTTCTCTTACTTTACATGGGATATTTTATTAATGAAGTAATAGTCCAGGAGGTTTTACCTTTTTGCAAATGTTAACTCCAATATTTTTTTACAGATTTGGAAAAAGCGGGAAGGTTACAGCTGTGAGTCATGGAGCGGCTCCTAATTCCCAACATTGCCTTCACTTGTTGCTACATCACAA
The DNA here is from genome assembly GCA_034641835.2 of Pinus albicaulis. Classification (NCBI taxonomy): domain Eukaryota; kingdom Viridiplantae; phylum Streptophyta; class Pinopsida; order Pinales; family Pinaceae; genus Pinus; species Pinus albicaulis. The sequence continues at coordinate 124,494,285 of CM076581.1, read as the reverse complement.
CAGACTCTGTTTCACCCCAGCAACATGTCAGGATTTTTCATGGTTTCCTTTTGGCAATTAGGTTGTTGTTGCAATGAATTGTATAATTATAGATATGTAGTTGATAGAGGAAATCTGCGATTTCCTAAATAGTTGTATAAAGAGGGCCTACGGGCTATGAATTTGGGTGAAGCCCAGCACATATAGATTTTTGTAACAGTTTATTCTGAAATTAATTGAATGCACAACACCCTGTTATTTCACCTATAATTTGTGAGTTCACCACAACCCTGATCAGAGAGTTGGGCCCACTCTTCTAATCAGTTGTTGCGTTACTTTTCTTTCCATTGATTTCATGTTTTCGTTTGGTTCTGTTACTGTTGTTCTAGTGTAATATTTTAATTGCTATGAATTTATTTTTAATTCTGCAATTTATTTTAATCATTGTTACAGTAGTTTGTGTTTTTATGGATTTAAGCTTGTGATCTAAAACAGGTCATGTGATTTCTCTTGCATATATTGTGTCGTTAGTCTTGAAATAACTAATGCCCTCAGGTTGATAATTTATGTAGAAAAAGGGTTTTAATATTGTTCACATCCGGACACCAAAATTTTAGCGCCGTTGTCGGGGAAGGCTAATAGGTGCAAGAACAGGATCTGCAATTGATCTAAGAGTCGATCTCTCATTTTGGGGAGGTAATTTATTTCCCTACTCCAAGTCTTGAGCATAGCATGTTGTTTCTTTTCTTGCTTTTATTTTTATTAAAATGGATCTGTCGTCTTAGGGAGGGCATTTTGTTACCCTGCCCTAAGTCCTGGGTATAGTCTTCAGCTTTCTAATTTTTAATTCTTTTCTGAAAGGGCCAACTTCTCATTCTGGGGAGGGTATTTGATTACCCTACTTCAGGTCCTAAAATTTTATTTTCTTCTCTTAGTTTATTGTATGTTTGAACCTATTCTCTTGTCCCGAGGAGGAAGTTAACTGTCCTACTCCGGGTCCTGAGCATTTTTGCTACTTTGATGTACCCTCTTCACAAATTGTATGAACAAGGATCTGAATAAGAGGGGCAGAGGAAGGCCCCCAAAGAAAGGAAAGGATCTGGGAAGGAAGACATATATTCAAGAGATCATTGAAAAATCTAAATCTGAGGCATCATTTCGTGCTGCTATCAGGGTAAGGGTTAAGACGAAGTCCGAAGGGCAGTCTATGGAACAACCAGTGCCATCCATGGTACCAGAGGGAATTATTTCGGTGGCGGACGAAGTAATAAAAAGGGTACTGGTGGAGGAGACATCCTTGTCGTCAGTAGATGGGGAAGAAATAACAAGTAGAGGGTCAGAAGAACTGAGAAATTTTAATTGGGAAGAAGAACCTCCAAAAGGGTTTTCATCACCACGAGACCAAGGGAGTGTTGTAAAACCTCCTGCAGTCGAATTAATCAATTCCGATTTGGAGAGAAAATTCTTGAAGGATTTTGCGTCAACAAGAGACCAGCGGAGTGCGGTGAAACCTCCTACAGTTGAATCACTCCAAGTACCAGCTGCAGAACCAGTTGAAATCTCGAGTGAGTATTGGAGGGTATTTATGGCACCTATAAGTTCTTCTATTGATTTTCCAATCGGAAACATTGCAGGTGATGCATCGATGAGACCCATCCCGTTAACAGCTCTGCCTAATTTCCATGGGATTTCTTCTGAAGACCCTAATACATTCCTCTTCGAATTTGACATTGTTTTTTGAGGATATGATTATATTTCCAATGCTCAGAAATTAAAAATATTTACTGCTACCTTAAAAGGGACAACCCTGAGATGGTTCATGGGTTTAGGAGGGAGAACAATTACCTCATGGGAGGGGATGAAAGAAGTCTTCTTGGATAAATACCAAGATTACTGTAAATCCTGTGACATTAAGGAGGAAATCTTTAAGTTTGCACAAAAAGAGGATCAAAAATGGAAGACTGTGTGGAACGATTCAAATACATATTGCAGAGGTCAAGCCATAGTGACCCGGATAAGGAAATTCTGAAGATCATTCTTCTTCGGGCACTTAAGGAAGACTCCCTGCAACTTTTGAACATAGCAGGAAAGGGGGAAAGTTCAAAAGAAGACTTCGACACTATTTGTGTCTATTTCATTAAGTGTTCATGGGGGGCTGCAAGGAGTGGACAAGGAATTTAGTCATCAAATACTTTTAGTGGAGAGGTTACAAAGGCAGAAATTGAAAACTTACTGGAAAACCTAAGGACTGATATCCTGAGCACATTATTGTTGGGAAAAATACTGAGAGGGGGGGGGGGGGAATCAATATTTAGAGCTTATTCAAATATTTTACTTTTTCCTTACAGAATTCTATACACGACTTTAATTAACCCAACTCACGTATATACGTGGATATCTTTAAGCTAACTTGCGTATGTCCAGAGATCTTAATATGCAGATAATTCTTTACTTAGATTAGTGCATTATTTATTCATCAGATTTTTAGTAAGCAGTAAGCATGTGCAGTAAGAACAGAATAAATCATCACACAAAAGCAACACACATGAACATCAGGATTTAAGGTGGAAACCCAATTCAGGAGAAAACCACCGCTGTTGTTGTATCTGTCTTCAATATTTATTATAAAGAAAACTTCTTACAATCATGTACTGGCGCAGACTCATACCAGCACACAGGCACCCACCTGCAGAAGGCTACAACCTTCTCTCATTCTCTAGCTACGCTTCAACCCCCTGATCTCGTTTACTAGCCACTCCTGGAAGGGAGCTGTTAGTATGATTCTTTCGTCGTAAAATATCACTTTAGCTACGCATAAAAAATAGCCCTAACATCGATATGGCTGCAAAATATCTTTAATTTTGCTGCATAAATTCAGATCTAAGCACAAAAGACATTAAGCAAATAAAATATAACATGGCTCCATAAATCCAATGGACAAGACAAGAAGAATGTATTTAAAAGAATTTTGTATTATATTAAAGAATGGGGCACCTGAGAGGAAAACAATAAAGGTGTCTTCCGGTTCTCCTCAGTGGGATGGGTTCTTGAAAGTCCTCAATGTTTCAGATCTAACATTTCTCTCTCTTATGGGCGTAGAACAACAAACATAGAACTCAATGGGAGTTCACAAAATAAAATGGAAAATGGTGACCAAGAGTAGATCCAGAGTGATCTAATGCAATGAAGGTGACTAATGAATGGGGAAAACCCCCCTATTTATAACAAAATATTGGGGCGGTCTAGAACTCAGTGCATGAATAAAATATTATTAATCGAATTCTAGAAGCACCTTTAGGAATATTTTATTATATTTGTTGGAGGGAAAAGGGTTCTTGACTTGGGTCAATTCCTTTATTTATAAATAATAAATAAATAAATGGTTTATTTATCATTTTAGGGAAGTGATGGGAATATAATTAAATAAATAATGGTTTATTTAATTATTTATGGATGATTTAGTCAAATTTAACTAAGAATATTATTTAAATAATTATTTAAATAACTTATTCTTAGGGAATAATTAAATAATAAGGATTTATTTAATTAAGTTCCTTATTTTGTGTTAAATATGACCAAGAAATATAAACAAATGAGTTATTTTATATGGTGAAAGAAATTTTACTTAGGGTAAAATTGGTCTTACATGGTGTACTTGGGTTCATCTAATAATAATAGGTTAGATGACCAAAAAATGGTGTTACAGATTTACCCCCAATGTACGAGTGTTAGGAGCAAATCATATGACCGAAGTACGTTGTAAGAACTCAATCACTAGAGATCAAGAGGGAGGGGAGAGAGAGAAATGTAAGGTTGTCTGATGTGCTAAAGGACTAGACCCTGAGGAGATGAGACTTACAGGTGCAACAAGTCTCTAGTTTATGAAGTGGTACCTGTGCTAAAGGCAGCAGGGGAGGCATACCTAAGCCCGCCAAGACAAAGTACAAAGAATAAGGCGCCCGGAAAACCACGGAACGCAATAAGTACAAAGAATAAGGCGCCCGGAAAACCACGGAATGCAATAATGAAGCAGGTGTTGGCTTAAACATGAGCCAGATAAATAACATGATGAATCCCACATACATGCGATGCCTGGAATAATCATCAGGACTTATACAATAATATGGTAGTACATGAGATATAAATACACCCAAATGCCCCCTACACGTGGGGAAGGGCTCGCAAAATCTGACTAATATGTGCAAATTGAAGAGGCGCTGCAAGCGGTTGAGGCCGATATCATCAAATGAGAGGAGCTGCATCAAGGGCGAAAATGGAGAATTCATCCGGGCATGTGGGGGGCTACCTGCAGGGGCACTCCCTCATGAGGGTTGAGGCATCTCACACACGCCCGGGAAGCACCAATAACTGATGCTGCATCACTGGACCATCAAGTGTATAGATCACGATCATGCTGAGAAGAGATGGAACCAAGGTACACTGCCCCTAGACCTGGTTTCTGGATTAAATGAGCTAATATCAACCGAAGTAGGTCCGCCATAGGTGAGGCAATAATGGAACCCCAACTAAGGCATGAGGGAAAATAGTAGAGCGATGAACAGACGAACAGTAATGATGATAATGAAATGGGGGATGATCCAAAGGGGACCATAAAGAACATGAGTACAAAATGGCATCTCATGATGGGAATTGACACGAACAGGAATGAGTATAGAGGCAAGGTGGTGCCCCCAATGACATGTGTTGTAAGTGAGAAAATTCGATTTGTAGGAGAGGTGAATAGACTCTTCGTGGAAAAAATGTGTCCTGGTGAAGGAGCAAGGTACTAAAAACTAAAAAGGTACCCAAAGCTCATGAACAGGCCAGGTCGCACTTTTTCGGGTCTGTTCTGTGACCTAGGTAGTAGGTATTGGGCAGACAACTGCGACGTGTCCCAGGAAATGACTTGAAAAGTGTGACTTATCAAAGAAAGGGGGTTTTAGTGCTGTTGTTGGCTGAGATCTGGGATTTTTATGGTTGAGGGGCATAGGTGCCCCCAAGCATGTTGTGGTTATGCCAAAATGTATGTAGCAAAAAAGGGGAATCTAAACACATTTTAATGATATGGTGTGCCATTTGTTTTCGTTATGGGTATGTAGTTTGAGAAAGGAAATGGAGGATTACCAATCTCTTTGAGTACTGCATACATGAATCAAATTGGCTTTAAGTTTTTGGGTTGTCATACCTGGTGCCACTATCCCAAACAGAGGATTTGGAGATAATAAACTGATGCTCTCTTAGAAAACCTATCGGTTGGTCAACAACAATATTTAAACGATTGGGTTGCTGATGTAAGATGAAGGAACGATAAGGGGTATCATTCCTAGAGAGATCTGAAGTGATATGGGACTTTAGAGGTTCTTCTAAATGTGGAAGAATAATGGTACGAAAGTCAGCATGAGTAGATACACTAGGAGAGTTGTGGAGAATTTCTTCTCTTGGTATCTCAAATATGGGTGCCCCCTTACCCGAACATGGGGTTTCAATGTAATGGCCACGAGGTGGATGTGGTGCAGACGCATGGCGTCGATGTAAGGGGGAATAGATAAAGTCAGGGGTGGTGATTTCTGCCATACTGTCGTCATCGTGATAGAAGATGGGGTGGCTGGTGGGAGAAAGACCATCTGATGTGGCAAAGCTACCTGACTCATCATCATGAGAAGAGATGTTCACATGCGTGTCGTCACAAGGGGTGACAGAGGAGTAAGTAGATAAAGGATCTACCGATGTTGAGCCCAAGGTGATCGCCGAAGGAAGGTCAAGCGAAAAAACAGGGGAGGATTCAGAGGGAATGTTCCCCGAGGGTCTCATGGATGATGATAGGTAGAAAATGGTGGACGAAGGCTCCGTCAGCTTGACATCAGGAGGGGGAATGTCAAGGGGAGCAGTCATGTCTAGTAGTTCTGCCGAAGCAAAATGCGCAAATAGGGGAGAGGTGGACTCGTTGCGCTTGGCCTCAAATTGGCAGACCACGGCTAGAGAGGTGTGGAAGTCCTTGAGGCGGGAACAAAGGTGGGCGTAATGGCCATGGAGATCACACAAAGCACAGGGGTGGTTGGTGTGAATATGCTTGGGGTTCGTGGCCGTGGTCACGGAAGAAACAAAGGCTTCAGGGAACGCAACATTAACCATGGGCTTGAGATGAGGTAGTTCAGGACAGGTATGGGTGGCGTGACCGACAACATCACACAAAGCACACTGGGTGGTATGCTTTGGAGGCCGAGGAGGGGCAGGGTTTGTCGGGGTAGCCTTGTCCTTTGATGCCCCCCTGTGAGCTTTGCCATTCTTAACTGAAGCAGTCGCAACATGAGGTGGACCCTGCTAAGGTGACTGAGGCACTGTTGCAGCGGGAGAAGTCATGGGGACTGGTTAAACCAGGGTAAAAGTAAGATAAGGTTTGGGTTGACCAGGCAGGGTAGCGGCTGGAGGATCAAGGTACCAGATGGGAATCCCAAGGGTCAGGTTAGGAAGAGAGAGGGTGGCCATGACGGGTACCGTGTACACTCCTGGTGGGGGAGCTAGGAACGGTATCTGACAAGCGGGGTAATGGCCAGGAGGGATGGCTCTAAGATGGTTGAGACCTGGTGGAACTGACCCAAGAGGGTAGAGAGGTGCATGGGTATTAGCGGTAGGAGAAGGGTCAGAAGGGAGAGGTCCAGTTGGCTGAGGCGAAGGGCTAGGAGCGGGTTGGGGCAGGCGGGGTTGAGGTTGCTGACTAGCCGAAGTAGGCTGCATGAGGTCTGCCCGAGATGATTGCATCATGCAAACATTCGCTGAGCTAGGATCCGAGACAAGAGGAGGAGGGAGACTAGGGAAGGTTCCAAGCAAGGAGGAGTCTTTGTAGATGCCGGGGGGGGCACTAGTCAAAGAATCGACGGTTGGCTTATTGGCTACAGAAGAGATGATCGACTCAGGGGAAGTCTAATATTTTGGCTCATGATATGTCAATTGGTCAATGGTGACTATCTTTCCATTATGAGGGAAAAACATCTTGCGGTGGACTGCGGATGGGACGGCAGACATGGCATAGGTGTAACTATGACCCAAAAGAATGTTATAGTCAAGAGGGGCATCGATAACTTCAACGTCAACACAAACAGTCTTGCCCGCAAGGGTGATAGGACAGTTACGGAAAAGGCCAATGCGCTGGGAGGCATGGCCATCCCATGCACGAAGAGTGATCGTGGGAAGGGCCAACTCAGGAGATCCGAGTTGTTTCCAAACCGAAGCAGACATCACACAGGTGGATGCCCCCTCATCAATGATGCACCGGGAAATGTGAGTGTTCCAGATTTTGACTGGGATTTGGAAATCTACGGAAGTAGGAAGAGGAGGAGACTCTGACTGATGGGCGTCGAAAACAATCAATTGGTCATCTGCGGGATCTACAGCACCCAGGGCAGATAGTAGAGCTTTTCTTTGAGAAGGGCATGACTGGAGGAGTTCCAGTGTTGAAATGGCAGCAGGAGATTGGGTCAGCTCATCTACTATGCTATATGCATGGGAAGCTCGGTTAGAAGCAGCATTTCAACGTAATGGTCCCTTAGGAATCTTGGTATGAACCTCGGCTTTGGGCGGAGGGATAAGCAAGGGACTATTAGTTGTCGAAAGAGGCTCTATAGAACCGGAAGAAGGTGACTCGAGGACAGATGGAGCAAGAGGCTGGGGGTACGGACTGGACGGAGTTTGAAGGTTAAGGTCGATGGTTATAGGCTGGTCAGAGTTCATCATGAGGATCTGGTAATCAGAGGTACCAAATGGAGGAGGTTGAGTGGTTACCGGTTCGTGAGGTGGGTGGGTAGCCACAAATCCCTGCTGTGCATACACCTTCTCTGGAGGGGGTGGTGACTGATGTTGCGGGGGTTGAGAAGACAATGGAGGTGGGGGTGCGAATGCTGGAGGAGTCGGAGCACTAGGCTGTGGGGATGGATGATAATGAGGTTGGGTAACAGTGTGGTAAACCGGATGTTGGGCAGAAAGAGGAGGCATGCCGGATCCTGGATGCGGGCTACCGGGAGGGGGAGGGCTGCAGGAGGTGGTGCCCCCTCCCCCAGGAAAACCATAGCTCATGGGAGGTTGAGCGGATGGATGAGAGAGAGCTCCAACAATACCATCAGTGGTATGAGGTGCCCCCGGTGTGTCAGTGCCACCGGGGCTGGGGAGGTCAGGAAGGACGGTATAAACATAACCAGATTGAGCATAGATCAGGTCATATTTCAAGGCTATTTGGAGGGCAACTTCTTCGGTTTGAGGAAAATGGGATGCGACATATTTTCCGATGGTGGGTAAGAGAGATCTAAGGAACCAGTCCATGTAGACACGGTCTTCGAAGGTAGGGGCTTGACATAGGCTCTTTCTTCTCCACCATTCTTTAACATGATCGAATACGCGGGTCGCAGACGTTTGACGGAAAGAAGTCAAAAGTTTGATACTGGTGTCACAACGAGGGGGAAGCTGGAAATAAGATAAGAAGGTGTGGGCAAGGGTCACAAAGGTGGTATGGGAAGAGGTGGGCTGGTCAACATACCACTTAGAAGCTTCGCCTATAAGCGTGTGTTGGAACAACCGAAGACTGATGGAATCATCGGTGATGGAATTGGACGAACACCACATGTGGAAAGATCGGATATGGTTAGAGGGATCTTCACTAGCAAGGCCTTCAAACTTGGGAATGTCGGAGGGGAGCTTGGTTGGCATAGCAGGCCAACTAACATCGTGGCAAATAGGATCATTAATCAGCTGATTGAAATCGGGGAGACTGAGGCCAGCCATATAAGGGAGTAATGGGGCAGTCGAGGTAGGTCCCGAGGTGGTTCCACCGGAAACAGACCCAGCAATAGTATTGGGGTTGCTGGTGGTGGTAGGCCTTGAAGTAGACATGGTGAAAGTAATAGGGGGAGAACCAAGAGGGGGAGAACCCAAACAATCAGAGGAAGAGTTGGAGTGCAGACTCGGGGAAAGAGTTACTCGATGACGACGGGAAGGAGGAAGTCGACCAAGCGGAAACTGAGGATGAAGGCAAAGAAGTCTCTCGGAGAGGCACCTTGGGGGCGCAATGATGACGGGAAGAAGAAAACTGATAAGGGCAGGGAGGGACAAAATCAAGTGAGGTCGAGGGCAGAAAGGTGCAGTGACAATTGATTTTAAATTCTTTGCTAGGCGGTGTTAACCAGGCGCTTCTTCACTTAGGGTCAGTGTGTGGCGTGCATTAATTTTAATTGTTTAAACCCAGACGTTTTGAGAGTAAAAGAAAAAGTGTGTTGCGTAATGGAAAAGAAATCTGAAGTAAATAAGACTGAAAGAACATAAAATTAACAACTAACGATGCAGCAATCTAACCCAAAAAGGCGGGTCTCTCAAAACTAGTCGACAAGAGGGAAAAAACTAGGCAAAGCACACTAAAAAGACGCCAATAGATCTAAGGTCCAGAGGGACTGGGATCTAAAGGGTAAATCTGCTGAAAAGTGATGCAGAGAACAGCAAAGAGGCAAAGGCAAGGTTGCGGCTAAAAAGGAGGAGATCAGCTAAAGATATAAGAGACAAGGCGGTGGCCTTAGAAATGAACCCAAAAAAAACGATAGGAGGTGGTTTTGAGAGGGAGAAGAGCTTATCTAAAGGGATCTAAAAAGGAGGTATCAGATCGAAGAAAAAGAGGGTTGAAACTCTGGAAATTCAGACTTCTAAAACAGTAAAGACTCGTCCACAAAAAGTGGAGGGTACTAGAGCCCTAAGGTGCAAGATTCCCTCTTAGTTGAGTGAAGCATATCAGAAACAGGTCCAAATGGGCAGAGACAGAGGCTGGAAAACCCTGACAGAAGCTTCAGACAAACCCATAAAAAGTGTTGAAAAATTTGCAGAAAAAGTGCAGGTCGCAGGTTCTGACCTGTTTACAGTCCAGGTTGCAGGTTTGGGGCAGAAAAGTGTGTCCTAAGGCTCAGGTCGCACTTTTTGGGCCAATAAGTGCGACCTGCAGATCTAGCTCTCTCGGCGGCAGATTTCAGAAAAAATTGTCGTCTCAGCTGCGGCTGATGTCTGCAACCAACGCAATAGGGCCAGAAACACACGGAAGTTATAAATTTGAATGTTTGAGGGTTTTAGAAGTGAAAAAGACCATAGAAATAGGAAAAACAAAAAATTGAAGAGAAACCCTAGGGTCTGAAACAGCTGGATATGCAGGAATGTAAAAAACAACAGCGGTCGCAAAAGAAAACCCGTGTGGAGTCGCCAATTGTTAGTATGATTATTTCATCGTAAAAGATCACTTTAGCTACGCATAAAAAATAGCCCTAACATCGATATGGCTGCAAAATATATTTAATTTTGCTGCATAAATTCAAATCAAGCACAAAATACATTAAGCAGATAAAATATAACATGGCTCCATAAATCCAATGGACAAGACAAGAAGAATGTATTTAAAAGAATTTTGTATTATATTAAAGAATGGGGCACCTGAGAGGAAAACAAGAAAGGTGTTTTCCAGTTCTCCTCAGTGGGATGGGTTCTTGAAAGTCCTTAGTGTTTCAGATCTAACATTTCTCTCTCTTATGGGTGTAGAACAGAAAACATAGAACTCAATGGGAGTTCATAGAACAAAATGGAAAATGGTGACCAAGAGTAGATCCAGAGTGATCTAATGCAATGAAGGTGACTAATGAATGGGGAAAACCCTCTTATTTATAACAAAATATTTGGGCGGTCTAGAACTCAGTGCATGAATAAAATATTATTAATCGAATTCTAGAAGCACCCTTTAGGAATATTTATTATATTTGTTGGAGGGAAAAGGGTTCTTGACTTGGGTCAATTCCTTTATTTATAAATAATAAATAAATAAATGGTTTATTTATCATTTTAGGGAAGTGATGGGAATATAATTAAATAAATAATGGTTTATTTAATTATTTATGGATGATTTAGTCAAATTTAACTAAGAATATTATTTAAATAATGATTTAAATAACTTATTCTTAAGGAATAATTAAATAAATAAGGATTTATTTAATTAAGTTCCTTATTTTGGGTTAAATATGACCAGGAAATATAAACAAATGAGTTATTTTATATGGTGAAAGAAATTTTACTTAGGGTAAAATTGGTCTTACATGGTGTACTTGGGTTCATCTAATAATAATAGGTTAGATCAAAAAATGGTGTAACAGGAGCTACTACCCCTTGATCTCGTTTAACAACTACCACTGGAAGGGAGCTACTACCCCCTGATCTCGTTTACCAGCTACCACTAGAAGGGAGCTACAACCCCCTCACTGAAGGCTTCGACCCTCAGCTCCACCATGGACCACGTTTCATCAATTTTCATACTGGATCCAACAGCTTCCACACAACACAAATTGTAGGCCTATTTTCATCAAATTTTAAGATTGGACCCACTCCATACATTTAATCTCAAAGAACATACATCAAATTGAAACTTTATAACCCATTCAATTCATCAATTGAATCATCAACCAATCAACCAACAACTGATCTTTAATCATAATCAACTAGAATCATAATCAATACTCAAACAACCCAGATCTGTATGAACAACAAAACAGATCAGAGATTTCCTTCTGCACACTTTAGCAAAACCCCATCTTACATACGCACTTTTACTTCACTGAACCCGTGTATATATGTGCTTTCACAGAGACAAACCTGTGTATATATCTAAAACTATTTCAAGACTGATCTTAGATTCCATACATGCTTTTGTTGAAGCTAACCTACGTATATACACGCTTTCGTTGCGACGAACCTATGTATAGATCTGCAAACATTGCAGGGCTGCCCAACTCTTCAGAACATATAAATAGCTCATATCTAACCCTTCACTCCAGAAAATATTCGCCACATCTCAGATCTAAACATTCCATAAACAGATCTAGAAGATACATAGTCATTTCAGGTCTAGAGATCCTGATCCATCATTTTATTCATAGGTGCATTATTAATTCAGATCTATCAACAAACTGTAACCCATTCCATGCAGATATACTTCAGAGTGAAGTATTAATTCAATACCCATATACCAGAATAGATATGCATATACAAACTCATCCCTGAACAATCATTAATTCAAATATCATACACTACTTTTCTTCACTGAAGCCGCATACATACGCGCTTTTCTACACACCAACCTGTGTATGCCTCAGTGCATACTATTTTCATAACTGGAGATAACCCTAACTTCCATACGCGCTTTTCATGAAGCGAACCCGCGTATATATGCGCTTTTACTGAAACCAACTAGCATATAGATCTGTAAAAAATAAATTTTGCAAAACAGACCAGATCTATAAAACTTACCCAGATTTATTCATTTTCTTCACCAGACTTGCGCCAGTTCTTCATCATTCCTTCAGTAGGTCATTCTAGAGATTCATCATCATTAGATCTAGAGATCTTGAACCATCATTATATCCATGGGTGCATCATAGATTCATATCTATCAATTAAGAATAGATTTCATCCATGCAGATATTCCTTAGAGAAATTTATTCATCAACAACCCTCACACATGCACCCCTAGCACTATGATCTTCTTCTCCTTATATAGTTTTATCCTTTACCAATACCATGAGCCAAAAACACACTACTTTTTATGGTATTCTTAGACGGAATCAAATAGACATTACAATGCTCAATATTGTGGGCTAATACCATGGTAGTGCCTCTTGGTATTATAATTTTAGAGCGCAAAAGGCATACGCGACTTGGAGCATTCGTTTCCACATGTATACGCAACTTCTCTTCATAAAAACTATGTATATGCTAACCCTGAATGTATAAGCGGGTTTCCTTCACAAAAGTAGCGTATACATTGCATCCATACGCGGGTTGCCTTCACAAAAGTAGCGTATACATTGTGACATATTATATTTATCATTTCTCTGTCACTTACTGGAATTATTTTCTCTGTCACATCTGAACTAATCTATAGCTACATCATTCTTACATCTTTAACACATATGTTTCTTATCATAGGCAACTCATCAAGTAGGTTTCCATCAAGGACAACTTCAACAAGTAGGTTGCCATCAAGGACAACATATTACATCATATTGCCAACAATCTCCCCCTTTGGACTTGATGGCAACCACGATGGTGTTTGATCACCACAACAGATAGATACAATAATCATAGCCATTATTCAAACACCATCATACTCTCCCCCTTTGACATCAAGGGCAAAGGGCGGATCAAAACCAAAACAATTTTTCTCTTCCCTTGTAGAAAGATGAGCTCTGTAGATTTGAACTGCACTGAATTTACCATGCTCCCCCTGAGTTCATGTTGAATCTTTAGACAAATTTTTCAATAAAGTACATGACTTTATAACTCAACCAAGCATGACCATTCCTATCACCAAGGACTCATACTTACATCAATGATCCAACCAAGTGGAATTACATATTTGACTGAACTACCCAACCAAGTGGGTTTACAAATTTGACCAAGTCCTTACATGACTGAATATAACAATTTTACAGCATAGGTTTCAACATGACCTTTTCATCAAATGAATTTTTAAGACCAATGAATCTCAATCATGAGATCAGACCACAGCAAACACTTAGAATGCCAACAATGCATCCCTTCCCACAAGACAAGTGCTCCCCCTTAGCTTGTGCATCCTAAACACTTTCAACAACAAATCATCAAGGCATTTTCATAAAAAATATTAGAGATTGAAACAGAAATGTAAGAACTGGAACATCACCAGATATACCCAACAACACCGCAACTGTTATGATGCTGACCCAGAAAATTATGCCAGCAAATACCCATACGCAATTTTCTGTATATAAACTCGTGTATATACGTGACTGTCCTTTATTAAATCCGCGTATCCAATTTAATCACTTGAATTTAAGCAGATCTGATCTTCTGAGCGACAGAGACAATTCCTAGATTTTGTCTGAGATATTCGAAGGCTTCCCTAGGAAGAGCTTTAGTAAATATATCAACAACTTTTTCTTTGGAGGGAACATACTCCAATATCTGAGAAGAAAGATAAGACAATGTATCCATGTTTTCAAGTGTCATCTAACAGTTGTAGCATAAGCACATCAGGATCTTTGTAGCAACATCATATTCTTGCCAAGAATAATTGTCATACCGGAACAACTTCATCATAGTCAATATGTATCAAGCAATCATCCATGAGATCTGTTATTACCAAGTTCTTTTATAATTATGAGGTTCATCAACAACAAAATCTGCATGTTTTGTCCTTATATCTGAATCATTAGACTTGCATCAAATCCACATGTGAAAATAAAGATACTCTTCTGCAAAACGTGATCAGGGCTCATCCATAATCTCATCATAAGAAATCTATGTATCATAACATCATTCTAACATGAGCATCACAAGAATAAGCAAACACAATGCCAACAATGCAACTTTAGTAGTTGGGCTAATGCTCCCCCTGAACCGGTGTTACATGTTCATAGTCAAGTATTACCATATCATATCAGCAGAATGAAACCATCAACATTAGATCAAGAACATTACAACTGTCAGCAGCCTATCAAAAACTGATCTTGACTCTGAATCACTATTTTTCTTATTAGAGAAAACCATATGCAACTGTTTCCAACGGAACTCACGTGTATATGCAGCTTTAGTTCATCAAAACTGCGTATAGAAAGTGAAATACAGAAAAATTTCATAACTTCATCTCCCCCTGAATTTGTACCACTTGTACATGTCTTCTCTTGTCATATCAGATGCACTGTCAGAAATAAACACAACTAGAATTACCAAACCAACCATGGGAATCACCATATATTGCTCCCCCCTATGATGATACATTAATGATTCCTATAATTAATCTCACGTCACTCCTGCAATCATTATGAGAAGTAAAATTTACAAGCGGATGACTACATTAGGGTCAACATTCCCTACGTTTTTGACTGGAGCTTCTTCTTTTTCCAGCTTTGCTGGAAATTCTCCAATTTCTCAGATCGATTCATCATACTTAATCTGCATTCTTTTTCTACATGCCCATACTTGTTACAAGCATAACATCTTGTGTGACCATAAAAAGGAGCATAGGGATCATAATATGTTTTTCTAATCTTTCTTCTATTGCAGTCAACTGCTTTATGACCAAAATTGATGCATGAAAAACAATATACCTTAAAGAAACCTGAGTACCTAGGAGCTGACTGTCTTTCTGTGTATTGTCTATCTGTCTTTGACTGAAACAATTTACTTCTGCACTTGGCTCCAACATGTCCATACTTATGACATATAAAGCATTCAACATTATTGATCAAAGGAGAGAATCGATTGATACTTCTATATTTAGGAGCAAATGATTTCTTTTGAGAATTCATGATTGTCGGTTGCCTTTTTGTCTCTTTAAACACTTCAGGTTTTGCATTGATATCCTTTGAATGTTTAGCTTTGTCTTGTGAACTAGATTCTCCTTTCACAGTTTCCTGAAAACCAAGACCAAATTTAATAGAGGGAGACCTTTGACTACTAAGAATATTATCCAAAATCTTAGTACTATCTTGAAACCTCAAGAATTTATCCTTTTCTTCTAATTTACCTTTTAAAATGTTTACCTCAACTTCCAATTTTTGGCATTGCTTCTTCATACTTTCTTCAACCCTTCTCCCTTCTTCTACTTGTTCATTCAATTTTATAATCTCTTCTTTCAACCCATTTTATTGTTCTTCAAATGATTGTAGAAGTTCTTCATTATTCTTATTTGATGTTTCTAGATCTACTTTGAGAGAGATGATTTCTGCTTCAATTCCTTCACTGTGACGGATTACTTCATCCTGCAGCCTTTGATACTTGGTTATCTGTCCATTCATTCTAGAGATCATATCTTTGTAGATAGATTCCCTCTCATTAAATAATATTTGTTGATATTCAACTTTACTCTTGAGATTTTCAATTACTGCTTCTAGATCCATAACATTACTTTCACTTTGGTTTTCACTATCTTCACCATTGCATGCACAAGAAAGTGAATCACAAAAACAACAATCAATACCTGTTACATCTTCTTCATTTTCTGTTGTATATGTTTTCTGAGATATCTTCTTTCTTTGAGTAGCCTTCTTCTTTTGCTTCCTTCCCATTGTGACGGATCTCCTTCAAGCAATCAAGCTCCTTCAGAAGGACCTACTCTGATACCAATTGTTGGGAAAAATACTGAGGAGGGGGGGGGGGGGTGAATCAATATTTAGAGCTTACTCAAATCTCTTACTTTTTCCTTACATAATTCTATATGCGACTTTAATCAACCCAACTCACGTATATACGCGGATATCTTTAAGCTAACTTGCGTATGTCCAGAGATCTTAATGTGCAAATAATTCTTTACTTAGATCAGTGCATTATTTATTCATCAGATGTTTAGTAAGGAGTAAGAATGTGCAGTAAGAACATAATAAATCATCACACATAAGAAACACACATGAACATTGGGATTTAAGGTGGAAACCCAATTTGGGAGAAAACCACCATTGTTGTTGTATCTGTCTTCAATATTTATTATAAAGAAAACTGCTTACAATCATGTACTAGCGCAGACTCATACCATCATGCAGGCACCCACTTGCAGAAGGCTACAACCTTCTCTCATTCTCCAGCTACTACTGGAAGGGAGCTTCAACCCCCTGATCTCATTTACCAGCCACTCCTGGAAGGGAGCTACTACCCCCTGATCTCGTTTACCAGCTACAACTAGAAGGGAGCTACTACCCCCTGATCTTGTTTACCAGCTACCACTGGAAGGGAGCTACAACCCCCTCACTGAAGGCTTCGACCCTCAGCTCCACCATGGACCACGTTTCATCAATTATCATATTGGATCCAACAGCTTCCACACAACACAACTTGTAGGCCTATTTTCATCAGATTTTAAGATTGGACCCACTCCATACATTTAAGCTCAGAGAACATACATCAAACTGAAACTTTATAACCCATTAAATTCATTAATTGAATCATCAACTAATCAACCAACAACTAAATTTTAATCATAATCAACTAGAAGCATAATCAGTACTCAAACAACCCAGATCTGTATGAAGACATCATTGACAGACATCAGTAGAACAACAAAATAGATCAGAGATTTCCTTCTGCACACTTTAGCAAAACCCCATCTTCCATACGGGCTTTTACTTCACTGAACCCGCGTATATATGCACTTTCACAGAGACAAACCTGTGTATATATCTAAAACTATTTCAGGACTGATCTTAGATTCCATACGTGCTTTTGCTGAAGCTAACCCGTGTATATATGCGCTTTCGCTGCGACGAACCTGCGTATAGATCTGCAAACATTTCAGGGCTGCGCAAAACTTTAGAACAGATAAACAGCTTAGGTCTAACCCTTCACTCCAGAAAATATTCGCCACATCTCAGATCAAAACAGTCCATAAACAGATCTATAAGATACATAGTCATTTCAGGTCTAGAGATCCTAATCCATAATTTTATTCATAGGCGCATTATTAATTCAGATCTATCAACAAACTATAACCCATTCCATGCAGATATACTTCAGAGTGAAGTATTCATTCAATGCCTAGACACCAGAATAGATATGCAGATACAAACTCATCCCTAAACAATCATTAATTCAAATATCATATGCTACTTTGCTTCACTGAAGCCACGTACATACGCGCTTTTCTTCACACCAACCTATGTATGCCTCAGTGCATACTATTTTAATAATTGGAGATAACCCTAACTTCCATACATGCTTTTCATGAAGCGAACCCGTGTATATACGCTCTTTTACTGAAACCAACTAGTGTATAGATCTGTAAAAAATAAATTTTGCAGAACAGACTAGATCTATAAAACTTACCTAGATTTATTCATTTTCTTCAGCAGACATGCTCCAGTTCCTCATCATTCCTTCAGTAGGTCATTCTAGAGATTCACCATCATTAGATCTAGAGATCTTGAACCATCATTATATCCATGGGTGCATCATAGATTCAGATCTGTCAATTAAGAATAGAGTTCATCCATGCAGATATTCCTTAGAGAAATTTATTCATCAACAACCCTCACACATGCACCCCTAGCACTATTATCTTCTTCTCCTTATATAGTTTTAGCCTTTACCAATACCATGAGCCAAAACCACACTACTTCCGATGGTATTCTTTGACGGAATCAAATAGAAAATACAACGCTCAATATTATGGGCTACTACCATGGTAATGCCTCTTGGTATTACAATTTTAAAGCGAAAAAGGCATATGCGACTTGGAGTGTTCGTTTTTGCATGTGTACGCAACTTCTCTTCATAAAAACTGCGTATATGCTAACCCTGAATGTATACGCAGGTTGCCTTCACAAAAGTAGTGCATACATTGCATTCATACGTGGGTTGCCTTCACAAAAGTAGCGTATACATTGTGACATGTTATATTTATCATTTATCTGGCACTTATTGGAATTCTTTTCTCTGTCACATCTGAACTAATCTATAGCTACATCATTCTTACATATTTAACACATAAGTTTCTTATCATAGGTAACTCATCAAGTAGGTTTCCATCAAGGACAACTTCAACAAGAAGGTTGTCATCAAGGACAACATATTACATCATATTTCCAACAATCCACCCAGATGGACACTCTACAAGCAAAATAGAAACAAATGGAGTTGGAAAAGACTATGGCTATATTATTCCCATAGTGCAGAAAGAAGCATCCTTTGAAGGAATTCCCATTAAACACAGTGGAAGCCTGCGCAATTTGTGAATAGACTCATGCAACCAGCTCATGTCGTTCCTTGCCCGGAATGAAGGCAACTTTTCAAGGCTAAAGTGAAGAAAATGTGGTAGACCAGATGTACTTCATGGGGCAAAAAAAGCCATGGCAACCTCGACCACCAGCTATGAATCCAAGTATGTTTCAAGACCCATCTCAATATTTTAATAATTTTAATATGGGTCCCCAATCTGCACATTTTTCAGCTATGTGGTCTCAATATCAGTATCCCCCCTCGCAACAATGGGTTTCCCAGGCCAGTTTGAATCCTTCATGGAATTAGAACTAGCGTGGACCCTCTCCTACTGGTCAGTTTCCTCAGTCTATGCCTCAAAAGCAACTTCAATTGCCCTCCAATGTACCTCCAAGAAACCCAGCCCTTAGACCCCAGCTTCCTATCCATCCCAATCTAAATCCTAATAATAAAGGGGTCCAACAAAAAAATACTCTTAACCTGAATCCATCTTATATCATTTCTACCACAGGACTTAATGAGATAAACATATGACCTGGGTAGGTAGTAAATTCTCCCACTTCACCTATTATCATAGAACAGATTGACATTGAAGTTACAGAACCAGAATAGAGGACAGTTGGGGATAAATCATACCAGAACATGTCAAATCAAAAATCTTCCCAACCTGTTCTTAATCAGGGTCATCCAATTACCTTGCCATATCCTGAAAGAATAACCCTGAACAAACAAAACCCTTAAGCAGATTTTGACTTCCTGGGGGAATCACAAAATATATTTGTTAAAATACCTCTACTACAGGCTATGAGGGATGTATCTATATATGCAAAAACTCTCAAAGAGTATTTCTCTAAGAAACTAGGGAAGAAACCTAAGGATCCATTAACCATTCATGTGATGGGAAGATTATCCAACATTATGTTAGGAAAGATCATGCCTGTAAAATATGGAGATCCAGGAAACCTTATTCTAACAGTACATATCAATGGGGTTGAAATCCCAAATGTACTGGTAGATTTGGGAGCTACCATCAACATTATCACCTCTGAAACAATGACCACATTAGGTCTTGGAGACATTAAACCAACCCCTACTATCCTGGAACTAGCAGATAGGTCTACAATTAAACTGGTAGGGAAATTGGAAGATGGGATTATTTCAGTGGATTCATGGCATTATCCTATGGACCTCCTTGTATTATAGACTTTATTTTCAGTTGGTGGTCATCCATTGATCCTGGGAAGACCTTGGCTCGAAACTGCAGACACCTACATAGGGTGCCGATCTAGGCATATGATCATATCAAATGGGGCAGTTACAAAGAATCTTACTCTTTACCCTCCTGCAGAACCTAGGCCATTTGAAAAATTATTAACCAGTCAAAAACCTATACCAATAGAAGAGCCTAAACATGAAAATGAAGAAGTTAGACCAATCCTTACTATTGGGTAGACCCTTTAATTTAAAATAGAAATCGAGGACGATGCCATTAATGCTTTTATTAATGACTCCAGTTCTGTTTCCAATTCAGCCCGTCAAATTATAGAATCTTCTATGAGCTATGAAACACAGGAAAACATTGAACCAGAAGATGAAATTGAAGACATTCCTGTAACCTCATCCCATGATAATATTCCAATTGAGATTGAACTAGGGAAAACACTTAACAACCCAAATTTGTCTGAATCTCAGACAAAACATCTTTTGAAAGTCCTTCAATATCATCAACAATATTTTGCCTGGGATTATACCAACATGAAGGGGATACATGCTAACTTATGTACTCATCATATTTATATTAAGGAATATTTCCACCCTATAAGACAGCCCCAACGGAGAATGAACCCTTCTCTCAAGAAAATTTTCAAAGAAGAATTACAAAAATTATTGGATGTAGGATTCATATACCCCATCTCAGATAGCCAATGGGCATCTATGCTAGTGATTGTTCCCAAAAAGAATGGTAAATGGTGGATCTGTGTAGATCACACAGAACTAAATAAGGCAACTCAAAAATACCATTTCCTTTGTCATTCATTGACCAAGTCCTAGATTCCTTGGCTGGGAAGAATTTATTTTCCTTCCTAGACGGATTCAATGGATATAACCAGATCCATATAGCCCTGGAAGACCAGGATAAAACAACTTTCACATGCCCATGGGGAACCTTTGCATACAGGGTCTTCCCATTTGGCTTATATAATGCTCCTGCCACCTTCCAGAGGGAAATTCTGGGAATATTTTTTTATTTGGTCAATGATAGCGTTGAAATATATATGGATGATTTTACTCCATATGGAAACTCATTTGAGGAATGATTGGCAAATCTGGAGAAAGTACTCAAAAGATGTAAGCAAACCCATGTATCTCTGAGTACAGTCAAATTCCATATAATGAGGGAAGAAGGAATATTATTGGGACATTTGCTCTCAGCTACTGGAATTCAAGTTGATCCGGCTAAAGTAGAGGTAATATTACACTTCCCGGTACCCAAAACAAACACTTTATAGTTTGCTAAAATAGCACATCCACTTTTTCAATTGCTAACAAAAGATGCAAAATTCTTGTGGACTGAAGAAAATGAGACAGTTTTCACGAAAATTAAGGGGTTGGTTTATAAGGCTCCAATCCTCTAAGGACCTGATTGGGCATTACCATTTCACATACATGTTGTTTCTTCTCAGACAGTAGTAGGAGTTGTTTTAGGACAACAGGTAGATAAAACACCGTATGCAATTTATTATGTCAACAAGAATTGAATTCCTGTTGAACTGAATTACATGGTGACAGAAAAATAATTCCTGGATGTCATTATGCTGTCAATAAGTTTCGTCACTACATCACCGAGTATCTATTAGGTCCCTATATTACTAGTAGAGTCCCTTATTGTTGTTAGTGTAACCCCCTTATTTTTATTGTTGTACCCATGTAACCCCAATATTTTTATTATTGTGCCCTCAAATTATTTTTGTTAGGCCGGCTAGGATTACATTGTGGCCCCACTAGGATTACATTGTGGCCCCATGGACTCCTATATATAGAAAGGAGGTTTTTCCATTTGTATCATCCAAGGATTGTTTATTTATGTAATGTATTGGAGGTTTCCCTCTCGAAGTTGATGATTTATAAGGTTTTTATCTCTCTTATCTTCTATATTTGGAGCTGGTTTCACAACATTTGGAATCAGAGCTTTGGATTCTAAGATTTCACTGCCCCAAATAGGTCATCGTGGCATTTTCGTTATAATTGTTTTTATACGAAGGTTTA
The DNA here is from genome assembly GCA_034641835.2 of Pinus albicaulis. Lineage (NCBI taxonomy): Eukaryota > Viridiplantae > Streptophyta > Pinopsida > Pinales > Pinaceae > Pinus > Pinus albicaulis. Next base: position 124,472,289 of record CM076581.1, on the reverse strand, counting down.
GAAGTTGAAATTTTAATAGTACGAAGCCGAAATCTTGAGGAACATCTTCACAAAATTTCAGAGCTTGGTTCACAAAATATTCAGAGATATGATATGTGGAAGTTAGGCATTTTTGCAAGCTCCTGAATTTAACCTAAACAGGTCAGCGTGGAATTTTCACTATAAATTTTTTTCTACGAAGGTTCAGAAGTTGAAATAGTTAGGGAGTGAAGAAGAAATCCTGAGGAAGCTCTTCGCAAAATGTCAGAGCTTGGTTGACAATATTTTCAGAGATATGGTCCGTGGAAGTTAGGGATTTTTTAGGCTCCCGAATTTCATCTCAAAGAGGTGATTGTGGTAAAATCTTCATAACTCTCTCTCTCAGGATCGGATTGGAATTCTGTAAAAAGTAGCCGCAAGTACACAAAATTTGTTTCTTTTCTATCAATTTTAGAGCCGAAGGAGGAAACAGTGACATGTGGAACTCCTGAACCAGTCCATAATTAGGTCATTCGGGGAGATTGGACATAACTTTGCCTTGGAGAATCCAAATCAGGTCAGACTGGTGGCATTCGAAAGAGAATTAAGAGGGCTACCCTATGGCCAAATTTTAGATATTGAAGATCCAAATAATAGAGATAATTCAGTTTCATTATCGAGCTCCTCAAAAGCAAGAAAAATGTGTGTATTTTTTTTCCGAATTGCATAAGTCTTGTGTAAAAATTCAGTTTGAAGTGATTGCAAGGGCCTATTGAGCATATATTTCTGTATTGGGTTCTAAAATGCCTCCTAAAAATAATTCAACACCTATCAAGCCCTCAGAATACTCTACTATGACTCATGAAGATGAAGAATTGCAACATGATCTATCAAAATTACAAGAGCAAGTGCATCAAATTTCACTCTTGCAAAGAGCAGCAAAAAATGAAATGGAAGTTTTGAAAAAAGGCGTGGAAGCAAAGATGGATGGTTTGAAGAAATGCGTGGAAGCTAATATGGATGGCGTGGAAGCTAAGATGGAGGTCATGGAAGAAAAAATGAAAGACAACATGGAAAACATGAAGAATGATCTAAAAGAATACATGGAAGGTTTGAAAAAGTTGATACAAGAAATGATTCCTAATGGAAAAAAGATAGTAGAGGAAACTCATGATGAGAACAAAATAAATTTTAATCATGATTTCATAAACTCTAATGTTGGATTGAAGAACCATCATATTCCAAAGATGGATATGAGGAAGTTTGATGGCAAGCATCCCATAACATGGATACTACAGATGGAGCAATATTTTGATCTCAATAATGTGCAAAACACATAAAAGGTACGCATTTCCACTTTACATTTAGAACAAAATACATTTGTATGGTATCGATGGCTTTGCTCCCGTAAAAAAATTGTCACTTGGTCAATTTTTATGGAGGAAATGAAAGCACATTATGAGGATACAAAGAGAAACGCCTTCTTTAGCCAATTGATAAATCTCAAACAAAAGGGTTTAGTGGCGGAGCACATTGAGGACTTCCAAAAATTTAATATAAGGGTAACTGATATTCTAGAGAAACACAGGATTGATGTATTCATAGGGACTTTAAAGGATAACATCCAACATGAAGTTCACATTTAGGAACCTGATTCATTGGAGAAGGCATTTAGGTTGGCAAGAAAAATTAAATGTAATATTATGGCGACAAGGAAGCCTACCACTCACATCTATAAAGATGGAAGTGTTGCTACTCCTAGACTTCCACAACCTACAAGGTTAACACCACAAAAATTGGAAGAAACAAAAGCAAAAGGGCTTTTCTATAGTTTCGATAGCAAATACACTAAAGGTCATAAGTGCACTAAGAACAAATTATTTTACATAGATTGTGAAGAGGAGGAATAAAATGAAGAAGAAACTTCAAAAGTAGAGGATACACTAGGAAGAAACCCTAGAAGAAGAATAAATGAGTCCGACCATATCATGTAATGCATTGGCAAGAATTACCACTTCTCAAACTCTCAATATAGAAGGACATATCAAGAAGAAAAAGGTAATAGTGTTGATTGATTTGTTGAGATTGCAACAAGATGATGAGCTTAGTGGAAAGGAGTTGCCTTCACTAAGTGGGCCCGCACACTATTTTTGGTGCAAAGTCTATTTTTAGACATATGGATCATATTCTATGAGTTGCAGGATGCTATTTGTGGATGGTTGGTCAAGTTGGAAAAAATAGATGGACTTCTATTTTTAGACATATTAGGCGGAATCTATTTTTATATTGCCAGTCTAAAAATAGATATGTCGAATATTATTAGCTCTTAATAATATTTGGACTATAAACATTATATTATTCTCTTGGAGAACTTCAGTTAAGTGCACAGATGCGACACAGGAGCTGACAGAAGGAATTATGCTATTCCTGAGGGTTAAGTGGAGCTATTGCATGGATACTTCAGTTAGAACTCATGTGACAGAGTTTGGTGGAGTTGATTGAGGAGTTAATGGAGTTGTGTTCAGTTTAACTAATCTAAACATAGTTGAGCTAGTTGTATTTAGTCTAACTGATTAATACACTAGTGAAGAGTGATGTGAATTAATTATTAATTAATTCACTAATTATAAACTCATTAATCAACTAAAGAATACATCAGTTAACTTTAGTGCATGGAGAGTTTCAGTGGAGACCAGTGCAGAGATAGGTGAAAGAGCAGGTTAACTATCAGTTGTGACTATAGTGTTGCATATTTGCAACAACCAGTGATTGGAGAAGCCAATGAGGATTGTGCAGTACAAGCCAGGTGGTTCAAGTTATTTAATGACCCATTCTTCAGCATTGATTACGCAATAGAGGCTGGCTATCAGGTGGCAGAGATTGGAGCATGTATTTTGCTAGATCTAGCTTGATTATTGTGTAGCAATTTGAGGTTGTGCTGAGAGCTTGTGAGGAGCTTTGTACAATGATTGTTACATGATCTCTATGACATATAATATATATATAGTTGGGGGTTTTCAGCTTTAAGCTTTCCCATGAAACACTGTGTTCATATGTATGATTGTTTATGGTTTTAATGTGCGCATGCGATTGTTTTTATTTCCGCAATTAATGATCAATGGTAAAAGAGATTCTGTATTGTGCATAAAGTTAAAATAGTGTGTGATCAGGAGAATCTCGATGAATAATATATCATTTATTAAAATTTCTACATGGTATCGGAGCGATATTGATCATTGGAGCAAATGAAAAACATTGAAGCGGTTGAGTTTTGAGCTGGTGCAATTCGAATTTGCAATAGTGTTTTCTTGGTGTCGAAGTTGAGATGTCTTTCAACGGATTGCGATTGGATTATGCTCTTGAGGGTAGCTCAAATTATATTGCATGGAAGGATAGGATGGAGGCGGTGTTGGATGACAATGGGTTGAACAAGTTCATAGACGCGGAAATTCCAAAACCTACTTCTAGTGATGTTGTTGTACTTGACGCATGGCAAAAGAAGACAGCAAAGTGTCAAAGGATTCTGTTGGAAGGTGTGAAGGATCACATAGTATCCAGCCTTCATGGTAAGGCTTCTCCATTATTGATGTGGAAAGCTTTGACAGATTTAGTTCAAAGCAAGAGCGACCAGAGGAAGTTGGTGCTCAAGGATAAACTCAGGAACATAAAAATGGAGAAAGGCGATAGTATGCCCAAGTACCTCACGAAGTTCATCCAATGCAAGGATGAGCTGGGAAGTGTGGGGGTTACTGTTGATGATGAGGACTTAGTGAGCTTGGCTCTCCTTGGGCTTCTGAAGAGTTGGCATTCCTATTAGGACTCTGTCAATGGTCAGGAGAAATTGCCAGGATGGGAGCGACTTTGGTCGGATCTTGTACAAGAGGAGATAAGGCGAAGTACCAGGGATAGATCTTCATCAAAGAACTCTGATGAAGAGAATTGCGCTTTCACTACCAAAGCAAAGAATGGGAAGATCAAGAAAGCTTCTCAATCTGGTGCGAAAGGCAAGAAGCAGGACATGTCCAAGGTGAAGTGCTTTCGCTGTCACCAACATGGACATTACGCCACTAATTTTCCACAGAAGAAGAAAAATAAGAAGGTTGCTGGATCTGCAGCGGGAGAGGCCTTAGCCTCGCAGTTTGAGCTAGATTTTTCGCTGATTGCATGCTTGGCCTCAAGTGTGATGGGTTCAGTGTGGTTTCTTGACAGTGGTGCGTATTTTCACATGACAGGATATCAAGATTTGTTTACTGATATGGATGAGAAAGATCTTGGAGTGCACATCGAGATGGGCGATGATGGTAGATATAGTGCGACCGATATCAGTACCATTTCCTTTGAGAGGGAGTCTAGTAAACCCTTCCTATTGAAGGAAGTGATGCATGTTCCAGGATTGAAGAAGAATCTTATCTCTTTGGCGATGTTAGAAGACAAGGGATATGATGTTGTCTTTAGCGAGGGAAAGGCTTTCCTACGTAGTAAGGCAACTGGTGAGACCCGGAGGATAGGGGTTCGAATTAAGAACCTTTATAAATTGTAGGTAGATGGCTACACAGAAATGGCAGGAAAGGCAGAAGGAGTGGTGAGCCGGAATGATGGCGAGTTGTGGTACCAGAGATTGAGCCACCTTCACCATGGAGCTTTGAAGATACTGCAGTAGATTTCTACTGGGCTTCCTAAGGGTACTCTTGCGCAGTCAGATCAGTGCAAGGGATGTACCTTGGGAAAATTTGTGAAAGCCACCTTTCACGAGAAGGATATTCATGCCACGAGGATCCTTGAGAGAATTCACATAGACGTGTGTGGACCTTTCTCAGTAGCTTCGACAGCAAAGCACAGGTACTATGTGATATTTGTTGATGATTTTTCTCGGAAATGCTGGATCTTCTTCATGCAGAAGAAGAGCGAGACATACTCAAATTTCTGTGAGTTAAAAGCATTGGTTGAGAAATAATCGGGGAAGCAGGTGAAGGCTCTTAGGAGCGAAAATGGTGGTTAATTCATCTCTGGCGAATTCAAGGACTTTTGCAACGCAGAAGGAATTCGAAGAGAGCTCATAGCACCTCATAACCCACAACATAATGCAGTTGCTGAGCGGAAGAAGAGAACGATCGTGGGTGCTGCACGAGCGATGTTTCATGATCAGGGCCTTCCCATACACTTGTGGGCTGAGGCATGCAATACTGTAGTATATGTGCAGACCCGTTGTCCTCACAGGATACTTGGCATGAGTACACCCGAGGAGGCGTTTTCTGGTAAGAAGCCTGATATTTCCCATTTGAGGATTTTTGGTTCACCTGTTTACATTCATGTGATGAAGGATTCCAGGAATAAGCTTGAGCCAACTGCAGAGGTTGGGATATTTGTGGGGTACATTGATACACCCCACAACTATCGTGTGTATTTTCCAGACAATCGCAAGACTGTTGTGCAACAGGATATAAAATTTCATGAGGATAAATTCATGAATTGTTCGCTTCAGAGGGAGACACACTTGCATACAGATGAGGAGCTATTAGTTCCTAAGGATGAGTCTCAGGATGTGGATCAGCCACAAGATGAGGTTCATGGAGTGGAAGAGACCACTAAAGCAGCGCCAACCATCAGAGGGTGGAAGCGCACTACAGAAGCTAAGCGACTGGCTCAGGATGCAAAAAAGGTTGTAGGAGCACCTACATCACAGCACAGACATAGACAATCACCTAACCAGTATACTGGATACATGGCTCTTATGAGCAAGTGTATCGTGACGGAGCCATCCTCTTTCGAGGAAGCTGTGGAGGATCCCGCATGGGTAGATGCCATGGTGGAAGAGTATGATTCGATTGTCAGAAACAGTGCATGGGAGATTTTCCCAAGGCCAAAAGGGAAATCAGTGGTGGGTTCGAGATGGATCTACAAAGTGAATCAAGCAGCTGACAGGAGTGTGGAAAAGTACAAGGCAAGATTTGTTGCCCGAGGCTTCTCACAGATTGAGGGGATCAATTATGAGGAAACATTTGCACCTGTCACAAGGTATTCTTCCATACGGACGATTCTTGCTCTCTCAGTGCAGATGGGTTGGCACATTCATCAGATGGATGTGAAGACTGCGTTCCTCAACGAGGTGATTGAGGAGGAGGTGTACATAGAGCAGCCTGAAGGTTTCGAGATCTTCAGCAGCGAGTCACATGTGTGCCGACTCAAGAGAGCACTGTACGGGCTGAAGCAAGCACCTCGTGCTTGGTACACTCGGATAGACAGCTACTTCACCGGGCTTGGATTCTCCAAGAGTGAGGCATAACTAACCTATACCGTATAGTGGTGCAGGGTAAGTTGCTGATCATTGTAATTTATGTAGATGATTTGATTTTAACAGGTGATGAACTGTTGATACTCTCATGCAAGGATGATCTTGCAAAGGAGTTTGAGATGAAGGACTTGGGCCTCCTTCATTATTTCCTCGGATTGGAAATTTGGCAGCGCGGTGATGGACTGTTTGTTTCTCAAGGCAATTATGCCCAGGAGATACTGGAGAAGTTCAACATGCATGGCTGCAAGCCTGTTGATACTCCTCTTCCCGGTGGATGGAGGAAGGAGGATGCTACTTCAGCGGAGGTAGTGGATGCCATTGTTTATTGACAGTTGGTGGGGTCGCTTATGTATCTGGTCAATAAATGACCCGACATATGCTATGTTGTTAACCAGATTTCACAAGCTATGGTTAAGCCTACCAAGCTCTACTGGAAGGCAGGCAAGCATGTATTGAGATATCTCAGAGGCACATCGGGATATGGATTATGGTATGCATGGGCCTGGATGAGGGGTGAGGCTATGTGGTGAGTGAAAAAGCGGCATTGGGCAGGGAGCCAAATGGACAGAAAGAGAACATCCGGAGGGATTTTCAGTATTGGGTCGACAGTAGTTTCTTGGTACAGCGGGAAGCAGAGATCCGTGGCACTCAGTTCAGCAAAGGCCGAGTATATGGCAGTGAGTTTGGCTGCATGCGAGGCTATATGGATGAGGAAGATCCTGGTCGGGTTGTTCGGTTCACACTTAGAGCCTATTGTGATTTATTGTGATAATCAGATTTGCATCAAAATATTGGTTAATCTAGTATTTCATGATAGATATAAACACATTGACATCCGGTATCATCATATCAGAGATTGTGTGCAACGGAAGGTCATGTTACTTTCATACATTCCCACAGATGATCAGGATGTTGATATCTTGATGAAGGCGCTCACCAAGAGCAAATTCGAATACCGCAGGGGAAGGATAGGGGTTGTAGATAATCCTTATCTTGTTGACAGGGAGTGTTGAGATTGCAACAAGATGATGAGCTTAGTGGAAAGGATTTGCCTTCACTAAGTGGACCCACAAGCTATTTTTGGTGCAAAGTCTATTTTTAGACTATGTCTATTTTTAGACATATGGATCATGTTCTATGAGTTGTAGGATGATATTTGTGGATGGTTGTTCAAGTCGGAAAAAATATATGGACTTCTATTTTTATACATATTGGGCGGAATCTATTTTTAGATTGCCAGTCTAAAAATAGATATGTTGAATATTATTAGCTCTTAATAATATTTGGACTCTAAACATTATCTTATTCTCTTTGAGCACTTCAGTTAAGTGCACAGATGTGGCACAGGAGTTGACAGAAGGAATTACGCTATTCCCGAGGGTTATGTGGAGCTATTGCATGGATACTTCAGTTAGAACTCATTTGAGAGAGTTTGGTGGAGTTGATTGAGGAAGTTAATGGAGTTGTGTTCAGTTTAACTAATCTAAACATAGTTGAGCTAGTTGTATTTAGTCTAACTGATTAATACACTAGTGAAGAGTGGTGTGAATTAATTATTAATTAATTCACTAATCATAAACTCATTAATCAACTAAAGAATACATCAGTTAACTTCAGTGCATGGAGAGTTTCAGTGGAGACCAGTGCAGAGATAGGTGAAAGAGCATGTTAACTATCAATTGTGACTATAGTGTTGCATATTTGCAACAATCAGTGATTGGAGAAGCCAATGAGGATTGCGTAGTACAAGCCGGGTGGTTCAAGTTATTTAATGAGCCATTCTTCAGCATTGATTACGCAATAGAGGCTGGCTATCGGGTGGCAGAGATTGGAGCATGTGTTTTGCTAGATCTAGATTGATTAGTGTGTAGAAATTTGAGGTTGTGTTGAGAGCTTGTGAGGAGCTTTGTACAATGATTTTTACATGATCTCTATGACATATAATATATAGATAGTTGGGGGTTTTCAAATTTAAGCTTTCCCATGAAATACTGTGTTCATATGTGTGATTTTTTATGGTTTTAATGTGTGCATGCGATTGTTTTTATTTCCACAATTAATGATCAATGGTAGAAGAGATTATGTAGTGTGCATAAAGTTAAAATAGTGTGTGATCAGGAGAATCTCGGTGAATAATATATCATTTATTAAAATTTCTACATGGTATCGGAGCGATATTGATCATTGGAGAAATTGCAAAACATTGAAGCGGTTGAGTTTTGAGCTGGTGAAATTCGAATTTGCAGTAGTGTTTTCTTAGTGTCGAAGTTGAGATGTCTTTCAACGGATTGCGATTGGAGTATGCCCTTGAGGGCAGCTTTAATTATATTGCATGGAAGTACAGGATGGAGGCGGTGTTGGTTGACAATGGGTTGAAGGATTTCATAGATGCATAAATTCCAAAACCTACTTCTAGTGATGCTGCCGTACTTGACGCATGGAAAAAGAAGATAGAAAAGTGTCAAAGGATTTTGTTGGAAGGTGTGAAGGATCACATAGTATCCAGCCTTCATGGTAAGGCTTCTCCATTCTTGATGTGGAAAGCTTTGACAGATTTATTTCAAAGCAAGAGCGACCAAAGGAAGTTGGCACTCAAGGATAAACTCAGGAACATAAAAATGGAGAAAGGCGACAGTATGCCCAAGTACCTCACGAAGTTCATCCAATGCAGGGATGAGCTGGGAAGTGTGGTGGTTACTATTGATGACAAGGACTTGGTGAGATTGGCTCTCCTTGGGCTTCCGAAGAGTTGGCATTCCTATCAGGACTCTATCAATGGTCGGGAGAAATTGCCAGGATGGGAGCGACTTTGGTCGGATCTTGTGCAAGAGGAGATAAGGCGAAGTACCAGGGACAGATCTTCATCAAAGAAATCTGATGAAGAGAATTGCGCTTTGGCTTCCAAAGCAAAGAAGGGGAAGAGCAAGAAAGTAATGTCCATGTTGGTGTCACTATCACCAACATGGACATTACTCCACTAATTGTCCACAAAAGAAGAAAAATAAGCAGACTACTGGATCTGCAGCGGGAGAGGCCTTAGCCTCGCAGTTTGAGCTGGATTTTTCGTTGATTTCATGCTTGGTCTCAAGTGTGATGGGTTCAGTGTGGTTTCTTGACAGTGGTGTGTCTTTTCACATGACAGGAGATCGAGATTTGTTTACTAATATGGATGAGAAAGATCTTGAAGTGCACATCGAGATGGGTGATGATGGTAGATACAGTGCAACCAATATCGGTACCATTTCCTTTGAGAGGGAGTCTGGTAAACCCTTCGTATTGAAGGAAGTAATGCATGTTCCAGGATTGAAGAAGAATCTTATCTCTGTGGAGATGTTAGAAGACAAGGGATATGATGTTTTCTTTAGCGAAGGAAAGGCTTTCCTGCACAATAAGGCAACTAGTGAGACTAGGAGGATAGGGGTTCGAGTTAAGAACCTTTATCAATTGTAGGTAGATGGTTGTGCAGCAATGGCAGGCAAGGCAGAAGGAGTGGTGAGTCGGGATGATGGCGAGTTGTGGCACTGGAGACTAAGCCACCTTCACCATGGAGCTTTGAAGATACTGTAGCAAATTTCTACTGGGCTTCCTAAGGGTACTCTTGCGCAGTCAGATCAGTGCAAGGGATGTACCTTGGGAAAATTTGTGAAAGCCACCTTTCACGAGAAGGATAGTCATGCCATGAGGATCCTTGAGAGAATTCACACACACGTGTGTGGACCTTTCTCAGTAGCTTCGACAGCAAAGCACAGGTACTATGTGATATCTGTTGATGATTTTTCTCGGAAGTGTTGGATCTTCTTCATGTAGCAGAAGAGAGATACATACTCAAAGTTCTGTGAGTTCAAAGCACTAGTTGAGAAAGAATCGAGGAATCAAGTGAAGTCTCTTAGGAGCGACAATGGTGGTGAATTCATCTATGGTGAATTCAAGGACTTTTGCAGCACAGAAGGAATTCGAAGAGAGCTCATAGCACCTCATAACCCACAATAGAATGAGGTTGCTGAGTGGAAGAACAGAACGATCATGGGTGCTGCATGGGCGATGTTGCATGACCAAGGCCTTCCCATAAAATTTTGGGCTGAGGCATGAAATACTGTAGTATATGTGCAGAACCGTTGTCCTCACAGGATACTTGGCATGAGTACACCCGAGGAGGTGTTTTCTGGTAAGAAACCTGATATTTCCCATTTGAGGATTTTTGGTTCACCTATTTACATTCATGTGAAGAAGGATGCCAAGAAGAAGCTAGAGCCGAATATAGAGGTTGGGATATTTGTGGGGTACACTGATATACCCCACAACTATCGTGTGTATTTTCCAGACAGTCGCAAGACTGTTGCTTGACGAGATATCAAATTTCATGAGGAGAAAGCCATGAAGTGTTTGCTTGAGAGGGAGCCACACTTGCATGCAGATGAGGAGCTATTAGTTCCTAAGGATGAGTCTTAGGATGTGGATTAGCCACAAGATGAGGTTCATGGAGTGGAAGAGACCACTCAAGCAACGCTAACCATTAGAGCGCAGAAGCGCACTACAGAAGCTGAGCGACTGGCTCAAGATGCAGAGAAATTGTAGGAGCACCTACATCACAGCGCACACAGAGACAGTCACCTGACTGGTATACTGGATACATGGATCTTATGAGAAAGTGTATCATGATGGAGCTATCCTCTTTCGAGGAAGTTGTGGAGGATCCCACATGCGTAGATGCCATGGTGGAAGAGTATGATTCGATTGTCAGAAACAATGCATGGGAGATTGTCCCAAGGCCGGAAGGGAAATCAGTGGTGGGTTCGAGATGGATCTACAAAGTGAAGCAGGCAGCTGACGGGAGTGTGGAGAAGTACAAGGCAAGATTTGTTGCCCAAGGCTTCTCACAAAAAGAGGGGATCGATTATGAGGAAACCTTTGCACCTGTCGCAAGGTATTCTTCCATACGGATGATTCTTGCTCTCTCAGCGCAGATGGGGTGGCACATTCATCAGATGGATGTGAAGACTGTGTTCCTCAATGGGGTGATTGAGGAGGAGGTGTACATAGTGCAGCCCAAAGGTTTTGAGATCTTCAGCAGCGAGTCGCATGTGTGCAGGCTCAAGAGAGCGTTGTATGGGTTGAAACAAGCACCTCGTGCTTGGTACACACGGATAGACAGTTATTTCACCGGACTTGGATTCTCCAAGAGTGAGGCGGATTGGAACCTATACCAGATAGTGGTGGAGGGTAAGTTGCTGATCATTGTACTTTATGTAGATGATTTGATTTTGACAGGTGATGAGCTATTGATACTCTCATGCAAGGATGATCTTGCAAAGGAGTTTGAGATGAAGGACTTGGGCCTCCTTCATTATTTCCTGGGATTGGAAATTTGGCAGCGCAGTGATGGACTGTTTGTTTCTCAAGGCAAGTATGCCCGAAAGATACTGGAGAAGGTCAACATGCATGGCTGCAAGCATGTTGATAATCCTCTTCCTAGTGGATGGAGGAAGGAGGATGCTACTTCAGCGGAGGTAGTGGATGCCACTGTTTATCGACAGTTGGTGGGGTCGCTTATGTATCTGGTCAATACACGACCCGACATATGCTATGTTGTTAACCATCTTTCACAAGCTATGGTTAAGCCTACCAAGCTCTTTTGGAAGGCAGGCAAGCATGTATTGAGATATCTCAGAGGCACATCGAGATATGGATTATGGTACAGACAGTCGGATGAGGTGAACCTGTGTGGCTTCACAGATGCAGATTGGGCAGGGAGCCCAACGGATAGAAAGAGCACATCTGGAGGGATTTTCAATATCGGGTCGACAACAGTTTCTTGGTACAGCAGGAAGCAGAGATCCGTGGCACTCAGTTTAGCAGAGGCCGAGTATATGGCAGCGAGTTTGGCTGCATGCGAGGCTATATGGATGAGGAAGATCCTGGTCGAGTTGTTCGGTTCACACTTAGAGCCTACTGTGATTTATTGTGATAATCAGAGTTGCATCAAACTCTCGGTTAATCCAGTATTTCATGATAGATCTAAACACATTGACATCCGGTATCATCATATCAGAGATTGTGTGCAGCGGAGAATCATGTTACTTTCATACATTCCTACGGAGGATCAGTATGTTGATATCTTGACGAAGGCGCTCACCAAGAGCAAATTCGAATACCACAGGGGCAGGATAGGGGTTGCAGATAATCCATATCTTGTTGAGAGGGAGTGTTGAGATTGCAACAAGATGATGAGCTTAGTGGAAAGGAGTCGCCTTCACTAAGTGGGCCCGCAGGCTATTTTTGGCGCAAAGTCTATTTTTAGAGTATGTCTATTTTTAGACATATGGATCATGTTCTATGAGTTGCAGGATGCTATTTGTGGATGGTTGGTCAAGTCGGAAAAAATAGATGGACTTCTATTTTTAGACATATTGGGCGGAATCTATTTTTAGATTGCCAGTTTAAAAATAGATATGTCGAATATTATTAGCTCTTAATAATATTTGGACTATAAACATTATCTTATTCTCTTGGAGCACTTCAGTTAAGTGCACAGATGTGGCACAGGAGCTGACAAAATGAATTACGCTATTCCTGAGGGTTAAGTGGAGCTATTGCATGGATACTTCAGTTATAACTCATGTGACAGAGTTTGGTGGAGTTGATTGAGGAGTTAATGGAGTTTTGTTCAGTTTAACTAATCTAAACATAGTTGAGCTAGTTGTATTTAGTCTAACTGATTAATACACTAGTGAAGAGTGGTGTGAATTAATTATTAATTAATTCACTAATTATAAACTCATTAATCAACTAACGAATACATCAGTTAACTTCAGTGCATGAACAGTTTCAGTGGAGACCAATGCAGAGATAGGTGAAAGAGCAGGTTAACTATCAGTTGTGACTATGGTGTTGCATATTTGCAACAACCAGTGATTGGAGAATCCAATGAGGATTGCGCAGTACAAGCCAGGTGGTTCAAGTTATTTAATGAGCCATTCTTCAGCATTGATTACTCAATAGAGGCTAGCTATCAAGTGGCAGAGATTGGAGCATGTGTTTTGCTAGATCTAGCTTGATTAGTGTGTAGCAATTTGAGGTTGTGATGAGAGCTTGTGAGGAGATTTGTACAATGATTGTTACATGATCTCTATGACATATAATATATAGATAGTTGGGGGTTTTCAGCTTTAAGCTTTCCCATGAAATACTGTGTTCATATGTGTGATTGTTTATGGTTTTAATGTGCGCATGCGATTGTTTTTATTTATGCAATTAATGATCAATGGTAGAAGAGATTTTGTATTGTGCATAAAGTTAAAATAGTGTGTGATCAGGAGAATCTCGGTGAATAATATATCATTTATTCAAATTTCTACATGATTCAGGTAGTACCCATAATTTTATTCATTGTAAGGTAGCCAAGGAATTGAATTGTTTCTTATACCTAGCACCAGAATGTCAAGTGATGGTTGCAAATGGAGGAACTATAAATTGCTCTGGAAAATGCCATAATATCAAGCTAGCTATGGGGGAATATGTATTTAATAGTCCAATGATTTCCATCCCAATGGGAGGTGTTGATGTTGTACTAGGAGTACAATGGTTACAATCTTTGGGGACGGTAGCTTTTAATTTTCAAGAACTTTTCTTGAGATTTTTTTCAGAAGGAAAGGAAATTAAATTACGGGGTATCGCAGGGAATCCAAGAAAGATAATAAGCTATAATGTCATGACAAAGCTTCTGAAGAAATAACAACGGGACGTAATTGCACAATTATGCTCACTAGAAGTTCCAACATCAAAATCATCTATTTCTCCAGATCTCCAAAAAGTCTTGGACAATCATTCCAAGGTGTTTGATACTCCCAAAGGACTCCCACCTATTCATGATCATGATCATGCTATTCATTTGATTCCAGGAAGTGTTCCTCCAAACATCATGCCTTACAGATATCCTTATGTCCAAAAGAGTGAAATTTTTACATACGGATCACGCAGCAATCAGGTATTTGATGAATAAACCTATCACTCCTAGTTGTATTACAAGATGGTTGCTAGTACTTCAAGAATTTGATATCACAATAGTAGGAAAACCAGGAAAAGATAACGTAGTTGCTGATTTCCTATCTAGAATGGATAACAATGACGAATGCACACCTATAGAAGATAGTTTTCCCAATGAACATCTTTTTGCATTTTCTACTAAACCTCCTTGGTACGCAAATATTTCTAACTATCTTGCTACAGGGAAAGTGCCTCCTCATTTTTCATACAAGGAACATCGAAAAATTATTCATCACAATGCCTAATATTCTTGGATGTCAGGGTATCTTTTTCATACAGGAGCTGATAAGCAGATTCGACACTGTGTATCTAAGGATGATATTTATGAATTATTGAAGGCTACCCATGATGGCCCTTGTGGAGGGAATTTTGCAGACACAATAACAGGCCATAAGGTGCTACAAATGGGATATTACTGGCCTTCTATCTTTCGGGATGCACGGAATTATGTGAGGAGGTGTGATAGTTTCCAACGTATGGAGCAACCTGGTCAAGCTGATGAAATGCCTTAGTAGGCACAGGTAGTCCTCAAACCTTTTGAGAAATGGGCTATTAACTTTTTTGGACCCTTTAACCCACCCTCCCAGCAAAATTTCCATATCTTGGTCTGTACTGATTACGTGACTAAGTGGGTAGAAGGAAAAGCTGTTGCGAAAGCAATAGAGCAGGTGGTCTCAGATTTTCTATTCGAAGAATTTTTTTCTCGTTACGGTACTCCAAGAGAGATTGTTTCAAATGGAGGAGCACAATTCACGTCACACATGATAGCAAAACTTATGTAGAAATTTGGGTTCAAGAACAGGGTGACGTCTCCATACCACCCCCAAGAGAATGGACAAGTGGAAAGCACAAACAAGACATTGGAAAATATCTTGAAAAAACTGTGGCATACCATCGTTGGGATTGGGCTCAGAAGCTCCCTGAAGCTCTCTAGGCGTACAGAACAACATGGCGGAATACAACTGGGTTTTCACCATTCGAGTTGGTTTATGGGAAATCCTCGTTGTTTCCAATATAATTTGAAATCAGTATACTCAGAACAACTCTTGAAGTTGGTTTGGATCTGTCAGATGCCCAGAAACACCGACTGGCCCAGCTCAATGAACTAGATGAAATCCGTTCAATGGTTATCCAAAGAACTACTACTATGCAGCAGCAGAGAATGAAATGGCACGATAATTTTATTAAGAATAAGGTGTTTCAGAGGGGATATTGGGCACTATTCTATGACTCCCGCTTTAAGGATTTTAAGGGAAAGATTTGCATTCGTTGGATGGGATCTTACGAGGTGGACGCTATATTTGATAATGGAACAGTCAGGCTAGTCACAATTGATGATACACGTGCTTCATTCATAGCCAATGGACATCGCCTAAGATTATACCACCGCCCAACCTCTAAGGATTCTTTCATCAAAAACCTCTCTGAGAAATCTGGTTTGAAGGTTATCAGCGCAGAGAACTCTTCCTCTGCATCCTTGCCCTAAAAAAATAAATAAATAAATAAATATACATATATATATATATAAAGAATAAAGAATTATATTGTTACTATTTATCTTGTTGTCCTTCTGCAGGAGTTACTACTAAGGAGTAAAAATCAAAGAAAATTTTTCCTAAGTATCGATTGCTGCTACTCATGATGTTGTTACTGGTTGCTGCTACTCATGATGTTGTTACTTGGTTGCTGCTACCCATGATGTTGTTACTCAATTGCTACTACTCATGGTGCTATTACTCGGTTTCTACTACTGATGATGGTGTTACATGGTTGCTACTACTCATGATGTTGCTACTCATGGTGTTATTACTCGGTTGCTGCTACTTGATGTTGTTACTCCTTGATTGATGTTGTTACAGCAAATGTTGTTACTCGCACTATTGTTACTCCGGATGTTGCCACTCGCACTATTGTTACTCCAGAAGCTCTTACATCGGATGTTGTTACTTGCACTGATGTTACTCCAGATGCTATTACACCGGATGTTGTTACTCGCACTGCTGTTACTCCAGATGCTGCTACTCGCACTATTATTACTCCAGATGTTGTTACTCGCACTGCTGTTACTCCGGATGCTAATACTCGCACTATTGTTACTCCAGATGTTGTTACACCAGATGCTGTTACTCGCATTGTTTTTGCTCTGGATGTTGCTACTCGCACTGTTGTTACTCTAGATGTTGTTACACCAGATGCTACTACTCGCACTGTTGCTACTCTAGATGTTGTTACTCCAGATGCTTCTACTCGTACTGTTGTTACTCTAACTGCATCATTACTGTGTTGTCATCCTACCAACCATCATTTCGTCTAGGTAGGCCACCAGGTATGCCTCCACGTGACTTTTACCGATTTAATTAAATATACCATGTGAAGATTTAATGCCGTGGATGGAAAACTTTAATTTGGGGGGGTGCCGTCATAATTTAATGATGCCATAATGATGATTCCTCAAGCCATTATTATAAATCTATGGTTGGTACACCCTACGATCCTTATCAATACTCCGTAAAATTATTAAAAGCATATTGGGATCCGTAAATAATTTCTATTTTATTCACCACACGAACCATACTTTTTTATGATTTTCCTTGGTTTCCGAGAATTACCATCCGTATTTACCATTACCACCTTTCATTTTCACCATGTTGTTTTTCCGAATTTGGTATCCACCATTTTTCCCAATGGTCTATTGTTCCAAGAAGTGTTGTTACGAGTCCCCACAGTATGGGCGGACTGCCTGTGCAGCATGAACTTGAAAATACAGTTTCGGTCCACAGTAATCCGGAGGTATGGAAAATCTTTGTCTGTGCAGGGTGGATACCTACTTTGACAGATTGCACGGGTTTGACAGGGGAATCACAATGGATTTTTCACTTAATTTGCATGAGCATCACTCACGGGTCAAAGGAATGGAAGTTCCTGTCACATAAGAGGTAATTGCAGAAGTTAGCAGGCTAAGACAGCAATGGAAATAATGGTTTTCTCAAAGAGTTTCTCTCTCGAAGTTTCCTGAATTATTCTTGCAAGCAGGAGAAAGTGTTGTTTATTTGGGCAGAGGATATGAGCACAAGACTGTGTCGTATCCTTGGAACGAAGTCGCATGTTTTGTAATGAAATTCATAACTTACGAAGGCCGAGCCACAACTCTATTTAAATATCATTTTAAAATTCTAACGCACCTTCGATTTCCACAGGCTTAGGTGTATGCCTTAAACATGCCCTTCTTCCTATTGAAACAATTGCAGCACATGGCACAGTCCACTCGGCGTTCGCGCCGGGTGCTGACAGTGCTCTCCAACCATGGATTGGTGCATTTACTAGTCATGCATGAAATAAAAATATTTCGAGTCTCCTGGGTGAAACTTTGTGGATCCTCAGAAGAAGAGCTAATAGCTATTATTGATGATAGAGAAGAGGAACCAGTCTCTCGAGTTGTTTTAGCAAAAGAATAACATTCAGAGAGAATTGATCAAGAGGAACCCAAAGAAATGGAAATGGAGGTTGATCAGGGGGAACTGAAGAAGTGGAAATGGAAGTTGATTAGGAAGAACCTAAAGAAATTAGAATAGAGGAGATAATTGGTGACACAGTCGAGGCTACCACACAAGAACCAGCCTTGCCTGAGGAACCCACAGATGAAGGAAATATGGATATTGTGCGTGAAGTCGAGACTGTCATACAGTCACCGAATTTTGTCAATGAAGAACAGGAAAGTGAAATGGTAGACAGAGGGATGGAAAGTGATGTTGTTTTGTAAGAAACAACATCACCTACCCGAGAAAATATGGATATTGAAACGATTGGGGGTGTTACACAAGAACCACCCCCGATTTGGCTAGAACAGGGAAATAGAGAAGCAATTCATGAGAAACAGGAAGATAGAGAAGTTAATAAACTACCAGGTCGATACTGTCCCACAAGAAATAGTATCTACCTCAGAAGAAGAAATAATGCACAAAGGATGGGAGGACAGAAGGGAAACAACCCTCAGAATCGACGATGTGCCACAAGAACTAGCGTCGACCCTGATTGAAGTAATAACGCATGAAAATTTGGCTCAAGCTGGAAACAAGGATGAGGAAGCATTCTGCCACCTCCTGAGCCTATTATAGGCCCGAAAACTAAATTTATTATCAAACAGGAATGGATTGAATAGTATGAGGAAAGAAGATTACCTCTCAAGAAGAGGTATCAGCTGCAGTTTAGTGAAACCATGAGATTGAAGAGGGAGGTTCAGGAGTTGAAAAGGGAAGTTTCCTAGTTGAAAAAGAAGGTAAAAATCTACATACAGAGGGTAGTAAAGCCAAAAATTTAGGTCTCCTCTGCAGCTACACAGATTGGCCCGATTGAAGAGTTCTTTGAAAGCCGAGAAATTTTCTTGGCCGCTGAGATCTAGAAGTGGAAGTCTGTTGCGAGTGACCATAAGAAGGAAACAATTCGGGTTCGAGAACAGGCTGTTGGGATCATCACAGGATACATAGAAAAATTAGATAAGGCGCGGCTAAAGCAAGCTAAACAGAAGGAAAGAATAGAAGAATTGGAAGAACAAGTGCAGTTGCTATAATCAGATAAGGAGAAGATGTTCTCTCTGGCACAACAGGTAATGGCCTGCAGACCTCTTGCACATAGCTATGCCTTATTCCTTCATGAACAATTTCTTTTCCTTTGTCTTGAAAGTATATATAAGGAGATTTGGCATGAGATTGATGACCCCATTCAATTTCTACGTATCTTAAAAATTCATGATATTATAGTACAACACTTAATGTGCGAGCTCTACATGCATGGGTAATTCTTGAGGCAAGATCAGTCTTTTAACCCTGTTCCAATCGTGGGGGAAATTCATTTAAGATATTTTACCTCCTATACAATCAATCAGATTAAGTGGAGAAAGGCCTGTGATACGTTCGAAGAGAACCAAGTCATAAGGCCGCTAATTATGAGCAAGGAGCATGGCCAATTATAAAACATTTATAACAAGCATTACACATTTCTATAGATTGAGGGGTGTAGAGAAAACATGTTGGCAACCCAGAAATGGTGTGCTAACCTCTGTGTTAGACAGATTATAATGTTCAGTGATGAAGCATTGGATAGTTATCAAAGAAGGTGGATGTTGTCATCCTCAGCCGTCAGAGGACGAGAACCATTTGGGGCACCTAACTTCGCACGGGCGCTAGAGAGGATGCCACGTTTTATAGCATGCATTTAGACCTATGGGGTCAGATGGATGGGGCTGAGGTTTCAGTTTCCCCTTATTTGGTTTCCAACTAAGCAATATACTCCTGCATACAACGTTGACCCAGATTGGTGGAAGGATGTTGTTTTGACAGAAGGTTATAAACCCCCTAGGATGAAAATGGCTGAAGAATATGATCTCGCATAGCTTCATGCCAGTCACAATCAGTCCAACCCAGATCTGAGGAGAAAATGAGCTGCATGAGGACATGCAAATAGACCAGTTGGGGGAGATGTTGGGTACTGGATTTGTATACTTTTCTCTCCCATTTTCGCCCACCTTTCTATCTCTTTGTGTCATTATTGTTCTTAAACACACAAGGTAAACCCCTTTCTCTTACTTTACATGGGATATTTGATTAATGAAGTAATAATCCAGGAGGTTTTACCTTTTTGAAAATTTTAACTCCAATATTTTTACAGATTTGGCAAAAGGGGGAAGGTTACAACTGTGAGTCATGGAGCGACT
This sequence comes from Pinus albicaulis, assembly GCA_034641835.2. Taxonomy (NCBI): domain Eukaryota; kingdom Viridiplantae; phylum Streptophyta; class Pinopsida; order Pinales; family Pinaceae; genus Pinus; species Pinus albicaulis. The sequence goes on along the minus strand of CM076581.1, from coordinate 124,452,286 downwards.
CCTAATTCCCAGTGTTGCCTTCACTTGCTGCTACAACGCAACAGACTCTGTTTCACCCCAATGACATGTCAGGCTTTTTCATGGTTTCCTTTTGGAAATTAGGTTGTTGTTGCAACGAATTGTATAATTGTAGATATGTAGTTGTTAGATGAAATCTATGATTTCTTGAACAATTGTATAAATTAGAGGGTCTGCAGGATATGAATCGAGGTTAAGCCCAACACATACACATTTTTGTAACAGTTTATTCTGCAATTAATTGAATGCACAACACCTTGTTGTTTCACCTGTAATTTGTGAGTTCATCGCAGCCCTGATCAGAGATTTGGGCCCACTCTTCTAATCAGGTGTTGTGTTACCTTTATTTCCATTGATTTCATGTTTTGGTTTGGTTCTGTTACTGCTGTTCTAATGTAATATTTTAATTGGTGTGAATGTATTTTTAATTTTGCAATTTATTTTAATCGTTGTTACAGTAGTCTGTGTGTTTATGGATTTAAGCATGTGATCTACAGCAGGTCATGTGATTTCTCTTACATATACTGTGTCGTTAGTCTTGGAATAATTAACACCCTCAGGTTGATAATTTATGTGGAAAAAAGGGTTTGAATATTGCTCACATCTGGACACCAAATCCATGTTCATTTAGGAACCATTTCTAGGGAGGAACTTTCTCTAAGGGCCTCTTTGATGGATAATTTATTACCACCTACTAGGTTTGCACATAATTTCTTTCGCTTTGGTCAGGTGTGACTTTCTACCTTGACCTCTACCTTAAACTATAGAGAGGTAAATTTGGCCAAGACCCAAAACAATGCCCTCCTACTGGGGTACCACCAGATGGCAGTGAAGTTTGTATAGAATAACACTAGTTTCAGAGATTTTAGGGAGGGAGAGGGGAATAGTGGACAAATGTGAGGAATTCTCACTTTGCACATTAGTCCATGGGCATATAGCAAGAGCATGAAAGGGATTAAAAGGGAGAGATAAACAAGGTATTAGTGATGCTTCAAATTCTGTTGAAGCCTCAAAAACGTTTATATAATTGAGAGTATGGTTAATTCTTCCATCATTAAAAATTGGGGAAATAATAGATGGGGGGGAGCTAAAAAGGTACCTTCACTGGTCTTGGACACTTTTCTTGGTACTAGGGAATCATTTATGACTCCATCTTTCTCCTTTGGGGGAAATTTTCCAGATAATTCCTATTTTTTAGGAATTTATGGAACCTCTAAAGCCCCAATAGGTGGTGTGGATATTGTATGCTTGATTCTGCCACCCTGTACATATCTGAAGGATTTATTCACCCTCTTTTGGAAGGGAGCTTTCAATATTTAAAAAAGTGTCCATATTTGTGACACTCTCTGCATTGAAATGGGACACCTTGATAGTCCAATAGTTGAAGTCTTTCCTCCCCCTAACCTTTATTTATTTCTTTGACCAGACAATGACAAAGATCGATATTGACTAAACTGGGAGCCATTGCCATATCTACTATAACCAAGTAAGAAGATTCATACTCCAAATATCTGCCCAGTGATTTCATGATATATTTGAAGATTAATCTATGCCAGAAGTGTGGGGGGAGGCCTCTAAGTCTTACCCAAATCAGAACTATGTCCATTTGTTCCTTCTTAGCATCAAAGGGGGGAGACATATGAAAAAAACATGATTGAAGTTAATATTTTAAACCCTACCAGAGGCCCTTTAAGCATCATTCCCATCCTTAAATTTCATATATATCCATCCTCTGGCTAGCATTGTGACTTTTAAGGGCTACTTGACAATTTTCACAACTTCCTTTTCTACCAACGCTTTGAGGAAAGATATTTTTAATTTCCTACCTCTCACTTTGCCTACCAACAATTTTCTTTAGATTTATTCCACCTGCTGTATCATTATGTCCACCCCTAATACCAGAGACAATATAGATTTGATATCCCTGTTAATGCAATGAATTTCCTTCTATTTTCTTGTCACCTCACTCTCCACATTTAGATTTAAGTTTCCCCCAAATGTAGATAGAGGTTGTTTTCCTGAGGTTTTGTATTCTATTCCACCTTTTCTTATTACATTATTCCTCCACCAAAACTAAAAAATCTCTAAGGAAAATACTCATTTATGGTTGATATGAGGGTACCTGGGGAGGAAGAGTGGTTTTGAGAACCTATGAGAGGAAAATACCTTCACTGATTTCAAAACCCTCAGATAAAAAAATTTTTCTAATGAAAGTTAGGGATCAAACCTAGAATCCAAATTTGCATTATTTGAATTTGGAATTACAGAAAGGGAATTTTATGCAATATCCCATGAGAATCTAGTGATTCCCTATCTGTAATAATTTATGTTCAGTATTTGGCTCCATTACATCTCGAAGGCCAGCTATAAAAAAGTTGTGGTAAGGTCTTCTAAACCACTAGGTGGCTACTTATTCCTCTCTGAATCTTCTTTGGAAAGGGTAGGGAGAGGTTGGGGATCCCATGTAGCCCTATCCGCCTCCCTATCATATAATTTCTCCTAAATGAGGTTCTACGAATGAGCCCATATCTCTCGGTGATCATTTTCTTCTAGCTCGTTGTCAAAAAACTCTTCGTCCTTTATCAATAATTTGAGTTGGTAACCGAAAAATCATCTACTAACTCATCCACTAAGAGTCAGCCTCAACACATGTAAGAAAAAAATATAATAAGATTCAATGGTATTCCTTCAGGATGGGCATCAATTGGTTGTTGAAAGGATTGTCTATGGGGAGGGTTTCCCGTCGAAGCATTTCGCTAAACCTTTGGAGTTTCTCCACTGCTGCTACTAAGTTCATCAGAGGCCCTTGGCCATATTTTTTTTTTAAATAAGAAGAAATAAAATATATATATATATATATATATATATATATATATATATATATATATATATATATATATATATATATATATATCGTTAAGATCTCCCTACCGTCGTCCCCGTTAGTTCGAGCCTCTGTTGAACAAAGGCCAGCGCCCGCACAGCCACCAACATCCAGGCCGCACAACTGCTGTTCTTCACCGTCCTCGACCCACATCTGCCCTCCGCCTTCCGCTACATACGTCGTCCACACCGCTGCATATGTCGTCCACACTGCTGCATACGTCATCCCTCTTCCTTCCACTGCATACATCGTCCACAACCCAATCCACATCCCTAATCCCTTGTAAGTGGGAATAAAGATAGTGTTGGGAACTTGGGAATCTACTTATCAAATTTTCCATTTGACCATCCACACACAGCAAGCATCGACAATCAACACCATCTGCTCGTTCCTCATCACCGTTGATCGAGGCCAATCATCTACAGCCTGCGACCACTCCCACACAAACCACAGTGCCTGATTGCTGCCCATAAGCTGCACGACCACCTGCAACTTGTCCTCCTATTTGGCCATACATCCAATCATAGGGACGAAATATAGTTCAAATAATCCCCTTTAATTCCCTGCTGTGGTGATATGTCCATACAGGGCATCTGTTTAATCAAGTAATATAGTGATAAACGTTGCTCGAGGGAAGATTGTGACGATTGAGGGCAGAAAAATCGACCATTTGTAAAGTTTAAAGAAATATAAAAAATAATAATCCATCACTTGGTCGTTTAGTGTAAAATATATTACAACATCGTCTTAAAAATAAATAAAGAAATAAATAACTTTAAATGGAAGTAACAAAGTTATTTAAATAAAGAAATTATTTAAAAAGTGTAAAAAAAAAAAAGATCATTTTATTAAAACATAAAGAAGTTTTGAAGCACTAGAGGTAAACAAGTTTTGAAGCACAGGGAAAGTTAATAAGTGAAGGTCTATAATAATTAAAAGAAAAAAAAAAGATAAAACAATCTAATATATATATATATATATATATATATATATATATATAAAGAGTCCAAAGGAAGAAGAAAAAAAATCTTCAAATAATAATAAAGTTTTGAAGGTTATAAAAAATAAAGAAAAACAATATTTTATTATAAAGATCGGAATATCTACTTAAAAAAAAAACCCTAATTTCACCTCGATAAACGCAAATGGAGTCTAATTCGAAAAGGAAAGAGGGAAGATTTCCTGAAAATTATAGTATGTTTGTACATGCGCTAATTAGAATCAAAGGGTCACTTTCGGGAAAGGAAGTTCTCATATCTATCGATCTTAATCAAGAGAATAATTATGTTAGTACTGAATGCGCTAACCAATTAGTGATCCCTGAATCAAATATAACTAAAAAAAATTCAATTCACGCAAATGAAAAACAATACGACATAGGGAATTTACACCTAAGTATTGGGGAGTATTCCCTTGTCTCGCAATTTACCGTTAAAACCTTATTTTGTAACGATAGTGATATAATTCTGGGTTCGCTCTGGATGGACTCACTAGGGTCATTCATCCTTAAAACAAAAAGAATTTTTTGAAATTTTCTTACAAAAAGAAAAACATAACATTACAAGAAGTCACAGTGAAGCCGAATTCACTAACACCGGAAGACATATTAGATATCACGAGTAGTTCTTCCATAAAGTAAAAAAGCAATACAATATTTGAAAAGAGAAGTTGACAAAATCACAACTAACAAGAATGAAGAAGTTGCTTGCCTTAAGGACCACAATTAAAAATTGCTAACACATGTTAAGAAACTGAAGAAGGATAAGAATTCGTTGGAAAACAAGGTGCAAGAACTTGTCAAAAATGAAGCATCAAAATCTCCAAATATAGAAGTTCAAGTTGCAAAAAAATTGAACGTTGATCCAGCAAATGTCTCAACTGAAGAAGGCGACAAGCAAGTTGCAGAAGAAACAAACTTAGATGCCAGACGAACGAGGAACATTCTAAGTGAAGGTTCTATAACCTACTCAATAACATCGCCGCCAAAAGAAAATCAAAGTCAAACCAAAAAAGTTCCCTATCGACATCCAAATCACGGGAGCAGAAAACTCAACCAAGCTATGTATTCAAAACAGAAACAAGCTGATATTCCGAAGGATACTAATGAGTCATCACAAGTTGCCAGTCGTTGTAAGATTCCACAAAATATTGATTTAGGATGGTCTGATCCATTCTCAGTGCGACAATTTTGTTTGTCACTTAGAGGATCATATCAACTTGTATCGACAAGGATGTCTGCCCCAAGACAAGAAGATGTTCATAGCAAGAAAATAAATCGAGGCCTTTCATCAACAATATTTGAGGACAAAGCTTTTTGAGGGGAAGGCAATTTCATAAATAAAATAATGTAAATAGTGATTAATTAGTTAATTAGTAATTAGGTTGAAAGGTCATGTCTGATAAGACATGACCTTTCGTGAAGAGGCACCTGTGTAGGTATATAATCCAGCCTCATTTCTAACATTGAATCATCTATCTCATATATTTTATAATATAATATTTGTATCCTCATGGATATCTTTGTATTCCAAGTGTTCTAGAATATTTAATCTTGAGAAGGAACTTTGCTCGCTTCAACAGACAAAAATGCGTGATAAAAATAGTGAAAGAGAGACTCGGACTTGGTAATGCAATTTCTTCCCTAAACTCAAACATAAAGAAATTTTTGGCCTGTGGGAAGGTCTACCCTGCTCGAACTCTATTGACAGAGATGAGAGGGGGAGGATTAACCACAAATTTTGGAGTTTTTCCTCTATTCTATTATTCTCATAAACAAATGAGGAACTACAATAGAAGAACTAAAAGTAAAAACTAAACAGCAATGAAACTATCATAAATAAAACTAGCTAAATGACAGAAACAAAAGAATGATAACAACAGACAAGCTGAGGCACATGGGTCGGGCCCTAACCCACGGGCCCAACTCTCTAGAACTAAATCAGTAAAATGGAATCTGTCTGCTCATTTCAGGAAGAGAATAAACTCGTTACATTTATGAAATTTTAGTAAACAATAATAAAAACCTTAATAGCTTGCAACAAAAGTTCTGAATGGAATCGAATCAACCCTAATTAGCTCCTGATCAACTTTATTTATCCTAAAGGGCATCTACCAACAACTCCCTAAAAAATAGTGATTGAGTCTACTTTGACTCCAGGTAAACCATAGATTGAGTGCACTTCGTCTTCAGTTTGCTTGGCTTCCTTTGATAGATAAGGAGGGTGGAAAACCCCCTTGAATCTCTCCAAGATTTATCCATAATTTCCTGACATTGTGCTCATTTATTCTTCAATCTGGATCTTCTAGTGGTAGGGAGAAAGTCCCTAAATTATATCCTTCTCCAAATCTGCATAATCTACCCAATATTCTCACAATATTCTACAAAAATAACCAATATTAGGCACAAATATGAAATTACCTTTAAACCTTCCTAAGAACATATTAAAACATAAGAAAGCATTATTAAGTGCAAAAGGAGAGATTTAATATATCTTTTTACGTGCATAAGAACGGTAGATGGGCCTAAGAAAGGTTAGATGGGCCTTATTTTATGTCTAATTTAGAGGCTCATCATCAAACCCATAATGAAATTGTTTCTCATCCTCTGAGCAACCTATTCATCCTCCTTGCCTTATGGTTCTTCATGCATGCTAGCTTATTTCATTTTTTGTTTATTGGCCCATGCACTGCTCCTCCTGCTAATCTTCTTGCTATTATTCTTGCATTTCTTCTCATAGGTGCTTCATGGAGGTCCTCAAATGCCTTAAGAAAATATGTTTCGCATGCCAAGAGGTGGTGGGTCCACCTTTTATTTAATTTTTTCTATTTTTTTCTATTTTTTACTTTTTACTTTTTTTATTTTTATTTTTTTTATTGCATGCAAAATAAAATCAAAGTTATTTTTCTGTCAACTAAGTTCACCCTTGGTTACCCCTTGGCATTCCTTGTCTTCCATTATAATGAACTGCTTACTACCCACTTTCTCAAGTCCTTTTTACTTTTGTCGTGTTCCTCTTCTTGGTGGAAAAAGTGAGGCTAGTCACTAGATAAGGCCGAGGTTACTCTGCTACTGATTTTGTCTATATAAAAAAACTTTCCTTCTCACACTTTTTAATGTTTTCTTAAGATAAAATAGATTCTATGAAAGGGTTAGATGATTTCATACTTGAGCCTTACCATTGATTTGTTTTTGCAGGTGATATTGAAGCTACTGATATGCCTGTTGAAGTTTTCTTCAATGGTTCTAAAGCTGCATGTGATAATCTGCTTGAGTTCCTTTTGGAGCTTCTAAGCACAGGAGGAGGAATTCCAATTTTGACTACCTTTGACTAAAATGTTGACCAAATTTTCTTTTTGTGCCAACTTGTTGTTTCTAGTTGCAAATATTGGAGAGAAACTATATTCATTGGAGAGAGATACATGGAGAAATGCATTTTTTTAAGGCCTACTAGCTACCTCAATGAGGTTTTCCACTAGTAAGTCTACCCAGGCGCCTCAAAGGAGGTTTTCACCTAGGATATTTTTTTTCTCTTTTTTTTTTTCTACCCAATGACCACCTCATGGAAGTTTTCAATCAGTGAGCCAATCTCAAATGCCTCAAAATAGGTTTTCACCTGAGATTTCATTCTTTTCCTTTTTTCTTTTTTCACTTTGCTACTCTACTTGAAAAAACAAAACCTTTTTCAAGTATATGAATACTTCCAATGGAACCATGTACACATCAATATGACAGATAAAATCATGTTCACACTTGGAATACATGCTTTGACATGTACCTGAATATGAGGGATGAATTGCTTTAACTAGGATTGTATCAAGTATTGTTTGAGAAGAGCATGTTGTTGCAACTTAATGACTGTTTGGAACCATATGTCAATATAGTCATGATGCCCCTGGTCCACTTATTGAGTTGGATCACCTTGGATGTCCTCTTCTATTATGACATTAAAATCTTCCTCTTTTTGTTGATTGTTCTCTTGAACACACAGAGGAAGTTTTGGTAAACATGAGGAAAATTTATCAACATCTAATTCTGATGTAAGCTCTTCATCAAGTGCAGCCCTTGATCTTTTGATCTCCTCATTTGGATCTTCTTCTTCTTGATGTTGTCCTTCGATGACATTATGAAAATATCTTCTTTGAAATGTCTTTCTTGAACTAAGATGAATACAATCTAGATCAAGAGGATATGTTTGGAAGTGTTGTACCTCAACATTATAAGTGAGCTGAGATACTTCATTGTATGTTGGAAATGGTGGTACAGGTAGTTGAGTGGGGGCGGATATATGAGATGGATGTGGTTGAGGTTGTGGTTGTGGTGGAGGTGGATGGTAGGGATATCATGGAATTGGGTATGGAGATTATGGAGGGAAATATTGAGGATATTGTGGATTTTCCCAATAAGTTCCTTTCCAACCTTGTTTCCAAGCTTGTTTTTGGGGTTGAGATGGCTAAGTTTTCCAAGAAGGGAGCGTGTCCAAGTTATTTTGAGATGGATGTGAATAAGCTTGAAATTGTGAAGTGGGTCCTTACATCATATCAAGTTGACTAGGCTTCCAGGATCTCCTTGGACTACATAACATAGCTTCTTTGGTGATTGCCTTGCTCCATTGTCTTCCTAGTAAACTTCTTTAAACCTAGGGAATGATGGACAACATTTAGTAGCATATGATTCTGCATGGATAACAAAAATATCAACATCTTCTTTTTTCTAATTTTTCATTCTTAAAATTTCTACTTGTTCACTTAGATTGCTAAGAATTTATGTTTTAAAGTTTTCAAGAAAATTCCCAAGTTCATCTTGCCTTACCAATGTTGAGGCGGATTTACTTACTCTTTCCCTTCCTCTTGATATTCGCTTGTATGTTTCACAAATTTCTTCAAATGACCATTGGTATACATCTCCTCCACTCATGAGCTTAAGGAGATCAATCCACTCACTAGAAAATTTGGCGGAAATTCCGATGGCCAATTCGTCGCTATTCCGACACATAGTCGTCGCAAGAGCGACAGTTCGAGGGAGGGCAAAACGTGGTTTGCCATACCGTCACAGTTCCGATGCAATTAAAAAGTGTCGCACTATCGACACTTTTTCCGTCACTTCCAAACAAGTGTCACTCTTCCGACGTTTCCCAATCCGTCACACTTCTGACTTTTGTAAACTGTCGCACTTCCGACGAAATGTGGTCCGACGTTTTGAACTTCGCTCTTCCGACGTTTGTAAACTGTCACAATTACGATGAAATGTGGTCCAACGTTTTTAACGTCGCTCATCCGACGTTTGTAAACTGTCGCAAGTCTGACATAATGTGGTCCGACGTTTTGGACGTCGCTCTTTCGACGGTTGTAAACTGTCACAATTCCGACAAAATGTGGTCCGACGTTTTGGATGTCGCTCTTCTGACATTTGTAAAATGTCGCAATTCCGACGAAATGTGGTCTGACGTTTTGAATGTTGCTCGTCCGACATTTTAATACTGTCTCTCTTCCGACGTTTTTAATCTGTCGCAATTCCGACGCTTACAAGGCGTTAGTATAGCGATGGCGGGTTCAATTTTAAAAAAAAATAAAAAAAAAAATGAAACTTTAAAAGAGGTAAAACGCTACTTTGAATATATTATATGAAGTAAAACAGTCCATGAAGTCATTACATTTTCACATCTGAAGATTGGAACCCAAATATCCATCTAGAAAAGTGGAAGTCCCACCCAAGACAATGATAGAAAATAGCCCATGTCACATACAGGGACATGATATAAAACCCAGTGACGATCCACATGGAGATTATCGACAATCTGAGAAAGCATCTAAATATGCCCGAGGCATCTATAAGAAAGTGAAATAGCAGTATGTAGAATAGTAAAGCAACAGATAAAGTACCGACGTCCATTGTTTCAAATACAAATTAAAGTACCCAAAATCCTTGAACAGAGAAAAACGCTAATCATGTGAGGAGTGTGATATGTCCAAAATATAAAAAGACCATCAGACCATATCAATAAACCAGCATCGCTATTTTTGAAGGCAAAGTGATAAAAATTAATCATTTTTTTTTCAGAAGAGAAAAAAAGTTGTTTTGAATATATTATATGAAGTAAAACAGTCCATGAAGTCATTACATTTTCACATCTGAAGATTGGAACCCAAATATCCATCCAGAAAAGTGGAAGTCCCACCCCAGAGATAGAAAAATACCCCATGTCACATACAGGGACTTGATATAAAACCCAGTAACGGTCCACATGGAGATTATCGACAAATCTGATAAAGCATCCAAATATGCCCGAGGCATCCATAAGAAAGTGAAATAGTAGTATGTAGAATAGTAAAACAATAGATAGAGTACCGATGTCCATTGTTCCAAATACAAATTAAAGTACCCAAAATCCTTGAACAGAGAAAAACACTAATCATGTGAGGAGTGTGATATGCCCAAAATATAAAAATACCATCAGACCATATCAATAAACCAGCAACATAGACCAGCATCGCTAGTTTTGAAGGCAGAGTGATAAACATTAATCATTTTTTTTTCACAAGAGAAAAAACGTTGTTTTGAATATATTATATGAAGTAAAACAGTCCATGAAATCATTACATTTTCACATCTCAAGATTGGAACCCAAATATACATCCAGAAAAGTGGAAGTCCCACCCCAGACAGTGATAGAAAAATACCCCATGTCACATACAGGGACTTGATATAAAACCCAGTAACGGTCCACATGGAGATTATCGACAATCTTAGAAAGCATCCAAATATGCCCGAGGCATCTATAAGAAAGTGAAATAGCAGTATGTAGAATAGTAAAGCAACAGATAGAGTACCGACGTCCATTGTTCCAAATACAAATTAAAGTACCCAAAATCCTGCAACAGAGAAAAACGCTAATCATGTGAGGAGTGTTATATGTCCAAAATATAAAAAGACCATCGGACCATATCAATAAACCAACAACATAGACCAGCATCGCTAGTTTTGAAGGCAGAGTGATAAACATTAATCATTTTTTTTTCACAAGAGAAAAAATGATGTTTTGAATATATTATATGAAGTAAAACAGTCCATGAAGTCATTAAATTTTCACATTTGAAGATTGGAACCCAAATATCCATCCAGAAAAGTGGAAGTCCCACCCCAGACAATGATAGAAAAATACCCCATGTCACATACAAGGACATGATATAAAACCCAGTAACGGTCCACATGGAGATTATCGAAAATCTGAGAAAGCATCCAAATATGCCCGAGGCATCTATAAGAAAGTGAAATAGCAATATGTAGAATAGTAAAGCAACAGATAGAGTACCGACGTCCATTGTTCCAAATACAAATTAAAGTACCCAAAATCCTTGAACAGAGAAAAACGCTAATCATGTGAGGAGTGTGATATGTCCAAAAGATAAAAATACCATCAGACCATATCAATAAAACAACAACATAGACCAACATCGCTAGTTTGGAAGGCAGAGTGATAAACATTAATGATTTTTTTTTCACAAGAGAAAAAACGTTGTTTTGAATATATTATATGAAGTAAAACAGTCCATGAAGTCATTACATTTTCACATCTGAAGATTGGAACCCAAATATCCATTCATAAAAGTGGAAGTCCCACCCCAGACAGTGATAGAAAAATACCCCATGTCACATACAGGGACTTGATATAAAACCCAGTAACGGTCCACATGGAGATTATCGACAAATCTGAGAAAGCATCCAAATATGCCCGAGGCATCTATAAGAAAGTGAAATAACAGTATGTAGAATAGTAAAGCAACATATAGAGTATCGACGTCCATTGTTCCAAATACAAATTAAATTACCCAAAATCCTTGAACAGAGAAAAATGCTAATCATGTGAGGAGTGTGATAACCATATGCAGAAACCTAGGCTCGCTTGTAAGATCAGGCTCGCTTGATTCCAAAATTGGTAACCATCTGTTGCATCCAAGATGTAAGTTTCAAGCTCGCTTGTTTCCATTTTAGCCCGCTATAGCATCCACCCTGTTCATAGCAAAAAGGTTCCTGTACTAGATATACAGAGAAAGAGTATAATACGTAGACCATATAAACATGGCTCTGTATTTCAAAAAACAGGTTTAAAATAGAAACAGGGCAACATTTTTTTTTCTAAGTAAAGTTAATCTATTAAAAGTGGGAATAAAATTACACCGAAGTCAAAATCATTGCCCAGACTCATGGCAAATTTGTCATCAAAAAATAAAAAAATTAAGAAGACTGCCCTCATATGGGGAAACCAGTCTTGAACGTTTAATTTACAGAATTCAAAAATATTACAAAGGTCCAACACAGTAAAATAATCTAAAAGCAGCCCAATTAAGTGGGCCGCGAAGCAAGAAAAAAAAATTAACCAAACTACTCCTCTGGCTCCTCGACGATTCGGCACCATCCTTCGGAAGGTCCAGGATCGCTAGGTGCTACCTCCACATTCATGCCACGGCTCCCCTCCTGAAGGCCCGAATGCTGGCCGGCTTTTTCCGAGCTTAGACCCGCCGGACGGGTGCATTCTTCCTCCGTTTGGGCCTCCTCGCAGAAAACCACAGTGACTGAAGCTGTAATTCGTGGGCGGTTGAGAGAGAAATTAAAGGAAAATTGCGCAGTGCACGTCGTGGGAGAAGGTGAACTAGCGATGGGGAAACGAGGAGCAGGGGAATCCATACGGTGGCCAGATCCTACAACCCGACCCCGCCCACTCCTAGTATTTGGATAGCGACCTGCATAATCACTGGACTGGCCGGAAGACAACTCGATTGAGGGGCTGGAGGGAGCGCGCAGGAGTTGACCTCTAGTGCTCCCCCTGCGGCAACGCATCCTTTGACGCACGCGAGGCATGGGTGCAGTCTCACTAGCAGTGGGCACAAGAGGAGACGGAGAAGCAGAATTCCAAGAAATAGAGGAAGACAGACAAGGACCAGACCGAGAGAAATACAGATATGTAGCAAGGTCTACGCAGCAGTTCAGATACCCACTTCTCCTTCTCGTCACAGTGAGCAGGCAGTGTAACCCAGCAACTAGATCGTCTGAAAAACCATAGCGAAATGCCATTTTATCGACCCAACTGCAATGCAATCGAAGATGCCCATCATAATTAATCTCTGATCATTAATGAGAGCCAAAGGCCAGATCATATTGGAGCATGCGGAATCGCTAACAGGAGTGGAGGTCCGATCTTGAACAGTGTTAAAACTTAATGCGATTAGATGTGAAAACCTTGGAACTTAATTGAACAACGTTAAAACTTAATGCGATTGATATGAAATTGCCACATCCATGTCCCATCCCCTTAAACGCCATCGAATGCACCCGCAGCCGGGAGAAGGGCAAGTTCTGATTGAGGACACGTGGCAGAAATTGATTGGAGCGGATCTTTGTTTGGGCCGCTTGGGCAATGGAAATCCGGACCCGAAAAATATTAGGGCGAATTTGATAATAAATTCGCGTCACAACTCTCCCTCCATACGCCAACCCAACTTCAGACCCGAAAAAGATTAGGGCGGAATTCATTTGGTTTTCGCGTCACAAAATTGGCCGACGTCAGCAGGCTATTTTGGAACGCGAATTTGATTTGAATTATGGTTTATCGCCATTTGAAGTCTGGTGGGCTCGACTTAAGAATAATTTTGTTTGACCCCATCTTATAAAATTTGTGTTGGTTTTGTTTGATAATACACATATTTATAATAAATCATGGGAATACCACACAAGTAAACATGTGGAAAAGTTATATAAATTATTGAGAACAATCATTTTTATGTAAAAATATCCAAATGTGCTTTTGGGAAATAAGAATTCGAGTATTTGGTTCATATTTTTTTAAAGGAAGGAGTGAAGTTGGAGCCTCAAAAGATGCAAGCTATTACAAAATGAACTATTCCTAAGAAAATCAAGGTTCTTAGAAGATTTTTTAGACTTACATGATCAGTATGATGATAATTATGATAATTTCACAAAACAATCACTAGCTATTTTGAGGGATGAGATATTAGAACTTCAGCTTGATGAGGATTTTTTAAGAGCTTTATTTCTTCTTTTGAAATCAAGAAAATATTCTCCCAAACCGAAAATATGTGTTCTTGAGATAATTTCTGAAAATTATGAAAATGAAATTAAACTTTTGCATTCTCAAATTCAGTCATACAATTTCCGAAATCCTAAAGAATTCTTTGAAAATATTCCTTCTCCTAAGCAAGAGGAAATTGTACTATCTTTTGACTTGCATATTGAGGATGACTCGAGTATTTGGTTCATGTTGTTTTAAAGGAAGGAGTGAAGTTGGAGCCTCAAAAGATGCAAGCTATTACAAAATGACCTATTCCTAAGAAAATCAAGGTTCTTAGAAGATTTTTTAGACTTACATGATCGGTATGATGATAATTATGATAATTTCACAAAACAATCACTAGCTATTTTGAGGGATGAGATATTAGAACTTCAGCTTGATGAGGATTTTTTAAGAGCTTTATTTATTCTTTTGAAATCAAGAAAATATTCTCCCAAACTGAAAATATGTGTTCTTGAGATAATTTCTTAAAATTATGAAAATGAAATTAAACTTTTGCATTCTCAAATTCAGTCATACAATTTCCGAAATCCTAAAGAATTCTTTGAAAATATTCCTTCTCCTAAGCAAGAGGAAATTGTACTATCTTTTGACTTGCATATTGAGGATGACTATTCTTTCAAACACAAGACAGAAGAAATAGTTTCAAGGCTTAATATTCATAATACAACTGAGCAACCAGTCATTGAAGGCCTAGAAGTAAATAACACACATCATACTTTTATTGATCCTATATCAGATTATATGGAGAATATTTTTAGCCCAAATCTACAAACATGTTTTCTCTATAAGGATCAAATACATCAAAAGTGGCCTTTACACATCATATCATTTATTATAAAGGCACATGATCATAATACACTTCCAATTTTGATCACAAGCAATCAAGTTATCCATTTATTGTTACAGCTACTTGATTGGCTTCTTTGGCATTTTTGTATTACTTGATTCAATGAGATTTTTAGTAGATTGAGTAGGTAGATGAGTGCCAATAAGCTCAGAATTTTGAGCTTTTTTTTTTTAGTTTTCAATTTTCAGCTAGTTTTTCATTAAGTTGGTTTGAAAACTTTTGTGTGTTGTTTTAGTTTCAGATCAGATTTCAGTTTGCAGAAGAGAGAAGACATTTACAGGTTCACCAAGGTCAATGGATGAGGACAACTGACTTGCTGTTTTTGAATTTTCACCAGGAAAAGCCATCCCCAAGTGGAGCCAGTGTTAGACTCCTATACCAATAGGTGTCATATTTCATGATTGACTTGATGGGCTATGTAATATGTTCATACATTTTCTTGTTGCAAAGGTTTTCCATATTATCAAAAAATCAAAAAAAATTAAAAAATGTAAAGAGGGTATACCCTAAAAGAAAAATCAAAGGGTAAAAAGAATAAAAATGGCCAAAAAGGTAAAAGAAAATGAACCCCGCCAAAAGAAAGGCCAAGGAATGTGTGCAAGTCTAAATGCCACTACTTTTTTCTCTTATGTAATAAATAAAATTGTGTGCAACTTATATCCTATGCCACAATTTATGAATATTCAAACAGTTTAAGCTTGGCTATTTCATCTTTCAATTTCATGTTTTAGAGATAGAGAATAAAATCTGACCAAACTGTTTAATATTGGCAGATAAGTAGATAGGTAGAGTAAATAAAAGGAGCTCAATAGCTTAATCTGAGCCCTTGGATGTAATAAGGTTAGACTTAGATAGATTTCTACATGTAAAATAAACGAAAGTGTGATAAGGGTTTGCCAGTCTAAGTGCACCCTAATAAAGAAGAAAAAATGGTAGAATAAAGTAGGTAGGGTAGGTAGATGATGTTGCAGAATTGCATGTGATGGACAATGACTCTAAATGTGTTAATATTTACTTTCATCACAAAGTGCAAAGGTAGACACTATACTGGAAGAAATTCAAAGCAAATCAAAGTCAAAGTTATTAACTTCCCTTCTCATCTTCCCCTAAAGATTTCACTAATTTCCCCTAAGTACTAAGGTATTTGAAAATTAGAGGGGCTCAAGGCATTTCCTTGAATTTTGGAGGGACCGAACCCTCGTCCCAATAATTGGAAAAGCCTAATTACTTGAAGTCATTCTTCATAACATTCACTCATTTCTAAACATCTTTTCCTAAGTAAAATCCCATTTTACTTAGGAAAATTATGCATTATTTCATAAAAAACCCTCAAAATCACATTTTATTCCAAGTCTAAGTGATGAAGTGATTATAATGCAATTTTCTTTTAAATCTTCACTTTCTTAGTTATATTAATGTATTTTGAGTTTACATTGTCCTCTTGTCATATTAACATTGATTTTATGTATTAAATCCTTACAAAAATAACCTTCTCCTATTATATATAACTCCTTTTTATATAATATCCCCAAAAACCATCAATAAATTTTAGCCAAAGTTATTTATTCCCACATGTTTAAATAAAAAACCCACTTTATGCCCCCTTTGGCTAAATATATCATAATATTAAATTCTGCCCCCTATGGTAATTAGATTAATCTGATTTAATTATCATATAATAAAAATATATTTAAAAAATAATTAAAACATGTTTTATTACGTGTTTTAATAAAAAAATAATTCTTCCCCTATGTATTTTAATCCCCCGACTCCCTTTCCCAAGGTTAAAACTATAAACCCTTTGTAAAATCCCCAATACCTCCCTTAACCGCTAACCTTGGTTAAATCATTTCTCGATCACTTTCCTGCATTTTTATAAACAAATTGATTAATCCTCACGATTAATTAACTCCGCCAATCAGATTCCCCCCGATGAGATTAATTAACGTTTAATTGCGTCGGGCCATCCATATTAAATCCCTGTCACTTCCACGTCCCCATCGTCGTTCGATCAACCCATCTGAGATCAACGGTTATTAATGATATCGCTAGACATCCACGTCCGAACAATAACGCGTGATGGTCCGACGGTTTTCAAACAGTGCCATGCCACGCATCAATCATTCTATGGAATCGCTCGCCCTCCGCCCAAAACCACTTTTCCCCAAAAGCGGTGCGATGGAAACCGCTTACCGCTTGCCTCCCATGAGGCATCCTCCGTACCTGTTGACGTCATCCATTAAATAAATAAATAAAACCCCATCACCCTTTGGACTTTGTGAATAAAACAATTTTTCCCGTGTCATTTTCATTATTCTGTGAACGACCAAAGTCTCATGCAGAGAATTTCAAAAACAAACTGTTAAGCGCCATCAATTGTATTTTGCTGAAGACAATTGCATACTAGTAATCCAGAGTTCGTACGCCATAGCATGTACCTGTTTAATCACTATTCATCTCCCAAAAAACAGGTATGTACCCCAATTCCCGTTAAAACTCTGTGAAATCCTAGCTTTTGTTTTAAATTCCGCACGAAAGACAAAAACAGAGTTCATTTTGGTCTTGTTCAATCCCCAGAATTGTAAATTGCATTCCCAAACTTGTAATTGTGTTTGTTCTTCACAAAAACCCGAAATTCATTTCTGAATCCACAAGAACCAGAAATGGAGGTTCCAATGGCTTTGAACGTCACACCTTTGAATGCCCCTCACAGATATTTAGACTATCTGCCCCTAGCAGATAGAGATTTTCAAATTAAAGACCTCGTTCTTAGTGATAATCCTCTTCGAACCTTTTGCCGCTGCAGAGATAAATTTATAAACGGTTCTGATATTATTGGATTATGGGAATCCAATCTCCCCATGTATCTTCTCCCCTCAATCCATATTTTTCTTGAGTTAATTCATTACTGCCATGCAAACTATGACCCCAATCAAAGAGCAGTTTTGTCCCTGAGTCAGAAATCCTTTTCCCAATCACTACTCAGTCGATAAATGAAATGCTGCAATTTAAACCTGGTCAAGCCCTCACTCCCCTGTCCATGGGAGAATTACTTGAAAAGTATGCCAATTGTCCCATGAAGAGTTAAATCGCATTTGTCAAACCTTCATGTTACCAGAGCATCAGCCCAAAGGCCCTCCCCCCTATGGTTATACTTTTTTCACTGATGTGGGCAGGCTTATTCTGAATATGATGTCCTTTATCATGGGTTTCAATACTAGTGAATATGTTGATCAATTAACCCTAGTATTTTTGTCTATATTTACCCCTGGACAGTCCCCTGCTGTCAAGTATGATTTTTCATCCTACATTGCTGATAAAATCCATGATCAGTTCATGAGATTTGAGAATGAAAAAGTGTTCAAATATTCTTCTTTTATATATCATCTCATGATTTATTACCAATCAGAAAGTTTCCCTTTCCATGTTCAGAAACTTGATGCCAAAGGAAATCCTAGGTCTGTGAGATTTTGGTCTGCCATCACCCATAATTCCTCTGATTATCCTTACTCCTATAATGAGTTTATTGACCTATTTGTACACCCTGCAACCACTTTGTTAATAGGAGTTTCCCCTCCTAGAGTCAATAATGAAATCAAGAAAATTCTACAGCTCTCAAAACAATATAGGGTAGGTGACTGGTACTTGTATCAAAATCACAATGAGATCAGAATATATGGATGTGAATTGTGCCCATTCAAGTTGCCCAAATATGTCCCCATGAAACTCTTTGCACTAGAGTATTTCAGGTAGATGATTAACTCAGATATAGTTCATTTCTGCAATGCAAAGAAAAAGGCTCAACTCAGGATCAAAAGTCAATTAGGTCCCTTTGTTTGTAACTCTAGAGATGCTGGAAAGGAAGCAGAAAGAATCTTAGAAGAATATCTCAGATTACAAAAAAGTTTTTACTGGGTGCCTTATGACCCAAATAGTTTTATCTGTGATAGAAGAATGAAAAATAAACTATCACCATACATTCATCACAAAATTCCAGAAATTGAACAATATGCCAATATGGATGAATGGATGGAAGGAACATTGGTAGAACAGGATAGTGAGCAGGTCAATGAAAGACCTTGAGAAAATACTTGACCTAGACTCTTTTGGACAGGTGCAGATACCAGGTATTGGTCCTTCTTCTGCAGGGACTTCTCAGCAAAATTTACAGGAGATCAGTGCATTGGCCACAGTACAATCTAAAGGAAAATAAAAGGAGCCTAACATACAAGTATTTGAAAAATTCACAATGACAGAGAAACCTGAGACTTCTAAAGAACAGCGTCAAGTACAAATTCCTCCTATTCAAATCAATGAGCTAGAAATTTCAATTTTACAAACTCCTATCAATATAGAAAAAGGCAAGAAGAGAGATGCTGAAGTTGCTACCCCTGTTGGTGGATCTTCAGAACAGCCTCATGCTAAAAGAAAAAAATTAAATCCTCTTCCAGAAGTAGATTTTGTTCAGCAAATTCCTGATAGCGAGAGAGAAGATTTGGATAGTCAACAAATAGGTATAGTCAGTGGGGCATCCACTACTTTACAGAGAAAAGAGCTGCAAAAGCAACAGAGTGTTGAAATATCTTCTTTCAAACCACCAGTTAAAGATGCAGGAGATATAAAGAAAACCTTTATCAATATAAAAGCCAGGAATGATCCACTAAGACTCCAGGTTTACAATCAGTATTTGAAGATGGCTCCTAAGAATCAAGAAATATTGATGTCATCTTATGACATTCAGCAAGGCAAAATGATAATGAGTCACTTCAAACCAAAAGTGAAGCAGCCTCAAACAGCTGCAAATTATATTAGAACAAATTTTGAAGTCTTAGAAAAGGATATTCATCCTTTAGATCGGATTGAGTTACATAAGTAGACTGGTGAAATGATCTATTCTACTCTGACCGATAAAGCAATGGCAACTCAGAAGTTGCAGGATTCTTTGGAGAACACTAATGCACAATTGCAGCTTGAAAAAGCCTCTTCTCAGGCCAAAGACAACAGGATAAAGACATTGGAGTAAATAATCATTGGATTGGGTCACAATCCTAAAGATGTCAAAGGTATAGAGGCCCTAATCAAGAAAAAAGATGATGATATTGCAGCTTTGAGAAAGCAGTTGAAATTGCCAGCTTCAAGACATCCACAAACTAAAGAGATGATAAAGAAAAATTCTGAAGAAGAAATGATGGACTTGCTTTTGAAACTGAATGAGAAACTAAATGAAACAGAAAAAGAGCTTGAACAGGCATTAAAGAACAAGTAGTATACTATTCCAGCATCAAAAACAGAGGCAATTACAAGTACAGGTACATCCACAACAGGTCAGCCAACAGAGCTATCACAGGTAAATGCTTCCAATTTCAGTTCTGAAGAATTAATAAAGTCAATGAATGAATTTAAAATTCAAGTAACAGAACTCCAGCACATAAAGTTACAGCTTATTAATTTAGAACAAAGATATGATCTCTCAAAAATGAGTGTTGCTGATAAAACAAGAGAGGTCAAAAGATTAGAAAAATTGGTTAAAGCATTGGAAAAGGATCTCACATTGGAGAAACCTTTAAAGGAAATAAATGAAATTCTTTGGGACAACATTATCCAATCAATAAAGTATGTCTGGTCTTCAATTCAGATTATGTATGAACAGAATGATTTAGTCAAATTGGCTATAGAAGAAGTTCAAAGTACAAGAGAAGAATTGGGAAATAGGCCTGAGGAAGCCAATCAACTCATACAGTTTCTAAACACTCAAACCAGACACCAACTTGCAGAACTTGGTATTCAAGACAGGACCGGAACAATTTTGGAAATAAAAAGAGTTTTTACTAAGAGAACCCTTATGCAGAATCTAGAACGAAGGTGCTCAGATATGCAAGAATAAATCATTGCCTTAAGAGAAATATTTGATATTTTGTTGAAAAAAGGATTGCTCAGTCCTATAGTTTCAGAGGATAAACTAATGGACCTTGAAAGCTATGTTGAAAAATTGGACAAGTATGCTGAAAATCAGGCCAATTCTTCAACCAGTACATCAGAAGTAGCATTGCCAACAGGAAAAAATCTTCATGACAGATTGGAAAATTTATTTTATCTTGAGCATGAAGTAAAGCATTTGTTTCCAATTCAGCCTACTTTTTTTAGATATACTGAGGCTGATGAAACATTGAGAAAACTTCAACGGACCAGAATACCAGAAGATAAATGGTGGGAAGAACTGTTGGAACTTTTGTAAAATTTATCCTTATATGAAATTTTGCCTATTTACTTTGATTTTATTACATCCTGCCACAAGCCTAAATGTTTTATGATTCTCCAAAGACTCTTGGAAAATAATGCTTTCCAAAAATGATGAATATTCTTTAGTATCCAACTAATCATGTGATTTTTGGCTTGGAAATCCATTTCCATTTTACTATAGGGATGCCTCCTTTGCTTTTCCTTTCCTTCTAGATAAAATGAAAGCATTTTTTTCTAATATTTCCCAAGATACCAACAAGAATATAAGCTAGGGAATGCCAATATCCTGGTATGGACACTACTAAGGTTAATGTGCCACCCAAGGATAACCATATTGTGATTATTTTTCCCACTTTTTGATATGGAAAGAACCAATCTCCATACCTATAGTCATTAAATCTAAACATAAATCCCAAGTATTTGAAATGGGTGCACTTGGTTGATTGTTTTTTCTAACATATCTTCCAAATCATTGAAAGTGATGGTAGACTTGAGTAGGTTTACTTATATTCCAAATGAAACCCAAAATGATTTTAGAGCTCTAAAGAGTCTTCGCATACTAGTCCTATCTACTATATCCTGCAAGAAATAGGATAACAGCATCCACCAATAGAAGGTGCGTAGACAATAGCATATGTAAATGTGTGAGTGATCAAAATAGTAGCATTTCTTAATTTGTTTAGGCATGTATCTCTTGTTTTTCATCTTCCATATTCAAAAACTAATCACGGATTTGGGTGTTGATGCCATGTATATTCTAAATGGACTGGTATCCATACCTTTCCAGATGCCCCCACACCTGCGAACAAGTAAATTTTATTTTTTTAACATACTAGTTAAATAAATATTGTTGTAATATATTTTCTAATCTCTCTCTCTCTCTCTCTCTCTCTCTCTCTCTCTATCTCTCTCTCTCTCTCTCTATATATATATATATATATGTTATTTTATATATAATTTGTTTTATTCTAAGTCATAGGCATAGCTACTGTAACTTTAACACCCAATTACTACAACTAGATACAAGCAATAGTTTTATGTAACCATTGTTGCAACCTTAAGTTACTGTTGTTGTTCCATTACTCAAATAAAATAATTCTCGTATAAAGGTTGTTGTCATGTCTCTATGCGTAAACTTCAATATTTACAAGGACTTGTTACGTATAATGATCTCTTAATATATATACTTTCTTTCATATATAATATTTTTTAATCTAAGTCGCGGATATTGTATCCCCAAGCCACAACTCCTACAACCTCAAGCCATAGTTGGCACAACTTTAACACATAGTTACTGCAAATAGATACAAGCAAATGTTCTATGGAACCATTGTTACAACCTTAAGTTACAGCTATTGTTCCCTTATTTAAATAAAATAATTCCTGTATAAAGATTGTTACCGTGTATCGATGCCTCAACTTCAATATTGACAAGTATTTTTCAGGTATAATAATCTCTTTATATATATATATATATATATATATATATAATGTGTTTTATTCTAAGTCGCAAATGTTGCATCCCCAAGTCACAACTTCTGCAACCTCAAGCCACAGTTGTTGCAACTTTAATCCATAGTTACTGCAGTCGGATACAAGTAATTGTTTTATGGAACCATTGTTGCAACCTTAAGTTACAACTACTATTCCTTTACTCAAATAAAATAATTCTCGTATAAAGGTTGTTGTCATGTATTCGTGCCTCGGCTTCAATATTTATAAGGACTTGTTAGGTATAATGGTCTCTTAACTCCCCATTGTTTTCAAAGTGAATATGGTTGATTGTAAATCCCACCATTTTCCTCTCACCATACTTTCCACTATCTTATAAATTAGTTGCGGGGAAGGGATTATGTCACTCTTTGAACTTCCACGTAAACCAGAAATTTAATTCATCATTTAAAATTCCTGCAAGTTTTTTTTGTAGACGGTCGCAGCCATATTTCTGTACAGGATTGTATTTAAACACAACAACCAGCATTAACGCAATTCACCAACCAGAAATTAAACAAACAGAAATTTACCCCCTAGTTTTGTAAATTCAAAAGGAGGACACATGGAGCATTAATATTGGATCGCATGAAATTGAAGGGAATCTGAAAACCTGAAAACCGGACCCGAATTTTTTATAAGGCACATTGGATTGAGAATTCACATTACAAATTAGGCAGACGTCATCATCCTATTTTGGAACGCGAATTTGGTTTGAAATTCAATCTATTCAGACTTTTGAAGTCCGACGGAAAGGGTTCTTTAATGTTTTGATAATTTAATTTTATGTATGATTTAATATATACATATGTTTTAAACATATGTTATATATATATATATCATATGTGAAATGAAAGGTGGGCCATAGAATTTAGTTTTAATTTTAATTTTTTTTAAAGAGGGTTTATTATAATATGTTTTATATGTTACGACATATAAAAATAAAAAGGACAAAAAAGCTTGGTAGTTTTTTTATAGACAGTACGTAAATTTTTTATTACACAGCAGTGTGTAAAAAGTGAAAGACTGAGTGTAATTTTTTAAGTGTGTATGCACAACAGTGCGAAAGTGAAAAACACAGCAGAGTGTTTTAGAGACAGAGTATGTTTGTTTTGAACAGACAGTGAGTTGGTTTTATGCACTGCGTTTTGTAGCAGTCATAATTTTGTAATCCCTCTCGGTGAGGAAGTAGTGTAATAGTTTTTTTTTGAGTTATTGAAGGGAATAGAAGTTTGTTTTCAAAGTATTGAAACTCTGTCTCCTGTCAAAGAAATTTTTATTTTCTCTGTGTTAAAAGAAGGGAGATTTATTCTCCATTCATTGTTCTAGAATTTTTCAATATTCCAACATGTGCATGAACAACTTTACATGATGTAACCTATGAAATCGTAAATGGAGAAATCATAGTAAAAATAAAGTAACCTATGTAACAATAAATTCGGATTCATCCTGGGAGTGGTAATGGGAGAAATCATAGTGAACAACAGGAAACATGCAGAGTTGCTTACAATCAAATAGATGAAAAAACACATACAAAAAACCTAGATAATAATCATGAACAAACTTAATATTGAATTATGAACTGTAAAGGAACTTACAAAATGTGAAATTACGAACCTGGTCAAGCGAACAAGCAAAAATATCCTGGACATGACCCTGGTTGACAAGTTGTATTGCTCATGATGCAAGAGGATTTGTACCTTCACTGCCAAGTCAATCAAAATCCATCATTATCTATATAATAAATACAAGTAATTGATGTAGTATTTTTTACTCTAAGATGCATTCTTATGATAATGTTAGAACATATGTTGAAAATGTCAAAACATACCTGAATAAGCTCCTCTTTGTTTCAAGAACAATTTATTGGAGTCGCATGAACTTGGAACAAGCCTCCCACGATCTGAAAGAGTAGCAGCTAAGTCAACAGTGACTTTTTTGTTGCTACGCTGGATCGAGGGAGGTTTGCTCCAAGATTAAATCGCTCCAATAAATTATTCTCTACTAAACAAGGCCAACCACGTGAAGGTGGAAGCTCTTATGGCCCCTCCCCACCCCCCCCCTCCCACCTCACATCACTCTCAATTCCCCAACACCCAATCTATATTTCATTTTTTACTTTCATGAGCATAAAAAAAAATATTCAATAACTAATAAAAAAACAATTCAACAAAAAGTACGCAAGGAAACATTGCAATTAATGCTTGACATAAAAATAGTATGATAAATGAGTTTTTTATATAACGCAAAAAACATTCCAAGTTTGGTAACATTTGTCTTATAATAATACAATATTTTACATTATCGAATTTTCTTTTTCTTCTTCCTATTTCTAAAGCTCCTAATTACATCATCAATATCATCATGCTCTGCTCTTGTTTCGTGCCTTTCGACCCGCACTGCTGACCTAGTTGCGTAGTCACGATGTCTGGTCTCATCCAGTGACGAGGCATCGCCTACAAAAACAGATAATATTAAATTTTAGTTGTCAGTTTTTAAATATCATTGAACTAGTTCGGTAATATTAATAAAAAAAATTGCAATGAGATTATTTACCTGGTGCACCAGTTGTCGCCGCTGACCTAGTTGCGTAGTCACGATGTCTGGTCTCATCCAGTGACGGGGCATCGCCTACAAAAAAAAAAAATATTAAATTTTAATTGTCAGTTTTTAAATATCATTGAACTAGTTTGGTAATATTAATAAAAAAATTTGCAATGAGATTATTTACCTGGTGCACCAGCTGTCACCGCTGACCTAGTTGCGTAGTCACGATGTCTGATCTCATCCAGTGACAGGGCATCGCCTACAAAAACAGATAATATTAAATTTTAATTGTCAGTTTTTAAATATCATTGAACTAGTTCGGTAATATTAATAAAAAAATTGCAATGAGATTATTTACCTAGTGCACCATTTGTTGCCATTGGGACTGTTGCCCTGTCTTCCTCTCTGGTGGTAATATCCTCAAGGAAAACATTCTCTGTCATTTAAACAAAAAACGTTATAATTGTCGGCCTAGTCCCCACTATAATGATCAGGTTGCACGTGAGGATCATCTACATCCGGCTCTAAAACTGGGTTATTTGCCTCGTCGGTAGTGTTGCTCCCCTTATTTAAACAAAGTTGTTAGACATTAAATTTATTGACGAAAAAAAACATATTGAAAGTTTAATGTTTTACCTTATCAGGCATTCTGGATCTTGGGACCTGCCCCAAGCTTCTACGACGTTCAACTACAGCTTGATAGCCGAAATGGAAAGCGATATTTTTATCTTCCTCTGTAGTTTCTGTTCCGAAGTCATCACCCTACATTACATATGATTGTCTATTTTTATTCATATTTGATAGGATTACAAAAACGTTGGAAGGCGATACAATTAATTATAAGATGTTTAGCTACTTAATTACAATTCTTGCAGCTAATTTCAAGTAGCTGCCCTGGCCTAGCTTGTGATGGCCCTTTTTTTCAATCCTAACTTTGGTTGCCTTTGAGGTGTCAGGCAACCTAGCATCAAAAGATTGAAGTCAGATATGACGTAGCACACTTTTATTTTAGACATAGAGAAAATTAAAGCTATTGAATTAAAGTTGTAATTTACTTTGCGGGTCCAGTTGGCATTTTTCCTTCTTTCTTTGCCCTTTTCTCTTTTTCGTCATGGATGAGTGCTCTCCACTCACTCTCTGGAACTACAATAGGACGCTCATATCTAGGGTTAAATTTCAATTGTGTCCTATAGGTGTCTGTGGTATATTTCAAATATTTGCCGGCTACCCGAGCCACCGTTGTTCTGTCAAATGTGCCGACCCCAAAAAGGGCTTCTAGATAATCTAGAAGTTTTTTTTTCAGGTTGGAATTCTGGGAACTCCACCCTGTGCGTATGGTTGGGCCAAAAATTACCAACGCATGGCTCTCCAGAAACCTGTAGAACTCATTGTTTCCTACACAGAAAAAAATATATATATTATCATTAATTTAAAAATAAAAATCATGATAAATATGTTTTAGATAAAGTACATGAAATAGTTAAAATATTAAAATTTACCTGGGAGTTGTACATGCTTTATAGGGACACCTTCATCGTTCACCAACAACGTGCCATTAATGGTCCCTTTGGAGCTGACACGTGTAGATCCAGGAAACGCAATAATGTAGTTGGCCATATCAGCCTCATCATTGCCAACACGTTCAGCGGTTGGCTGGGTGTCTGCTTGGGCAGGGTGTGTTTCTTGGCTGGCACCTAAAGGAGTAGAAGGTGTTTGAGAGGGTTGTTGGGAAATCTCTTTCCCTTGTGTCCCACTACCACCAGCACCGGGTTCAGCAAGTGCCAGAAAATGCTACATACAAAAGAAATTTTTTTAGTTTAGTCAATGTAAAAATTAAAAATCAAACTATCACAATTCATATCATGCAGAACAAAAAAAATATCCTTTTAAATTTTTATTATTACCTGATATCTTTCTAGCTGGCTCATAAGATGTTTTATCCTCTCTTCTATTTCAGGTGTTTGAGGCACATCTATTAAAGTATTAAATTCCGACCTTGCATCTCGTGCCTTTTTTCGCAACAAGAACACTGGAGATAGGGATGAAGAAAGCTCTTCCTCAAAGAGGGAATCATCAGGCGTACCATGGCTAGGTGTCTTAATATTTGAACAAAATTAATATTATTTCAATTATGTAAATAACTAAAATACCTAAAGATAGAGAAATGCTAGCACTTTACATGTTCTTCCGCTGGCCTCTTTCCGCGATCATCCCGTCTCGGGGTTGTTCCTGCACTGCTCTGATCAGTCTGCCACATTGCAATAAAATTATAAATGTAAAAACTTGAAAAAAATATCTAACTTGAAAACACAAAATGAAAACTGAAATAATTTATAATAAGACACCGGAAGACAGAGTTAGAGTTTCAAATATGCCTTGCATTGAATTCAGTCCTGGAAACATGTCATTGCACATTAAGGCACCCAAACAAGAGTCGAGTTGACAATGAAGACCTTATTGAATATATTGTTGGAGCAACTTCTAGTAAACTTGTTGTGAATACCTTGAGGATATTTTTGGAGCAACATTGTTGAAGCTAATGGTATAGCATTGTTGGAGATGATCTTGAAGGGCCTTGAAGTGAAGCTTTTGGAGCAACTATTGAAAATTCCTTAGAGCATTTAAGTAAGGCACTTTATATCTTCCATCACCTCTTTCCTTTCAATATCCTTTAAACGATTTTGTTGATAGTTAATGTTTGAAATCACGTTATAATTCCTTGATTATATGTGTTTGGGGACTTTCCCTTTGAGATTACCCAAAAATACCCTGGAAATTTTATCTTCAGGATGCATGTCTGACCCTATTGTTCAATATTTTGATTGATAGTAGTAAACATAGAGAGTTAGGGGGCTCTTGAATTGGTTTGGTTGGGCCATTAGATCCCTAACATATACTAGGGAGAACCCCCCTTGAGTTGGAGGAGAGCTAGCCCGAAGTGAAAAGAGGTTGGTGAGGTGACAATGGGGCTATTGAATTACACATGGTATCACACTTTAGCTTTAGGACTTTATCTTGAGAAGTGCGAAATTTTTCTATATCAATTGTCAAATTATTTACAACACTATTGTTAAGAACTAATAAGAAGTGATGTTGAGGGGTTTTTGGGTATAAGAAACAATACCATTTAAAAACTAGGGTTCTCAATCCTTGGCATTCCTTCACCTGGGCCTAGGGGCACACTAGAATAATTTCACACTAAACCATGCAAACTTAAAAGTAACTTAACAAATCCATAAAGTAATAATAATCATAATTCCTAATTTCCTATTGTACGATATGATGCAAATTATTCAAACATGAAGTAATGAAGACATGCAATGTCTGAATTTCAAGATTGATGAACCAATACAAGAAGTTAGAAACTACAACTTTGATTCAAAACTCTGTGTCCTAACTCCAGGAAGGAATCTAGTTTTTAGTACAGAACATGCATCGTGTATTATCAATTCTTAATTGACAACAACTAAAGGTCATCTACCTCATCAATTCCTTCCCATTTTGTGTTTTTATGTTATATTCCTTATAAAAGTGTCAAATTTCTCTCAAAGTAATCAACCACTGAATAAAATAAAAAATAGTTGAGATATGATTGAGAAATGGTCATTTATTTCTTGAAAGGATCTTCACAATTTCTTTGGTTGTTTTTCATCTCAAGAAACAAGAAATGACCTAAGAAACTATCGTGATGTAATATAAGAAACAACTTGGTGCAATGGCCATTTTCAAAGCCAAATGATGTCCATTGAGGACATGGCCTTTATTTGGTTTTTGTTTCATACGAGTTTTGGGTAGAAATGGAACTTTTTTGTACCATTTCCAGTAGTAAAAAGGGAAAACCTTCTTTTTCCATGGGAAATAATTTACCTTTCCTTTTTCAAGATAATCTAAATCACAAAAAATATGAACTATACTGTACACATTCTTGGATAATGTGAAAGTGGAAAAGGAATACCCTACACAAGTGATGCACACATGTACATTTGAACACTAATATATTTTTGTAGTTGAAATGCAATGCTTGTTTTCATTTAAATGTAGGGTTTTTAAAGCAGGGAGAAATAATGACTGCCAAATTAATAAGCGTTTCTTTGGGAAAAATTTAAATCTTGTATTGGGTGATGAATATAATAGAGGGTATTGAATCTTGATTCTTGACATCTAGAGAGAACCCTACATCCTAACACAATCCAATGGAATTGACCAAAAAAACCCAAATAGAGTCAACCCTACTATAGGAGGAAGGGCCTGCAGTAAGAACTTACCATTTTTCAAGAGCTAAGGGTGAATGTTGTTCTGCAAGAGCTGAGGGCCAATGTTGTTCTGCAATAGCTGAGGGCGAATGCTGAGGGCGAATGTTGTTCTACAAGAGCTCAGGGCGAATGCTGTTCTGCAAGAGCTGAGGGCGAATGCTGAGGGCGAATGGTGTTCTGCAAGAGCGGAGGGCGAATGCGCGCGTGACATCAGACGTTAATGTAGCACACATGTACATTTGAACACTAATAGATTTTTGTAGTTGAAATGCAATTCTTGTTTTCATTTAAATGTAGGGTTTTTAAAGCAGGGAGAAATAATGGCTGCCAAATTAATAAGCGTTTCTTTGGGAAAAATTTAAATCTTGTATTGGGTGATGAAGATAATAGAGGGTATTGAATCTTGATTCTTGACATATAGAGAGAACCCTACACCCTAACACAATCCAATGGAATTGACCAAAAAAACCCAAATAGAGTCAACCCTACTATAGGAGGAAGGGCCTGCAGTAAGAACTTACCATTTTGCAAGAGCTGAGGGTGAATTCTGTTCTACAAGAGCTGAGGGCGAACGCTGAGGGCGAATTCTGAGGGAAAATGCTGTTCTGTAAGAGCTGAGGGCAAATGCTGAGGGTGAATGATGTTCTGCAAGAGTGGAGGGCGAATGTGCGCGTGATATCAGACGTTAATGTAGCTATTGTGACGGATACGAAACAATAAAATCATTTTTATGTAGCGCGCATATAAGTTTCGTATTTTTATGTAGCACGCATCTAAGTGTCATTATACCGACGGTGGAAAAAGCGTCGCTATTGCGACGGGTGCCTCCAAACGTCGCAATTGTGACACTTAGACATTGTGTCGCAATTGCAACGTCTTCCTCCAAACGTCGCGATGGCGACACTTTTCTAAGTGTCGGTATTGTGACACTTTTCTATAAACGTCGGTATAGCGACGGTTTCGGGCGGGATGGAAAAAATTTGGGGAAATTTCTAACATTTGGTCAAAAGCGTCGGAACCAAGTGTTGGAATTTCTACCAAATGTAGTAGTGGCTCATCCCTAATTTTTCTATGTAAGAGGGTTTTTAGTGTGTCGAATCCTAAATGATGCGATTTTTCCCTCTTAACATTAAACATGAACCTATCTATGAGATCCTTAAGGCTCTTGTTGATTAGGAGTTCATAAATTTTGCTCAAAATTCAAAATTACAGGACTGGGTTGAAACTAGGATGGTTGCTAGATCTCGTCTTCTTGATTTCAGCCCCCTGAACGATTTGAAATGCCAAACAGGTAAATTTTTGACAGTTTGACCAGGTTTGACTGGGATGCATAGTTAGTAGGGTGGAGGTACATTCAACAAAAAAAGAATATTCTCGAAATATTCCTTTCCTCAGAACTAATCATTGTTTGACAAGTGTCACAATGCTATTTGTTGAAAGTACGGTTTGGAGAGCCAATCACAGGGTGCCACGTGGCTAGCCTTGAGGCTACCACGTGTCTCTGTAATGGAGTGTTAAAATTTTGTGGAGGCCACAAGAATCGATCCTCGGACATCTTGCCCATCACATGCATGCTCTACCATCCGCGCTACAAGTGTTTCTTAACTGTTATGGTTGTCGGCTTATTGTTGATGTAAAGGGCATGTGGGGGTTGGGAACCGCTAGCGGTTCCACGTTATATGGTCACATAAAAAAATGCAAACCATTCCAAACTCATGGTCTATGAAACTTCCAGGCCATAGTATCCGCTAGAACTTTCGTATGTTGTGTCACATGGCACGATTAACCGTAACCATCCTCCGTGCAGTCAGCATTAAACCCACCAACCTTACCGCAGTTCAAGCAATCAATCAGCCGAGTTTGTGCCTTGGGTTCTGCCCAACCAGTTTGTAATCCACGGTTTGGGGTTGGCATGTGGCCACCCCAACTGCTAAGTTAAATTTTGCAGTTATTTTGGTAGAATATTTAGAGCGTGCCTAAAAAATGGTGGAAATGCCTAAATTAACTCCAGTTAAGTGGAGTTCTCCACTTTTAGTGGAGTTTTTCTAGGTGAAACTAGGAAAACGAGTAGGAGACTCAATGTTCGCCCACTCGGAGTGAATGAAGAGTCATTTTTGACTAATTGGAGCATTCTGGATCCATTGGTGCAGAGAAAACAACCATTGGAGGAATTTAACTACATGTAATAGAAAAATTTTGAGCAGAATGAAAGATGGACATGTCATTGGGAGTTGGACCAGTAGATGTAGACTAGGAGGGGTGAACTGCTTCATCATGCATGTTGTGTAAATTTCATGTGTTGACTTATTTATTTGTTTTACACTGATTTTCATTATTATTTAAGTTTTTTTTATGCTTCTAATTCACCTAAAATCGTCTACAATTCATGGACAAACACCTCAATCCTTAAGCAAACTAATGAACTGATTATGCACATGTTTATAAACTGAAAAGACACTTAGCATAGAAAAACTAATACAGTAATTTCATATCAAATTTGTATCAGAGCTAGATTGTATGCTCTGGTGTTGTTTAGTGCAAAGAATTATTTAACTATTTTCAAGTTTTAGATGCTTATAAGGCTCAAGCTAAAAAGATGAGAAGGAAAATTAGTGGAAGCAGAAGGGTCTCAAAAAGAGCCAAAGCAAAGGAGACAAAAATTGCCAAAATCTCCACCACCTAGTTCACCTCCTAAAGAAGCAAAAGCTCCATTAAGCATGCCTCAAGAGGAAGGAGAAATCCATGAAGAAGTTGACCCTAAGGAGGAAGAAAGAGTGTTCAGGAAAGCATTTCTTGGCATGACTGAGATGGTTAGAATCCTTTATCAAGAAAGGAATGACAGACTAGAAGAAGAAAGATATAAACTTCACAAGGAAAGACAAGGATCTTCAAGAGGTCAAAATGATGAATATAAGTCAAAGAAGGGAAATGGAAGAAATGGAGGCAATGGAGAGCCATCATCCTCACCCTCATCATCATCATCCTCTACTTCTTCTTCAGTACATTAGCCACACAAGTCAAAGAACACTGGTAAAAGTCATTTTTTAAAACATGATGTTAAGTTTTAATTGCCAATTTTTAATAGTGAATTCAATGCAGAAAAGCTTGATAATTGGATTAGGAAATTGGAGGTCTATTTGAGAATCCATAACATTCAAGATGATGATACCAAAATTCAATTAGCTTCATTAATAATGGAAGGTGCAACACTTGTTTGGTGGGAAGCCAAGACAAGGGAGGAAATCAAGAAACATGGTAAGAATATTTTGTCATGGTTAGATTTCATTACTACTATAAAACAACAGTTTTATCCATTAGCTCATATGCAGAAATCCATCATGAATTGGCAGAAATTTAGGAAATTAAAGGGACAAAATGTGAAATAATACACCAATAATTTAGGAGAAGAGCTCTCTTATTAGAGGTAGATTTTCAAAGCCAAGATACTTTTCTAAATTACATAGGAGGCTTACATAGCTACCTAAAACATACTATTCTCATGTTTAACCCCACTAGTCTAGATGAAGTATTTGTTTAGGCCACACATCTAGAAGCTAGAGGGAAGAACATTTTTGAAGAGGGTAGAAAGAAACATTTTAAGGGTAAAGCCAAGGATAAGACCTCAAAAGGTAAAAACAAAAAGAATGCATATGTTAAGAAAGAGGTAGAAAAAGTGGTTTGTAAACATTGTTTAAAATAAGGCCATGATGAAACTCATTGTTGGAAATTACATCCTGAAATGAGGCCAAAGAAACCCAATAACAAAGGGAAACAGAAAATTGTTGATTCAGGTGATGAATCTAATATTATAGCCATGGGATTGAAGAAAATGAAGATAAAATAAATTGAAACTAAACCCAGTACCAGTACATCAAACAGTCACATAAACACTCCAAATGAAGAAGAGAGAATAGAATTGTTTCATGTGAGGGTTGTTGAGCCCCAAGATTGTGCTTTCTTTCATCTTACTTTACCTCATTTTCCTTTGTCCATTGTTATCCCAAACCCAAATGATCAATGAAATTAGTTAAAATTACTTTTAGAATGATTAACATGGCTAACTTGCTAAGTTTTGTGATTTTGTCATTGTAATGCATTTTGACCGAAACTAGCTGCAGAATGCAGACATTCCGTAGCTAACCGGAAATTCTGCAGTTGTCTTCACATTCAAGCATGTTCCAGGTGTCCTCTCAGGAAAAGCCACACATGGGTATATTCCACATTATGTCCTCATTGTTCGTTGCTCACCATGAAGAATGAACGGAATTCTGGACGTGGTTTTGGTACGTGGGAACTCATTCAAGGAGGCAGACTTCTAATAGGACTGTCCTAGTCCAGATGTCCTTTGTTCCTTTACGCTGCCATCTTTTGAGTCCTAGTACGATTTTGATAAGGAAAGACAATGATCCCCGTATTGTTGCAAGTTCTGTTATGTAGATTTGTTATAAAAGCACTCGGGAAACCAAGAGACAAGGGCTAGATTTTGCTTAGATTTCATGTATTGACTGCTATATTTCTGAAGACCGAGACTACTCTGTTTCAAGTTATTTTCCTTTAATGAAGAATATAGCATTTCTTTGAACGCATTGAGTTGATTTTGAGTTAGATTCCATCTGGTGGTAGAGGGCCCCTGCCTCCTGCACGACTTTACTTTCGTAATTTAGATAAGTATCTTAGTTGTTTTCACGTTTTTGAAGTTTGAGTTCATAGTTAATTTCATTAGCCACTATAGCTATACTTGTTCTAAGAAACTCTTCCAAAAGATCATGATAATGAATGGGAAATGGCTGTAGTGTTGTAGGATTTATTTGTAATTTCTTTTGTTCATTATCACAGTTGAACTTATACTAAGCAAACTCATCCAAAAAATCCTTATGATGTCTAAGGCATGACTGTGATACTGAATGTTTCAGTTGTTTGTTTACACTAAGTAGCATAGCTGATATTACTCTTAAAACTCTCTTCCAAAATATCATAATCATGGGTAGGAGATAGCCGTGATGTCTTAGTTTTTAAATTGCTTTCAGTCTTTATGTTTGCATTTGCACTGAATTGTACAGCTAGGATTGTTCTAGCAAGCTCTTCCAGAATACCATTCATGATGGACAAAACAGGCTGTAGAATCCCATAGATTAATGCATGATAACTTATTTAGGGTACTCCGGAGTCAAATTGCATTCAATTCATGCTCTGTTATTTTGTTTTAAGTTTGATAATGGCTTGTTAGTTCAGCACTGTTTATTGTAGACTAGTGACAACTTAGTTCAGTTTTAGCTTGGCTCACTGTATTTACATTCCACATATAGTTGTCATCCATTGCATATTAGATTACATTAGTTGTTAAACTTAAACAATATGGCCTTCATTATTTACAAAATCTCTTTTGTTCCAAATCTATAATTGACTCATAACCATCTGGAAAGAAGACAGTATCATCCCAAGGCCTGAAGTACTTTTGCAACTTCTTTACCATCTCACAAACAAACCTTTCCTCAGAAGACTATTCTAAAAATCTATAACCTTTGAGTGAATTTTAGTAGTGTTAAACTAAGTTGCAGAATAGAGTTAAGAACTAGTCTTAGAGTAGAGATCTTATGATGTTACCAATTTTTTTCTCCAAATATGTTTCAACAAATCTTTAATCATGGGTAAAATGTTGTATCATTATAAGTTGATTGTTTAATTGTTTAGTTAGGAGAATTTACATACTTAGCTGACCATTTCTCAAGCTCTTCCAAAATACCTTTAATGAAAGAATTGGACAAGTTAAGTTTATGTTTTGATTCATTTTCTTGAAGTCATTATCAAGCTTTGTATTCTGCTTAGTCATAGTTTAGGTTTGATTCTATTTCAATATTTGCATTTTCATTTGTCATTTGTCATCAACCAATTAGGCTTCACTCTGTTTTTAACTAGTAGCTTCTTTCCATTAGCATTTAGTTCTTTTCCTTGAGAACATAAAACCATCAAAAGACCAAAAACATCATAAAACACTAAGCACAACGCATTAATAAACAAACACCTAGGCACATACAGTGCACTTCACTTCAGCAGTTTACCAACCCTGGTTGACAATTAAATGAACTCAATTTAGGAGACTAGGTTGAGCACAAACAAGGGTCATATCCAAAAATACCAAGATTGGCACATTGTTTGACAGTGGGTCACAAGAAAAAATAATATTTTAATACTTGGTCAAGAAATTTAACCTTGAGACCATACCACATCCAAAACCATATCCATTGGGTTGAATTTGTAAGGATGCAAATCTACATGTTTCAAAGAAATGTATATTTCGGTTTGCAATCACTGCAAATTTTGTTGACATGGTTGAATTAGATGTGATTCCGCTTGACATCACTGGTATTGTATTAGGGATTCCTTACTTGTATGACAGGAAAGTGATCTTCCATCGCCATGAGAACAAGTATCATTTATTCAAAGATGGCAAGGAGTTCATTGTTATAACACATCGCAAGAAGACAAACATTGCTATGGTAAATGTTGGACAGGTAAAGAGGCTAGTAAATTCAAGTAAGAATTTTGTTCTTATTATCATTAAGCCTAAAGCTGTTGTTAATCATGAATCATTTGAGGCATGTGATCCTAAGTTTAAATCAGATTTATATGATGTGGTTAATGCGCATCATGAGATGTTTCAGGAGCCAACTGGATTGCCTCCAAAAAGAGAGATTCAACATGAGATTCAATTGCAACAAGATTGCCCTCTTCCAAATATTGGTATGTATCACATGTCGATAATGGAGAATACTAAAATAAAGAGGAAAATCAAAGAGATGTTGGATAAAGGAAGCATAAGGCCAAGCACCTCGCCATGCGGTTCACCCATAGTCTTGATACCAAATAAAGATGGGACATGGCGCATGTGTGTAGATTTCCAAGCTTTGAACAAGATTACGATAAAAAATCGTTACCGACTCCCAAGAATATATGATTTTCTTGATCAGCTAAAAGAAGAAATTTTTTTTCACTAAATTATATTTACGAAGTGGATATCATCAAGTCAGAATTGCAGAAAGTGATATATGGAAAACAGCATTCAAAACCAAATAAGGACTCTTTGAGTGGCTAGTTATGCCTTTTGGTTTGTGTAATGCACCAGAAAATTTCATGCGTGTGATGGATAGTGTTTTGCGTCCATTCCTTGATGACTTTGCTATTGTCTATTTAGATGACATTTTAATGTTCAGCAAAATAAAAGAAGAACATGTCTTGCATGTGAATAGAGTGCTTGATATTTTGAAGAAAGAGAAATTGTTTCTTAAGATGTCAAAGTGTGAGTTTGGAAAAACTTCTTTGGTCTATTTGGGACATGCTATAGGAGGAGGAAAATTGAGGATTGATCCTCTAAAGTGTAAGCCATTGTGAATTGGCCCACATCCAAAATAGTAACTGAGGTAAGGATTTTCTTAGGTGCAACTCAGTATTGGAGGAAGTTTATTGCTAACTTTTCTTCCATCGCAGCTCCTATGCATGCAGTGAAAAGTGTGAAGAAAGGCTTCTAATGGGGAGGCAAACAACAACAAGCTTTCGAAGCTTTAAAAGACAATATTAGTTCAGCTCCAGTCCTTGCATTACCAAATTTTAGATAGCCATTCCAGATTCAAATTGATGCTAGTGATTATGCCATGGGCACAGTTCTTTTGCAGCATGGTAAGCCTATCTCTTTTCATTCTGAAACTTTTAATGGTGATGTGACTAATTATCCTAAATATGAAAAAGAACTATATGTGTCGGTACAAAGTGTCAAGAAGTGGAAACACTACTGGATGGGTAAATATACTACTGTACACATTGATCACCAACCATTACAGTACTTGCAGTCACAAACAAAATTGCAGCAATCAAGACATTTCAGGTGGATGGGATTTATCCAACAGTTGCACTTGGTTATAAGGTACAAGAAAGGTATTTTCAATAAAGTTACAGATATGCTTTCAATACTAATCATTAGTGCTTCTAATTTACTAAAAAGTGATTCTGTTGTACATGAGAGTTACATAGAACAATATGCACATGACATTTATTTTCAAGATTTGTATGCTAGTTTGAGTGAAGGGAATCAAGTTGAAGAAAAATATTATCACATGCATAAAAATTTGTTGTTTCATTTGGGCAAGTTGTGTGTAATGTCCATTTTTGGGGATTCTCAAGATTCTATGTCAGAGATGGACTACATAGGCATTTACTGGTTATTTCACCTCTGAAAAGAGGGTGAGAACCAGAGGCTACCTGGCCAACTGTAGACTCTGCCTATAGAACTTGGAATAATCCCAATTCAGGAATCTCAACAAGGCCTTCAATGAGAACGTTGTATAAGAAAATATGAGCAAAGAAAACATTGACCAGGGCTGGTATCCCCTCATTCAAGCTGTATGTGACATATATATGCAATTTTATCAGAAAAAAATAAGTTTAAGCACATTAAACAGATATCTCGGAAACAAGACTAGCTAGAAATCAACCAAAGAGAGAAGTTGCTGCAAAATGAAAACCCCAGCTACTCGAATTGCGCAGATTTGACTGAAATTCAGAGGAGGTCAGTCAAAGATCTGATACTTCAGAAATATAACAGTAAATGATATTTACATATGATCTTATTTCATTTACAACTGATTACAAGAAGAACTAGGGCAAGATCCCTTTAGAAATTAGAGCTGCAACTAGGAATAAACTGCAGAAATACATAGACAGCGTTATTTTTCAAATGTTTCAGTTGTTGTACATTAAATTTAATATCTAGGACAGATATATGGATGAAAAATCAGATCTAATACAGATATGGAAGCTACAAGACTTTAAGAACAAGATCCAATTGGAATTACATCAAAATATTGCATATTAAGTTGTAGATCTGAACTACAATATACTGTGCTGCAGAAAACCCAAAAATTTCTGAAGATAATTTTTATTGCTGAAATATATCATATATATAGAGACATGGATCAGCAACCCAATCCATGGATCACCAAGGGAAGGCAAGCCTAACACCAAGATATCTTCCTCCAAACTGATAGCAAAATGAAATAACAAAGCCCTCTCACAAAATAACGCAGTATGAAGCAGAAACTGCGTATAGGGTGAAGGAGACTGAATAAATGGAATGAAAAGTATAGATATGATATAAAATATAGATCAGTTAACTTCTTGGAGGCTGAAGAACACTCTCCAATAGATAAAGCCTCTCAAAAGCCACTAGATCTAAGCAGATCTAGAATGCCACTTGCTACAAAAGATAGCAGCTACAAAACCCTCAATGGGTCAGCGCTGCTCATGAAAGATAGAGCTTGGTCTCAAACCAGATAGTGGCCAACTTCATCAAATAACTCCTCCAATGATCCTCAAGGGAATAGATGAAACTCCTAAACAGGAATTTCAATCACAATCCTCCACTAAACAGCAGAGAATGGTATTTGTCTAAGCAGACAAATACTTTAGAAATATAATTCATCAACAACCTCTTCATGTTGCTCTCCTCCTTCTTTTATAACATGAGAAAGCCTTTGAAAACCCTAAACCACTTTTATGAGTCACCCCTCTTCACATTAGAAGCTCCCTTCTAGAACTGCGCAGTCCCTCTTCGATATGCATTAAACCTAGACAACGCAGTTGATTTGGTCAAGTTCGATCCAATCTTTGGCTCAACCCTCTTTCACACCTGCAAGTGTTTATTTACATAGCCCAGATTTGTCTTTGTTCACATGGGCATTGATTTATTAGGAGTTTTACATGTCCTCCTTTATTCATTTATTCATAAAACATAAAATAAATCAAAATTTAATGTCTCCTCTTAGCTAAGGCTAAGTAGGGACATTACAGTCCTCCCCCTCAAAATGTTGCTTGTCCTCAAGCAACTAGTAGGGTAAGTGTTGTGTTTATTTTCCTTCTCCATTGATGACACCATCAAGA
This sequence comes from Pinus albicaulis, assembly GCA_034641835.2. NCBI lineage: Eukaryota > Viridiplantae > Streptophyta > Pinopsida > Pinales > Pinaceae > Pinus > Pinus albicaulis. The sequence continues at coordinate 124,412,989 of CM076581.1, read as the reverse complement.
ATCAATCTCTCATCATGAAGTAAGTGTTCACCAAGGCAATACATCAAAAATTTCTCCTCCAATGCTAGCATGATAGGTTCATAGTTTGCCTCTTCAGGAGTGTAAAACTCAACAGAAATAAACATGGGTGAACCAATGTCACATCTGAAACATGTATCATGAAGTACTGGATAAAGTTCCATTCCATTTTGTACATGTACACTATTGACTCTTTGCCCATACATACCCATAAACAAAACCAATATGTCATCTATGTATGGTAGCAAAATCACATAAATGCAAACTGAAATTTGCACATGAGGAGGTGGGTCACAATCCCACATAAGGTACCAATGCAATACACTCCTTGTTCTGAGTAGATCTGAATGTGATAGACGGTACTCCCACCACATATTTGTTGCATAAGCCACCTTGACATGGCTGAAACTGAAACTCTCATTATGTGCCCTTGGGAAGCACCCATCATGATACACAATCCCCCATTGCACCTCAAGGGAGTGGCCAGCTCTGGAATTTTCATTGGCCCCATCTTTTCCAGGAGATCTGCATGAAAAAATTCTCTTTGTAGGAGCCATGGCCTGCATACATATGGTAAGAGAGTGGGCCAAATCAGAAAAATAAACTTTCTCTACAAGATCAGATTTCTTACCATACAAACCTCCCATACTCATAGAGTTAGGCATGGGATTTTCCCCTCTTTTGAGAGAAGAAAGAGATGGCTGAAATATATCCTACATAGGATCCTTTGGCTGCCCCATATCCACATAGCTATTGCACTCTTGTAAGTGTTGATTTAGTTCCTCCCAATCATGATGCTGATGTAGCTCCTCCTCTATACCCTCCCAATCAAAACTCTTCAAGATTAGGGAGTATATTTTTGCTAATTTCATGTAGCTGGAAAGGAACTCCTTTTGTGCCCTTTGTAGTATTTCTTGCTTAAGCTTTGAGGCTTGAGACAAGAATACTTTTCCAAGATGATAGATGACTCCTTCATGGACCTCATAGCCTCCTCCTTGCTTTATGCCATCTAAGATCATCCTGGTGTGCAGATCTTTGGAGTACTCTACAAGGAGTTGAGACCTCCAATATGGATCTACACTCCTCAACAAGGACAGCATTGTAGATGTATCTATGGTGGTGCTTGCATTGTTGCTGCTTGTTCCTTTGGCATCATGCATGCCAAAAAAAATTATGGGAAGGATGATCCTCCCCTTTTCTTCCTCCCACAGCGCAGTGACTCTTTCTTCCATTGTTTCAGAACTTGGTGAAGATTTCTCCACAGAATCTAATGGCATCCCAAGAGGCTTGCCATGATGTAGGAATTTCTCTTGCAGCAATCTCATGAACATGAGAGAAGGAACCATGAGATCCTTTCCCTCACTATGCAAATCCATCTTTGTTGTGTGGGTAGAGACATCAAGTGAAGGGTAGGTGTGCATGCCTTGAATAACTTGTTGCTTCCCACTCTTCATGTCCACCCACTCCATCTGCAAGGCCCTCCAATCAGTGGTGAATTTTCCCAAATTAATCAACCACTAGACACCCAAGATGAGGTTGGTGTCTGGTATGTCCACCACAAAGAAGTGGTCCCTCAAAGTGTAGGTCCCCATAGTCACAGAAAGTGAGGGAACATACTGCATGCACTGCATAGTTATGTCCCCCGGAACCAATACAAAGAACCCATCAAAAGAATCATTAGGGATCCCTCTCCTCTGCACAAAGTGAGCATCAATAAAATTGTGGGTTGCCCCACTGTTAATAAGAATAGATACTCTTTGGTCCATAACTGAACCCTGCACTCTAAGAGTCAAATATTTGGGCACTCCCCTCAAAGAAGCAAGAGTCCCACTGGTTGGAGCAAACGCTCCTTCTTCTTCTTCTCTGGATGATGATGGATCCTCCTCCTCATCATCACCAATGTTGTGACCTCTCCTAGGTCCATCATTGCCTTCCTCTAACTCACAATCAGAGAATACTTCAATATAATGTGCCCTCCCAGTAGCACATCTATGTCCCGGCACCCATGATTCTTGACAAGTGAAACATAATTTCTTTTTTCTCAACTCCCTCTGGAGATCATTGTCAAGAATATTTTTCTGTGAGCTCTCCTTGGGTGGAGCATCTTTCCCTTCCTTCCCTTTATAAGAGTGAGTGGATTTTCTTGGAAGGGTTGCCTTTGCCCTTGGCAAGGCATCTTGGAGATCTCTTGTTCTTTCAATGGCATCATGCAGAGTGGTGGGTTTGGTAGACTTTACCAACCCATGCAAAGGCTCTTCCAAACCATCTATGAACATATAGACTCTCCTTGCAACTGAAAGATCAGGAACCATAACAGAAAGCCTCAAAAATTCAGAGATATAGGCTTCAGCATCTCCTGTCTGCTTAAGCTTTTCCAAGCTTATGAAAGGGGCCTTTGGATCCTTCCGATCAAATATTTCCACTAGTCTACTAGTGAACTCAGCATAAGTGGACACATTGATGTGCCCCAATGTAGAAATTCCATGAAACCACCAGTTGTGGGCTTCTCCATCAAGATGCAGCGCAACAATATTAATGGCTTCTGCTTCAGGCACTTTATTCAGCTGGAAGTAGATGTCCAACTTTTCCACCCATGCTTTAGCTAAACAAGAGGGTGATCCATCAAACTTAGGCAAGAAGAACCTACCCATGGTGTGGTGCCTCCCATGAAGGAAACCTCCATCTCTATACTGCTGCAATGGTCTCCTCCAGTCCTTTAGATGGAAGAAATATTGAAAGCTCAAGTTATCCTTGAATCTTTGGCTTTGTGAATCATATTCTACAAATTAACCTTCCAAAGAGGTTGACTCTTGAAGCCCTTCATTCTCTACAGCCAAGAAGGTAGGCATTGTAGAGCGTTGTGAGATTTGTGGAGCTTGTGGAAAGCTCACCAGTGGACCAGTCCCAAACTGAGACATTTCATAACTCTCTCCTTGATGGAGTATTCCAAGGGACTCCCTCATTCGATCTATCCTCATATCATTTATTTCCTTGGATAGATCTTGCATAGCTTCCAAGATATTTTTTGCAAACTCTTCTGCCTCCTTATCTTAATCATTCAATTCAGGGGCTTTCCCCTTGTCTTGACCCTTGTCAAGGTCAATAGTAGTATATTCATACTTTCTATGACTTCTATTCTGGTATCTCCTCTCCCTCTCAGAAAGAGGACCTTCATCTTTGGAATGCAGCATGACTGTGGCTCTAATGCTAGCACAGGTTGTGCCAAGAGTGGAGCTCCGATACCACTGTAATGTCCCTTTTTGGGGATTCTCAAGATTCTATGTCAGAGATGGACTACAGAGGAATTTACAGGTTATTTCACCTTTGAAAAGAGGGTGATAACCAGAGGCTACCTGGCCAACTGTAGACTCTGCCTATAGAACTTGGAATAATCCCAATTCAGGAATCTCAACAAGGCCTTCAATGAGAACGTTGTATAAGAAAATATGAGCAAAGAAAACATTGATCAGGGATGGGATCCCCTCATTAAAGCTGTATGTGACATATATATGCAATTTCATCAGAAGAAAATAAGTTTAAGCACATTAAACAGATCTCCTGGAAACAAGACTAGCTAGAAATCAGCCAAAGAGAGAAGTTGTTGCAAAATGAAAACCCCAGCTACTAGAATTGCGCAGATTTGACTGAAACTTAGAGGAGGTCAGTCAAAGATCTGATAATTCAGAAATATAACAGTAAATCAGATTTACATATGATCTTATTTCCTTTACAACTAATTACAAGAAGAACTAGGGCAAGATCCCTTCAGAAATTAGAGCTGCAACTAGGAATAAACTGCAGAAATACATAGACAGCGTTATTTTTCAAATGGTTCAGCTATTGTACATTAAATTTCAGATATAGGACATATCTATGGATGAAACATCAGATCTAATACATATTTGGAATCTACAAGAATTTAAGAACAAGATCCAATTGGAATTACATCAAAATATTGCATACTAAGCTATAGATCTGAACTACAACATATTGTGCTGCAGAAAACCCAGAAATTTCTGAAGATAAATTGTATTTCTGAAATAGATCAGATATATAGAGACATGGATCAGCAACCCAATCCATGGATCACCAAGGGAAGGCAAGCCTAACACCAAGAGATCTTCCTCCAAACTGATAGCAAACTGAAATAACAAAGCCCTCTCACAAAATAACGCAGTATGAAGCAGAAACTGCGCAGAGGGTGAAGGAGACTAAATACATGGAATGAAAAGTACAGATCTGATATAAAATATAGATCAGATAACTCCTTGGAGGCTGAAGAACACTCTCCAATAGAGAAAGCCTCTCAAAAACCACTAGATCTAAGCAGATCTTGAATGCCACTTGCTACAAAAGATAGCAGCTGCAAAACCCTCAATGGGCCAGCGCTGCTCATGAAAGATAGAGCTTGGTCTCAAACCAGATAGTGGCCAACTTCAAAAAATAACTCCTCCAATGATCCTCAAGGGAAGAGATGAAACTCCTAAACAGGAATTCCAATCACAATCCTCCACTAAATAGCAAAGAATGGTATTTGTCTAAGTAGGCAAATACTTCAGAAATATACTTCATCAAAAACCTCTTCATGTTGCTCTCCTCCTTCTTTTATAACATGAGAAATCCTTTGCAAACCCTAAACCACTTTGATGAGTCACCCCTCTTCACATTAGAGGCTCCCTTCTAGAACTGCGCAGTCCCTCTTGGAGATGCATTGAACCGAGACAGTGCAGTTGATTTTGTCAAGCTGGATCCAATCTTTGGCTCAACCCTCTTTCACACCTGCAAGTGATTATTTACATAGCCCAGATTTGTCTTTGTTCACATGGGAATTGATTTATTAGGAGTTTTACATGTCCTCCTTTATTCATTTATTCATAAAACATAAAATAAATCAAAATTTAATGTCTCCTCTTAGCTAAGGCTAGGTAGGGACATTACATTGTGTATTCCACAAGGAGAGAGGCTAAGTGTCATGAGAGAAGCTCATTCATCTCTTATTGCTGGAAAATTTGGGGTAAAATAAACAGTGGCACATCTACAGAGGTATCGCTATTGGCCTCGCATGGTAGATAGTGTGTCACGTTTTATAAGAGATTGTTCTATGTGTGCAACAAGTAAGCCTAGTAATAGGAAGCTTTGATTGTACACACCACTACCGGTACCATCAAGGCTATGGGAGAGTGTCTCCATGGACTTTTTTGGAGGTATACCTATGTCAAGAAAGCCACATGATTATCTTTATGTAGTTATGGATAGATTCAATAAAATGTGTATACTTATTCCATGTAAGAAAACCATTACTGCTTAACAAACTGTTGAACTTTATTTTCAACATGTTTGGGTTCATTTTGGATTGCCAACTTCTATTGTTAGTGACAGAGATTCTAGGTTCATTGGGAATTTTTGGTCAAATATATGGAGAATGATGGACACAAAGTTGAAAAAGAGTACCAATGTTCATCCACAAACATATGGACAAACCGAGGTGGTGAACAGAACAGTTGTGCATATATTGAGAGGATATTGCAGAAAACATCCTAAGTTATGTGATGAACAACTGCATTACATTCAGCATGCTTACAACCGGGCAAAGCACTCTTCAACACAAACCTCACCTTTTGAATTATGCTTTGGGTATTTTCCAAAATCGCCATTAGACTTCATCTTTGGGAAGGATGTTGCAATTGATGGTCATAGTGACATTGACAAGGCTCAGAAGTTCAATGAGAAAATTTGGATTATACATCAACAAGTTCAAGAACATCTTGAGAAAAGTCAAAGAAAATACAAAGAGAGGCATGAAAACACAGGGTTGATCACAAGTTTCAAGAGGGAGATGAGGTATGGTTGCACATTAGAAAATAAAGGATGCAAGGGGAAGATAAAAAGCTCAAACCCATTCGCTATGGTCCATTCAAGATCGTAAAACAAGTTGGTAATAATGCATTCCAACTTGACTTGCCTTCTTATATGCAAATGTATTCAGTTGTTAACATTGAAAACTTATGCTTGTATGAGCCACCTTTGATCAATGATCAAGAAAGTGATGTTCAACTACCTTCTATTGAATATTTCTCGCTAGAATTTCTGGATGATCTCAAAGAAGATACAATTCTTGATAGGAGGAAAAGAACATCAAAGAGGGGAAGTGTTGACTACCTTCGAGTTGGGCTCAAAGGCACTAAACTAAGCAAGTCAAAATGGATGGAGGTTGGAAAGGTGAGGGATTTTTACCCTCATCTACTGAACATGTAATCAAGTCTTTTGGGGTCCAAAAGCTTCCCAATGGGGAGGAATGATCAAGACTTCATAAATTTTTCTCAAAATACAAAGTTACAATATTGGGTTGAAACTAGGATGGTTGCATAGATATCATCTTCCTGATTCTGGTGCCGTGAATGGTTTGAAAAACCGATGTCGTATCAGGGAGATATCGCGTTCTGATCGAAATGCCAAACAGTTAAATTTCCGATAGTTTGACCAGGTTTGACTGTGATGCACAGTTAGCAAGGTGGAGGTACAGTCAGCAAAAAAGGAATATTCTCGAAATATTCCTTTCCTCAAAACTAATCACTATTTGACAAGTGTCACAATGCTATTTGTTGAAAGTATGGTTTGGAGGGCCAATCACAGGGTGCCAAGTGGCTAGCCCTGAGGCTACCACCTTTCCCTATAATGGAGTGTTAAAATTTTGTGGAGGCCACAGGAATCGACCCCCGGACCTCCTACCCAACACACACACTCTTTATTGTTCATGCTAAAAGTGTTTCTTAATTGTTATATTTTTTGGCTTATACTTATTATTGATGTAAAGGGCGTGTGGGGGTTGGGAACCGCCAGCGGTCCCAACCCGCCAGCGGTTCCACATTATATGGTCGCATAGTAAAATGAAAATTGTTTCAAACTTGTGGTCTATGAAACCTCCAACCTGTAGTCTCCGCTATAACTGTCGTGTGTTGTGTCACATGGTATGGTTAACCATAACCATCCTATGCGCGGTTAGCTTTAGACCCGCCAACCTTACCGCATTTCAAGAAATCAACCGGAGTTTGTGCCTTGGGTTCCACCCAACTGATTTTTAATCTGCGGTTTTGGGTTGGCATGTGGCCACCCCAACCGCTAAGTTAAATGTTGCAGTTGTTTCGGTGGAAAATTTAGAGTGTGCCTAAAAAATGGCGTAAAATCCTAAATTGACTCTAGTTAAGAGGAGTTCTTCACTTTTAGTGAAGCTTTTCTAAGTGAAACTGGGCAAAAGAGTAGGAGACTCAATTTTCACCCATTCTGAGTGAGTGAAGAGTTATTTTTGACTAATTGGAGCATTCTGGAGCCATTGGTGTAGAGAAAACAGCCATTGGAGCACTGTAACTACATGTAATAGCAAAATTTTGAGCATAATGAAAGATGGACATGCCATTGGGTGTTGGACCAGTAGATGTAGCCCAGGAGGGGTGAACTGCTTCTTCATGCCTGTTGTGTAAATTTCATGTGGTGACTTATTTCTCTATTTTACACTGTTGTTCAGTGTTATTTAAGCTTTTTTTATGCTTATAATGCACCTAAAATCATCTACAATTCATGGACAAACACCTCAATCCTTAAGCAAACTAATGAACTGATTATGCATATGTTTATAAACTGAAAAGACACTTAGCACAACAAAACTAATACAGTCATTTCAGATCAATCGTCCTATTTTTGATTCATTCTAAAAAATTATTCTTTAAGATCATGGTTTTTAAATTAAATTTCTGAAAATAAATGACAGGAAAGGAAACTAAATTAAATTGCTGAAAAGAAATGACAGGAAAGGAAACTAATTTAACTTGCTGAAAATAAATGGCAGAAAAGAAACTAGTTTAAATTGCAAGAAGGAAATGACGGAAAGGAAACTAATTTAACTTTCTAAAAACAAATGGCAGAAAAGAAACTAATTTAAATCACACTTAACTTGTCCAATCAGCTAAACACACCCTACTTATCTTATGCTCTATCTACCATGCTTATATCCATGTAGTTATCTATGACTTAATTTTAATTGAAAAAGTGTTGATTGCAGTTTGGAGGAAAGTGTGAAGTGTGAAATGCGATGGAGGGACGAATTTCGAAATGCGAAATGTGGAAGTGTTGTTCGGTAGCGGGAGCGAAAAGCGAAATGCGATGGGACAGTGAAGTGAAATGTGAAATGCGATCAGTCAGATGACGTGGAAATAGGACAGGTGGAAAAGTGCCTTAATCATATCGCAATCGGCGGAAAGGAGTGGTAATGTTAATGGAGAGTGGATGAAAATTGCGAAATGCGATTGCGAAGAGGAATTGCAGTAAGTCTTAAAGGGAAAAGGGTAAGGTAGATTTCTAAATGATTTTTGAGTGCATTCGTTAATATTCGGGAAAGGTAAGGTGAAAAATAAAATCGTAAGGATGTTGATGAGTGGCAAAGGAAGGAGATGGAGGATTCTATGGGATGTGAAATGCAATAGCGGGAATTTCGAGGAGGAAAGGCGGAGGTCAAACTTTTAATGGTTTTTGTGAATAAAAATGGTACGAAAATTGTTAAGGAGAGAAGAAGAGAAATGGAGGCACAACAGTAGTGCTCAGAAATGTAACACACCTGCAAATTCATGCACGGAAAAAAGACAAAAATGCGTGATAAAAATAATGAAAGAGATACTTGGACTTGGTAATGCAATTTCTTCCCTAAACTCAAACAGAAAGCAATTTTTGGCCTGTGGGAAGTTCTACCCTGCTCTAACTCTATTGACAGAGATGAGAGGGGGAGGCTTGACCACAAATTTTGGAGTTTTTTCTCTATTCTATTATTATCATAATCAAATGAGGAAATACAACAACAGAACTGAAAGAAAAAACTAAACAACAATGAAACTATTAGAAATAAAACTAGCTAAATGACAGAAACAAAAGAATGATAACATCAGAGAAGCTGAGGCACATGGGTTGGGCCCTAACCCACGAGCCCAGCTCTCTAGAACTTGTTAGTCATTCGTAATTTTTTCCTTTGTTGATGAATAAAAGATTCTCCCAAGATTTCTAGAAACAAGGTTCATAAACATTGTGAGTTCTAGAAATCTCACTGCCTTCATTATCCTCAAGATAATTTTTTCACTATTTCATCATTCCATAATGTCTGGATTTGCTTACCAGTCCCAGAAACCCCATTACAGGCTTATGTCACTCTTTATGTATATATGTATTCACATTTGGCCCAAATCCTCTGTTTTGTTTTGCCTAAAAACCCCCCCACTGCTACCTAAGCCCACCAATCAAACAAATTTGTTGTCTCCCAAAATACTCCCAAACACTGATGGTCTCAAACTATCTCTGTAGGCTCTTTAGATAAATCAAGTACATTGGATTTTGCATCTTCAATACATTAGTTTATCATAAACTCTATCTTACACTTGATGATCCCAAATCCTAGGTCTCATTCCAAAAGCCAAGTCCAAGAAAGCTTCCACTAGGTCACCTAGGGTTTCACAAAGTCATAGGGTGGATTTGGTATCCTAACAACTCTGTTTTCCTGCATAAAGAAACTGCATTCAAAGAAGAAAGTGACTTTGTCCAAAGCTGATCAAAGAGGTCACTCAAGGAGGCCTTTTGGTCTAAAGCACAAATGTTGCAGGGGGTCAACTGCCCCTTGCTCACATTTCTGCAAAGAGAACAAATGGCCATCAGCCTGGAAAAAGGTAAGGTAATGAGAAAATCATCATAAGAAGACCATTCATAGCAAAGACAAAAAGCAGCAGGTATATGTTTGAAAAGAATCATGGTTTGTGACAGCTTTGACCAAACAGAGAATCAGTACTAGGGCTACAAGGACAAAGGTCACCTCAACTCCTTTAAGTACACATTGAAGATTCTTTAGAAATAATTAATGAGTTTGAGAAGTTCTTGAGAACTTAGAAGACAACACTATTTACTTTTTTCTAAGCAGCCCTAAAACCTAGGAGTTTGGGAAGAATGACAAACAGGTCAAATAATGACAAAGAGCCTCCTTCATAACAGCAGATGGCTTCAAAGGGTTTCAAGTTTCCCTCTATGGTTTGGCAAAGAGGCACTATTTCCACCTCATCAAAAGGTAAAATCAGAGATCTTAAAGGGATCAAAGGAGGTAGACATAAGTTATACTTCACTACACCAAAAGAAGAAATATGATAAAGTGTATCAGTGTAAGGGCTTTACTTTTCAAAATACAGTCAAAAGCCTCTTTAAAAAGATCAAAAGGAAAGCAAGCATGAGTTAAAATTTCCCTGGGAGGTGATTATGATAAGCATAGGTTCATTGTTAGAGAAAAGAAGTGTCAGAATTCCAAAAAAGATAGCGATCTAAGGCAAAAGTTGTGTAGGCACCTGTAAGAATAGAAGTGGCCAAGGGGAAACACAAAATGATTTAAAACTACTTACTTTTCCAACCAGAGATATATCACTGTCAAAAGGGTCAAAGAAACAAACATGTATTTGGTCTAAGAGTAGTAAAGCCTCCAAAATGGTTTCCTTATCAAGACCATATTCTTCAAGAGATAGATTGGCCATGAGTGATACTTCTGCAGGACTATCACAAATGGTTACCTACATGAAAATTGGTAAGGACAAACAAACCTCATCTTTCTCACAATAATGGCATACATGAAAACTAAAAGGGGTTGCTGATGATTGCTTCTTAGGTTTTCACATCTAGGAGTTTTTTCACTATTTCAAAGAGAAAAAATGACAGCATATTAGTTGAAAGAAGGTAAAAATCTTCTTTCAATCTCTCCACCAAGCAAACAAAGGCATAAAGGATGCAAGGCTGAACAATCCAAGGTGAAATTTCCAATATGGTCATAAGCTTACTGTTTACAAGTTTTGAATTTCATGAGAAGGAAAAAGTGAAGGAATACCTTCAAGAAACACTAATTTCACTATCTGCCTATTTTCATCAAACCTTGTCAAAATAACCTTTTTTGAAAGGGCTCATGGTTTCAAGTGTGGGTAAAAGGCACATGTTTTATCTTGTTGAAGAGTTTGTCAGTCTAAGAAGAGCATCATGATGATCCAGCAAGACAAAAAACCATTTTTTGAGAAACTGCCACCTACAGGAACAAAAAGGGCCAAAAAGACAGTGAAAAGGTAAATAGAAAACAAGCTTTAACAAGTGGGTTTTGGCTCATGAAATTATTTTCCAAAAAAACTATAAAGGTATCCTTGACCTATTTCCCACCTCATTTGTCATTACAAAAGAAGAAAGAGTCGTTGAAAGTATTTTTTTTAAAGGTTTATGCAAACTGTGGTTAAATTTTTCGGGCGCTATTGTGCACCTGTGAAGGCACTGCACACAGGCTCAGACCAACCTGACTTCCTGCCATTTCACACCGGCGCTGCGCACAGATGGGGCAACCGCAGTGTTAATTTACACTACACTGCACACCATGACGGAGGCGCTACACACTTGTGAAGGCACTGCACACAGGCTCAGACCGGCCTGACTTCCCGCCGTTTCACACTGGCGCTGTGCTCCGACGAGGCCCGATAGGCCCATTTACCGACCCGACCCGACCCGGCGCTACGCATAAAGGGTTTTGGCTGAAATTTTTCAAAAAATTGCTCAAATTACCCTTTTTCTCCTCTATTTTGTCCCCTGACTCCTGCACAGAGCTAAACAAGGGCATGGTTTAAAAATGGGGAATTTGCCATTAGCCTAAAGACAGTCGAATACAAGCAAAACTCCTCCTAAAAACTCTGAAAATCACTCCTTGATCACTTCATTTTTCCCTCATTTTCTAAAAACTACCCTCACATCACACATATATCCTCCCTAGACCTAAAGCTTTCACCAAGCTAAAAACCATTATGTTCTAAGAGACACAAATCAGTGAGCACTTGGATGAAGATAGGGACGGCGATGATACAAATGAATCAATCCCAAGTACAGAAAGAGGTATTTCTAATGAGAAAAGATGAAAGCCAAGAAGATAGTGAAGACAATGATGGGGGTGACAGTCACAAAGAAAATAAACATGACAGTCAAGAGGGAGATGTGAATAAACATGAAAATAAGCCTAGTCAAAGTGCAAGAAGTGACAATATGGATGAAGATATTGAACATGAAGAAAAAGAAGGTGAAAATAAATAAATAGTAGATCAAGAAGAGGACATCAATGAAGGACAAGGCCAAAGTGAAGCAGATGCAGAGGTTGATGATCAACTCCAAGACCAAGGTAATAGTACTGAAGATAGCAAGAAGGGTGACAATGATGAAAGTGTTGAAGGCAGCAGTAAGGCTCACAACTCTCCCAATGGGCAAGATAATGATGCATGAAGTGATGGGAGATCTACTAGTAATGGTAATGATAGAGTTTGAAGAAGGAGGCACAGAGGATGACCATGATAGTACAACAAGTGAAAGACAAGGCAGCCAAGAAGATAGTCATGACATTAGTCATCCACCTATGATAAATAAAGATACCCCTTTTTATTGAAATTTGAGCACTCAAAGAGGGTAAAGACCAAGAAAAACTTAGAGACATGGCTCAATATTTTCCACGGGCTTCTCAAACCCCTTTAAGAACTTGTCTGCCAAATTTAAGGAAATTCTGAAAATTTTTTGTCTTTTTCAAATTTTGATGTCTCTGTGTGCAACATGCTAGGCGCTACACACAAAATTGGTGCATCGTCAGCTCACAAAATTTGCATGTTTGGATTCCTCACATCACCAAAAGTCTGCTCACCAAATTTCAGATCATTTGGAGCATTTTTGACCCCCCCAAAGGTCAAACAACATCAAAATTTTGACCTTTCTGCCTCATTTTCAGACCAGGCGCTGCTCACAGAGCAGTATTGGGAATTTTTTTTTTGAACAGGTAAATAGTACCCACTCAGCAAAACTCAAGTATTTCTGTAAATTATACTCATCATTCTTTCCAACGAGCCATCACAGAGCCAAATCCGGTATCGGGAAGGGGTCCAAAACTCAGCCACAAGAGACCCTATTTTTTGTTGAAGTGGCACTATGCACAGAGGTTGTCTAGTGTGTTTTGGACCAAAAGTCAAAAAAACACACTAATTTATTGCAAATAGATATTTTTGAGTTTTTTGAGGCAAATTACTCTAGAATTAGTTGCAAATAGTTATTTTGGCATTTATTTCTTAGGATATTATGTGCCTTGGGCCTTGCATGGTCTCTTGGCCATAAATGACATTTATGGTTATATTTGACATTTTCCTACCACATTTAGGGTTTTAGTCCTCCTTTTCTCCATAGATAGAGCATGAGGCCCCTATGTATTTTGTTGGCATTTGATGAGCTTGAAGAGCAATATACATGGTTTTATGAGCTTGGAGAAGAAATTGGTTTTGTGAAGTGGATGAATGGTTTGTTTGGCTTGATGATGGAGAAGCTTTTTTGCAAGATTCCTTAGCTTGGTGAATGGTGATGTCTTCTTAACTTTTTCATGTTTTCTTGTTCTCATTATGTTTCATGCTTCTTGGTTGCTATAAATCAAAAAAGTATAAGTTGAGACATGCTCTTTGTGGCACCTCAGTCCTCCTGTTTGTTATAGCTTTGATGTTTTCCTCTTTTGGCCATCTTAAGGAATTCTTGATTGCTCCTTAGGTCCACCAAAACTTGTTTTTGTTTCATGTATGGTTAATATGCTAGTTTACAAGTATGATTCATGGTATGCCCTGCTTATTTGAAGCTTTAAAAACCCTATCTTGAAGCCTTACTGTGAAATATTGATTTCTAGGTTAAGTCAAAGAGGTCTCATTCGAACTTGCCCTTTGTCCATGCTTACCAACTTGTTTCATAGTTCCCAATAGCTTGATATATGATTTTTAGGAGTTCCCTCTTCATAGATTGAGTTATTTGTTTTATCTTATATGTTTTCCCAAACTCTAAAGGTGAATTTCTAAAGTTAGAAGCTCTTATTCTCTATATGTTTCATTGGAATGTTTATCTTGGATGTTTATTGGTTTAAGTATTGTTCATTGAGCTTAATGGTTTAACCTACCTCATGAGTTGTAACTTTTAAACTATATGTGTTTAAGACCACTTATTCTTTCCCAAATTTGATGTTCACTACACCTCATACATCACCTTAAGGATCCATTAACCTTGCTAAATTGGCCCTGCAACACACTCTGTTTCATCATTTAGACACCCTTGACTTTCATTTGAATCCATAGCCCAATAGTTTTGACCGACTCTCACTCCACCTATTCCACTTGACCATTTTACCCAACCAAAACAATCAACAAACCCTACACTTAACAACTAGCCTAAAATCAAAACCCTAGAGCAAAAAGAACACATCTTTTGCACCCAATAGAGAGATCCCTCTCTGAGTCTAGGAAGGCTAGGTCATTGGACTCTAAAGACTGATTCCATGTTACCCTGTCATTTGGTCTACCAATCTTCCAATTCAGAGGACCCTAACAGAACTAAATCAGTAAAATGGAGTATGTCTACTCATTTCAGGAAGAGAATATCCTCGTTACATTTCTTAAAGTTTAATCACTGTGTACAATAATAAAAAGCTTAATAGCTTGCAGCAAAAGTTCTGAATGGAATTGAATTGACCCTAATTAGCTCTTGATCAACTTTATTTATCTTAAAGGGCAACTACCAACATCGCCCTAAAAAATAGTGATTGAGTCCATTTTTACTCCAAGTAATCCATAGATTGGGTGCACTTCATCTTCAGTTTGCTTGGTTGCCTTTGATAGTCAAGGAGGGTGGAAAACCCCCTTGAATCTCTAGAAGTTTTCTCCATAATTTCTTGACATTGTGCTCATTTTTTCTTCAATCTTGATCTTTCAGTGGCAGGGAGAAAGTCCCTAAATTATCTCCTTCTCCAAATCTGCATAATCTGCCCAATATTATCACAATATTCTACAAAAATAACCAATATTAGGCACAAATATGAAATTACATTTAAACCTTCCTAAGAACATATTAAAGCATAAGAAAACATTATTAAGTGCAGAAGGATAGATTTAATATATCTTTTTACGTGCATAATAAAGGTATATGGGCCTAAGAAAGGTTATATGGGCCTTATTTTGTGTCTAATTTAGAGGCCCATCAGTCATTTGGAAAGAAAGTCAGGAAAACACTCAGTAACCCGAGGGAAGTTGATTCTTCAGAACTTAGAATTCGATTTTAGAGGGAGAGTTGTAGGGCGGAGGAAGTGGAGGGTTTCAGCAGCAGTCAAAACTTGAGGAAGAAGAAGGCAAAAGGGCAGAGAGGTAGCACAGAGGGAAAACGCAGCAGTGACGTAGCCTCACACAGTCTCTGCACAGAGAAGGATGCAGAGGTGACACATTGAAGGATAGATTGTCTCTCAATTGTCAGAAGTTCTCCAGAGATTAGGAGAAAAATTATCTCAAGTGTCTTCCTACAGTTTCTCAGTTATTCTGCCAGTCTTTCCTTGTAAAGAAATTTTTTTTGGAGATTAATATATAAACCCTCATTTGTTGCACCGGTTTTCCCACATTGGGTTTTTCTGGGGACAATTGTCCAAAAATAACTGTGTTGCTGTGATTGGTTCTTGTGCTTGTATTCTATTTTTATTTTATTTATATGTATAAATGTGATAGCTAAAGTAGAATTTATTTTGAAATTTACTGAAGGGTTTTTTCATAAATAAGTTATTGTAAAAATAAGTAGGAGAAATAAATCAGTAACTGTAGTAGAATTTTCACAATAAGAACAAATTCTAGCTTTGGTGGAAGCTTTCTAGAGGAAAAAAGAGCCATGCCATATGACTCAAAGAAGGAGATGGAAATGCTAAGTATTTCCATATATTTTTTCAAGATAAGAAGGCTCATAACATAATATGGGAGATTCAAGATAAACAAATGAGAGCCTAAAGAGGTTTTGAGGGTATTTCCAATGTAGCCACTACATACATCAAATAGATATACCAAGAGATAAAAAGGAAATACTTTATCACTTCAAAGTTCAGTATGCTAATTCATAATGATAAAAATGAGGACATCTTAGCCCTTGTTAAGGAGGAAGAACTAAGGAAGTTCTTGCAAATTTCCAATAATACAAGGCCCTTCGGGTTATGATTGGCCTAAGATTTTTTATAGTAGTCTTTATGAGGTAGTGGGAAAGGACCTTTTGATGGTGGTTAAAGAATAAAGAAAGTTAAGAATGATATATGGTCTCCTTAACTCCATTTTTCTAACTAACATACAAAATTGTGATAATCATCCTATATCCTTGTGTAATTTACAATACAAGATCATTGCCAGATTTATAGATGAAATATTGAAGCGAATACCATCAACAAAAACATTGAGTGAACTATTTGGGTTTATAGGAGGGAAGAGTGATTTTTGATGTAGGTGGGGTGGCATAGGAAGCTCCAATTAGAATCTTTCCTCAATCATTATTAAACTATATCTTTGCAAGGTATACACCATAATTAATTAGATGTTTCTAAGATTCCTCATGTTGCATATAAGGTTTGGTGTTCAGTTGGTTGACTATATTAATGAACACTAGTCCACATTTGTAGCATACGCAAACTTTACTAATGGAGCAACTGCCACAATTTTGAAACCAATTTGGAGGTTAAGAAAAAGATTCCCTTTATCTCCATTACTATTCCTTCTAGTAACAAAAGGTTTATGTAGGTTTCTTAGGAATTAAAGGGATGAATAAAAGCTCAAAGTGGCATATGTCAGTAAAATATGTACTACTATAAAATAAATAGTTTTTGTAGATGATGTGATCCTATTTGGAATTGAGCCCATCTTAGATGATAGATTCCTTGGTAGGGCATTGCACCTCAATTACATTACAACTGAAAGGTGAAACATTTTGAAAAAAAATGATCCTTATATGTCATAAAATAATGGATAGCCTAGTAGAATCAATAAAAGAAATCCTTCTTCTTCACATCAAAATTTCAAAGAGAACATGGAATATTTGGGATATAAATTGAAAGTAAATGATTATACTAAAAAAGGTAGACAAAAGAATAATATTAATCTGAAATAAAACTGAAGTTGAACTGATTATTTTCCAACAGTGAATTGATTGTTAGCTCGATCACTTAGTGTGGAAGACTGAAGGAAAGAAATTGATTTTATCACTTAAACCAGAACTTAAGAAGCATATCAAACATGAATTTGAAGCAAATATAAGATATATAAGACAACAGAAATTGATTGCGGAGTTTGTCCCTGGTGGACTATGTCTCTGAGTCCGCTTTCAAAATGGGCGTACATTTTATTAAGGAGTGATCCAAGGAAGTATTTACACAAAAATACACCAAACTAAATGTGCTCGTAGGCACCTCTAGTCTCTATCAATACAAATCTCTCTCTCCTAGCTTTCCCACACCTGTCTCAGTTCCCAATTCCATGTAATATCCCAAATCAGGAAAATGCTACATCAATGAGAATATCTCAAGATATTCTAAAGTTGGAGACCCAACAATATGCAAACACAATAATGGAGTAGCAGCTACACTCAAATCATAAAAATGTGAGAGAAATCCATACCCATCTCATTAAGTAATAGCAGCAACAAATAGATATAAGATCTTGAGGAAAATGCTACTCAAGTTAAGCAATACTCAACCCCAAGAGACAAGTACATAAACCCTGACAAAATCACCGCTACACAAGTATGCTCAAGCTATGACAACGCAGTTTTATAGAGCAACTTCATGCTAAATATGTCAAATACATGGATACATCAATATATGGCACAATACAACATTGGGAGAGATGATCTCAGCTCCCAAAGACTACCTCCTATCAATCCTGGAAGGATTGGCTATAAAATGCAAAATCTGCAAAATGTCGGAGGTGTTGGGTAGCAGCAGCAACTCAGAAATAGAACTGGATGGATATGGCTATAGATGATGCCCAAACTGAATAAGCCTCCTCCAATGGATCTTTCAAGTGAAAGGTTGATCCCTTCACCAAATATCTCACCCTCCAACAATCTGCAAGAGCCCTACTGCAACTGCTCAACTCAAAATAACGTAGTCACTGGATGGAACTGCGTTGTCGGGCTAGGGAATGAGTTGGCCTCGATGCCAAAGTCTGAAATAAGCTTTGGAATACCTCTAATCTGATCTCCCAAAGGGAAGAGAGACTCCTCCCTTGAAAATAGCTGATGGAGGTGGTGTAGTGAACCCTCACTGCAACACCCAGCAACACAACATTATTCTGCTGTAGAAATAATGTTGTCTTGGTGGAGGATGCTTGGCCTCAAGCCTGGATGTGAGGAAAATTAGTGCAATCCCTCAATGAGACCTCTCAAGAAGGAGAGGAAATCCTAAACAGAAATCCCTCATGCTAAGCAGCACTGCAACTCAGCTGAACAACTGGAGACTGCAAATAGACAAATGATCAAATGTTCAAAGATATCTCACTATGGCTGCCTCTTCCTCCTTTTATACAAGTGAATGCCTCTTTTCCATGGACCCCACACATTAGGGTTTCTTCCACAAGGAATATTCCTCCCTCTCAAATTGCGTTGTCTTCTCATGCAAGCTACACCTCTTAGGCAGTGTTATTGACTTGGTGAAACTTGACCTTGTCCTCGTGCATTTTCCCCTTTTCACACTGGAAGGTGAAAAATTAAGCTACTCCATTGATCCTTTTCACACTATGAAGGATATAATTCCTACTCATGGGCCTTTTACCCATTTTTATTCACCTCCTAAGTGAAATTAGCAAAAATTAATATTCCAATTTTTTGCATGAAAATTTTGGAATTTTACAGTCCTCCCCTCTCAAAGATTGCTTGTCCTCAAGCAAGTGCAAGGATATGCTGAGTTCCTTTCTCCTCTCACTATAGAATCCCTGTATGATGATCTCCTCTAAGGAAAGTTATGCTATCTCATCAATCAAATCTCCACATTGCTCCTCCTCAGCATGCAAGTCAATTATCAAGCCATCATCATGTAAAAGTGAAATACTCAAGAGGATAGCAAAATGATTTCTAGAGGTCCCCTTGAAGAATGGGATCTGAAATCAAATTGGAACTATCTTTCCCATATGGAGCCTCCATCTCCAAGCTATGAGTCGTGAAAAATGAGTCACCTTCCAACTAGGAAACTCCTGAAAGCTGTCATCCACCTTTGGCTCTGGTAAATTAGGTGGGATGAAAATCTGCACATGGTAGATGGTGTAGCCTACCCCACGCTGTCCATCTCTCCACTTATGATAAGTGTAGAGTGTTGGCTATCCATGGGCTGCAATAATTTTTCCCTCAAGTGGAAAAATTAGGACTAGACCTCCAAATATCTCTTCCCCAACGCTGCAAATCAAGTTGGCCCAAGTATCTCCATATATGATGAGTTGGAAGTCATCATCATATGGCATCTCCTCCATCATATGGCTCACCTCGTAAAGAGACAATGGTGTTATCAAGGTGACCATACCATATCCCATGCTCCCCTTAGAACATGTAGTGCAAAAAGTGTGAGGAATTTCTCCCTCAAAGGACACATCCATCCCATGTGTCTCTCTCCCAAACATGCTCTGCGTAAAAATAGAAACAATAGAGCCATAGGGAGAAAAAATGAGAATCATACTCGCTGCCACATGCAAAAAATTAGAAGGAAAATGGTCCCTCAAGTGCAACCAGTGCAACTTGACCCTCAACTGCAAAAGAGACTGATAAAATAAATGGCTTCTCAACCACTTGCCTGCTGCTCCAATCTCCAATCTCCTCCACAATATCTATCTTCCCCAAGTCCTCCTAGGGAATGGCCATCAATCATGCTTATGGCCTCATCTAAACCATGTGGTATAGAAAAAATAATGCTCCTCCTTGGAGCATCATCCTGCACATGTATGGTTAAGGGACATATACATACATCATATAAATGCTCATGTAAACAACAATGAATACCCTTACCATACTCTTTGCTCATACAAGTGGATTGGCTCATAAGTGAGTCTCCCCTCATCCTCAAAGAGAAAAGAGGTGGCTATGCTAACTCTCTCAAAGGGTCATGTCTCTCCTCCATCTCCATCTAATCCATGCATCTCCTCATATGCTTATATATCTCCTCCTCAAAGCCCATCCAAGAATACCTCTCCATGATGGTGAAGTAAGCACTCATATAATAAGTGGGACTGGAAAGGAAATCCTCATGAGCTGCTTGTAGAAAATTCTCCTTGAGCTTGGAAGCTCTCAGAAAGAAGATCCTACCATGATAGTAGATGACCCCATCTCTGACTGAGTATCCCTCCTCATGCAACTGGTCATCCAAGATCATGCAAGTGAAAAGATCCTTGGAATACTCCACCAACATCTGGGAGCTCCAATATGGATCAATCCTCCATAGTGACAGCGTTGATGATCTCCAATGAATAGCAACTGTCACATGGTCATCCTTCTCTTTGACATCTCCTATGCCAAAGATGCAAGTTGGAAGGCTGATATCCTCCCTCTACTGCTTCTACCACAGTGCAGAATTTTTAATGGAAGTGGGTACCAATGATGTTGAGGGAATGCTCCCTTTCTCCTTGAGTCTACCCCAGACTCCCAGCGCTATATCAAGCTCTACCAAGGTCTCCACCTTCCTGAAATCCATGAGTGGTGCCTCAACATGTGAATCATCCATCCTCCTCTGTTGATCCAGTGGTCTCCCTGGCAAAATGTCTCCATGCAATGAGACATCATCATCAAGAGATGACTGAATATATGAATGGAGAAAACTCTCCATGCTTCCACTACGCAATCCAATCACCTTCTTAGGTGCATCAACCTCCAGAAATGAATAAGGATGTATACTCCTCATCTCATGATGCTGGGTCTTATCCCTATCTCCTCCTTGTGTCTCCATGGTTCTACACCTCCTCAATAATGGAACATGTAAAACATGAGTTGTGCCTTGATCTCCACACATGAGATCCTAGAAAACTTCCTTGCAAAGATGCAAGCATCCCTCTACCTGGAGCAAGAGCTCCTCCTTCCTCTACATGAGGCACTAGATAGTCTCTAGATGGAACAGTGTTGTTGCCCTCAATCTCTGCAACATGCATGGGCAACCCTCCAATGATTGGATCCCTTTTTGGAAAAGAGATCTCCATACTCCCTTGCTCAAAGGTGTGATATGGAAGTTTCTCTTCCGGCAAAGTATGGTGCAAGCTTTCAACCTTCCCCATGGTTTTCTGCAATGGTACTGCGTTCTCATGCAAGGGTTTTTCTGGATTTTTCTTGTCTAGCTCCACCATGTGTGTTTCATGAATCCTTCTATAAAATATTTCCACTTATGCCTTAGTGAAACTAGCATAAGACGCAATGTTTACATTTCTTAAAGAAAAGGATTCAAAGATCCACCAGGCATAAGCCTTACCTCTCAAATGCAGCACTGCAACTTTGATGGCTTCATCTTCCGGCATTTGGTGCTGCTGCAAGAAGGTATCTAACTTCTCCACCCAAGCTTTAGCTGAACATGTAGGTGAACCTTCAAAGGTAGATAGAATGAATCTATCCTGCTACTCTCTTCCTTTCACCTTCATCTTGCAAAACTCTGAAAATTTGAGATGATCTCGGAATTTCTGAGTTTGAGACTCACACTCTCTTAGGAAATCACTAAGATTTCTCCTCCCAGCAACTTCTTCTCTTCTTTCCATCTCTCTTCCAGCAATCCTGGGCATGTGACTGCACTGAGTATTAGGATGTATAGTTGCTTGCTTACACTCCTCAAATATAGAGTTTTCTTTTGAATCAAACCCTACAGGAGATTATCCATGCATATTTCTCCTGATCTCCTTGAACTCCTCATGAATCATATGTACAGATTTAGGAAGAAGCTTGGTAAGCTTATCCCCTCTTTTTTCTCCAAAATATGGAGTCTTCTTCCTGCATATTTCTTTGTCTCCTTGATGAGAATAGGAAGTGCAAGGTGCTTCCTCTTCTTTCTACTTATCCTCCTTGTGGAGGTTCTTCATGGATTTAAAATATGATGAGATAAAACCCATCCTCTTCAATCTTCTGATATACTTGGGATTATACTCACAGGCTGAGCCAAGACTATGCTTTCATACCACTGTAATATCCCAAATCAAGAAAATTCTACAACAATGAGAATATATCGGGATATTCTAAAGTTGGAGACCTAGCAATATGAAAACACAATAATGGAGCAGCAGCTACACTCAACTCATAAAAATGTGAGAGAAATCCATAGCCATATCATTAATTAATAGCATAAACAAATAGATACAAGATCTTGAGGAAAATGCTACTCAAGTTAAGAAATACTCAACCCCAAGAGACAAGTACATAAACCCTGACAAAACCACTGCTACACAAGTATGTTCAAGCTATGACAGTGCAGTTTTATACAGAAAATGCATGATACATATGTCAAATACATGGATACATCAATATATGGCACAATACAACACTGGGAGAGATGATCTCAGCTCCCAAAGACTACCTCCTATCAATCCTGGAAGGATTGGCTATAAAATGCAAAATCTGCAAAATGCCAGAGTTGCAAGGTAGCAGCAGCAACTCAGAAATAGAACTAGATGGAGATGGTTGTAGATGATGCCCAAACTGAATAAGCCTCCTCCAATGGATCTTTCAAGTGAAAGGTTGATCCCTTCACCAAATATCTCACCCTCCAACAATCTGCAAGAGCCTTACTGCAACTGCTCGACTCAAAATAACGTAGTCACTGGATGGAACTGCGTTGTAGGGCTATGGAATGAGTTGGCCTTGATGCCAAATTCTGCAATAAGCTTTGGAATGCCTCCAATATGATCTCCAAAAGGGAAGAGAGACTCCTCCTCTGAAAATAGCTAATGGAGGTGTAGTGAAGCCTCACTGCAACACCCAGCAACACAACATTATTATACTATAGAAATAACGTTGTCTTGGTGGAGGATGCTTGGCCTCAAGCCTGGATGTGAGGAAAATCAGTGCAATCCCTCAATGAGACCTCTCAAGAAGGAGAGGAAATCCTAAATAGGAATCCCTCGTGCTAAGCAGCACTACAACTCATCTGAACAGCCGGAGACTGCAAATAGACAAATGATCAAATGCTCAAAGATATCTCACTATGGCTACCTCTTCCTCCTTTTATACAAGTGAATGCCTCTTTTCCATGGACCCCACATATTAGGGTTTCTTCCACAAGGAATATTCCTCCCTCTCAAACTGCGTTGTCTTCTCATGCAAGCTACACCTCTTAGGCAGTGTTGTTGACTTGGTCAAACTGCTCCATTGATCCTTTTCACACTATGAAGGATCTTATTCCTACTCATGGGCCTTTTACCCATTTTTATTCACCTTTTAAGTGAAATTAGCAAAAATTAATATTCCAATTTTCTGCATTCAAATTTTGGAATATTACATTCCACCTCCGGACGACCAAGATACACTGAAAACAAAAATTGCCTCTCTCTTACAGAATCTGAATGCAAGCCTCCAAAAACACTCCTTCTTCATCCATGAGCAATGGTTAAATTTAAATAGGCCTTGGGCCAAGTTCATCCCGTGCCTCTTGGATTAACATAGAAAATTAGGTTTTACATTAATGGATAGTTTCTCTCGGTGAAATAGTTTTGTTACACCTTAGGAATTAGGTTCATGGTGGATAAATTATCATAGCACACATAACCAATTTAAAACCCAAATATAAACCATAGTATAAAAAGAACCACTAACTGTTTGGGGAAATAGCGGAGCAGTGAACGGTTTGACATGTGAACTGCTGGTTGCCACCTGGTGGTTAAGTCCGGCGGTTTTGACTGACAGTTCTGTTGTGGTCGGCCTCCATGTGACAACACATCTGATGGCTAACTCGGTGGTATTCCAAACTGTGCGGTGTTCAAACTGTTGTCTCTCTGATTTTCACATGTTGCCCGATGGTCTTCTCTTTCACGCGTTCAATGCTTTCTGTTAGACTGATATATGCATTATGGGTTTATTACCATAGTTTTATTATAGTCCGAAACCATTAGGTTTTAAATATTTGCGCTTTGAACATAGTATATGTTTAAACACCATAGGTCTTAGTGCTAGGTCTTAGGACTTTAGGTTAGGACTATTACATAGGTTTAGAACCATAGGATTTACCACTTAAGCTTAGGAACCACTTTCACCATAAACATGTTTAATCACCATGAAATTTCTAACACCACATAATCACCATGTACATAAAATGAATTAACTTGCACCATGAACATTTAACCATGACTGAAGAAACTGAAGAACTGAAGAATGAACTGATATTCACTAAACTGATGCAAGATCCTCCTGGATCAATCCTCTCCACTTGAAAGCTTTTGGACCAACAAAAGTTTGATTTAAGTAGTCATCAGGTGAGGGTACAACTCCCTCACTCTTTTGATCTCCATCCACCTCACCTTGATAGGATTCATGCCCTTGAGTCCCACTCAAAGATATTCAACATCTCCATGCCTTGAACTTTGAACCTTCCTATCCAATATGGTATCTTCACGCAACTCATTCATATACTCAGGTGCCAAATCATCATCAGTAGGAATTTGTTTATCTTCCTCTGGATCAATCATCATCAAAGGTTCATACAACTTCAGATTTCCTACATTCATAACTCAATAAATACACATGTAAGGAGGTAAATCTAACCAGAATGCATTATTTCAAATCTTTTCCACAATCTTAAAAGTAACATACCTGATGGGTTTCAGTTTCTTACCTTCACCTTTCAACTTGTCTTCACTGATATACAACCATACCTGATCATTGACCTGAAAATGATGATCCACTCAATGCTTTTCATGGCACATTTTGTACTTAGCTTGATTCTTCTCTAACTGATCCTTCACTGCTTCATGTATCTGTTGTATCTATTGAATGAACTTAACTGCTTTATTTGAATTGTCGTGTCCATTCACTTTATCTTCTTCACCGAACATTAAATCCATTGGTGACTTTTGTAGATACCCAAAACATGTTTCAAATGGAGATTGATTAGTCAAAGAATGTAGGGCTTGATTGTAAGCATGCTGCACATAAGGTAAAGATTCATCCCACAACTTAGGATGTTTGTTGTAGTAACCTTAGAGAATATGTATCACTGTCCTATTCACCACTTTTGTCTGCCCAACATTCTGTGGATGAAAATTTGTGCTCTTATTCAACTTTGTGTCCATGAGTCCCCACAAAGTGGACCAAAACTCTCCTACAAAGCGAGTGTCTCAGTCGGAAATGATGGAAGTAGGTAACCCAAAATGAACCCATAACTATTAAAAGAACATCTATGCAGTTTGTTCAATAGTCACTTGCTTTTTTCATGGAACAAGAATGCACATCTTACTGAAATGATCAACCACAACATACATGTAATCATGCCCTCTCCTGGACATAGGAAGTCCTCCAACAAATTCCATGGATATGTTGTCCCATGGTCACGAAGGAACTGGAAGTGGCATATACAAACCAATATTTCGATTGCTTGGCTTGCTTGTCGAACACATTACACATCCTTCAATGTATTTAACAAATGTTTCATACATACGAGGCCAGTAACAATACCTTTGAATTTGTGCCATTGTCTTGCTTATGGAAAAATGTCCTGAAATGGGAGAAAAATGTGCTTCCAGAATAACATGAGCCCTTTCTGTCTATGGTATGCACAACTTACCCAGATGATATAATAACCTATCATGAACATGAAAATTGATTTATTCCACCTGAATACCATGAGTTAGTGATTCATAAATATCTTTGAAATCAACATCTGTACTATATTTTTCTAAATAAATTTCATGTTTTAAGGAACTATTCTGCAGCACTACTAAAGCATTCAAAGATGGTCTAGACAACATATCAGCTACTTTGTTTGTTACACCTTTCTTGTACTTAATTACTAAGTGAAATTTTTGAAGAAGTCCCATCCATCTATAATGGAAAGATTGTTGCAACTTATTCTATGACTGAAGGTACTAAAGCACCTGATGATCTGTGTGAATCATTGTTTCCTTACCCATTAAGTAGTGTTTCCATTTCTCAACACTTTCAACCAAAGAAAACAGTTCTTTATCATATGTCAGATAATTTGCAACTGCCTTAGAAAAATTTCTGAATGAAAACAAATAGGTTTCCATTTTTGAAGTAAAAATTCACCCATTGCATAACCACTATCATCTGTTTCAATTTTGAATGGCTATTTAAGATCTGGTAAAGCTAAGATTAGTGTTCTGACAATTTTCTGCTTAAGTGTATCAAAAGATTTTTGTTAGTTCCCTCCCCACTGAAAGGAAAATTTAGGACCTATTAAAGCATGCAACGGTGATGCAATCAAAGAAAACTGAGAAATTAACTTTCTCCAATATTGAACTGCACGTAAGAAACTCCTAACTTCAATCACATTATGTGGTCTTGACCACTTAACAATCACATCGATTTTAGATGGATAAATTTTAAAATTACCACCTCCAACTATGTAACTAAGATACATCAATGAAGTTTTCCCAAACTCACATTTGGACATTTTAAGGCACAAATTTCCCCTTTGCAACACTTCGAAGACCTGTTTAACATGCCTAACATGATCTTCCATACTGGAACTAAAAATCAAGATATCATCTAAGTAGATTATGAAAAATTTATTAATGTATGGGTGGAATACATCATTTATAACCCGCATGAAAGTTTTTGGAGCATTACACAAACCAAAAGGCATCACTAACCATTCAAATAGTCCCTGCCTAGTTTTAAATGCAGTTTTCCAGATGTCATTTTCTGCAATGTGAGTTTGATGATACCCACTACGCAAATCCAACTTAGTGAAATAGACAACATTTTTCAATTGGTCAAGTAAATCATCTATCCTGGGAAGAGGATACATGTTCTTGATTGTGATTTTGTTTAAGGCCCTAAATTAGACACACATTCTCCATGTCCCATCTTTCTTAGGAACCAAAATTATAGGTGAACCACATGGAGATGAAATGGGTTGAATGAAGCCCTTTTCAACCAGCTCTTGGATTTGTTTCTTTATTTCTTCATTCTCTGTGACTGACATGAGATACATTCTGACATTAGGAAGAGGGGCATCAGAAATCAATTGTATCTCATGTTGTATTTCTCATTTAGGAGGTGGATGTTTTTGTTCTTTAAATATACTTTGAAAATAATCTACCACTTTAACCAAACTATCTTTAAACTGAGATTTAGAACCTAAAAAAGCATCATGATGATTCTTATGTTTTTCTTTCACAACCATGAGTACATATCTCTTACTTGAACTTATTAGTCTCTTCATCTAATTAACAATAACTAAATCCAAGTGTGTTTTGATTTTATGTGCCCTCACAATATATTCAATCCCATCTTTCTTAAGGTGATATTTATGCTCTTTCCTATGAAACACAACATCACGATAATAGAGATAAGGACTTCCTAGCACTACTCCACATATATCTAATGGAATCATGTATAAATCCACTTCATCAATGTAATTAGCTGTGATGGAAAATTTTAAACGACACTACTTTGTGACATTAATCTGATTCTTTTATTTTAGCCAATATAATGGGTATGGTCTAGGATGATTATGTGTCTCCAAAACCAATTTCTTAACTAAATCTTCAGATATTAAATTTTCTTGTGATACACTGTCAAACAATGTATCTATTTTTGTGTGCTTAGAAGTTACCCTTATGTCAAATAATTCCACTCGTTTATCCTCATCCAAATGATTTATGTTTGAAGAAGATGCAGAAGTACTAGAACTTGAACTAGCGTCAAGACTTTTACCTGTTGAAATATGAATATTGCGGTTACAAATAGATATTGCAGTTACAAATAGACTTTTACCTAGTACTAGATATTGCGGTTATAAATATGAATGTAAACTACCAATGTACTTTAATATTTATTCATGTGTATCTAATGGAATACCAAGCGCCAAATATTTCTTCCTAAAATCTTGAGTAAACTCCTAAACATTCTGCCCTTTACCTTGCCTCAAATGTTGCCAAACAATAACAACTTGATGCATGTATCCTAAAGGATAGAATTTTTTTCTAAGAGCTTTTAAAAACTTAGACCATGAAGGCATGACTTTACCTTTCCACTTTAAATATACTTGACTTTTAATTACCCACGAGATTAAAGTTGTCCCCCCCATTCTAAGTGTAGCTAACTAAATTTTTGTTCTTTCATTAGAAATGTTCTGAATTCTATAGTACACTTCTAACTGTTTAATCCAGTTATCTAACTTTTCAGGATTCATTTCACCATCCGAAATAGGTAGTTCAAATTTTACATCAAGTTTCAAAAGAGATGATTTATGAGGTTTCTTTTCTATTTTAGAATCTGAATTAGAAGAAGAATAAGATGATGATGATAAAGATGGTGGAGGAGAAGGAGGTTCATCATCTTTTCCTTTTCCCTTGTCCTTCTTCGCTGCTTTCAAAGAAGAAGTTGCATCTCTCACCTTCTTGTCTTCGTAAAGTTCTCCCAACATTCATTGCATGTTCAAAAATATTTTTTGAGCTTGTTCTTCACCCATGACCTTCACTTCAGGGGTTTCACCTGCATTGGGTCCTCCCATTGTCGATCGTTGAGTGAATTTCCACTTTCCAACTTCTGAGTTGATTTCCTCGAGCGTTGCTTCTCCACGTTGCAACCTGGACCTGGTTAACATTCACTGGAAAAAATCATACAAAAGGAAACCTGCTCTGATACCAAAATATATGATCTGAAATAGATTTGAAATAAAACTAAAGTAGAACTGACTATTTTCCAACAATGAATTGATTGCTAACTCAATCGCTTAGTGTGGAAGACTAGAGGAAATAAATTGATTTTACGACTTAAACCAGAACTTAAGAAGCATATTAAACATGAATTTGCAGAAAAGAACAGAGATAGAAGACAACAAACATTGATTACAGAGTTCGTCCCTGGTGGACTATGTCTCTGGATCTACTTTCAAGATGGACGTATGTTTTATTAAGGATTGATCCAAGGAAGTATTTACACATAAATACACCAAAATCAATGTGATCGCAAGCACCTCTGATCTCTGTCAATAGAAATCTCTTTCTCCTATCTTTCCAACGTCTGTCTCGGTTCCCAATTTTGTCTCTGAACGACCAAGATACACTGAAAATAAAAACTTCCCCTCTCTTACAAAATCTGGATGCAAGCCTCCAAAAACACTCCTTCATCCATGAGAAATGGTTACATTTAAATAGGCCTTGGGCCAACTTCATCTTCGGCCTCTTGGCTTAACATAGAAAATTAGGTCTTACATTAATGGATAGTTTCTCTAGGTGCAATAGTTTTGTTACACCTTAGGAATTAGTTTCATGGTGGACAACTTATCATAGCGCACATAACCAATTTAAAACCAAAATATAAAACTTAGTATAAAAATCATCGTTGACTGTCTGGTGAAATGTCGAAGCGGTGAACCATTTGACATGTGACCACGGGTAGTCTAACCGCTAGCTTCCACTTGGTAGTTAAGTCCGGCGGCTTCGGCTGATGGTTCCGCTTCAGTTGGCCTCCATGTGACAACACATCCGGCAGCTAACTCTGGGGTCTTCCAAACTGTGCAGTGTTCAAACTGTTGTCTATCCGATGTTCACATGTTTCCCGACAGTATTCTCTTTTGTGCGGTCAATGCTTGCGGTTAAACTGATATATGCATTATGGGTTTATTACCATAGTTTTATTATAGTCTGAAACTGTTAGGTTTGAAATATTTTCCCTTTGAACATAGTATATGTTTAAACCATAGGTCTTAGCGCTAGGTCTTAGGACTTTAGGTTAGGACTATTACATATGTTTAGGACCATAGGATTTACCACTTAGGCTTAGGACCCACTTTCACCATAAACATGTTTAATCACCATGACATTTCTAAGACCACATAATCACCATGTACATACAATGAAGTAACTTGCACCATGAACATTTAACCGTGACTGAATAAATGAAGACTGAATTGATGCAATATCCTCCTTGATCAAATATTATAGTGTAAGTTTTAAATATTGATTGGGGGAGGACTAACCTTTTCTGAAAAGCATGATTGAATATCTCCTAATCTATTGAGTGAATTTATAAGCAATTTCTAAGATCATAGGAATTTATCTTTAAGTACCTTTGAGTAGGATGAAGGAATAAATGATTTATACAATTGGTGAAATGGAAGAAGTTCTCTACAAAGGGTAGGGGCTAGGACTTCAAGAATGTAAACCTTTTCTCAAGATCCTTAGGTGCTAAATGTACGTGGAGGTTACTTTTTATAAAAGGCAGTTGGACAATTGATCCCTACAAGAGAGAGGATTGATTAGTTGGAGGGAAATAATGGCTCATTTTTTCCATTTGATGGGATAATCTTGCATGGATTAGAAGCAATGGGTAATCAGTTATATTTGGGAAGTTGGATTTTAAGCACAAGAAAAATATCTATTGTGTTAAAAATACTACACTGGCAATTACATAGCAAGAAAGAAGAGAGAATGAAATTGCTCTAAACAATATTAAGTGGCTAAAGAGACCAATTCAAGTTACTCATAAAATATTTTGTATGTATTATTTCTTGACATGAATAATCTTAATTAACCCTCCTTGAGAGAGAAATAATGCGCAATAGGTTGGGGTTCCATAGTGCATGCACACTAGAAAGTAGAAAAGCACTTTTATTGATTAGCAAGTATCCTAAGATAAGAGTAGTACACCTTAACATAGAGTGAGTCTAAAATATGGTTTACTAAATATAACTAGAGTAAAAAATAGGTTATAAATGAAGTTTATAATCCCCCATGCAACTCCTAACTTATAAATATCAATAAACATCCAAAAATAAAACTGAAAGTCAAAGGATAAGGTTGTTAAGTGAGTGCATAAGGTAGTCTCCAAAAATAAGAGATGGAATGCAAATAGTGATTAGGGACCCTATGGATAATGTAATGAGTAGTAATGGAGAGGAAATTTCCATGCCACTACACAGCCACTACCATATTTCATCTTGATTCCTAGGTGTCACCCCTTGCTATTAATAGACTTACTAAAAATAGAAAAAATATAAAAATAGAGGATGATCCCCAATGGTAACGAAGGTCTAGTAGTAAAATAAAAGTGGTCATATGTGCCTTTAATGTTATATGGAAGAGGGTAAAATGAGGTCCTAAGATCCTATTGAGGTCCTAAGTGTGCATGTACCCTAACACGGGGTAGACCCATGTGTAGGGGATGTGATGTACAAAAATTGTCACAAGGCTTGATTGAACATTTTCACTCCTAAAAAAAGTATTTATTGGATGATGTTAAAGACATGAATTCTAATGGGTGGTGATTTATAGGATGGAAGATTTAAAATAAAGTTCGTTTGGTGAATGTGTCAAGATGAATAGATCCACTATAGAGAATTATTGATAATTCCCTCGAGAAGGCTTTATCAATAGTAGGAAAAATTAGTGTGGGAAACTAACAAATTGGGAATTCTTTACAAAGTTAGTTTAGGGTACAAATTATACCTATATAACCAAGGAGAGGCTATGGGAGAATGTAACTGGCACTTAAATTTGGAAATTTAATACATCTTCAAAGGATATAATTCTAATGTGTCTCACTTATCCAACAAAGTTGTTACTTGTGATAATTTGCTAGGAATGTCTTGGTAGGGTCTGGGATACTGAATATTCTGTAGAGACCTAGTATAGAGTATCTCACACATGTTTTTGACTACATGCCACTTTATAAGGAAGCTTGGTCCATTGTAAGGAGAATGAAAAGGAAAATGGGAAGGGGAGACAATTACCATTTAGAATAGGTTAGAAGATAATGACATAATGAAATAACATCACTCATTCCCTATTTTTGTATTATGAGCAATCGGTTGGCAAGGAATGTTATGCATTTTTAGGACAAGTTTTTGGCACTAGCAATGATTTCCTACAAAATAAAAGGAGCCTATATAAACTGTAGATAAAACATCAAGCAAAAGAAACAAAAGGAAAAATATGAGGTAGATATAAACAATACCATACCCTATGGGTTCTTTAACATATCACCCAACATAATCTAAAAGAGAGTGGTGTAGGACATATATTACATTTATTTGAATCTCACTAGCGAATTTTTAATGGTGGTTTAGGAAGAAAAACATATGTCAATGCAAAAGTGAAGTTAGTTTGCATGTCGATGATAGATTTAGAGACTCATATCAATGAGCACAATAATATCATGGAAAAATAGTTCAACAGGGTAGAGGACCTTGGTATTCACATGGGGGCTTCACTTTGTTGGCCAATATCTCACCACATTCATTCATAAACAAGTTTTTGAAATTGTGAAAAATAAAGTCAATATATTACAGGTATTTGGTGGGGTGGGGGTGAAAGTGTTAGGGTCCTATAATAATAGGATTCATAATTTTTGAATTGACTATGATAGTCTTGTAAATATGTACATACCTTGCTTTCTGCAAGTTGTTTTCCCATATTTTGAAAAATGAAAAATATATAAAAAATGAAAAGAGGGTAAAAAGTCCTAAAATAAAGATCAAAGGAATTAGAAAAAGATAGACCCCAAAAGAAAAAAAAGATAAAAGATAAGACCTGAAAGTAAGCAAGTCAAAATGCCACTACTATTTACTTTACTGCAAGAATAATGATTATGTGCAGATTATCAATAAATTCCATAATCCATGATTGGTTAAACAATTTAAACTTAACTTTTCATGCTTTGAATTTCATGTTTTAGATAGAGAATAAAGATATGTCAAACAGTATAAACTTGACAAATCATTAGATTAGATAGAGAATAAATGAGGATCTCAACCGTTTAATCTAAGCCCTAGAATGAAATAAGGTTAGACTTAGATAGAATTATGCTTTAAAAGAAAATTTGATTTAGGATAGCAAGCCTAACTGCACCCATGAAAATGAATAAAAAATGTTAGAAATAAAAATGGGTAGGTAGAAAGCAGCTGTGCAAGCATGTAATAAAGGCATCATCAGGAAAAAATTACTAATTTCCCCTCCCCTACTAATAGTCATTATTCTAAACTATTAGTCAAAGAGGCTCAGAGCATTTCTCTGACTTTTGTTGGGACCGGACCCAAGGCTCATTGACTGATTGGTTAAAAAATATGGAATTCCCACACTAGACCCACATTCATTAGCATTCATCCTTCATTTCATAAATCATAATCCCTTTTCCTAAGTAAAAACCCAATTTTCTTAGTAAAATTAAAACCCTAAAATAACTAGTTTTCACTTCCTTTCAAAAAACATTCAAAAACCCTCAAAATGCATTTATCCTAAGTTAAAGTGAAGTAATACAACAAAGATAAGAAATGTTTTATTTTTTGGCACTTTACTTGGAGTTAACATGCATTTTGTTTCCATTTACACAATCCCTTTATTCCATATTAACTACTAACTATTTATTTTATTAAACTCCCTAAATTTACACCCACCCGTATATTATTAAAACCCTTTATTTTAAATAAACCCACAAACCCTGAATTTTAAGTTTAGACCAATGTTTTAATACTCCATGTGTGAAATATTAAAACCAGACACTATCCCATTGGTCTAAACCTATCCATTAAAACAAATATCATGCCCCTATAGTTTTAAACAATTGTCAACATTGAAAAAACTATATATTAAACCCACATATGTATTAGTTGAAACAATTCCAATGTTTTAAATTAAAACATACATTATAAACCCCGCCATTATATAAACCTAATGTTTAAAGTCCAACTCCACCACGTTAATGAAACCCCGATCCCACTCCCCAATCCCAATGAAACTTCCCAATCAATCTAGGTTGTTCGCAATTGAACCCCAGGATCTGACGGATAAAAGCCCATATTGCACAGAAAACTTGTGCGATCACTCCCATCTCAAACCTACACGAAATGAGTGGTATTGAAACCTTATCTCTCCTCCACATGTTCGATTCCTATTGGATCACGTTCAATTGCCCCAAAACAGCTTACCATTAAAAATGCATGCGATAACCACTGTGGTTTTGACCCTTTTAGCCCGAAAACCATTCGTTTTCATGACATGACTGCCATTTATTACCGTCGCCCATTAGCCCTAATATGCATAATAAACCTTGGTAAATGCATTTTATTTCATATCCTTCTGCGCCTAAACACTGCACAAGCCGCCCCGAGTGTTAAAACGAGGTTTTTCCACCATTTCTATGCCAAAAGACCTCAAATTTCAACCTGTTACTATTTGAAGACCGTTGAGGAGATTTGTGTTGCTCCAGAAACTCCACAGAAGTTGTTCGACCGTTTAAAAGACCTCAGAAACTATTTCAAACCCATATACCTACGCATAACAGGTTTTCTTCTAAAATTAGAGCCTGTTTTTAAGTTTTAAAAAGGTCTTTTAAAGAATATTTCCCATTCAGGAATTAAAAATTAACAAAAGAAGCCATCAAAAAGACCAAAAAACAAGCCAAACCCTGTCAATTTTTCTCCAGAAACCGTGTTTGAATGTTGCCTACTACTTTGGAGGAAAATTGTGAGTTTTTACAATTTTATGAACTATTTCAAGCTCTAAATTAAGCCATAAAGCCTTATGAAGGTATCCTAAGCGTTGTGCCTAATTTCTCAAGAAAAAAAGCCAAGAAACCCCTCTTTCTTGTGTCTAAACCATCAGAAGCCTGTAAATCCTATTTTGACAGTCAGAAGCCCATATTCTCCCCATTTTTATCCAAGAAACCTCTGCTAAAAGTAAAATACCTCTACAAACTGTCTAAACATGTAGAAGTAGCCAAAATGACTAAAAAGCAGAGCTCTAGCAATCTTGAAGCTTCCAAATTACCAAAATCAACCCCAGCTATGAATTCTAAGACTGCTATTGTGATAAATACTTTGCAACCCCCTATCATAGACATTGAGCATATTCCATTAGCTGATACTAATTACAAGATAGCAGACCCAATTGTTGAGTTTAATCTGCTAGATATTCATAACTGGAGCTATGAAAAGTCCTTAGATAATCAAGAAGAAGTCCATATTTGGGAATCCCATTTTCCTAAGTATGTTGTTCCATTAACTCATCCATGCCAAGAAGTTATTAGGTTATGTCCACAGTACTATGTGCCTGAATAGAGAGCCATAATAAATTCCAATAAAGAATTTCTTCTTACTATTACTGCTGAATCTATTAACCAAATGCTACAACTATAGCCTAATCCTCAATCAGTCCCTTTATCGATAGCGGCCCTCACCAAGATGTATATTGGCCTATATTTTCCCAAGAGATTCATGATTTTCCAGACATTTATGCCTTTGCATGTAGAAATCCCTCAAGTAAATCCCCCATATTCCACTTCCATATTCCCAGAATGTTCAAGACATGTGATTTCCGTGCTTTCATTCATCTTAGGGTACTTTACAAATGAACACATAGGTGAATCCATATTGGGTTTCTTATCTACTTTTACCACAGTACAACCCCTTCTTTCTTGTGTCTAAACCATCAGAAGCCTGTAAATCCTATTTTGACAGCCAGAAGCCCATATTCTGCCCATTTTTATCCAAGAAACCTATACTAAAAGTAAAATACCTCTACAAATTGTCTAAACTTGCAGAAGTAGCCAAAATGCCTAAAAAGCAGAGCTCTAGCAATCCTGAAGCTTCCAAATTACCAAAATCAAGCCCAGCTATGACTTCTAAGACTGTTATTTTTGTTAATCCATTGCAACCCCCTGTCATATACATTGAGCATATTCTATTAGCTGATACTGATTAAAGATAGCATACCCAATTGTTGAGTTTAATATGCTAGTTATTCATAACTGGAGCTATGATAAGTCCTTAGATAATCAAGAATAAGTCCATATCTAGGAATCCCATTTTCCTAAGTATGTTGTTCTATTAACTCATCCATGCCAAGAAGTTATTAGGTTATGTCAAAAGTACTATGTGCCTGAACAGAGAGCCATAATAAATGCCAATAAAGAAGTTCTTCTTACTATTACTGCTAAATCTATTAACCAAATGCTACAACTATAGCTTGATCCTCAATCAGTCCCTTTATCTATAGAGGCCCTCACCAAGTTGTATATTGGCCTATATTTTCCCAAGAAATTCATGATTTTCCAGACATTTATGCCTTTGCATGTAGAAATCCCTCAAATAAATCCCCCATATTCCACTTCCAGATTCCCAGAATGTTCAAGACATGTGATTTCCATGCTTTCCTTCATCTTAGGGTAATTTACGAATGAGCACACAAATGAATCCATCTTGGGTTCCTTATCTACTTTTACCCCAGGACAACTCCCATCTATAATCTTTGATTATGCTGGTTTCATTGCTGACAATATTCATCATCAATTGACCAATTTGCCAATTGAAGGAGTGTTCAAATATACATCCTTCCTCTTCCACATGTTTCTATATTTTCAATAAATGATTTTTCAGTTACTCTTCAAAAGCTTGACATAGAGGGAAATCCTCTCTCTGCCATTTTTTGGACTACTTTACTCAGGAAAGAATGTGCAGATTTGACTTATGCAGAATTTTCAGAATTGTTCATACATCCAATGATAAAAATGTTAACAAAAACAGAGCAGCCAAGGATAAATGAAGAAATGAAGAAAACATTACAGTTATCAGAGCAGAATAAAGTAGGTGATTGGTACCTATATGAAAAACATACTGAGATCGGAGTTTTTGGGTCAAATTTGTTACCTTACAAGTTACCCAAACATCCTTCAATAAGGATCTTTGTCTTGGAGTATATTAGGCAAATCCTAAACTATGATTCTATAAATTTCATGGCAGCAAAGAAGAAAACTCAATTCAAATTAAAAAATCAGATAGGGTCGTTCATCTGCAATCATAGGAATGCAGAGAAAGAAGCAGCATAACAATTATTGGAATTCATATTTGAAGAAAATTTTCCTTAGAATTATGATCCACAAGGGATCCTAAGCAAACTAAGGGTTAAATGTAAATTAACACCCTTCATTCATGAAGCAAAGCCAGAGATAGAAAAATATGCAAATAATATTGAGTGGACTGAGAATACTTTAACATATGCAGTAAATAAAAGTGATACTAGTCACACTTTAGAGACTGCAAATCAGCCAGAAAAATCCACCAAGAGAATAAGAGAAGAAGGAGCCTATGTTGCTGAAACTACAACTGAAACTAAGTTCAAATTAATATACAACAAAAGGCCTAAGTTAAATTCAGCAGGTAAAGGGAAGGTAACGATTGATGTGGAAGAAACAGATCCTATAAATACCAACACTGATTTTCCAGAAACAGATGTTGCCACTGTGATCTTCAATGAGCCAACTACTAAGTATCAGAATGAAGAACAAGTTAACAATGAAGATGCATAGTTGATAAAAAGACTGCAGAGCATGGAAGCATCTTCCTCATAGGCAGCTGAGGAGAAATACTTGGGCATAAAAGAAAAATATAAATAGATCAAGCTAAAAAATGAAGAGATAAAAAACAATATTTATTCTCAATATCTCAAGCAGACACCAAGTGTGCAAAACAGATTTCTGTCTACATTTGATTATTCAAATCAAAAGCTAATTATGTCAGTGTTGCAGCCCACAGTAAAAATCCCTAAAGATAGTGGAAGATTATAAAAAGGTTGATTTGGAAGTCTAGACAGATAAGATTCATGCTCTTGATCAGATTGAGTTCCATAGACAGACTTCAGAAATGTTGTACTCCACTATTACAACTAAATCCATGAGTGCTCAGAGACTCCAAAACACCATCTCTAACATGAAAGACCAGATGAAAATGGATAATTCATCCTTGTATGCTAAGTATCTCAGGATAAAATCCTTAGAAGAACTAGTTTTGCAGGTGGGATATGACCCTGCTAATATCAAAGCAACAGAGTTATTAGTGAAGAAGAAGAATGAAGATATTGCAGCTTTGAAGAAATGGCTTAAACTTCCTCAAAGTGAACATCATCAAACAAACGAAATAATAGGACAGAAAGAAAAACATGACATGATGAATTTGATTTTTTAGTTGAGAGCCCAAATCAAGGAAATGGAGATACATATGAATAAGCTTGTCCAGGAAAAAGAAACTCCAAAAAGACACAGGAAGTGTCTACAGTCATCCCTATGGCTACTGCAGTTGTTCCATCTACTCTAGCTACAGATTTGGCACCTAAAGTCCCACTGGCTACTGTAGTGATAGTAACTTCATCCACCACCTCAGCTACAGAATCATCTACAACAGCAGTTCAACATACAGATGAGGCCAGCAAACTAGTAAAGGCCATGGAAGAAATGTCCCTTAAGACAAATGAAATCAGCAGATTAAAACAGATGGTAGAAAATTTTGAGAATTCAAACAAATTGGCTCAGATAAATGAAAAGACACATGAGAAAAAGGCCATCAGATTGAATGAAGAATTGAAGAAATTGCAGAAAGAATTGACCTTGAAAGAACATATTTCCTATGTAAAAAATCATTTGTGGAACAAAATCATAGAAGCCATCAATGATGTATGGCCCTTCATCCAAGTGATTTTTGAACAAAGAGACTTATTGAAAGCAGCATTAGAAGAGATCCAAAAGACTAAACAGGAATTGGATAACAAACTAGAAAAAGCTCTAGAACTGATAAAGTTCCTCAACAATAAGAACAGGCAAGAATTAGAAGAACTTGAAATTACTAATAGAACCGAAACTATCATTGAGATAAAGAAGGTTATAACCAAAAAGAACCTAATGAAGCAGTTGGAGGAAAAATGTGAAAACATGAACATTTCGGTAACCAGGTTCATGGTTAAATTTGAGAATTTGAGGCAAAGGATTTTTCCTAATATCTTGGTCATAAATGACAAGTTGATGCCTCAGGAAGATTATAACAAAAGAATAAGAGAATATGCCAAAGAACAAGTTGAAAAATCAAGTGGTGGACAAGGCATTCCAACAGGAAAAGTCTTACTTAAAAGTTTTGAAGACTTATTCTATTTACAACATGAAATCAAACACTTGTTTTTTATCAAGCCAACTTTCTCTAGGTTCACAGAAGTAGATGAAAAATTCATAAAGTTGAAGAAAGTGAAAATTCCAAGTGCTAAAGTTTGGCAGTCATTGACAGATTTATTGTAAAAAAGTAAAAAGGAAAAGAGGTAACAGTGAAAACGGTTTGTTGATTTATTAGTCAAAACAGATTTTTTACAGCAGTAAATATCTTTTACAGAGTTAAAGAGTATCAGAGGTTAAAGAGTATCAGTCAAGGCAGATCGGATTTATAAACTGACTTAAAATATCTAAAGCCAGTAATGAAGACAACAAGACAACCGGTTGTTTCTTATCCTAAATCAGTTTCTATTTCTTTTGGATAGATAGGATAGCTTGATGATTTGTTAAGCAGTTGTCTCTATTATTGTTGTAAAGATATTTTATTTTCCTTAGATAATTCCTAGAAGAATTCTAGGATATTTTGTAAACATTATGTATAAATACTTCATCTTTAGAAGTATTCTTGTGGAATAAATTGCTGAAGATTTATATAGCTATTTTTGTGGACTTGAAGGCTTTTTGTGTTCAAATTTCGAGTAGCGGACTGGATTAGATCAACTAGCATCATATTTCAGGATTCATGTGATGAGCTATTTGGAGTGAAGTATTTTCTAAATTTGTCATTGTTATCTTTCATTGTTACATGCAATCCATTATGTTTTCCAAATTTGAATGAATGAATAGGAGGATTACTTCAGAATTTGTTAAAATCACCATGTCTTAACTATTTGTCATTTCTATGTTTTCATCTGATTTCCAGTGTAGGGAACCCTTAATTGCTCCCTCTCTCGTTTGACCTCTGCCTATTACTTCTCTTTTTCGGATCAAATAACCCTTCATTGCTCTTTATCCTTATCATACCATCTCACAAAACAACTTTCCAAGATCTCCAAGGGTTATCTATCTTGCCCTGAAAACATTTGACTTTTTGACCTTGATTCCAACT
Source organism: Pinus albicaulis (assembly GCA_034641835.2). Classification (NCBI taxonomy): domain Eukaryota; kingdom Viridiplantae; phylum Streptophyta; class Pinopsida; order Pinales; family Pinaceae; genus Pinus; species Pinus albicaulis. The sequence continues at coordinate 124,373,034 of CM076581.1, read as the reverse complement.
TTGTATGCTTGAATTTTGACTCCTTAGCTCAATGGAAAAATAGATTTCCCAATATCCATCTCTTTCAATGATTTTTCCCACCAAACCAATCAAAACCAAAACTAATTGCACAATCATAACTAGCCTAATATTTTATAAAATAAACAAATTTAAATCTTATAAAGAGAGCCCTCTCTAAACCCTAGGAAGGCTAGATCCTAGAGTTTAAAAGTTGGTCTGTGGTTACCTCTATTTTTCTCAACTAAAAACCAAAAATCTCACAACTAGAGAATCGTTGGAGTGATAACATACTAGCGACCATACTGGGGACCTAACCAATCCTTAGTTGTTAAATAAACCTTAAAGGAAATCATTTATTATCATCTTTTTTCCTTTAAATATTTTTTAACTAGTTGTGCGTATAAAAATTTGTAGTTCTAGCTTCTAGGAAAGTTTATTATACCAAGTCTAATCCAGACCCTAAACCTGTTGCTATAGTGCACAACACAGACAGAATTGGAAAAAAGAAAAAACAGAGAGAAGATTTAGATGCTAAAGTTTCATTAATAAGAGTCAATTCATTACCCCAAGAATTAGTAAGTTTGCAGGATATAGAGTTTGATTTGAAATTTGAAAATTCTTTATTCAGGACCAAATTTGAAAGTAATTTAAGTACTGATGTTTTAGACCCTGTTTTTATTTCTTTTTTGGAATCAAAACAGAAAAGTATTGCATCAAATTCCAAATTAAAGAAGGTAAAAAATCAAAACAAACTTGAAGAGATTAATGCTACTATTGTTAAAGAAATTGATGAAGCCATAGAATTGGCTCAATTGTTAGATTATACATCTAAACCTTCTATTCCTCATTTATAAACTACCACATCATCTATAGTTTCTACTACCATTCAATCCACAAATCCATTTAGTCCTAGATTACCATTACAACCTAGAAATTTATTTCCTTCATCTCCTTCATCTACTTCATCCACTAGCTTCACCACTACTTCTTCAAGCACATCATTTTCATTTCCTAGTAGTTCCATATATATTCCAATTTCACTTCCCATTACCTCAACTTCATCCTTTAGTTCTTAAACTACTTTTTCTAGTTCAACACCTTACAATCTAGTTTCATCAGCCACTACTTCTAGTTCAGCTCCAAGTACCTCTACTTTACCTCCTAGCCAAGCTAGAATTCAAGCTATCACTGCTAAGTATGCTCCTCTTGTTCTTCCAGGACAACTTCATGACATGCCCCAAGACTATCAAATTAAATTACCACAGTTTGATGCTACTACACATTATACTGCACAACAGCACATAAGCAAAATGACTGATTTCTTTGAACTCCATGATATAGATGAATCAGATGTACAAATGAGGTTGTTTGCACAAACTTTAACAGGAGAAGTAAAGAAATGGTTCAAAGGTCTTACTGCAGGTAGTATAGTTGATTTAGCTATTTTCCATAGATTGTTTTTAAATAAATGGGAAAAGAAGAAAAAACTTCTACAAATTTTTTCTGAATTTGATGCAATGAAAAGAGCTCCAAATGAATATGTACAAGACTACTGCACTAGATATAACAGTGTTTACAATCCAATTCCTGCAAATCTAAAGCCCACTCTTGACTCTGTCTTACTCAAATTCCCAGATGGATTTGACACTGACATGGCATATCAGTTAAGAGAAAGAAATGTAGAAACATTAGAAAGAATGCAAACAGATGTAGTAAGTGTAGAAGTAAACATTCTAGATAGAAAATCAAGATTAAGAAATGAGAGGAGAGTAACCATGAAAGAAGAAGCTTCTAGTTCAGACACAAAAATAGATATGTTAGCTAAAACCTTAGAAATGATGATGGATAGGTTAGATAACATAGAAAGAAGACCTCAATGGGATAATCAACAACAAATTAGAAATCCCAATTCTAGAAAAAACACAAATTTAGGAAAATCAAAAGACTCAGCCTCAGACCAAACAATAAGACCTCCCCTTCAGGAGAACTATGCAGAGAGTTCTCACAACAATGATGATGATGAGGATACCACAAATTTAATTGGAATAGATGAAAATAACATTATCTTTCTCACATGGGAAGATCAAGAGTTATTTGAACTTCAACAGCTTAAATTAGATTCAGGGGAATCCTTTGATTACAAACAGGGTTATAACGTTGCCATCAATGAAGTACACAGTCAGTATAACCTAATAAGTAAGAAAAAGAATGAGTCTTTTACTAATAAAACATCTCAAACATCAAATAAGAAAACATTAGAAGCTCCCAAAACAAAAGTTCTACAAATTCTCCGTAGGGAAAAGAAGCAAAACTCTGGTTCTTCCCAAAAGGTTTCTAGCCCAAATATTTCACCAAGCCCTAAGATTGTGGACATAACTGATGAAGTTTCCCAAGCTGAAAAGGATTCATTAAAAAAAAATTCTTCTAGAGTATCTAATTCTAATAAAACAACAACCTCATATACTAAAATGCTCAATGTTGATCCTAAAACAACAGATCCAAAAGCTGCCACTGCAAAAACAGCTTTTGACAACTCCAAATCTGAACAAACATCTACTGCTTCACAAACTACTCCTAAGAAAATAAAAAGCAGTAAGACTCAAGACACTCAAACTGAAACTGAAAAGATATTTGTAGAAAGACAAGATAAACCAACACAAACTACAGTTACCAAAGAAGAATTGATTCAAATAAGTAATTCACAACCTACATTCAACATACAATCTGAAATTGCAAAGCTGAAAATACTAATTCCTTTGACATAATTGGTGAAACATGACTTGTATAAATCAACCATATAAATGATGGATAATATTCCATAAATATGAATGATGATCAGCCAGAGTTGATTTTTGGCCCAAATGTGAATGGAAAGCATTTAGATGGAGTAGTTCCTCCATTTTATATTAGTTCAACTATCCATGATCAAATTTACACAATGCAATGCTAGATTCAAGAGCTTCAAATAATTTAATTCCCAAGGCTATAATGGAAACTCCGAACTTAGACATTACAAGGCCCTATAAAGATTTATTCTCATTTGACTTAAGTAAAGTAAAATGCCTAGGTTTAATCAAAGATATATTTGTAAATTTAGTTCAATATCCTGGTAAGAGTATATTAATGGACATTGTAGTAGCTGATATCCCACCTAAGTATGGAATGTTACTTTCTCGCTCATGGGGAACAAAGTTATAGGGATCTCTACAATTGGACATGTCTTATGCTACTATATCAGTTTTTTGTCAACCTAAGAAGTTATATAGGGAAACATTAATGAAATATATGGTAAGTAGTGCTGAAAGGTCAACAAATTACCAAAATTATACCACACCTACTGATCTAGACTCTTTCATCCTATGTAATGTAGAAACTGATAATGAAATCAAGACAGAACTAAGAGAAGAAAAGAAAACACCAGACAGTGATAATATTTCTCATGAATCTCTATGGCATTTAAAATTTGATGGTTCAGTAAATAAATTAGGAGTAGGTGCAGGAGTATGGATAAAAAATATAGAGAAAAATCATGCAGAAGGCCATGCTTTTAGACTCAATTTCAAATGCACAAACAATATGGCTGAGTATGAAGCCCTCATTCTAAGACTCCAGATAATCAGAAATTTAGGAGGTAAAATAATAGCAATAATGGGAGATTCTGAGTTGATTGTTAAACAAACTAAAGGTGAATATTCAGTTTACAATCCTAGACTTGGCCAATATAGAGAAACTGTACTAGATTTTATTAATGATTTACTGGAATGTGATTTCTCTGTAATACCAAGAAGGCAAAACTTATAAGCACATTCTTTAGCAACTTTTGCTAGTACTTGTAATTTACCTTTTTAGCCCAATCATATGTATATTGTAGAAGTAAAACACAGGCCAATAATTCCAGACAACCTCAAATATTGGCAAATTTTCTCACAGGACCAACAAATTTATCATTTTTTGAATAATGAGGGTGAATTTCAGAACTGTAAGATAGACACTGATTGTACCATAGAACAAGATTTAGATAGTGGGATTGATACAAATAATGTAGATGTAAATAAAATAAAGTTTGTTAAACCCACTAGATTCAATAAATCAGATATAGATAAAAGAGAGAGAGAGGAAATTGATGAGATTATTGATGAAGAATCTGAAATATTAAATCTCAAAGACAATTTCTTACCTAAAGTATTAACTCCTTTAGAAGATCTATTTGACTCCAATGATGTTGCTAGAAAACCTAAAAAGTAGCCAGTTAGATCTGATATTGAGGAATGCAATATTGGTACAGAACTAAAACCCAAAATGATCAAACTTTCAAAAGCCTTACCTCAACAAGAAAAGGAAAAATACATTTCTCTTTTTAAGAAATTCCAAGATGTTTTTGCTTGGAGTTATGAGGACCTTAAATGCTATGATACCAACATAATTCAACACCAAATTCCTGTAAAAGAAGATCAAAAGCCCTTCAGACAAAATTTAAGGAGAATCAACCCTGTTTTGATGCCCTTAATAGAAAAAGAAGTAAAAAGAATTTATGATGCACCAATCAGGTACTCTGATTGGGTTTCTAACCTAGTTCCAACAAGAAAGAAAACATGAGAGATTAGATTATGTGTCGACTTTAGGAATCTAAACAAAGTATCCTTAAAAGATAATTACCCTTTACCAAAAATGGATCACATCTTACAAAGGGTAGTTGGTTCTTCTAGGATTTCACTGTTAGATGGTTTTTCAGCATACAACCAGATCTTAGTCCAACCAGAGGATCCAACCAAAACAACTTTTACTACTCCTTGGGGCACTTTTATGTATGTAAAAATGACTTTTGGTTTAATGAATGCAGGAGCAACCTTTCAAAGAGCTATGGATATAGCCTTTGCAAAAGAAATAAAATAATTCTTAGTAATTTATGTAGATCACATAACTGTATTTTCTAAAACTGATTATGAACACTTGGATCATCTCAGAAAATTTTTTATAAAATGCAGAAAGTTTGGCATCTCATTAAATCCTAAGAAAAACTTATTTGGATTAGAAGAAGGCAAGTTACTAGGACACATAATATCAAAATAAGGAATTAGAATAGATCCTTCTAGGATAGAAGCAATTCTTAACATCACTCCACCAAGAAAAATAAAAGGGTTACAAGCTTTTCTAGGTACGATTAAATTTTTAAGAAGATTTATATCCAACTTAGCTTAAGATAATTAGGGAATTAAATAACATGCTCAAAAAAGATTCAGTTCTTAAATGGACTATTGAGGCTAAACATTCATTTGAATCCATCAAACAGGCCTTAACCAAAACTCCAGTCCTTATAAGTCCTGATTTCAAAAAATATTTTCTCATTTTCTCATTTGCTTCAGAACAAACCATTGTTGTAGTTTTACTGCAGAAAAATGACCAAGGTTATGAACAACCCATAGTTTTCTTTAGCAGAACACTTAGAGATGCATCTTTGAAGTATAATATTATGGAGAAACAAGCCTTAGCTTTGGTAAAGGCTAATAAAGACTTCATAGTTTACATTATCTATTCTCACATCATTTCCTATGTCCCTAATGATGTAGTAAAAGACATTCTTACTCAGGATGGTCCTGATGGAAGAATAGGTAAGTGGATTTCCACTATCTTAGATTATGACATAGAGATAAAACCCACCAAGTTAATAAAATGTCAAGGTTTACCTAGACTCATGGCTGAATCCAACTGTAATTCCCTAGACATAAATTTTATTGCCCAAGTAGATGATCAAGAAGGGATGGCGACTCTAGAGATCAGTGCAGCCTTTTTAGACTCGCCATGGTATGCAGATATTATATTTGTATTACTAAACTTACAAGCTCCTCTTGGTTTATCAAGAACAAAAGAAAAAAATTTAAAGCTTAAGGCAGTAAGATTTTGTATTCTAGACAATGTACTTTTTTGGAGAGATCATAGTGGGATTTTATTAAATTGTTTGTTAAAATAAGAAGTTGACAAAACATTAGAAGAATTTCATGCAGGTGATTGTGGAGGACATCTTTACTGGAAGACTACTGCAGACAAGATTCTGAGAGCTGGTTTTTACTGGCCTACCTTGTTTGCTGATGTAAAAAGATATGTGACCTCCTGTCATAAGTGCCAAATCTTTGAGGGTAAGAAAAATTTGTTACCCCTACCCTTAAAACCCATCTCTACTGAAATGCCATTTCAACAATAGGGTCTTGACTTCATTGGAGAATTCACCCACCATCATCAGCCCAATATAAGTGGATTCTGACAGACACTGATTATTTTACCAAGTGGATTGAAGCCATACCCTCTAGGCAAGCCACAGATACTGTCATTATCTCTTTCCTAGAAAGTAACATTCTTTCAAGATTTGGATGCACCAAAAAGATAATTACTAACAATGCAACAGCATTCAAATCCAAGAAAATGATTGACTTTTTCCACAAATACCATATTACCCTAGGCTATTCTACTACATATTAGCTTCAGGGTAATGGTCTAGCTGAATCTTCGAACAAGAGCCTTGTAAACATCATCAAAAAGTTACTTGAAGACAATAAAAAGACTTGGAATAAGAAGTTAATCAATGCTTTATGGGCAGATAGACTTACTACAAAAAAATCCGTTGGTACCTCCCCTTACCAACTTTTCTATGGAATAGATGTTGTTTTTCCATCCTCCCTAGGTGTACCAGTGATGAAGATTATCCACGAGTTACAAGTTGAAAAAAATGACATTCAAAGAAGGATCAATCAAACTATTCACTTGCAACAAATAAGGGAAGAAGTTTATATCAAGTCTCAAGTCATTCAGGATAGGATCAAGAAATGTTTTGATAAAAAGAGTAAAGAAGATGATTTCTACATTGGAGATAAAGTATTAAAATGGGATTCAAGAAGGGAAGACAAAGGCAAACATGGAAAATTTGATTTTCTATGGAAAGTGCCTTATGTCATTTATGGTTACAGAGGTAACAATGCTTTCTTCCTAAAAGAAATAGATGGATCAGAGATGTCAGAAGGAGCAGTAAATGGTAGAATGTTGAAACATTACTACTCTCCTGAGTTAACAAATAGTTAGTTTTTATACACTTTGATCATTGAACATATACATTGCAAATTTTAGATTGGATTGGATGTTTCCCTAACAAATTTGAAGCCCGAAGAGAAGGACCTAAGCTTTGAGAGGTAAATATCAAAAGTATGAATAATTGCAGATATCAGAAGACATTTACAGGGTCATTATAGTCAAATTCCAAAGGCTACTAATCTAAAAGTTCTTGACATTTCACCAGGAAATGCCATCCCCAAGTGGAGCCACTATTAGGGTCCTATAATAATAGGATTCATAATTTTTGAATTGACTATGATAGTCTTGTAAATATGTACATACCTCGCTTTCTGCAAGTTGTTTTCCCATATTTTGAAAAATGAAAAATATATAAAAAATGAAAAGAGGGTAAAAAGTCCTAAAAGAAAGATCAAAGGACTTAGAAAAAGATAGACCCCAAAAGAAAAAAGAGATAAAAAATAAGACCTGAAAGTGAGCAAGTCAAAATGCCACTACTATTTACTTTACTACAAGAATAATGATTATGTGCAGATTGTTAATAAATGCCATAATCCATGATTGATTAAAAAGTTCAAACTTAACTTTTCATGCTTTGAATTTCATGTTTTAGATAGAGAATAAAGATATGTCAAATAGTATAAACTTGACAAATCATTAGATTAGATAGAGAATAAATGAGGAGCTTAACCATTTAATCTAAGCCCTAAGATGAAATAAGGTTAGACTTAGATAGAATTATGCTTTAAAAGAAAATTTGATTTAGGGTTGCAAGCCTAAATGCACCCATGAAAATGAAGAAAAAATGTTAGAAATAAAGATGGGTAGGTAGAAAGTAGTTGTGCAAGCATGTAATAAAGGCATCATTGGGCAAAAATTACTAATTTCCCCTCCCCTACTAATATTCAGTATTCTAAACTATTAGTCAAAGAGGCTCAGAGCATTTCTCTAACTTTTGTTGGGACTGGACCCAAGGTTCATTGACAGATTGGTTAAAAAATATGGAATTACCACACTAGACCCACATTCATCAACATTTATCCTTCATTTCATAAATCATAATCCCTTTTCCTAAGTAAAAACCCATTTTTCTTAGTAAAAGTAAAACCCTAAAATAACTAATTTTCACTTCCTTTCAAAAAACATTAAAAAACCCTCAAAATGCATTTATCCTATGTTAAAGTGAAGTAATACAACAAAGATAAGCAATGCTTTATTTTTTGGCACTTTACTTAGAGTTAACAGGCATTTTATTTCCATTTACATTATCCCTTTATTCCATATTAACTACTAACTATTTATTTTATTAAACTCCCTAAAGTTACACCCACCCATATATTATTAAAACCCTTTATTTTAAATAAACCCACAAACCCTCTATTTTAAGTTTAGAACAATGTTTTAATACTCCATGTGTGAAATATTAAAACCCCACACTATCCCATTTCTCTAAACCTATCCGTTAAAACAAATATCCCGCCCCTATAGTTTTAAACAATTGTCAACGTTGAAAAAACTATATATTAAACCCGCATATGTATTAATTAAAACAATTCCAATGTTTTAATTAAAGCATACATTATATTATTTCCACTGCCATTATATAAACCTAAGGTTTAAAGTCCAACTCCGCCACGTTAATGAAACCCCGGTCCCACTCCCCAATCCTGATGCAACTTCCCAATCAATCTAGGCCATTCGCAATCGAACCCCAGGATCTGACGAATAAAAGCCCATATCACACAGAAAACTTGTGCGATCACTCCGATCTCAAACCTGCACGAAATGAGTGGTATTGAAACTTTATCCCTCCTCCACGTGTTCGATTCCTATTGGATCATGTTCAATTGCCCCAAATAGCTTACCACTGAAAACGCACGCGATAACCACTGTGGTTTTGACCCTTTTAGCCCGAAAACCATCCATTTTCATGACATGACTGCCATTTGTTACCATCGCCCATTAGCCCTAATATGCATAATAAACCTTGGTAAATGCATATTATTTCATATCCTTCTGCTCCTAAACACTGCACAAGTCGCCCCGACCGTTAAAATGAGTTTTTCCCGCCATTTCTATGCCAAAAGACCTTAAATTTCAACCTGTTACTATTTGAAGACCGTTGAGGAGCTTTGTGTTGCTCCATAAACTCCACAGAAGCTATTCGACTGTTTAAAAGACCTCAGAAACTGTTTCAAACCCCTATACCTACGCATAACAGGTTTTCTTCTCAAATTAGAGCCTGTTTTTAATTTTTAAAAAGGTCTTTTACAGAATATTTCCCATTCAAGAATTAAAAATTAACAAAAGAAGCCATAAAAAAGACCAAAAAACAGGCCAAACCCTGTCAATTTTTCTCCAAAAACCTTGTTTAAATGTTGCCTACTACTTTGGAGGAAAATTGTGAGTTTTTACAGTTTTATGAACTATTTAAAGCTCTAAATTAAGCCATAAAGCCTTATGAAGGTATCCTAAGCCGTTGTGCCCAATTTCAAAAGACTTTCAGCCCAATTTTCTCAGAAAAAAGGCCAAGAAACCCCTCTTTCTTGTGTCTAAACTAGCAGAATCCCGTAAATCCTATTTTAATAGTCAGAAGCACATATTTTTCCCATTTTTGTCCAAGAAACCTCTGTTAAAAGTAAAATACCTTTACAAACCGTCTAAACTTGCAGAAGTAGCCAAAATGCCTAAAAAGAAAAGCTCTAGCAATCCTGAAGCTTCCAAATTACCAAAATCAACCCCAGTTATGACTTCTAAGCCTGCTATTGTTGTAAATCCTTTGCAACCCCCTATCATAGACATTGAGCATATTCCATTAGCTGATATTGATTACAAGATAGCAGACCCAATTGTTGAGTTTAATCTGCTAGATATTCATAACTGGAGCTATGAGAAGTCCTTAGATAATCAAGAAGAAATTCATATTTGGGAATCCCATTTGCCTAAGTATGTCGTTCCATTAACTCATTCATGCCAAGAAGTTATTAGGTTATGTCAACAGTACTATGTGCCTGAATACAGAGCCATAATAAATGCCAATAAAGAAGTTCTTCTTACTATTACTGTTGAATCTATTAACCAAATGCTACAACTACAACCCGATCCTCAAGCAGTCCCTTTATCTATGGAGGCCCTCACCAAGTTGTATATTGGCCTAGAATTTCCCAAGAGATTCATGATTTTCCAGACATTTATGCCTTTGCATGTAGAAATCCCTCAAATAAATCCCCCATATTCCACTTCCAGATTCCCAGAATGTTCAAGACATGTGATTTCCATGCTTTCCTTCATCCTAGGGTACTTTACAGATGAACACACAGATGAATCCATCTTGGGTTTCTTATCTACTTTTACCCCAGGACAACCCCCATCTATAATCTTTGATTATGTTGGTTTCATTGCTGACAATATTCATCATCAATTGACCAATTTTCCAATTGAAGGAGTGTTCAGATACACATCCTTCCTCTTCCACGTTTTTCTATATTTTCAATCAGATAATTTTCCAGTTACTCTTCAAAATTTTGACATAGAGGGAAATCCTCCCTCTGTCATTTTTTGGACTACTTTACTCAGGAAAGAATGTGTAGATTTCACTTATGCATAATTTTCATAATTTTTCATACATCCAGTGATCAAAATTTTAACAAAAACAGAGCAGCCAAGGATAAATGAAGAAATGAAGAAAATATTACAATTATCGGAGCAAAATAAAGTAGGTGATTGGTACCTATATGAAAAACATACCGAGATCAGAGTTTTTGGGTCAAATTTGTTACCTTACAAGTTACCCAAACATCCTTCAATGAGAATCTTTGCCTTGGAGTATATTAGGCAGATCCTAAACTCAAATTCTATAAATTCCATGGTAGCAAAGAAGAAAACTCAATTCAAATTAAAGAATCGGAGAGGGCCATTCATCTGCAATCATAGGGATGTAGAGAAAGAAGCAGCAAAGTAGTTATTGGAATTCAGATTTGAAGAAATTTTTCCTTGGAATTATGATCCACAAGGGATCCTAAGCAAACTAAGGGTTAAATGTAAATTAACACCCTTCATTCATGAAGAAAATCCAGAGATAGAAAAATATGCAAATCAGACTGAGTGGACTGAGAATACTTTAACAGATGTAATAAATAAAAGTGATACTAGTCACACTTTAGAGACTGCAAATCAGCCATCAAAATCCACCAAGAGAATAAGGGAAGAAGGAGCCTATGTTGCTGAAACTACAACTGAAACTAAGTTCAAATTAATATACAACAAAAGGACTAAGTTAAATTCAACAGGTAAAGGGAAGGTAACAATTGATGTGGAAGAAACAGATCCTATAAATACCAACACTGATTTTCCATAAACAGATGTTGCCACACTGATCATCAATGAGCCAACTACTAAGAATCAGAATGAAGAACAAGTTAACAATGAATATTCACAGTTGATAGAAAGACAGTAGAGCATGGAAGCCTCTTCCTCACAAGCAGCTGAGGAGAAAGACTTGGACATCAAAGTAAAATATAAACAGATCAAGCTGAAAAATGAAGAGATAAAAAACAATATTTATTCTCAATATCTCAAGCAGACACCAAGTGTGAAAAACAGACCTCTGTTTGAATTTTATTATTCAAATCAAAAGCTAATTATGTCAATGTTGCAGCCCACAGTCAAAATCCCCAAAGACAGTGGCAGATTATAAAAAGGTTGATTTGGAAGTCCAAATAGATAAGATTCATGCTCTTGATCAGATTGAGTTCCATAGACAGACTTCAGAAATGTTGTACTCCATTGTTAAAAATAAATCCATGAGTGCTCAGAGACTCCAAAACACCATCTCTAACATGAAATACCAGATGAAAATGGATAAGACATCCTTGTATGCTAAGGATCTTAGGATAAAATCCTTGGAAGAACTAGTTTTGTAGGTGGGATATGACCCTGCTAATATCAAAGCAGTAGAGTTATTAGTGAAGAAGAAGAATGAAGATATTGTAGCTTTGAGGAAACAACTTAAACTTCCTCAAAGTGAAGATCCTCAAACAAAATAAATAATAGAAGGACAGAAATAAAAATATGACATGATGAATTTGATTTTTCAGTTTACAACCCAAATCAAGGAAATGGAGATACAGATGAACAAGCTTTTCCAGGAAAAATAAACTCCAAAAAGACAAATGAAGTACCTACAATCATCCTTATGGCTACTACAGCTATGCCATCTACTCTAGCTGCAGAGTTGGCACCTAAAGTCCCACTGGCTACTACAGTGCCAGTAACTTCATCCACCACCTCAGCTACAGGATCATCTACAACAACAGTTCAACATACAGATGAGGCCAGCAAACTGGTAAAGGCCATGGAAGAAATTTCCCTTAAGACAAATGAAATCAGCGGATTAAAATAGATGATAGAAAATCTTGAGAATTCAAACAAATTGGCTCAGATAAATACAAAGACACATGAGAAAAAGGCCATCACACTGAGTGAAGAATTGAAGAAATTGCAGAAAGAATTGACCTTGAAAGAACATATTTCCTATGTAAACAATAATTTGTGGAACAAAATCATAGAAACCATCAATGATGTATGGCCCTCCATCCAAGTGATTTTTGAACAAAAAGACTTATTGAAAGCAGCATTAGAAGAGATCCAAAAGACTAAAGAGGAATTGGATAACAAACCAGAACAAGCTCTAGAACTGATAAAGTTCCTCAATAATAATAATAATAGGCAAGAATTAGAAGAACTTGAAATTACTGACAGAACTGAAACTATCATTGAGATAAAGAAGGTTATAACCAAAAAGAACCTGATGAAGCAGTTGGAGGAAAAATGTGAAAACATGAATATTTCTATAACCAGGTTCATGGTTAAATTTGAGAACTTAAGGCAAAGGAGTTTTCCTAATATCTTGGTCATAAATGACAAGTTGATGCCCCAAGAAGATTATAACAAAAAATCAGAGAATATGCCAAAGAACAAGTTGAAAAATCAGGTGGTGGACAAGGAATTCCAACAGGAAAAGTCCTACTTAGAAGTTTTGAAGACTTATTCTATTTATAACATGAAATCAAACACTTTTTTGTCATCAAGCCAAATTTCTCCAAGTACACAGAAGTAGATGAAAATTTTAGAAAGTTGAAGAAAGTGCAAATTCCAAGTGCTGAAGTTTGGCAGTCATTGACAGATTTACTGTAAAAAGTAAAAAGGAAGAGAGGTAACAGTGAAAACAGTTTGCTAATTTATCAATCAAAACATATTTTTTACAGCAGTAAATATCTTTTACAGAGTTAAAGAGTATCAGTGAAAGTGTATCAGTCAAGGTAGATCATATTTCTAAATTGGCTTAAAATATCTAAAGCCAAAAAGGAAGACAACAAGACAACCAATTGTTTCTTATCCTAAATCAGTTTCTATTTATTTTGGATAGATAGGACAGCTTGCTAATTTGTTAAGCAGCTGTATCTATTATTGTTTTAAAGATATTTTATTTTCCTTAGATAATTCCTAGAAGCATTCTAGGATATTTTGTAAATATTTATGTATAAATACTTAATCTTTAGAAGTATTCTTGTGGAATAAATTGCTGAAGATTTATATGGTTATTTTTGTGGATGTTATCACCCAAAAAAATTTCAAAACATCATTTTTTCAAGTTTGTTTTTGATCATGGGTCAAAATAGGGTCTTAGGAATCTTTTCTTGAATTTGACCAAAAGAGAGTATTAGATTTTTAGGTTTGAACCTTCCTTAGTGTTAAACAAATCCATTTTAAAGGTTTTTCATGTCAATTCATTCATCATTTCATCATTTCATCATTCATTTCATTTCCATAATTTTTTTCGTCAAAACTGGCCAATTAGCCAAGAAACCTTACTTTCGTAGTGCCACTAGTTCAAAAAAGTTGATTTCCACTACGAAACTGTTGAAAGTCATGAAGAAAAAACTTTGCTTTATGGTTTTGCACGGTCAACTTCCAAAATGATTTCTGAGCAACTGAAAATGAATTTAGGAAAACTGAAAGACCTTTTTCTTCCTAATATACCTAAATACAAAAACCTCTCTTATTTTCTTAAAATTCATTATTAGGTGCGAGAAATGGATAAATTAAAATGCACTATGAAACTATTGTTACAAAATTGTCTTGTACATGATTGTTTAGCAATCAACTTCAAGTTACCTTTATGGCCAAATGAAAAATTATTTTGGAATTATGAAAGCGGTTTATCTTCACCATAGCCCCAGATATAATAACCTCTCTCAATTTTCTCCCAAGTGTTATCAGTTGGGAGATAAAAGGATTTATTTGAAGCCCTATTTTCAGAAACAGAGTTTTCCTGTTTTAGACATGTTTTTCAAAGGCGAGTTCTGGATAACAGGAGATGTGTTTTAAAAACCAAAGATACTTTTTTATTCAAGACATCATGGCATACAAAAAAATCCTTCAATTTCTCAAAATACATCATGGAGTAGGAGATATAGGCTCTGTCCCAAGACCTATTTTTCAGGAAAAAATAGGAAAAACCAATAGGCCAACCTATTGCAAATGAAGAAGGGGCCTCAAGAAGGTTGGAATGACTCTGTTTTTCAAGTGATATGATGAAATAAGATTGATTTTGAGTTTTAAGCACATTTAAAATTTTCATTTTGGAAAATTTTGGACAAAACTGCTCACTCAGCAATTTCGTAGCGCAAACAGTGTAAAAAGGGAGAAAAGCGCTACGAAACTGTTGTAGCAGCTTTTCCTTCCCTTTTTCATCACATTTTGGGGGGTAAAAATATGAATTAAGGCTTGAAATTGCTAAGGAGGATATATATAAAGGTAATGAAGATGATTTTGAAGGAAAGAAGTCAAGATTTTGAAGGAAAAAGGGTTAAAGGGCAGCGCTACGAAATTGTCTTGTTTTCGTAGCGCAATCTATTTTCAGCTCATTTGAACAGTTTAATGATGGTTTTGGACAGATGGAGTCTAGGGAGGATTTTTTTCGTGTGTTAATTCAACTTCCAATAGAAAATGACCACAAAATGAAGAGTACATGATGGTCAGAATGTTCAATGAATGCAAAATACCATATGCCTAAAAACAGGGTTTGGTTTCCTGCTTTTGAGGAGGTGAGAAAAGTGGTCATGAAGAGCTCAAGCCCATCATCCAAATTCGACCATGTGATGACATACTTTTCAATGATGTACTTTCAAGTAGATAAGGTTGTTAGGATAAGGTTATTAAAGATAGTAATAAGGAGTTTGAGTCCTAGTTGAAATAGGACTGTCAAGTAGGATAGGTGTTTATTTGTCATAAACTTCATGTTTTATGGTTGTGCAAGGTGTCAGTAGTTAGAAATTCGATGTATCTAGCCTAAGAGGAGATCATCTGATGTTGTAAGATGTCTATTAAAGGCCAAGAGGTCTAATTAGCAAAAGGTTGGAGACTTTTTGGCAAAACTGGTGCATATTGTAAAAATATTGTTTAAGCTAATGCAGAGAGCTTCTACTTGACCAACTTCAGATTCAAAAGGGGTTTTTAGTGTTTTCTTGTTCTATCAGTGTTTCTTGTATATATTATTTGTATTGGTGTTCATCTATATTACTCAGAACTCATCTTTATATGCTCTGACTTCCTTTATAAATGGACTGACTGTGTTTTTACATGTTTCAAGTGTATGTCTCGTGACTAAAAACCTTGATATGCCTCAACTTCCATGTCAATTAGATTCACTAGTTTTATGATATTTCTTTGACTCTATAAGACCAATGTATACATGCTAATGTTGGTTTCAACCTACAGGTTGGAAAATGTTATCTAAGCAGACCACTTTGTAAAGCTTTGGATAGACTGATATATACAGTAACACACAACTTTTCTTCACCTAAGATTCTTAGTGTATTTTCAATGAGTTTTATGCCCTATCTTTGAAATGTTTCTCTTCCATAGCCTTGATTTATCATTACTCAGAATTCATGTATTACATGCTCTAACTTCCTTTGAACTTTCAAGTTATTGGGATTTTCCTGAATGTGTTACTCTTTCATTGAAATATATACAAGCCTCAGCTTCCACTAGAAGAGTTATTGTTATATTTATCCCTGTTACTAACTCCATATCCCTATGGTAGCAAGCCTCCATATTTTCAACCTGTAAACATACAAAATCAAAACACATAGAGTTAGCCATCTATCTACATCTTTACTCAATATCATTAACCTTTGAGAGAGCCCTCTCAGGTTGAGGAGGCTAAGCCTCAATCAAAAGATTGGTTTGAAAGAGTTACACTGAAGTTGTCTGATCAGCAGCCAATCAGGTACGATTTTGGTGATAACATTTTGGTGTCGTTGCCGGGGACCGAAGGTGTAAATTTTCCCTGGGAAGAACAACAAAGTTTCAGTTCTAATGTCTAAGAGCAGTAGATACTTAGGCACATATTGGTTGCATTTCTGCTCTGGTGACTCCACACATCAAATAATCAATTGGAAGGTGACTCCACTGCTTGAAGATCAGTAGCTTGATGAATTTTCAGAATGAATTCCATTAAAAGAAAAAATGCCAGGTATGCTCCTATGAATCGGCCTCATATCCCTGGCTTTCCAAATCCTATGCCAAAGGTTGAATGGTTAGATGATCTTCCAATATTTAAAGATGAAAAGAAAGACAATGTTTCTCTTCATTTGGTTAGATTCCATATGCATGTACACAGTCTTAAGGTTCAGTTCCCTGAAGATTGTCTCATGAAGATGTTTTTGGCCACTTTAGAAGGAAAAGCATGGTCTTGGTATGAAAGCTTGCCAAATGGTTTATTATATTCTCCTGATTATTTCCATTTTGCATTTTATGAGATGTATAAAGAGTGTCATCCCTCCTTATTGCTGGTCAAAGACTGTTGTAAGCACTCTGTGAATTTTATTGAATATTTGGAGAATTGTTATAAATATGATGAGTTCATGGATGAGGAGATTTTAGAGGCCCTTCATAACAGACCATTTTATCACCAAGAAGAAAGGATAACCTATCCCTTAGATGAAAATGAAGCCCAGCAGGAGCATATTTATGAAAATCATGTCACATCCTCTGAGTTTGAGGAAAATTTGCAGCAGACTTGTCAGTCTTTTGATCATCAGGAGTATGAGAATCATTACAAACAACAAGAGGAAATAATAGAAGATAGTTTCTATAACCATCAGGGTAAGGAAAGGGTTGATTTTTTATGTCATTCCTTGAATCAGCTTACATCAAATAATGATCATATTAATGAGCAAGAATACATTGTTTTTTAGAATCAGTTGGAACAGCAGTTGGATAGCATACAAATGAAATCTTGTGTGACTGAACAAAGCATATATGAGTTGTCCAAAGTTACAGAATGTTATGAGTATCATAAAAAATATCATGTCTTCTTTGACCCTATAGCTGAATACATGGAAGAGTTTTACAGTCCAGTTTTCCAGTTTCATTTTCATTATGAAGATCAAATACATTCTAAGTTACCTTGGTCATCACAGTATCATGTCTACTTTGGGTTCAAGTGAAATCAATAGGTCCAAATGTAATATAAGATAAATGATTGGCTTCAATGGAAGTTTCATGTTGTTTGAGTTAAAGTGGAGAGTTGCAGCTGATAAGGTAGGTAGGAGTGTGTAAATAAGCTCAAAGGTGAATGAGCATCTTTTCAGTAGGTACGAAGTTGTTTCTTCTGTAGTGATCATTAAGCTTGAGCCTAAGGTGAAGGCCATTAGAGCTTGAAGAGAAGCTTGGCAAAATTTCAGAGTTTTTATTCTAAAGGATGGATAGCAGCACTGGAGCTACGGGTTCTTAGTGTACCACAGGGGCACACTATCCCAAGTGGAGCCACTTTTATCACCCAAAAAAATTTCAAAACATCATTGTGTCAAGTTTTTTTTTGATCATGGGTCAAAATAGGGTCTTAGGAATCTTTTCTTGAATTTGACCAAAAGGGAGTATTAGATTTTTAGGTCTGAACCTTCCTTAGTGTTGAACAAATCCATTTTAAATGTTTTTCATGTCAATTCATTCATCATTTCATCATTCATTTCATTTCCCTAATTTTTTTCATCAAAACTGGCCAATTATCCAAGAAACCTTACTTTCGTAGTGCCACTAGTTCAAAAAAGTTGATTTGCGCTACGAAACTGCTAAAAGTCATGAAAAAAAACCTCTGTTTTCTGGTTTTGAGAAGTCAACTTCCAAGGAGGTTTATGAGAAACTGAAAACGAATTTAGGAAACTTGAAAGAGGTTTTTCTTCCTAACAGACCTAACTACAAAAAAATCTCTCAGTTTCTTCAAATTCATTAGGAGGTGGGAGAAATTGATAAATTAAAACATGCTACGAAACTGTTGTTACAAAACTGTCCTGTACATGACTGTTTAGCAGTCACCTTCAAGTTCAGTTTCTGGCCCAATGAAAAATTATTTTGGACTTATGAAAGAGGTTTGTATTCATCACAACCCCAGCTACAATAACCTCTCTCACATTTCTGAAAAGTGTTATCATTTGGGAGATACAAGGCTTTCTTTGAAGCCCTATTTTTAGAAACAGAGTTTTCATGTTTTACACATGTTTTTCAAAGGCAGGTTCTAGAAAGCAGGAGATGTGTTTCAAAAACACAAGAGAGTTTATTATTAAAGACATCATGGAATACAAGAAACTCCTTCAGTTTCTCAGAATACATCATGGAGTAGGAGATATAGTTTCTGTCCAAAGACCTATTTTTCAAGAAAAAACAGGAAAAACGAATAGGCCAACCTATTGCAAATGAAGAAGGGACCTCAAGAAGGCTGGAATGACTCTATTTTTCAAGTGATATGATGAAATAAGATTGATTTTGAGTTTTTATCACATTTACAATTTTCATTTTGGAAAATTTTGGAGAAAACTGCTCACTCAGCAGTTTCGTAGCGCAAACAGTGTAAAAATGGAGAAAAGCGCTACGAAACTACTGTAGCAACTTTTCTAGCCCCTTTTCATCACATTTTGGGGGGTAAAAATATGAATTAAGGCTTGAAATTGCTAAGGAGGATATATATAAAGGTAATGAAGATTATTTTGAAGGAAATAAGTCAATATTTTGAAGAAAAAAGAGTTAAAGGGCAGCACTATGAAACTGTCTTGTTTTCATAGCGCAATCTATTTTCAACTCATTTGAACAGTTTGATGATGGTTTTGGACAGCTGGAGTCTAGGGAGGAGTTTTTTCATGTGTTAATTCAACTGCCAACAGCAAAGGACCATGAAATGAAGCGTACATAATGGTCATAATGTTCAATGAATGCAAAAGACCATATGCCTAAAAAACAGGGTTTGGTTTCAAGCTTTTGAGGAGGACAACAAAGAGGTCATGAAGAGCTCAAGCCCATCATCCAAATTCTACCATGTGATGACATACTTTTCAATGATGTAATTTAAATTAGATAAGGTTGTTAGGATAAGGTTATTAAAGATAGTAATAAGGAGTTTGAGTCCTAGTTGAAATAGGACTGTCAAGTAGGATAGGTGTTTGTTTGTCATAAACTTCATGTTTTATGGTTGTGCAAGGTGTCAGTAGTTAGAAATTCGATGTATCTAGCCTAAGAAGAGATCATCTGATGTTTTAAGATGTCTATTAAAGGCCAAGAAGTCGAATTAGCAAAAGTTTGGAGACTTTTTGGCAAAACTAGTGCATATTGTAAAAAGATTGTTTCAGCTAATGCAGAGATCTTCTACTTGATCAACTTGAGATTCAAAAGAGGTTTTTAGTGTTTTCCTGTTCTATCAGTGTTTCTTATATATCTTATTTGTAGTGGTGTTCATCTATATTACTCATAACTCATCTTTAGATGCTCCGACATCCTTTATAAATGGACTGACTGTGTTTTTACATGTTTCAAGTGTATGTCTCATGACTAAAAACCTTGATATGCCTCAACTTCCATGTCAATTAGATTCACTGATTTTCTGAGATTTCTTTGACTCCATAAGCTCGATTTATACATGCTAATGTTGGTTTCAACCTACGGGTTGGAAAATGTTATCTAAGAAGACCACTTTGTAAAGCTTTGGATTGAATGATATATACAGTAACATACAACTTTTCTTCACCTGAGATTCTCAGTGTATTTTCAATGAGTTTTATGCCCTATCTTTGAAATGTTTATCTTCCATAGCCTTGATGTCTCATTACTCAGAATTCATGTATTACATGCTCTGACTTCCTTTGAACTTTCAAGTTATTGGGATTTTCTTGAATGTGTTACTCTTTCATTGAAATATATACAAGCCTCAGCTTCCACTAGAAGAGCTATTGTTATCTTTATCCCTATCACTGACTCCATAGCCCAATGGTAGCAAGCCTCCATCTTTTAAACCTGTAAACATACAAAATCAAAACACATAGAGTTAGCCATCTATCTACATCTTTACTCAATATCTTTAACCTTTGAGAGAGCCCTCTCAGGTTGAGGAGGCTAAGCCTCAATCAAAAGATTGGTTTGAAAGAGTTACATTGAAGTTGTCTGATCAGCAGCCAATCAGGTACGATTTTGGTGATAGCAGTGGACTTGAAGGCTTTTTGTGTTCACATTTTGACTAGCAGACTGGATCAGATCAACTAGCATCATATTTCAGGATTCATGTGATGAGTTATTTGGAGTGAATTATTTTCTAAATTTGTCATTGTTATCTTTCATTGTTACATGCAATCCATTATGTTTTCAAATTTGAATATATGAATAGGAGGATTACTTCAAGATTTGTTAAAAGCACCATGTCTTAACTATTTGTCATTTCTATGTTTTCATCTGATTTCCAGTGTAGGGAACCCTTAATTGCTCCCTCTCTCGTTTGACCTCTGCCTATTACTTCTCTTTTCCGGATCAAAGAACCCTTCATTGCTCTTTATCCCGATCATACCATCTCACAAAACAACTTTCCAAGATCTCCAAGCGTTATCTATCTTGCCCTGAAAACATTTGACTTTTTGACCTTGATCCCAGCTCTGTATGCTTGACTTTTGACTCCTTAACCCAATGGACAAATAGATTTCCCACTATCCATCTCTTTCAGTGATTTTTCCCACCAAACCAATCAAAACCAAAACCAATTTCACAATCATAACTAGCCTAATATTTTATAAAACAAACAAAGTTAAATCTTATGGAGAGAGCCCTCTCTGAACCCTAGGAAGGCTAGATCCTAGATTTTAAAATTTGGTCTGTGGTTACCTCTAGTTTTCTCAACTAAAAACCAAAAATCTCACAACTAGAGAATTACTGGAGTGATAACAGAAGGGATGTGGGGTATAAGGGGTATTTGGTAAAAATAGGGGATATCTATTAAAAATGGGGGTTATTTTTATTAGAAATATGTATTGGAAGTGGTGTTCAACAAAAGGATTTTTGGAGTTTTTTATCGATATATAGTGAGATTAGAGGTATTCTTTAGTATTGCATGAACACAAGCGCTATGACTCAGTTTGACTAAATGGAGACTCCATGGGAATTCATAGGGATTTTCAACATGCTAGAGACTTGATGTCATGGTTCTAGTGTTTCAAGTGTCAATGAGTTTTTGGTGACCATAAGAAGAAAGCATATAGTCTTTCCAAAGAAGGTTGAAACATACAACAAGGTTTACTTAAAATGAACATATATAGAGATGAGTTGAGGAATTCCTCCCTCTAAGGATGGTTATGGAGTAGCTATAGATTTGTATTTCGATCACGACTCTTTTCATGCAAGGTGTTTTTTTTTTCTCCTTACCACATGTTATAGGTCACTTTTTTACTTTTAAGGTAAACATTTTTTTATTAAAATCATAGAATGATGTCTCTATCCATTTTATACTATCATTTCATTGGCATATATATATAATTCTACTTTTAGTAATAAAAGGAATCGTTTTTTCTTTCTCAGAGGGAAAAAAATGTTGAAGAAAATGTGACGGAAAATTTATTTTATATTATATGCATAAAAGAAAGAAAATTGATATATTTTATATTGTAAAATATGGAAACTTCGGTAAAAAGTGTGATCAATTAGAAGAAGAAAATGTAGCATTCATGAAATAGTTGATAGGGAAGAACACTCTTCCTACAGTGATTTGGATAGCATTGGTATATGATCAACAAGACAATTGGTTAACAAAGCCAAAGGCATTGAATTGGACTATATATAGAAAAGTGTTAAAGTTATGAAAAAGTCAAAAGAATGCACTTAGGCCCAAAACTAAGTACAACATCTAGTTGCACACCTTAAGAATTTGGAAACATATGTTGACTAGCTCCAAGCTAATAAACCAATCGTATATAGGAAAAACAAAGTATATTTCTAGAGAGGATTTTTTCAGATTGAGATCACATAGAATTTTTGGGGTCAACGTTTCGAACCCTCCACTGAGGTTCATCATCAAGACATAAGTGGAGTACCTAATCTAACAACAAAAATACATAGTGTGGAGATGCTTCAGAAAATTTAAAAGAAATCAAAATGATATGTTAGAAAGTCAAATTAAACAAAAATTAAATAACCAAAATGATACTTTAGAAAATCACATTAAACGAAATAATAAATAAATAAATAACCAAAATAATAGGTTGCAAAGTCAAATTAAACAAGAAAACAAAAAAATAAATAATTAATACACCACAATTTATTTAAACATTAAATATAAACAACGGATTAAAAATAAATTAGAAAGAATAAATAATAATTAAATAAATGTCTTTCGGATTAATCACATCATTAGGATTTGGTTAATGTTTCGAACCATCTATTGTGGTTCATCCTCTGGACAAGGTGAAAAAAGATGATCAATCTTAATGAATAAATAGTGAGGATGCATCATTTCCTTGAAATAGCCATTGAAAACTAGTGGTTATTAATAAGTTAGTTTAGAAAAATTAATTACAAGGGGTTAATGAAAAAAATATGATTTTTATCGATTAAAATCTTTATACAAACTATTAATATTATAATAGGGTAATAAAGGAAAACATTAATAAATATTTAAATAAAGAGAGTTTTTTTAGTTTTTGTAATTTATTTTAATAAAAGTTTTTAAAAACCCTAGTTAATAAATCAAGAATA
This sequence comes from Pinus albicaulis, assembly GCA_034641835.2. NCBI lineage: Eukaryota > Viridiplantae > Streptophyta > Pinopsida > Pinales > Pinaceae > Pinus > Pinus albicaulis. The sequence continues at coordinate 124,349,907 of CM076581.1, read as the reverse complement.
TAAGTCATAAGATAATATAAAACGTGAACCTAATTTAATAATAAATATTTAATTAAAGGAGGGTTTTTTAATATTATAATATGTTAATATAAATTATTATAATAGGGCTTTTTAATTTATAATTTATTTTAATAAAAGTTTTTTAAAAAACGTTTATTTATATATCGAGATTATAAATCACAAGATAATATAAAATATACTGTAATTAAGAGGAAATAAGGAAGTACAAAAATAAGAAAAAGAACTAAAGAAGCAGATTAAAGGGAAATATAAATTCAAGGACCAAAAAGAAAAAAGAGGAGAAATCCCCACGAGACCTAACACAAGAGGGCGAAATCATTTAGAGAGAGCCGGAGTCCAGCTCTTACTCAATTTCCACTCGTCATCCCTTTTGAGATTCTTAGCATGCCTCTCAATCTCAATGGCTTCCCTGAGCTTACTATGGTGGAAGTGATCAACCCTAGCAAGGACTTTGGAGTCCTCAATGCATACATGGTGACACGATTTTTCCGCATGCTCTACCAGAGCTGAAGTGTGGGATTGATTGTGCCTCATGTTTGTTGCATGCTCTTAGATTCTTTGTCTAGTAGATCAACATGTTTCCCCAATCTAGGGAGTACCACAGGAGTAGGGAACCAAATAAACACTCTTCACGTCTTTAGGGTCAATAGGGTTTTTAATAATTTTATAAAGGTTTTTAATCGATAAAAATCATATCTTTTTCATTAACCCCTTATGATTAAATTTTCTAATCTAACTTACTAATAACAACTAGTTTTTAACGACTAGTTACAGGAAATGATGCACCCTCACTATTTATTCATTAAGATCACACCTTGTCCTGAGGATGAACCACATTAGATGGATTGAAACGTTGACCAAATCCTAATAATGTAATTAATCTGAAAAACATTTATCTAAAATAGTTAAATAATGAATAATAAATAATAACCATAATTAAATAATTAGAAAAAATAAATAATAATTAAATATGATGAATAAATAATACCAAGAGTTAAATAATTAGAAATACTTAAAATATAAAATAACAAAAAATATATATAAAATAATATAAAAAAGAACCCAAAAATTCAAAAAATTAATAAAACAAAATAAAATTATATATATATATATATATATATATATATATATATATATATAGATAGATAGATAGATAGATAGTAAAAAGAATCCTTATATGTATAATCTATCAATATCCAAATAAAATTAACTAATGAAATGAATTCCACAAATCATATATATATATATATATATATATATATATATATATATATATATATATATATATATATATATATATATATATATATATATATATATATAATTTAGGAGGGAAGAGCATGGATCTAGTTGCTGCTTATTTTCCAACCTTCATCCCTATTCAGATTTTTAACATGTTTCTCAATTTCTACAGTCTTCCTAAACTTCTTATGATGGAAGTGATCAATCTTGGCAATGACCTGGGACTCCTCAATACATATGTCGTGTTTAGTATTATAAGCATGTTCTACTAAGGCAGAAGAGCGAGATCTATTATGCTAAATGTCTGCATCATGCTCTTGAATTCTTTGCTTCATAGAGTGGCCAATTTATCCAATATATGTCGTTCTGTAAGAGAAAGTGACTAAATAAACACCTTTCATATCCTTAGGGTCAACCCGGTCTTTAATCGATCTTATGGAGCTTCGGATTGTGTTGAGGGGCTTAAAGGCAGCATGCACCTTATTCTTACTTAAAATGTGAGTGATCTAATCAGTGGTACCGAGAATGAAATGAAGACGCACACAGTTAACAAAATCAGGGGGATCCTTTTTTGGCCTAGGTCCTTTGCTAGCTTTTTTAAAATCTCTGAGACCTAGGTTTCCTATGCCACACAAATCATGTTATTTGGGAATATCAAACCTTTAATTAAACAAACACTTAACATCTATATGACATGAATTATATGAATTTTGCAAAAGATAGTTGAAGTAACTGAGGCTCGTACCTTCCTCAAAGACATAACCATATGCTTTCAAAGATAACACTAATAGACATATGATTGGTTAATATAATTCAAACAATAGATAAATGCCTCAACAAAAACATTTAGTTCATGCCATACCACATGGGGTTGACCATTTCACATAACACCATGGAAATTTGTATTCAATAGTGAGATGAATGGGTAGATCAAGTGAATGAAGAGATTGAGACCATTAAGGATAAACTTCTTTATTACATAAATTTGACAGAAATTGCAACTGCTCAATATTTCAAACTAAAAAAACAAGAGACACAATTCTACTCTACTAATTTGTTTAATGGAAACCACAATTTAGAACAACATGCATAGACATGCAATAAGAAAAACCACAAATAAAAAATGATTTATAGGGGAACCCAACTAAGAAAAACCTCTCAAGCCTCTTTGCATTAATCAATTGAATAGAGAAACTATTACAATTAATAGCTCTAGCTCTGAGCTCAACCTGCAAAAGAATAACTATTCTCTTTACTCAATGAGAAACTATGGCCAACACTTAGCCAATTATTTTCTCACCAAGCCTCATATTTCATTGTGAAAATCCTGAGGAAATTGGCCCCTAAAATATAGGAATTTACTCCAAATTGATTTCGCAATTCCCAAGTATTGATCTTCTGACTCATGAAACACTTGTACACTCAAAACTAGTCTACTATTGATGTTACGCTGCCATGTCATCTCCACTTCAGTTGAGGAGCTCGAATTCCTTGCATGCAATAGCTATTTTGGGTTGATTGATCACTTAACTACCAAATCTCTAAGTTATATTATTTTCCCACTGCACAACTAACCTTCAACTGACTCTAATAATAGTTAGAGGTCAGTTAATTAAATACAACTGAAAATAATTGAACTAGATTACTAAAATTTGGCATCACACACGCATAACTAAACTCCAAGTCTTCTAACTCGAATTTATTGAGCTAACTGAGTGAAAATATCCATGTCACATTGGTTAATTGCCTCCAAGTTGTCCTACTGGGACATTTGATTTACTCAATTTGATTAAGGCTAAATTCAAATTGAGCCTATCTTGCTACATTTTTTCAACACTCCCTCTTAGCAAGAAAGGGATTTTTTACCACCCCTATCTTGTACATGTGTAATTCGAATTTCCTTTTTAAATATGTTAGCATCTTGCTCCTTAGTTCGAATATATTGTAGCAAAATAATTCTCCTTTGCATACAGTCCCACAAATGATCATACTGGATATCAATGTGCTTGGACCTATCATGAAATATGAGATTCTCAAAGAGATTAATGCAACTCTGATTATCACAATATATCATTGTTGGATCCATCTCCTAACTGAAAATACCCAAAAGTATTTTCCTCTTTCATATGGCCTCACATTTTTCTTGACTTGTAGCCATGTATTCAACCTCTACTGAGATGAGTGCCACAAACCCCTGCTTCCTGTTGTAGTAGGAAATAACTACAGACCCAACACTGAAGATAACACCTGAAGTACTTTTCTTGTCTAATGGACTCCTTGCTTAATCTTCATTAGTGAAGCCTTGAAACTTCACTCCCTCTATCCTCCTGTACCATAATCCATACTCGGTAGTGCCTTTGAGGTACTGTAACACATGCTTTGTTTCCTTCCAATACATCTTGATAGGACTCACCATAGCTTGAAACAACTAGTTCACTACATAGCACATGTCGGGTCTTGTGTTCAAAAGATACATTAAAAACCCCACAAGCTACCTGTGAATGGTAGCATCAACCTATTCACCTAAAGTGGCATTCTCCTTCCTCTAGTTTGCAACTAGAAGTGTGTCCATGGGCTTATGATTCTCCATGTGAAATATTTAAAGTATTTCAGAGGCATACTTCCCTTGAGACACAAAAAATTCACCATCACCTTGACATACTTCCATCCTGAGGAAGTAAAACATTAAGGCCATGTATTTCATCTCAAATTCCCTTGCAAGATCCTCTTTGCAAGAGTGGATCAACTTCTCATCACTTGTTAATATTAATCATCAACATATAAAACAAGAATGAACAACTTACCATCTACCACAATGTGATAGAGGTTCACATCTTCTTCACTTTTGGTGAAGCCCAATCCACCGAGATAACTGTTGATCTGAGTATACCATGCTCGAGGCGGCTATTTGAGACCATACAATGCTCTCTTAAGTCTGCACACATGTGACTCTCGATCATATGCCTCAAATCCTTCTGGTTGCTCTATGTAAATTCCCTCCTCAACAACACCATTAAGAAAGGCGGTCTTCACATATTTCTGGTAGATGTTAAATTCCATCTGCGTAGCTAATGATAGAATGGATCTGATTTAGGAATATCTTGCAACTGGTGCAAAAATTTTCTCATAGTCCACTCCCTCTACCTGAGGGAATCCTTTGGTCACAAATTTGTCCTTGTACTTCTCAATGCTCCCGTCAGCTGCATGCTTCACTTTATAGATCCATCTTGAACCAACCATTGATTTCCCTTCTAGTCTCGACACCACCTCCCATACATTGTTCTTCATGATGGATTCATATTCTTCCACCATGGCATCAGCCCAAAGAAGTTGAGAAACTCTATCTTAATAAGCTCTATCATGAGAGCCATGTACCCAGTGTACCTATCAGGTGACCTCCTCTTCTTGTGTTGAGATGTGGGGGCTCCCACGTTCTCCCTTGCATCCTGCAACAATATATCAACTTCTTTGGTTCTCTTTCTCCCCTCTCTAGAATATTCTGGTTGATTAGGTGCCTCCACTTTGCCTCCTATCTATTCCATTGCATGTGGCTGCTCCACAAACTCCTGAAGCTCATCCTGAGGGTCCTCCTTTAGAGCTAGAAGCTCTTTCTCTGGTGGGATGCTCAACTCTCATTCCAGAGAACATCTCACAACCTTCTCTTCATCGAACTTGACATCTCTCCTCCCAACTTTCATCCTTAGAGAAGGAAAATACACCTGGTAATTGTGTAAAGTTTCAGTGTATCCTACAAAAACTCCCAAATCTATTTTAGGTTCAAGTTTCCTTGGAGACATGATAATATACTAAAGCTCCAAAAATTCTAAAATGAGACACATCAAGGTTTCTCCCAAAGAAAGCTTCCTCCAGTGTGATCATACCAAATATTCTATGAGGACTCTGGTTTTGCAAGTAGACTATTGTGTTGCATGCTTCTGCCCACATATGCAATGGAAACCCTTGATCATGCAACATGGCCCTTACTGCTCCCATTATGCTCTCGTTCTTCCTATGAGCTACCTTATTCCATTGTGGGTTATGGGGTGCTATAAATTCCCTTCGAATACCTTATTTGGCACAAAAATACTTGAAGGCATGTGAAACAAATTCACCTCCATTATCGCTCATGAGTGCCTTCACCTTCTTCCTCGTCTCCTTCTCAACCAATGCCTTGAATTCAAAAAATTTTGAGAAAACTTCATCCTTCTTTCACAAGAAGAAGATCCAATGTTTTCTAGAGAAATCATCAATACAAATATTATAGTACTTATGTTTTGTAGTGGAGGGTGTCGAAAAGGGTCCACAAACATTAGAGTGGACTCACTCCAAGATTGCATTTGCTCTAAAATCTTGGCCATTAAAAGTGGATTTGAAATATTTCCCCAATGTGAAACCCTTGTAGACATCCTGCTGGTCAAGGGAGATTGTAGGGAGACTGATGGTAATTTGCTACATTATTTTTAAGGCACCATGGTGTAGATGAACCAATCTTCTGTGCCAGAGTTCTCCAAAATATCAAGTCTACACTTTTTCAACCTTACTGTTCAATGGAGTGCAATATCCCACATCAATTTTGTATAGGTTCTTCACTTGAACCATGGTCTACTTCACTTTCTCAGTAGCTAGGCGTCTCAGAAATGCTTTCCCTTTAATGAAAATAACATCATATCCATGATCCTCCAATACTTCTACAAATATCAAGTTCTTCTTCAACCCTCGTACAAACATATTATCTTTGAGGTGAAGAGGAGAGACTTTCTCCTTCTCAAAGGTGACAATAAAAATTCTTGTAGCATTGTACCTCCCATCATCCCCCATTTATATATGCATCTAGATATCCTTCTCCTCCAAGCCATTGAAAAACTCCTTACACCCTGTCATATGTAACGAGGCACTAGAATTAAGGTACCACACACTCCCCATAAGAATGTTGGCCATGCATACTATTAAGGTGAAGTATAATTCAATTTGTGAAGCCAATGCTTCACCTCCGGCTGCTCCTCTTGAAGGATTCTTGGTATACTTATTATGCAACCATTTTTTTGCATAGTGCCCGAATTCATGGCAGTGGAAGCATGTTATCTCGCTCAAGTCTTTCTTCTTGCCATTATTTTGGCTGGATTCAGTTTTTCTCTTGGTCTTCTTCCCTTTTCGCTTCTTCCCCTTTTCGATCAAGTAAAAATTATCTTCATCCTCAACTTTGGATGATGTCCCATATATGTTATTTCTCCTTAACTCTTCTTGAACCAAATCAAACCACAACCTTTCCTAATTCGATAATTTTTCCCTTCCATTCAGAAAGTATTAGTACCCATGTCAGGATTTTGGAAGGCCAAGAAGAGCTAGGCTCACCAAGTCATATTCTGCAACATTCACCCCAACCCCTCCAATCTCATCCTGAACTTGAGTAAATTTGGAGAGATATTATGGAATGATATCATTATTCTGCATCCTTATGTTTCAAAATTTTTCTTTCATGGCCAATTTTCTATGGTCACTACTATTTTCGAATAGTTCAATTAGTGTCTTCCACATAACAAATGGTGTCTCTTTTCCATGGATATTTGAGACCACATGGTCACTCTCACATTCCAGAGAAATTAGCCTAGCATTGGCAACATCGTTCTTCCATTGGGCTAATTGTTGTGCATCATACTGCTGGGTTTTTCAATGCCATTTTTAACATATTCTAACACACCAGTGTCATTGAGATATGCTTCCATTCGATCCTTCTAGACTATGAAATTCGAGCTACCCTCCAGGGCATACTCCAATCTCAGTTCATTTAAAGACACTCTCCTGATCCTAAAGAAAAATTGTTGCACTAAAGCTGCCAAATCGAAATTCTTGAGAGATAAGTTCGAAATACTGGTTCTAATGTGATTTAAGGGCTTTGATACCATGTAGAAATATGATAAAAATTTCAACTACTCAAGACTTCAAAATGTAAAAACAAGACACAATTATACTCTACTGATCTATGAAACAAAAACCACAATTTAGAATAACATGCATAGACATGCAATAAGAAAAACCACAAATACATGGTGATTTCTATGGGAACCCAACTGATAAAAAACCCTCAAGCCTATTTGCATTAATCACTTGAATAGAAAAACTATTACAATTGCTAGCTCCAGCTTTGAGCTCGACCTACAAAAGAATAACTATTCTCTCTGCTCAATGAGAAACTATGGCCAACACTTAGCCAATTATTTTCTCACCAAGCCTTCTATTTCCTTGTGCAAATCCTAAGGAAATTCGCCCCTAAAAAATAGGAATTTCCTCCAAATTGATTGCGCAATTCCCAAGGATTGATCTTTTGAATCATGCAACACTTGTACACTCAAAACTAGTCTACAATTGATTTCACACTGCCTTGTCATCTTCGCTTTAGCTAAGGAATTCAAATTCCTTTCATGCACTATCTATTTTGGGTTGATTGATCCGTTAACTGATAGATCTCCTAGTTAGAATGTTGTCCCACTGCACAACTGACCTTCAACTGACTCTAACAATAGTTATAGGCCAGTTAATTGAACACAACCGAAAATAACTGAATTGGATTACTAAAATTTGGCAATCACATACACATAAATGAACTCCAAGCCCTCTAAATCGAATTTACTAAGCTAATTGAGTGACAAGATCCATGCCACACTAGTTAACTGCCTCCAAGTTATCTCACTGATGTGGAAAATTGATTTACTCAATTTGACTAAGGCTAAAGTCAAATTGAGCCTTTCTTGCTACATTTTTTCAACCCTTACCAGCCTTTAATAACAAGTTCCCAACCTTGCTTGACTTTTTCTATCTTGAATAAGTCTTCATGCTTCATTAGGTCTAACCACCACCTTACTAATACATAGCCTTTTAGCTTTGATTTTAATTAAATAATAGCTTGAGAAGCACATGATAAGCACCCAATCAACTGTAGAATTGAGATAACATATCTTGTCCAAAAATACTTGACTCATCCAAGAGTGAAATAATTCCCCTCTAGCTAATCAATGTAACACTTGTTTTTACAATCAGTGGTTTAATGAAGTCAATGCTCTTATGATAATAACTTACTATCCTATTCATCAATGTAGTGGTTTAGTTCCAATATTCTATTACCACTCAATCCATCATGATCGTTCAACGCTTATATTGATAGTATTTGATCATATAGTTACAATAGATTTGCATTGACTGAGTTACTTGAAGACACTGGTTTTATCCCTACTTTTTTGAGTTAACCCCAAGTAGCAACTAGCCTCATAACTTAAGCACGTGTTTTGAAAGTGTATTTAATAATATTCATAATTCTTAGAAGCTAGTGCAAGACTTGTTCTAATTGAGCTACACATGACTCACGTGCCTACCTTGGATCATAGTTCCATCTCATTGAATAGTATATTTTGAAGATCTTAGTTAGTGAAGGATTGGAGGAACAAACAAGCCTTATAAGCAAAGCTCTAACTAACATAACTATCCAACTCATGATTGGTTAATACCATATTTTTGAATATTTTAGTAAGTTGAGATGTGAAAAAAAAAATTTGAGTCCCATAAATAGATCTCCCTCACGTATATAAGTGGCATAATTAGGTTTTGGAGCATCAACTTGAACTTAATTTTAGTTTTTATAGCTTTAGTACTTTAGCTCTTAGCTCAAATTTTGTTTTATAGCTCTGATTCTTTAGCTTCTAATCCAATAACATTCATTTCTATTTTGTAGCATTGACTCTTTAGCTTCCAAGTGATCACAAGTATAGTTTAGTGGCATAGCTTCAATGGTTCTCTACACCATTTCCAAATAGTGTTGATCCCATCATGCCTTAAGCCGAAGCCAAAGTTTAGGGATAAACAATCTTGAACTTGAATTAGATGCTTAGGAAAGAAGATTCACATGCCTTATTTTATGGGTATATTTTGATTGTATCACAGTAAATGCACTAACTTGGTGTTTAAGTTTTCATCATATTATGTTGAGCGGCACTAACTTGTTGTTTAAGTTTGATTTTGCTATGCTTGCATCCATTAACATGTAAGGAAGTTCATTGTGAAGCACGATAATTTTGATAATATAACAATAACTTGGGGGTTGCCCATGGATTGAAGTAGAATAGCTCACAAATATAATTCACTATTTACATCTGATTGCATAAGTAAACGACACTTGAGCAAGAGATCTACATCTACTTTTATGTATATAACTCAATGGAAAGTTCTATATTATAGATATGATAGTGAACAAATATATCTAATTGTATGTGATTATTCCTTATTTGTTACTTATCATACCAATAAAAATAATTAGTATTTTATTTATAGTTTTAAACATATTTTATTTTAGCGCAAAGAATGGTTAATTTGTTACATTAAGTCAAGATATTAAGTTAAACAAATATAAACTCACTCATTACATATAAACTATATCAACTAAAATGTATCACTATAACATACCAAAGGAACATACATTTCAAATTTTATATTTCTTTAACATTGCAATAAATCATGCTTAGAGAATTACAAATTTGCCAAAAACACACAATCTAATAAAAATACAACTAATATTATTAAATTACACACTTACAAATAAAAAATGTAATACATATATCTTAATATATTAAGCCATAATTATTCATAAGTTGTACTATCTCAGTTGAACATAACATAAAAACTAACTGGCTTATCCATTTATAAATATGTATTATTCTCTATGGACTGCCCAACAGAGTAGCCAATCACATTAATCACTTTTAAATGAAGTGATTAAGTAACACAACTTAGGTGAGGCATCCCAAATGGTCATGTAAGCAAGGAATTTGAGGTTCCGGGTTCAAATCCTCCCTAGGTGAACAATGTAAACATATGAAATGAAATGAAATTTTAACGTCCACGTGACTTAAAATAGTCTATTGGACCATCAGTTCTCTGTTTTTTACCTTTTTTCAATTCAATCATTTTCTTATTCAAATTGATGATGAGCTAGCCCAACCTTCCAACAATCCCCTCGCTGAAAAGACAATGCCAAGAAACCGATGCTAACATATTCCCATAACTTTCTCTAATGTCTTTGAACAGATCACATTCCAAAATGAAATGTTTTTCCGATTCCAATGCCCCACACATACAAAATGTACACACTTGTTCTTCTCAAGATTATTTAGGCCTTTTCCAACGCCCTGTTTCACACTGAAATTGATGCGAGTTGGTTCTTAATTGAGCAATAAGAACCTTTTCCATCCACGAAATGCTAGCTCCAATGTACTCTTTTTGTTATTTTTTCTAAGTGATACTAATTTCTATTATAGTATACAAAATTTACAGTCAAACTTCATGATAGGGTTTGTTGGACTAGCCAACCCCTGTTGGATGAAGACAGAACAAACAATAAAAAAATGGGCTGCCCTTAATGGGGAAACCAACCCTTAATGAGTTCAAAAATTCAAAAAATAGGTTGCTCTTCCAGGGGAAACCAACCATTAGCGTAAGCATAAGTAACAAAGTACGCAGACAGAGATAAAAATAGGCATAAAAGCTATGACGGAGCATATGAAAACTAAAGAAGAGCTATAAGGAGTTGCAGCTACCGGTTCTGGACGTCCTAGTTCTGCTGGAGAGGATTATCCTCAATAATGAAGCAGCCATAGTCGGGCATGGTCTCTAAGTCCTTCTTTGAATGCTGGGGGCCTTCTTCGGATTTGAAGTGGAGACCTTATCATTTTGCTTTGCCGAAACTAAGCGGGCCGCATGATGCTCTTCTTCATTTTTTTGCCATGAATCCTCCGTTGGGTTACTCCCACTGCTATCCGAATCTTCCGCCAATTGCTTGACCGGGAAGCTGACAGATTTCTGTGGCAGTGGGGAGGAGGAGCGCAGAAGAGTGGATTTTCGGAGGCGTTTCCTGCTGCCAAAGCCAGAGAGGTAGAGCTGCTCCTCCGGGAGGTGAGTAGCAAACTGAGCAGAGAGAAAATGTCGGTCGAGAACTTCCGGTTCATCCACTACAACATAAATGGACAAAGAGCTCACAGGTAGTGCTGGAATTGGAGGGCGGGAGGGTCAAGAGCCTTTTTTGCATCCTCGACTGCACCGCATCCGATGCCTTTTGGGCATTGTTTCCACTGGATGGGAGGAATATTGGCCTGGAGCAGAAGGCTCGGAGTGAGACAGAGGAGAAGCAGAGTAGCAGATGGAGTTGTGACAGAGGAAGGCAGCAGAGAATGAGAAACGAATGTGCATATGAGAATGTAGATAGGAGCCATGAGCCATAAATGGCCAAGAGGCAAGTTGCAGGAGCAGTGGTCGAGGGGGAGGCGTAAATGCCGTAGGTGTCGATGTCCTCTGCTCATTTAAGATCTTCATGTGGGAGGTAGGTGCGGCCATGTGGAGAGGCCAGGTGCCCCCGCAACGTGAGAGCAGGTGGTAGCCTGTCACTTCCGTGTTAATCACCCGCATCTGGGGAATATACTCTTTTTGTTGGAGATCACACGTAGGGTTGAATTCCTCAATGTAGTACTTCTTTCTACCCAACTGTTTTCCCCATACCCGTTTACGAAACTTCTCTATAAAAAAATCTTTAGCTCCTTGTTATTTATGGGATAAACATTGAGGTAAATATCCCATTTTTGCATCCCTGTGTAGTTTTTTCTCATCCATGTTTTCTTTCTTTCACTCATGCCTTCATTGAAGATAACATTAGGCCATCTACCAACTCCCATTTGCTCAATTCTTTTTAGATATCTTATGAGGTGTGTGAAAATTTTGAATATTAGTTTATGCAGAAACTCTTATGTTAGATCTGGTTATACTTCTCCTACTTAATCAAGTTATTATGCTGAAAATTCAGATTAACATCAAATTAAACACATAACAGTTCTTCATCGATTCAGATCTAAGAAAAAATACATGCACACAAACAAAGTGCCACATGATATTTTTTGGACAACTGTCCTTGGAAAAACCCAATGCGGGAAAATCGGTCTTGTGGTTGCTGGAGGGTTTATATTATTAAGTATATTATGAATACAGAAAATATCGACACCTTATTGGTTAAACCGATGTAGAAAATAATATATGTAGTTATAATTGTTGTTATGGAGACTGAAAATTGGATTGATTCACACCCTCAAACGAGATTTATCGAACTTAGCCCCTTTCTGCCTCTAGAAACCCCAACCCTGCTCTGAAACTGCCTGCGTCAGCCCTGCTAGCCTCTACGTGCCCCTGCGCTGCTTAGGAGAGGGTTGCGTAACCCCAGACTGGGTGATGCAGTCCCTACACTGCCCTAGATGGCCTCTGCGTAACCCTGATGGGCCCCTGAAGCCTCAGTGCTACCCTTTCTGGGCTTGCGTAGCGACTTAAACCCTCTGTGCTGCACATCTACTGCGTAGCCTCTGCTTCCTCTACGCTACTCCTGGTTGCTGCTTCTTTGGCTCTTACTGATTCTTAGCTCCAGGATCAGATCATCCCCTTAGCCAATACTACCCATTGCTGCACCTGAAATACATATGGAAATTCTTAGCGAACCCGCCCTAGAATTCCAACTTAGTCTCAGTGCTCTGCCTTCGTGTGTGTTCTCCAACTGACCCCAAGCCTTTCCTTTATACTTTTCTCGTTGGGAATCCAACGACCATGATCTAATCTTGAATCGATGGCTAAGATTAAAAGAAAGCTTGATCCGTGTGACTTAAGTCATTTCCATCACATATTTTAATTAATTACCTTTAATATTTTAATTTTCCTAAGTTAGACTTAGGGTCCTTGATTAAAAATATTAATTAATTAATTACCTCCCAAACTGGATGGAATTTCCCAAATCCTTTTCTAGGTCTTGGAGATCTTATGTACTCTAGTCCCTCCACAAATTTTGGGAGTTAGAGCACATCCGATGCTACCCCAACACTCAAAAAACTCAACAAGTCGTACCATAGCAATTGCTTCGATGGGAGTTGCTCCTATTTCACTCAACATTATCTCATAAGGTACCGAAATTTTTATTTTGAACTTTCTCATGATCACACATTTTTTGATTTTCTCAATTTGTTTCCATTTTGAGACGGGGTGTTGTTAGACTGCAATTCACACCCATGTAGCATCATAGGATAAACTAGGATTCCAAAAAGCACTTTAATCATTTTCCAATCCCATAACTCTGCCTCTCTACATATGTTTTGAAGAGCATATAATGCTTTCCACCCTCCTAAAATTCTTTTCTTTCTGCAGTCCTCCCAATTAAGTTTGTTGTTGAAATCAATCCCGAGGTACTTGTACTCATTTGCTTCTTGAAGAATGTTGCCTTCAAAGAAGAACCTATGCTGGATTTTCTTTCTTTTATTAGAGCAAATCATGATTTTGGTCTTGCTAGTATTGACTTGCATCCCCACTGCTCTACACAAATGCTCAATGTAATATAGGTGCATCTGCAATCCATGGGCCGATTTAGAAATCAATGCAAGATCATCAACATATAAAAGAAGCTTAATCACAAACTCCCCCGAATACCATCTCCACTTTGCAAATTTAACCACTCTTCTAGTTTATCAATATATAAACCAAAAAGAATAGGGGATAGAGGACAACCTTGTTTGACTCTAATGTCACTTCTAAAGCTTTCTGAAATACCCACCGAGGTTCTAATTTTTACTTTCACCTCTTCATAAAGCCAATGGACAACGACTCTATAATGCAAAGGAATTTCAAGTTCTTCCATTCTACGCCACAACTTATCTCTAGGGACTGTGTGAAATGCCTTTTTGAAGTCAATAAAGCAACATGGTAATTCTTCTCCCCCCCCAAACCTTTTCAATAATGTGTCTCAACGTGATACCATGATCCACTGTAAAATGTTTTGGCCTAAAACGCGCTTGTCCTTTTTCCCTCTTTTCTTTTACTTCTACCCACTTACTGATTCTATTTTCTAGCATGTTGCCGAAAAGCTTTGCAAACAAATGATTGATCATAAGGGTTATCTAATTGGAAGAATTATTATTGTCTCCACTTTTAAAAAGGAGTATTGCTAGGCTAGTTGTCCAGTCTCTTGGGAATCCTTGTTGAATGATGTTGTTGAATATTTCCATGATGTGCAGTGCAAGAGTGTTCATTCCCCATTTTAGATACTCTGCTTGAAGTTCAACCACGTCCTTTGCCTTTCCTATTTTTAGCTTCTTAATTCCAATTTCCACCTACTGTAACATGAAGAGCTTTGTAGTTGTGTTGATCCCGGGGGAGATTATTATTGTCTCCACTTTTAAAAAGGGGTATTGCTAGGCTAGTTGTCCAGTCTCTTGAGAATCCTTGTTGAATGATGTTGTTGAATATTTCCATGATGTGCAGTGCAAGAGTGTTCATTCCCCATTTTAGATACTCTGCTTGAAGTTCAACCACGTCCTTTGCCTTTCCTATTTTTAGCTTCTTAATTTCAATTTCCACCTCCTGTAACATGAAGAGCTTTGTAGTTATGTTGATCCCGGGGGAGGCTCAACCTCTAATTCTTTCTCATATAGTTGTCTTGCATATTCAAACCATTGATTGATTGTCATGTTATTTTCGATTTGCTTCTTCCTTGGTTGAAGTTCCTACCATAAAAACTTTGGATTATTCTTGCCTAGATATATTAACTCTTTTCGCCTTGTTTGCATGAACTCATATTTTTTCTTTTTTAATATTTGCTTATATAACTTTACATTCATCTTCTCTTTGCCTATCTTTTTCAAGGTTCTCTTTACCATTTTACATTCCTCATCAAACCAAACAAAACAATTTGATTCTGATTTCTTATTTTTACTCTTTTGTATTTCTCACACTTTAAACTATATATATTATATATAATGTCCTGCATACTACCAAAAAAAACCAGTGATTAAGTCACCCATTGAAGTTATTCTCCTGATACACCCAGTCAAGCCAGATCAATCAATCTAATGCATGACTGTTTATTTTCAAAGGGAATAATCATAATAACCAAATTCTGACAATTTCGTAGAGGATTCCCCTACTTTTTGTCGTTCAATGGGTTTAGTAAACACATGCTTATTAGTTTGTAACTGTACACATTAAAATATACGTATGACGACAAAACGCCAGTAGATTCTTGTAGTCGCCCCCGCAGCTTAAATATGGTTGCAATCTCTTCACAATTCTCCACTGTGATCTCGATTCATTCGATTCTGTTGTTGCACAATGGCTCAAGCGTGCGCGGTGCTGAGTTCTGTTTCCTCGTGCAGAAATGACACGTTGCAGAGTGGCCAATTGATGATGTTGCAGGTGAGGCATTCGGCTCTTGTGCATCATCAAAATCATATAAATCTCAGGAGGCAGAAGGAGAAGAAGAAGATTACATTTGGAATTGGTGTCGTTCGATGCCATGGAGGAGCAGCTACTGCTGCTGTGGAGGCCTCCGAGTCAGAGGAATTCGACCCAAAATCCTTCAGAAAAAACTTAACGAGAAGCGCAAATTATAACAGAAAAGGATTTGGGTACAAGAAGGAGATGCTGGCCTTGATGGATCAAGAGTACACGAGTAAGTATCTTCTATGATTATAGTGGTTTTATTTTCTCTAATTCAATGTTAAACTAACACAGACACCTTTGAACCTGGTCCTCATAAGCACCTAGAAATTTAAAAGCTAGAGATATCACAGGTCTATCTTATGTGCACCTCGAGATTGCATTATCTATTTATAATATGTGATTGTCTATATGTAGGCCATTTATGTGAACTTGAGAGATGCATCCTGCTTCTTCGCAACCTCAAGGGGCATATCAGGCCCTGCTTTGCATGGGTGTGCTGTTCCAATGTTAGCAGTTGGGAGGTACATGTGGTATCGGAGTTTAGATGGGTTTGTGGAAGTCTTAGGATTGAATTGGATGGGACATATACACCTTGAAATTGCCAAGTTAAAGCTGATTTCTTGATTTCCAATATAGGATATGTTAGTCATTTGTTGAATTTGAGATAGGCATTGGATATGTTAGTCATTTGCGTGAATTTGGTTAGGCATGGTCTAAGTTTTATATTTCGGCTATTTTTTTCGTTAAATTGTGTTTCTTTGTTATTTAAGTAAGTTTTTGATTAGCACTTTAAAAAACCCTGGAACCCTCAGATTGTATAAAGTTAGAGATTCTAATAAATTCCCATTAAAAAAAAAAAAATTCACACTTGTGATCCGGATAAATTTCCATATGGCATATGTGCTATTGTCCATAATCAGTGCTCCCAATAAACATCGTAGATTCAATGCACTGTTACATACATGGGGCACAAAACCCAAATGAAGTGTTGATAGATCACTCATGAGTCATGCCCACCAAGGACTTGCTCATCTGGAGTTTCGATATTGGATGTGTAGGCCTTTCTATGAATTTGAGATATGCATCTTTGAACTTGTCAACCTTCAGGTGCATAGCAGGCCCTAGGTTTAAAGCACCTCTGTGTTAATGTCCATATTCAATGCACTCCATACATTTTTTTAAGATTCACTACATTGTTACACATGGCCACATGACCCAAAAGAAGTGTTACTAGATCACCCCACACCCACCAAGGCTGTAGAAAGCACCTAACCTTTCTCTGTGCAACCATCTTTACAATCTCAAGGTGCATATGAGAGTTGAAATAGTTTTGTGCTAATGTTCATATCTGAGCACCCAATGGACAGTCTAGATTCAGTACCCACCCCTACTCAGGCTGTAGAATGCACCCTCACTTCTCGCATCTCGCAGTACATTAAATCCAGTGAGGAGTGTATTGGACTAGCTACAGTGTCATATTTGCTGCAAATGACTTCATCATCGGCCTAAGTGGTAGGCAATAGCCATTCTGTAACATCCTCGAGGTTGAGCTTGTTCCTCAAGGTGCATATAAGACCCATGTTTATATGGGTTGGTGCTAGTTTGACAAATTCAGTGAACAGTATATTGGGCTGGCTACAGTGACACGTTATTAAGTTCTTCATCAGTCATTCCCCTGATGTTGTATCATACATCCCTTCTATTGCCAGTAGTTTGGTACCCGGGAAGTTGCATCCCCTCATTGAAACTTGATTAGTCTTCTCTGCAAATGCGAGGTGAACCTGGCAGTAGGAACGTGTGCCCCTGTATATGTTGGTTATTGTGGTACCTGTTCTTGTTAATTTACAGGTTTTCTGGTGAAGACTCTTCACAGAAACTATTAACTAGCACATACCCATCTTAAACCTCTATGCTTTTTGATGTTGTGAATCTTGAGTTCCAATATTTGGTAGGTTGTCCATTTGTTTTCACTCAATATATGCATTATCTAGTTTCGCAGCACTGATGTGCACATCACATCTGGGTTCAGTTGGTTATGTGCCTGTGTCTGTCTTTAATGCAACCAATGCACCATCTGGAGAAAGTACACACTTTCATATATACACACACACAAAGTTGATAGATCACCTCTACCCCCACTTGGGCTGCAGAATGTACCAATGCTCTCAGATTATTATTGCAATTGGGTTCATCATCTGTCAAAGTAGTGGCAACAGTATTCTATTCAGCGCTTTTCCCTTTTTTTTTCCACCTTTTTTTTTCTTGCTTTCAGCATAAACTAGCCACATATTTTTCACACTGGATGTATCACTTACTCCAATTGACCGACTTTTGTGTTAATTTATTGGAGATTCATGAAATTATCTTAACTTATAGCCACTGGTTCAATCCGTATGAAATTTTATCATACACTTAAAATTTGTTTGGCTTCTCTGCAATTGTGAGCTTGGTGTACCCAGGAACAGCAGAATGCATGCCCTTGGATATGGTGCTTACTCTTGTTCCTGTTTATGTTACAGGTGATCTGGTGAAGACTCTAAAAGAAAATAACAATGAGTTTACTTGGGGAGATGTGACGGTCAAATTGGCCCAGTCCTATGGCTTCTGCTGGGGCGTAGAACGCGCAGTGCAAATTGCATATGAAGCCAGGAAGCAATTCCCCGTTGAAAAGATCTGGATCACTAATGAAATTATACACAATCCCACCGTGAATGAGGTCTGTATCTCAGTCATAACCCTAAGAATAGAGGATTTACTTGTGTGTCTTTCGCTGAAGGGCCTCTATTATCTGAATTTATTTTATTTTTTTATTTTGAGCTGGTGAAACTCAGGGCTAAAATATAAGTCCCTCCTTATTAGGCACCCGCTTTCCCACCGTGATTTGGAAGGTCTGCACCAGAGGCATTTGCAAGACTAGCCACATAGTTTATCCAGTCCAAAACTGTTAAAGAACTGTCCTGCGTTAACCGAATACAATTCTGAAGTTTCAGAGAAATTCTGTATAACAAATATGATAATATCTTTCAAGTCTCTTTAAATAGAAACACCCCAACTCTATTTTCTTCTTAATAATTGTGTTTTTCTGCAATTGTGCTTCAAAACTCAGTGTTCGGTATAAGGCCAGCTATCCTTAAGGTCAATAAGATGTTAGGTTGATAGGTTTTATCCATAGGAAAGGAAACATCACTGAGATTGTCCTTGTGGCTTTAGAGATTTTTCCATGCATAGTTGGTATCTCTTTTTTCTCTGCCTCGATTCTCGTGGGAGATTGCCAATATGTATCCCCTGAACCAACTACATTTTGGTCAATGGAGAAGGATGGAGGTACAGATTTGATCATTGGGTTTTTGTAGATTAAAAATTAAAACATAAATTTTCAGATCTCATCACAGGTCTTTTGCTTGTAGTCATATTATTTCTTAATCGACAACTCTGATCTGCTCTTAGAGAATATGTTTCAGACTTATTATTTTTGGATGCTACTGGAATCATTAGATCATTTTGTTTATATGGTCTTCTAGTGAAATTGACACCTTATTTCAAATTTTCATTTCTTAATCCATGGATGTAATGGAACTTGTAAATGGGAAATACTTGAATCTAATGAATCAATCTTATACATCTAATAATTATAGTGAATGATCAAATTTTTATTAGCCAAAGATATTTTCACGGACTAACGGTATGTACTTAGGATAAGTTTAGACAGCCTAAATGCAGTTAAACTTGCCAAAAATACTTTCTAATGTACGAAACTTTTCTGTTCACCGAACACTCGACATAAACATGTGAATTGCAGACGTCATTGTGAGCTAAAAGTCGTTATACTGCTGTTTGGTCAGCTATTATTTCTTTCAAAGACTCTTCCTTTTTTGCTTGCTTATCAAATTGGACATTATGCCTAATAACCAGTTTTCCAATCAACTTACCTATGGAAATTTACAGAGATTGGAGGAAATGGATGTCCATTCTATTCCTGTAGGAAATGAAGGAAAACGATTTGATGTTGTTAACAAGGGAGACGTGGTGATTTTGCCCGCATTTGGAGCATCTGTACATGAAATGCAGTTGTTAAGTGAGAAAAGTGTACAGATTGTGGACACGACCTGTCCGTGGGTGTCTAAGGTTTGCATTATTGACCCGAGATCTGTTACACTATGGATTCAATTTATTGGAACGAAGGAATGAAAAGTTCTTCTTAAAGTCTTCTTCCTGATTTTCCTTTCTGGATATTATCTGATAGCTAATTTTCCACAGGTTTGGAACACTGTTGAGAAACACAAACAAGGAGAGTACACCTCCATCATTCATGGAAAATATTCTCACGAAGAAACCATTGCAACTGCTTCTTTTGCGGGAACTTATATTATTGTAAAGAACATTACAGAGGTATGGGCCATATTTTTGAAATTTTGACCTTGTTGGGGCCTGCTTTCCATCCTTTCTAAGAAAAATATTTACAGTAGGTAACTTCTCTAGTTTTACTACATTGGATCAGGCCAGATATGTTTGCGATTACATCCTCAATGGTGAGCTTGATGGATCTAGTGGAACAAAAGAGGAATTCCTTAAGGTGGGTGTTATTCTTTTTCTGAAAATTTCGGGGTCTTCAAGGTGTCCTTCAGAAGCAATTGCATAATTTAACTGGTTGTATTTGTTTTAATCAGAAATTTAAGAATGCAGTTTCCAAGGGTTTCGACCCAGATGTTGACTTGGTCAAGTTGGGCATTGCAAACCAAACAACAATGCTGAAGGGGGAAACAGAGGAGATAGGTAGGTATTTTCTACTATGTTTTTTGGGTTAAACAACTTTTTATCTTGGTGTGATATGTGTTTCCTGTGAGCTTTAAAAACTGACAGCCTTGTTTGTTTTGTGGTGAAGTCCTTCAAGTTTTTCTCAGTTGGTTTGATACTAGTTCATTTTCAAATGCTGTGTAGGAAAACTAGCGGAAAAGACAATGATGCGTAGATTTGGTGTTGAAAACATAAACAAACATTTCATAAGCTTCAACACTATTTGTGATGCCACTCAGGTATTGTTTGTATCACCGTCCACGTGGTTCTGACAAATAAATTACTTAGTGGTATTTGCTTTTGATCTCAATATTAGAAGACTTTTATAACTAGTTATTGTTGCTTGAGCCGAACTATAATCTACACAATTAACTTCTTCCTTTGTTGTTCCCCTTTCCTTGCTCATTTTTCTGTCGTTTCTGTAAAAATCTATATCAAAGATAAGGTTTTGTAGAGTCAAGCTGATATATGCAAATGCTGTAGGTATTTGTGGACTCCTGAAGATTAATGGTTATTCCATACAGACCTTATATTTCTAAATAAATTGTATTACATAGTTTCAGGTAGATTGAAGTAGTATAGCCACCTAAGAAATCTTTGAAGTAGAACAACAGGTGCTCTGAGAAAAGGTGAACAAGTTTTACTCATTATTAGGTCAAATTTTCTTGCCGAACCTTTTCTCATACTGTCAGTAATTTAGATAGAACTTATCTTAATTTAATGGATACTGAGAAATGGCCTCAGGTCTTGTAAATTCTCTCATATTTTTCCTATCCCCCATATTCATTATGCCATGAAATACTTCTTTTTACTCACCCTCCAGCTAGGCATAACCAGCATATTGAGGTTGACCGTAGATAACATTTCTATGACCGTGATCCCAACCTATCATAGAATTTTAGTTAGCTAAAACTCAGACCAAATTTGGTGTTTGACTTTTAGTTATGTGTTACATGTTTCCTACTTTTTTTATAACACAAGGAGATGGTCATATATTAATGTCGAATGAAATCCTCAACAAGGGACATGGCACTCTGATTTATTAGTAAGATTGCAGTTAAGAGGGGATCACAAAAACAACAATCACACGGGGACCCACAAACCACAGAGGGAGACCTCTAAGCAAGGATAGTATGGGAGTGAGAGATGAGATGATTTTATTATTGTCCACAAATAACCCAGTAATGAGTCCATTGGAGTAGAGAGTACAATAGTGGTCAATCCACTAAGGGAGTGTCTTGACAACGCTAGATGCTAAAATGCTATCAAAATAAAAGAGAAAAATGATTATACCAGAACAAGAGGAGCATGAGCTAGGCCAACAAAATTGAAAGACCTTAAGAGACTCGAGGCCCTAGCTCATCAACTAGTTACAATATCATAAATGGAAATAAAAGTAGAGGCGGACACTTGAAGACAAAGTGTTCCTCAAACTCGGTCTTTTGAATATGGCATAGATGACAGATCTATTAGAACTTGGGATATGGTAGTCAGTCTTGATCCACAAGTATTGATAGCAAGCTTTCCATTGTCCAAGAAGGATCTTAAGGCCATTTACCTAATGGTGTCATCAACTGTAGTTAGGACAAACAATCCTCCAACTACATGAAATTCTTATAATAAATGGCCATCTTGGGGTCAAGAGTTTGAAAAGGGGTGGGGGGAACACAAGATGTAAAATTCTAGGGTAATTTTTGACTTAGGGTTTCGATTATCTAGGGTTTTCAATGAAATTTATTTCGCTCATTCAATAAATAAAACATCAACTCATTCAGTTGCCCAATAAGATATGATCCACACTAAGTATTATCACACAATTGTCAACAACCATACCATTGTTCATGTACCGAAAATTTAACAAACAAAGAGTTCCAAGTACACTAATGGTCTGAGCACAACAAGTATTCTTGTAGATTTTGATCAGGAACTAAATATAGATATCTCCAAACTATGTCTGCTATAGGATGCTATGCTTAGTTCCAAAGACCTGTGGGCCTCTTGCTTCAGGAATGTTGATTCTGACAGGATTCCTTGGACTGCTTCAGGCTACTAATTCAGCCCAACCTCAAACTAATTGACGAAATTCAAAGACCTTCCTTAGGCTGTGATCTGCGGATACAGGAAATCTACATTACTCTACTTCAGTACTCCTCTGAAAAACTAGTCCAAGATATGCGGTGATTTCTTTAGGGCAACTTAGCCAGAGAAAACGTCAAAACTACTCTAGAATGAACTCCGGTCCTACTTCAGGGATTATCTGTTTGTGACTGTAGTACAAATTGGAAAGCGAATTTCCTTAGGACATAGGTGTAATGATTTTTGTGCATGCCTTACAGATCTGGAGATACAAATTTTGGCCACTGTATTAGATTCAATATCCTCGACCTAAACTTCTTGATTAGCTCCAGGACTGAAATTACCAATTCTGCTACGAAATTAACCCGATTTGCTCAAATTATGGTGTATGGTCTGTGGTTGGCTGACGAAGAATTGGCTCCAGAACATTGCCAAACCTGCCTGCGCTTTACTTCAAACTTCGGCCCAATTCCAGACCTTCGTACGGTCTTAATATAAGTGAAAATCACCTGGGATTTGCTGGACCTGTTCATGTGCAGATAGACTTGGATATGGCTTCAAGGTACACTCAGGTACACTCTTCTATGATTTCGACCTCAGGAGATTTCTGATCCTAGGTACCTTTGGCCTGCTGTATGGAACCTTTCTATACTTCGATCCACCCAGGGTTTAGCTTTAGAGGAGAGTTCATCCAGTCTCAAGATATCTTAATTTCCTTGCACAAACTTTTCCGAGAAAACTACTTTGCTGCTCCTTGAGTAGAGAGAAATCCCTGTGCCAGAACAAAGACAAGAAAGATAAAAATAATTTTATCAACTAGGGTGGAATCTTTCACCACCGAAATTGATAGGAGAAATGGGTTCTTAAAACCCTCAGAGCCTCAGGCTTAAAAAAATAGAGATAAAATGTTCCAATCGGTGATGATCCAAATGAATCCAACCCTCTTGTATTTATAGATTGTAGAATTTCCACGAAATTCTGATCTGCTGTTATGAACAATCTGAAAATAAATTTTCTTTTCACGTAGACACAAAATTTCTTTACCAAATAGCAGTGGAATAGAACAAAAATAATTTTACAAAATTCACACAAAAACAACACAATTTTTTTAGGGAACCTGGGAAAAACCCTCGCTTGCTTGAGAATTTTATTGAAGAAAAATAGGCTACAGATCTCTTACAAATAACCTTGCTTCAATAGAGAATGCAATCTGATCTCTCAACCTTGAACTAGGCTTGAAACAACTCTCAAGAATACTGATCTGCTTCCCAAGGGAAATTCTCCTCCAACAATTCGCACAAGATAAATTATCTTGATTGTTTCTCTCATAAGCTCTCTTGATCACAAACTCGTGCTCAAGAATTGATTGATCAATTGTGTGCCTTTGATCTCCTTATAAGCTTTTCAATTAGGCTACTGTTAGTGAGTTTTCTAAATTAGGAGTTGAACTGGAGCTTTTCTAGTTAACAAAAGTCAACACACTTAGTTAACTGGATCCTCCTAAAATTTTGGAGGCTAATTCCACTTGTTCACTCATTTCCCAATTTAAATCACACTAGAAGGCAATTAACTTGGTCTTCTACAAACTCTCACTAGTCAAACTACTTATTGAACTCGTCCTCATCACTGGAACTCGTGCATGATTAAGAAGATCACAAATTAAGGCACAAATCAAGGTCCTTCACTATTTTCAACACTCCCTCTTAGCAAGGAAGGTATTTTGTACAACACCCAACTTATCTTTGTGATGAACAAAACTACCTATTTCCAATGCTTTGGTCAAGATGTCTATTGTTCGCTCTCCTGTTGGAATGTATGGTAGCTTAACTATCCCCTTCTGCACACAATCTCTAAGATGGTGATACTGGATCTCGATATGCTTTGAGCGATAATGAAACATTGGATTCTCAAAGAGCTTAATGAAACTCTGATTATCACAATGCATCATGGTAGGCTCCATCCCCTATCTGAAAAGTCCCACAAGTGACTTCCTCATCCAAATAGCCTCGCAAGCATCCTGACTAGCAACCATGTACTCGACCTCTGCTTAATTGAGTGCAACTGAGCTTTGCTTCCTGCTGTACTAAGAAACTACTACTAACCCAATGCTGAAGATGCCACCTAAATTACTCTCCCCGTCTGTGGAGCTTCCTGCCCAATCTGCATCTGTAAAACCCTCAAGCCTCACTCCATCAACCTGTCTGTACTAATCCATAGTCTATTGTGCCTCTGAGATATCTTAACACATGCTTTGCAACAACCAAATGTGCTTTGGTCAGCTAAACCATGAATTGACTCCGTTGGTTGACTTCAAAACAAATATCTAGTTGTGTGTTGACCAAATAGATCAACGACCCAATGAGCTACTTGTATACTGTAGGATCCACTCGCTCTCCTCTATTAGCATCCACCTTCCTCCAATTTGTGACTAGAGGTGTGGCCATGGGCCTGCAATCCTGCATATGAAATATCCAGAGAATCTCTGCCGTGTACTTGCCTTGTCCGACGAAGATCTCACCAGCACCCTGCCAAACCTCCAAGCCAAGGAAATAGTGCATAAGTCCCATATCCTTCATCTCAAACTCCCTTGCAAGGTCCTCCTTGCAATCCTAGATCAGGCTCTCATCTCCAATCAGTATAAGGTCATCAACATAGAGAACTAGAATGAGTGGAAGATCTCCAACCATCAAGTGGTACAAGTTGGGATCCACCTCACTCTTAGTGAAGCCCATTGCTCGAAGGTAGTTGTCAATTCGAGTGTACCATGCTCTTGGAGCTTGCTTGAGCCCATAAAGATCTCTCTTTAGCCTGCACACATGTGTGTCTCTGCTAAACTGCTCGAACCCCTCCGACCACTCTATATAGATCTCTTCCTCAACAACCACATTGAGAAAGATTGTCTTCACGTCCATCTGGTGGATCTTTCACCCCATTTGTGTTGCAAGTGCCAGAATAGTCCTGATGGATGAATATCATGTTACTGGGAAAAAAGTCTCCTCATAGTCTATGCCCTCAATTCGTGAGAAGCCCTTGGACACAAACCTGGCCTTGAGCTTCTCCACACTCCCATTTGCTCCATGCTTCAGCTTGTACACCCATTTGGACCCAACTATTGATTTCCCCTCAGGTTGTGGAACAACCTCCCACACATCATTCTTCATAATAGAGGAATACTCCTCCACCATGGCATCCTACCAACTTGTTGAATAGATGCCTCCTCATAAGAAGAAGGCTCCGTGTCGACCAACTCTGTCATTAGTGCCCTATAACCTATGTACCTTTGTGGCTGTTTACTCTGCCTAAACATGGTGCTAGGAGCCTCGACCTGCTCCTAAGCCTCTTGGTTCAACCTCTCGGCCCACTTGGCCTTCTTCCTCCCTGTGGTGGGTGGCTTTGGCTGATTTATTTGCTCTTGGATTGGCTTGTCCTCCCCATCCTGCTGCAAATCCTGTTGTGCTACCCTCTTGCCACTGGATTGTGGTTGTGGTTGATTTTGAGGTGCTAGTTGTGCCTCCTATTTGGGAGCGAGTAGCTCCACCTCAAGTACTGCAATCTGCTCACGCTCTAAGGAAAGTCTTATAGGTTGAACCTCCTAGAATCTCGCATCTCGCCCGAGAACTGTCTTCCTAAGTCCTAGAAGATACACCCTGTAAGCTTGAGATGTTTCACTATACCCCACAAAGATACCCTTCTTTGTTGTGGCATCCAACTCTTCCTGTTATCTTTGAACACATGATAGTAGAACTTTGTGCCAAAGATTTGGAAGTGTGAAACATCAAGTTTCTTGCTTGTGAAAGCCTCCTCTAATGTGACTCATCCAAGAACCCTTTGTGGACTCCTGTTTTGTAGAAATACCGCAGTGTTGCATGCTTCTGCCCACAAGAACCTAGGCAGATCCTGATCATGCAACATAGCCCTAGCTGCTCCAACAATACTCCTATTCTTCCTCTCAGCCACCCCATTTTGTTGATGGTTATGAGGTGCTATCAACTCTCTCCTAATACCTTCCTTTGCAGAAAACTCCTTGAAGGCATTGGCGATGTATTCTCCACCATTGTCATTTATAAGTTTTCATTGCCTTGATTTTCTTGTCGGCCTGCTTCTCTACCAAGGCCTTAAACTCCATGTCACATGAACCTATCTAAGACCCCATCTTTCTTTTTCATAAACTAAATCCAAGTTTTCCGAGAAAAATCATCAATGGAAGTAACATAATACCTGTGTCTCATCAGTGATGGAGAAGAAAAGGTCCCGCACACATTTGAATGCACCAACTCCAAAATCCCTTTGGCTCTGTTGTCCTAACCATGGAAGGAAGACTTGGCATACTTGCCAAGCATGCACCCCTTGCACACTCCACCCTTTTCAAGGCCTCTTGTTGGTAATCCTGTGGCAATCTATTGAAGAATTTTCAGCACCCCATGATGCAAGTGTCCCATATGCCTGTGCCAAAGTTCACCTACATCTGCACATCCCGCCTTGCTGCTTAAGGCTGCACCAACCTCTACATGCAACTTGTAGAGGATTTTAATCCTCACACCTATCTGCTTCTTACATCCAGAATCCAAGTGCTGGAGGTAAGCCTTACCTCTGCTGAAGGTAACATCATATCCTTTATCCTCAAGGATAGCTACTGAAACCAAGTTCTTCTTCAGCCCTGGAACATAGAGAACATCTTTGAGATAAAGAGTATTACCTGAATCCCTCTCAAAGTTGATAGTACCAACTCCCTTGGTAGAATACTTTCCATTATCTCCAAGCTCAATATTCAACTACGTGTCCTTCTTATCCAACTAGCTGAAATACTCTCGATTTCCAGTCATATGGAAAGAGGCTCCTGAATCAGTATACCACATATTGCTCCCTACTAAGCTTTCCATGCAATCTATCAATGAGAAGTCCTCCTCAAACTGAGAGGCAAACTCATTTACCTCAGCTGATGCAACTACATGCTCCTTATTTGACCCCTTCTTCTTTCGATTAGGACACTTGGAAGCATAGTGTCCAAAAGTATGACTATGGAAGCATTTGATCTTACTCAAATATGTCTTCTTCTTGTCACCCTTTTGACTGTTCAATGTTTTCGCTCTACACCTTGACTTTCTTGCCTTTGCTTGCAAGAGCAAGATTCTCTTCCTCCTTCTCAACCTTGGAACCCTTGCCATTGCTGCTAGAAGTCTCAACTAGCCTGAGCCTTAGCTCCTCCTAGATGAAGTCACTCCATAGGCATTCCCAATCTGACAAATTATGTTTTTCAATAATGCTTTGGACAAAAGTATGCCAATATTTGGTAAACCCATTCAAAGCCACACGCACTAGCTTTGTGTGTATAGGCTTCTCTCCAAGTTCCTATAGCTGCTAACTCATCACAGACTTCTTGAACTCTAGTGAGATAGGCAGTGACACTCTCACCCTTATGCATCTTGATTGTCCTCAACTTTTCATGGAGGACCATCTTCCGGTTATTTGAAGTTTGGTAGAGCTTGACTAAGGCATCCCACATGGCCTTAGCTGTATCTTTAACTGCAACATGAGGAACTATATGATCCTGAAGTCCATCCAAGATCATTCTCTTGGCCTTGGCCATCTTCCTTTGGAAGAGCCTCAACTTGTCTGAATCTGAAGGTTCTGCAACACCTTTCTTAGCAAAATTTTTCAGCCCAAACTCATCCAACGAAAACAATATGCAGACCTTCCAAATACCAAAATTTGAAGAGCCATCCAATCTATTCTGCTCTCGCAATCCCAATCTTGTGTGTTTTCATATTTGAAGACTATGCGCTGATTGATCTCTGTTCACAACTCTGATACCATGTAGATTTTCCACGAAATTCTGATACGCTGTTATGAACAATCTGAAAATAATTTTTCTTTTCACACAGACAAAAAATTTCTCTACCAAATAGCAGCAGAATAGAACAGAAATAATTTCACAAAATTCACACAAAAAGAGCACAATTTTTCTAGGGAACCCAATAGGGAAAAAATATCGCTTGCTTGAGAGAATTTTATTGAAGAAAAATAGGCTACAAATCTATTACAAATAACCCTGCTTCAATAGAGAATGCAATCTGATCTCTTAGCCTTGAACTAGGCTTGAAACAACTCTGCAAGAATACTAATCTGCTTCCCAAGGGAAATTCTCCTCCAATAAGTCGCACAAGATAAATCCTCTTGCTTGTTCCTTTAACAAGCTCACTTGCTCACAAACTTGTGCTCAAGAATTGATTGATCAATTGTGTGCCTTCGATCTCCTTATAAGCTTTTTGATTAGGCTACTGTTAGTGAGTTTTCTAAATTAGTAGTTGAACTGGAGCTTTTCTAGTTAACAAAAGTCAACACACTTAGTTAACTAGATCCTTCTAAAATTTAGGAGGCTAACTTCACTTGTTCACTCAATTCCCAATTTAACTAACAGTAGAAGACAATTAACTTGGTCTTCCACAAACTCGCACTAGTCAAATTGCTTCTTGAACTCATCCTCATCACTGGAACTCGTGCATGATTAAGAAGATCACAAATTTGATTCCTTGAATTAAGGCACAAATCAAGGAATCCATTCCTTTGCTATTTTCAACATATATTTCCTTGAGGGAATTTCTTCCTTAATTAATTTGAGTAAAATTCACATCAAACTCCACATTTGGGTTTCTTTGCCCAATTGCCCCAAAACTTGCCCAAACATTGGGTATTTTGGGGTTTTCACCTTTATCAAGGACTATAGCCTATGGGGATCAATCGGCTACTTTGTCTCTTGGGAAATTAATTTCTTGGGAACATTACACAATATCTTTAAAATTACCTCCAATAAATGTCATCCCTCATTTTTTGGTTGTTCTCTCCTCTTGTGGTGTGGAGATTACAAGGTGTATCTACTGATTACTTGAAAGGAAGGAGAAAATTTGTAGAAATACTAGTGGATGGAAGAAGAGAGGCGGCCTTAAAAATCCATCCCTACATGCATCTAGAAAGGCCTAGGGACACAACCCTCTTAGTGGAGCAAAGAGCAAGATAGGGAAATCTAACCCGCACAAAAGTGGAGTACCCTAAGGTGACAATCCTATGAAGAAAAAATATGAATTTGAACATGTTCTCTAAGCATAAAAGGATAAGCTCCAAACTTGGCCTGGTCAATGGCTTGTGGGATCATCCATTCACAACATAGTTCCACCAAGTTTCTGGGATGTGGGGACGGGGGAGTGGGGAAACATGGGAAAGGCCTATGCAAAAGCTCCCCATCAATTTTTAGGAAACGTGGGGGGACGTCGGGATCTTTAACACAAGGGACCCCGACAAAAATAGTAAAATACTAAAAATTTATAAATATAAAACATATCATTGAAATTTTAGAATTTAACTGTCTTTATCATTATATAACACTTACATCATGAGGGATAAATCGATGAATCATATAACCGAAACAAATTTAAAATGAAAATCATGATACAGTCATACATGTAACTGTAACATTTTACAATGAAAATAAAAGTTTAAACCATATTGAAGTTCCAACTATGAATACTGAATATTGAAATAAAAGTAAAGTTTGATACGTCAAGATTTCAAATTTTTATAGTCAAGTCTAATATATCATATATCAAGATTCAAAACAAAATAAAGTCTACAACTGAAGTCTGAAACAGAAAAGAAGATAACATAAGAACATATCAAATGACAAATGAACATAATTACTGAAGGTAATGCCCTCCTAGTCTATGCATCCAGTTGTTGCATGAATAAATCAGGATCAACCATGTCACCATCCGAATTAGAATCACTTGTTGCTAAGTGGCACACCAACCAACCCCATCTGTGTCTCATCAAGTCCCTCCATAGCTACCTGTGCATCATCCTCTGGATCAACATCCCATCGTGTTGCTGGTCCCTTCAAATACTCAGGTGTCTTCCTATGGTCAATATGTAGGGAACTGTGCACAACAACTAACTTCTATGCTCTTCTAGAGGTAAGCTTGTTCCTCCCCCCCCATTGATTCATAGTATATTTATAATATTTTATTAATTCTTTTATGGATTTGACTTTTTTTATAAGATTTGACCTCGATTTTTTTTGGAAACGCAGGAAATATTTCCTCCTTTGGGAGGAAACCTCCCCCCTTCGAGTTTCCTTGCATTTCCGTTTTTTGGGGATGTGGGAAAATGTCCCCCAGACATCCCCACATCCCCGGAGTGCAGGGACACATCCCCGTGGAACATTGATTCACAATGGATCAACTTGTGCTCAATCCATTGGAGTCAAACTAGGTCCTCAAACGTCACTCCCATACTCCCCATATGACGCATGGTTTTTAATGATGGTGTCAAAGACTGGCAACTTTATTGGGATGTCCTGAACATGCAAATAGAAACATTGGCACTCTAGTAAGTAAGGGATGCATACCCCTTACTAAGTTAGGGATGGGATTCAGGCCTGAAGGTGAAATTGAGGCTTGTGAATCATAGCCCCTAAATATATGTAAGTTGTAGTGATATCAATTTCATTTCCTTAAAGAAAGAAAGAAAGAAAATTCTTCTAGGGATTGTTTGGAGGTATTGAGGATCATGACCATAGTCTTGCTAAGGCTGACCACTATCAACTTAATCTCACAAAAGCTAGCAAGGGCTTCCAATTGTGCTAAAAGGACCACATCTCTCCAAACAATAGTATTACAATTAAAACATGGTGTAGAGTTCAACTATGATCAACATGAGTATAAACTTTGAGATACCTTTCTAGCTCATTGATGTTGATCTCAATCAGTGTAGGTGATTGGGGGTAACTCTATTTGACCTCAATGGTGGTCCTGATAAAGTCAGAAAGGCCCTGCTGTGTAGGAAGTTTTCCAACAATTGTGTCATAGAGCCTCATGGTAGACACAATGAGGGACTCAAGAACACCAATGTTCCTCGGTCTTTCGAAAAGGAGAGTCCTCAGACCTGAGTTAAAAGCCTTCTGAAATTCTACAAAGCAACATAAGGCGTTGGAATACTACTGCCGAGCTTCCTCAATAATGGCTCAAAGTGTGAAAGTGTGGTCCAGATTTTGGTAGTTGTCCCTCAAGCTTACTTGCCCAATGGCCATATGTTTGTTCCTCTCAAAATGCTTTGAAAAGAAGATATGCAAGGTAGTGGCACAAAGTTTGGCAAAGGTGTGCTCAATCATGATAGTCCTGTAATTGTTTAGATGAGAGTTGTTTCCTGATTTGAAAATTGGGTGGGTGATGTGATGTGCCCATGAGGGCCAGAAACCCTGCAAAGAACCTCATTGAAAATAAGAGAGGATGCAATCACATCAACAAGGGGATTTCATAAACCCCAAAGACAACTTCTAGATTGGCAAAGCTTTTGGTGTGTGTAGTACTTCATTAACCATCCTTGTCTTACATTTGTTGCCTTGGAAAGCTGTGCTCCTCATATACTTTAACCAATAAACTCTTAGAAGCTATTAGAAAAACTGTTTTTGGCTTACTGTCCTTTGTATTTACTGTAATGCTTTGCCGAATCGAATAGGAAATTTTTGCAATGTAATAGTGGAGTGACGAGAATTGTCAGGAGGTAAGCTGAATGGGATATGTGATACACCTGAATGACAAGGTGTAAAATATGGCAGCCCGTGGTTATTTGGAGACAGGTAGTGTTCCATACAAGAGTGTATTAAAATTTATTAACAAAGTACAGGAAATTGAGGCTATCCAAGAGGAAGTACCTTTTAGCGGAACGAAAGACATTGTTAATATTAAAAAAAAACCCTGCTGTTGTATACCTACTACCTACAGCCGCAACATACCAAGTTTTGTCATCTATTTTGTCCTAAGATCTGTAATGTATTTACTACATACTTAGTCAATGTAGGCAGTTAGATTTACTCCATGTGCAACTTTTGTACGAGGTAAAATCTGAATCTGTATTAAGATCTCCTTACGATAGGACACTGACATGATTTTGTATTAGATGGTTACTTATTGAATTCAGCCATGGAGCTTATTCTTCATTAAGGATAACTCTATGGTGTAACCCTACTTCAAAGGGTATCTATTTTCAGTAATACTTGTTTCCGTTTGGAGTCTAGCAGGATATATTGTAGCAGCATTACCCACTCTAGCTTCAGGGGTTAATGTGCTGCACCTTCTGATACCGTGGTACCAATTGAGATGTCTCTACTTGTGACTCTGCATATCTAGATAGCTTTATACACGCAGTAAGCAGTTACATCTGTTTTTTTTACAAACAGAAGCTTCTTGAGTCTTAAGTAATTGGAAAGATATGGTGTTCAGGTTCATGAGCCAAGAAGTATGCTTAAAACAGATATAGATACTTTTTAAGCAATCTACCTTAGCTTTCAAATCTTCTTGACACACGGACTTTCCAGCTTGGCATTACTGCAACACTGACATGCTTTTTTTTTGTGAACGGTTCTTGTCTGTATTTATTGAATTTGAAGGTGTGATATTATAATATTTTAATATAATCTCTACCCAAATTATGGGATAACTATTGTTAGAGCATTCCAAAATTATTTGCAGAGGTCTTTGTCAATATGGATTGAAACATTCTTGAACTGCACAAGCATAACTGACTCTCTATATACTTGATTCTCTGATTGGCATGGCTAGTTTTGTTAGTTAACTTTTGTTATGTATGGAATGTATTTGGCATCTGTCATGTAACTTTCCATTTCAATTAATTGGCTTATAAACCATTCATAGATCTAGTTCTCTAGATTCGGCCTACATATAAGTAATCATTGACTTATCCAGATTTCAGTTATGCTAACCTATCTCTTATACATGATAGCATTTCTTTTCCCTTGGTATTTTGTTTCTTTTGTTTGTTACCCTTTAAATGTTGACGCATTTTTCTATAATTCAACTTTTGAACCTGAACTAGAATTTTGTACAGTTAGCATTGTGACACAAGGGTGAATTCCTTTGGTATTTCTTTTGACAATCCATATGATGGTTATATGTCATTATGGTAAAGCACCTTTCAGCCTAGAAACTTCATCCAAGGGGTTTCTTCTCCAAAATAGCCTAGGACTTGCAATCCTGACCTTGTCCACCTGCTGCCTAGGGAACACTGCATAGGATAGGTTAATTATGAGATATACAACAAAGCACAAGAAGTTGATGGAATTGGCATGGTAGCATTCCAGGAAGATTGAACCTAGGTCTTAAGTCTATGTGAAGAAAGCTCACTAGACTTACCACTTGACCACAACCCACTTGACTATTTCTTCAGTGAGAGTTGTTCACGTGTATTAATCCCTTATTGTGTATGGTTTGAGAGGCTTTTCTTATTGATTCTGCAGTCTGCAAAAGATTGTAATTCTTTTATTGCTTTTAAGATCTTTTCATTATTGTGCTCCAGGAAAGACAAGATGCAATGGATGATCTAGTAAAGGAGAAGCTTGATTTCATATTGGTAGTTGGCGGTTGGAATTCCAGCAATACTTCACACCTTCAAGAAATAGCTGAGTTGAAAGGCATACCTTCTTACTGGATTGACAATGAGCAGCGTATTGGTCCTGGAAATAAGATTTCCTTTAAATTGAATGTGAGCTAAAAATATTTGTTTTTTTCTAGCATTTAACTTCATGCATTATGATGCACCTGATATTTGATTGTTTTTGAAACATTAACATATGTATTCTCACAGCATGGGGAGTTGGTGGAGAAAGATCACTGGTTGCCAGCGGGCCCCATTACAATTGGGGTCACATCGGGTGCTTCAACACCAGACAAGGTACGCTATTGATCCAACAAGATTGCAACTTGCTGAAGACCCTGGTTTGGTCTTTTGGTTAGGGATCCATATCCATGTATAAGAGGCTTTCAATTGCAATGTTCAAATTGGGTATTATTTTCTGTTTATATGATTTAAAACACAACTATGTTGTTGACTAGCTTTATTTGCCTCAGGTTGTTGAAGATGCCCTGAAAAGGATCTTTGAGATCAAACGAGAAGAGGCTCTGCAAGCAGCATAGATTCAACTACCTATAGAGAGAAGTTTAGAACAGCAGGATTGCCTATATGTCTTAGAGAAAAATTATGACCTATTGGGAGCTTTGCCGTTCTTACTTTCTTGAAGCAAATGTATAATTTCTGTAAATAGACATAAGCTATCTAATTTGGAAGTTTTGATTGTTACTCATATTTATAATTTTCTCATAGTTCTAATTAGCAAACAGAGATTGTTCAAGAATTTCTCATATATCACTATTATTGTCAGTTCTAGGAAGATGGTGTTATCTATAAAAGACCGGTTTTTCGAAAGTATTATGAACTCATGATGTGGATTAGTTAGTGAATTGGTAGCTAATCAAATGCTGGAACCATTCCTCTTTTTTCTTTAATTTGTGAAAATGCTTCTTATATTTCATGGCTATACATAGCAATAAATGAATGAATGAATGATATTTTAACATCCATGAGACTAAAAATAGTCTATGGGACCACCAGCCTTCTTGCTTTTCACCTTTTGCAATTCACTCCTTTTCTTATTCAAATTGATGATGAGCTGGCCCAACCTTCCAATAGTCCCCATGAAAAGACAATGCCAAGGGACCGATGCTAACATATTGCCATAATTGTCCTTGATGCCTCTGAAAGCATCACATTCCAAAATGATTTTTTTTTTCCGATCCCACTACCCTAGAGGTGCAAAATGTATACACCCGTTCTTCCCAAACTCCTTTAGGTCTTTTCCACCACCCTGTTTCACACCGAAGTTGATGCAGGTTAGTTCTTAATTGAGCAATAAGAATCATTGCTCTCCACGGAATGCTAGCTCCAATGTACTCTTTTTGTTGAAGATCACAAGTGGGGTTGAATTCCTCAACATAGTACTTTTTTATTTCTACCCAACTCTTTTCCCCATATATGTTTACAGAACTTCTCCATAACAAAATTCTTAAGCTCCTTGTTATTTGTGGGACAAGC
Source organism: Pinus albicaulis (assembly GCA_034641835.2). Taxonomy (NCBI): domain Eukaryota; kingdom Viridiplantae; phylum Streptophyta; class Pinopsida; order Pinales; family Pinaceae; genus Pinus; species Pinus albicaulis. Next base: position 124,314,558 of record CM076581.1, on the reverse strand, counting down.
ATTTAGGTAGATATTCCATTGTTGCATCCATTTGTTGTTTTCTCTCATCCATGTTTTCTTTCTTTCACTCATGCCTTCATTGAAGATAACTTTAGGCCATCTACCTACTCCCATTTGCTCAATCCTTTTTAGATATCTTATGAGACACACCATAGCAATTGCTTCAATGGGAGCTGCTCTTGTTTAACTCAACATTATCTCATAAGGAACCAAACATTTTATTTTGAACTTGCTCATGATCAAGCATTTTTGGATTTTCTCAATTGGTTTCCATTTTGAGATGAGGACGCTGCTAGCCCACAATTCACACCCATATAGCATCATTTGGACAAACTAGGAGTCCAAAAATCACTTTGAATTGTTTTACGATCCCCTAACTTTGTCTCTCTACATTTGTTTTGAAGAGCATATAATGCTTTCCACCCTCCTAAAATCTCTTATATTTGCAGTCTTCCCAATTAAACTTCTTGTTGAAATCAATCCCGTGGTACTTTTACTTATTTAATTTTTCAAGAATGTTGCCTTCAAAGAAGAACTAATGCTGGCTCTGCTTCATTTTATTAGAGAAACATTATTTTGGTCTTGCTGGTATTGACTTGCATCCTCATTGCTCTACAAAAATGCTCAAGGGCATATAGGTGCATCTGCAATCCATGGGTCGATTTAACCATCAACACAAGGTCATCACCATATAAAAGAAGCTTTATCATAAACTCCCCCAACCGAACACCATCTCCACCTTGCAAATTTAGCCACTCTTCTAGTTTATCAATATATAAACCAAAAAGGGTAGGGGATAAAGGGAAGACTTGCTTGACTCCAATGTCACTTCTAAAGCTTTCCGAAATGCCTGTTGAAGTTCTAATTTTGGCTTTCACCTCTTCATTGAGCCTATGAACAACATCTCTATAATGAAAAGGGATTTCAAGTTCTTCCATTCTACGCCACAACTTATCTTTAGGGATCGTGTCAAATGCCTGTTTGAATTTGAAGTCAACAAATCACAAAATACTTCTTTGTCCCCCAAAAAATTTTCAATAATGTGTCTCAACATGATACCATGATCCATTGTAGAATGCTTCGGCCTAAAACCCGCTTGCCCTTTTGCCATTTTTTCTTTTACTTTTGCCCATTTACTGATTCTATTTTCTACCATGCTGCTAAAAAGCTTTGAAAACAATGGATTGATAATAATGGTTCTATAGTTGGAAGGATTATTAATGTCTCCACTTTTAAAAAGGGGTATTTCTAGGCTAGTTGTCCAGTCTATTGGGAATCCTTTTCGAATGATGTTGAATATTTTCATGGTGTGTGGTGTAAGCGTGCTGATTACCCATTTAGATACTCTGCTTGAAGTTCAACCAAGTCCTTTGTCTTTCTTGTTCCAACTTCTTAATTCCAGTCTCCACCTCCTGTAATGTGAAAAGATTTGTAGTTGTGTTGATCCTGGGGGGAGGCTCAACCTCTGATTTTTTATCATAGAGTTGTCTTGCATAGTCAAACCATTGATTGGTTGTAATATTATTTTCAATTTGCTTCTTCCTTGGTTGAAGTTCCTACCAGAAAAGCTTTGGGTTATTCTTGCCTAGATATATTAACTCTTCTCACCTTGTTTGCATGAAGTCATATTTTTTCCTTTCTAAATTATGCTTATATAACTTTACATTAATATTCTCCTTGTCTTCCTTTTCAAGTTTCTCCTTGCCATTTTTCCTAATCAAACCAAGCATTTACAGGAAAACGATTTGTTTTTAATTTCCTATTTTTTTCTCTTTTGCACTTCTCAAATGCACCCTGAATTATATTTGTTAATTCATGACTGTTGAAGATTTGGGAACCATTTTTCTCCTTCTAAATTGATCTTTTTAGCATTGTCTTGAAGATAGTACAATTTTCTTGCGCAAGAAGAATTTTTCCCCTTGATAGTGATTTTCGAGAACGTTGGGTTTTCCTCATATGTTGCCTTTCTTCTAACCAAGATAGCTTTATATAAATTGGGTTATGGTGATTTTAAGTCCCAAATATGCTCTCCAATCTTAACTTCGTCTATCTTTTCTATTAAGATTTTTGAACAAATCACATAGTGAACAACACTTGCCCCATTGTATGTGTTGAAAGTGAAGTTCCCCGACCTTTTCCATCTATCTAGACCATTGCAAATAATTAAGTCAAAAGCACCATACAATGAAAGCGACTCCTCTCCAAAATGATTGTTAACTTTGTCATCTTCTGAACATCTCAACCATTGGGGATTCTCCTCTTCAGTGAGTCAAATATGATTGTGATCCTCTTTGCAACAAAGAATAATAGCTTGTTGATTTGATGTTCTAGTATTGAAATAATTCTCTATGCTAAGAATACACTACAATATCTTACTGAATTATGACATAAGTAGATCAAGAATAACACATCCCTGAGTTGAATTATGACTACATAGGTTACCCCTTCCTACATAGGCTAGGATAGCATAATGTCAGTGCTAGAGTCAATTTCAAGAGAATGTCTCTTATCTTTCACAAAAGTGCCAATGTTAGCAAAAATCTATGTAGCCAACTTTGGTCTAAAAATTTCCATTTCTCCCAATTGGAATGGATTAGTTTCTTGATTGATGGTTGCCAATAATGTATTTTCCATAAGAAGCATATACTTGTCAACTTGATGATGTCACAAATGTTACTTCTTGCTTCTTGGATCATCTAGTTGTCACCCAAAAAGAATGAGGACATCAATAATGGTGTATTCAACATCCACCCATGCCTAAGGGGCCCTAGCAACTATGCAACTAAATAGGTTAGGCCGAAGTGATGTAGCCTCTTTAACTACGAAATTATTATTAAGCACTAACTATTCAAGCACACTAGTTATAAAGGAAGAATAAGCTTTCTAGATACTTTGAAATCACCTAAGACATCTTGTTTCATTGTCCCAAATGGTTTTGCTACACCATATATTGGATGGATTGTCCAATGACCATTTCGTGAAACCTTATAGGATGGCGTCCATGGATTTCTTGTATACTAGTGGCAAATCTAGCAGCATTTCCATATTGCACACGTTATTTTGGTGCTACCCTTATGGCTTATTTGACCATTGGCTAACCATTGAGGGAAAGCCAGACTGAAATTGTTATTGTTATAGGATGACTTGGCATTATCATCTATCATGCTCTTTTACTGATTTCAACATATTAGATTGATTGGTCATGTTTGTACCATAGGTGGAGTTTGCTTTAATGACATATTATGTATATTCATCTTGTTACAAGGCTATTGCATAGTTGATTATTGGCGGAGAATTATATTAATACCTTTCTCTTGTGCTCACGATGTTCTATTGAGTACTTTCACTTAGTTGTTGCATGATGGGCTCAAGTCTTATTCCTAATTGTTGTGTCTTTTAGCTTGGTGAGTACTTTTCTTGTTGTTTTTCTTGATGTCATTCCTTCTTCATCGTTGCTCCATCATTTTACCTAAATATCATCCATTATTTTATCATTGTTTGATTATTCTTAGTCATAATTTAATATCATTATTCATATTTCATCATTTACACACTTTTAGAGGGAAAAAAATTTCATTTTCCATTTTCATTTAATTTTTCCTTCATAAGTAACATTTCATTTGACACATTTCATTATATCACTTTCACCTTGTGTGAAAATTGAAGGCTCATTTCCTAAGTTGCAAATATTTTTTTGGGTTTAAATGAAAAGAAAAAAAAAAAAGAGAAAAAACACTAAAGGAATGCGTTATGTGGAACACAACTAGGTTAGTGCTCCCATTCAACACACATGTTGTGACAATATATTATTTAAAAAGTGATATTTGATAGTGATTGTTTTCATAATATATTTTTTAAAAAGTGTTATTTGATAGTGATTGTTTTCTTAAAAATTCACGGGAGTTATATATTATTTAAAAAGTGATGTTTGATAGTGGTTGTTTTCATGAAAATTCATGGGAGTTATTTCATTTTTTGTTCGCACGTTTCATTCTTATATACCATTTCATTGACATGGCACATCTATTGAGGAGTTCGTTGAGTTTGCATAGTTTGTGAAGGTTAGTTATGCATGTGGCCTATCACTTTTCCACTTTCACATTCATTTAACTAGTTTTTTATTCATTTGTTGATTCCATTTTTTAGGCACTCCTTCCTAAGTGGTGTGCCCCATTAAGAGGTCCACCTATGCCTTGGAATGATCCCTATTCACACCATGTTTTCACATTGTTGACGGATATGTGATTTGGAACTAGTTTTCCTTTCTATTTTGGGAGATTTTTCACTTGATTTGAAAATTGCATGGAGTTATCTCTTGTGTATTAATTTTTATTCTTTGGACTTGATCTCTTTCCTTTTGTGGATTTGTACATCTTCTCTTGGTGGATCACTTGCTATTTGGAGACTATTCCTCAGGGCATGTTTAATAATATTATTTGGTGGTTGAACACATAAATAAGAGGCCCCTTTCATTTATACTAGCTGTTGTTGAGATAGTTAGAAAGAGAAGTTTTCTAGTTCTTAACTTATACATGTCAACATGAAAGATTGTGTGCGGAAAATACTCTCAATGCACGGATACAAAAAATTCATGCCCACTTAAGAAATACTTAGCATGTGAATTATTGTAAAGTATTTATTCATGGAGCAAATACTTTGTGAGATTTTTTATTTCTTCATATAGCCGATGTTTTTGTGTGAGAATATTTGTTGGTAACTAAAGCTTTTGCATGCAAGTTAGAAGGTTGAATAAAGATCATCAAGCAAAAAACTTCAAATTGTGAATAACTAGGTGTGATATTTAAACATCTTTGTTATTTAATATTGTTTGCATTTAGGTGTTTCTATTCTAGTTATTTTAAAAAGTAGTAATTTAAGTTAGTAATATTTAAGGCAAATAAAATTTTTAGGTTTAGTTTATAACTTTTACTACTTTTGGTTATTTCCTTGCTTTTTAGTAATTATGTGGATATCTATGTTTATTTTGGAATATGGCTTACACATTTTTAATTTAATTATCAATAATTATTACGCTGATGGTAGAGATTTAACCTCCATAGAATATTCTAGGATATTCATAGTAGTATACACAAATCTAACATTGAAATTTATCTCCAAAGTAGTTATGCCATTTTTTCATTTTTAGTTAAATTGATTAATTAACAAAAACATGTCATATGATATGATTTATGTTTTTTTGGCCATGTGATATTGATGAGGCATAATATTCTGAATTCCTATTTAAGATTAAGAATCTCTATGGTAAAGTGAGGGTGAATCTCCATGGTTAATAATCTTGTTACATGTTTTTATTTTTTAATGTGTGTATTCTTTTTATAATCAATAATAATCTAGTTATAATAAAGTTATAACTTAGTTAAATTTTATGATATATATATATATATATATATATATATATATATATATATATATATATATATATATATATATATATATATATATTAGCATCGTGATATGCACTTAAAGTAAGTGTTTTGATGCTTATGGGTGTTTACCAGTAATTTAATTTATATGATTGTGCTAGTTTTAATTTTTCAACCATATAGTCTTTATCGCATACTTTAAGAGATCTCCTAGATTCTTAATTGTAGACAAAGTTAGACATTCATTATCACAAAAGTTAATCCCTTTTTATTTTTATTTTGTAAGTAAGAAAAAATTTCATTAGATCTTCACAAAGTTACAGAGAATACAAGCAGGTGTGTGACATGTGAAAACCATGTGTATAAATTAATGTGTAGATTCTAAATTGCTTATGAAATTTTCTAAACCACGAGCCTAGAAGCTACTCTACTAATCCATGAAAGCAAATTCACGATTGAGAACACAAATCATTAACATGCATCAAGATACAACACACATACACATGGATTTATCCAAGGGAAAACAACTGCTCAAAACCCCTTACTATTTGTATTGCATTAATCAAAGAATCTGGATGGATACAATATGCTTGCTCAAGCTTGAGCACAACATGCACTTGTATCTTCTACCCTCTATCCGACTGACTGAACCTGATCAATACTTAGCCAAATTTTCAAGCCTCCAAGCTCCTATTTTCTTGCGTTGTTAATTGAGGAATTAACCCCTATTTTTTAGGGAAATTCCTCAATTGGATTGCACAATTCTTGTAGGTCCATCCTTTGACTGCATGCACCACCTGTACAACTTGGATTAGTTTACAATTGATAGTTGGATTAGTTTACAATTGATAGTACACTTCCCTTGAACTCCAATCTCAACTGGGTAAGTCAAATTCTCTGCATGCATCAGTTATTTTGGGTTGATTGATCAGTTAATTGGATGACCACTGAGTGTGACTGAAGTTACACTGCACAACTTGACCCTCCACTAGTTTCTCCAACAATTGGAACTATTTAATTGATAGTAACTCACCTCAATTGAAATAGATTTATACAAATTAGCAATCAATCATACTGAATTGAGCTCAAGTGTCTCCAACTCGAATTAAATAATTTAACTGAGTGGAAATCACCTCGGTTAACTACCTCCAATTGTTCTGCTGAAATTGAAATTCGAATTTCAATCTAGTTTGACCAAGGCAAAGTCAAAACTATATTTTCTTACTACAATTTCAACACTCCCTCTCAGCAAGAAAGAGATTATTTTCGACCCCAATCCTGCCTCTATGGAACTCAGATTTACCTCTTGACAAATATTTTTTCAAAATGTTTGCATCTTCTTCCTATGTCAGAATGTACTGCAACAACATGATCCGCCTATGCACACAATCTCGTACATGGTGGTACCATATATCTATGTGCTTAGATCGATCATGAAATATTGAGAGAGTTTGATACAACTCTGTTTTTCACAATAAATCACAGTAGGATCCATCATCTAACCAAATAACCCAACAAGAATCTTTCTCATCTAGATTTCCTCACATGCTCCTCGATTAGCAACCATGTACTTTGCTTTTGTTGAGTTGAGTGCCACAGATATATGCTTCCTACTGTATCAAGCAATTGCTACAAATCCAACACTGAAAATTCCTCCTGATGTGCTCTTTCGGTCTGATGGAATCCCCACCTAATCTGCATCTGCGAAGCCACATAAGTTCACTCCCCTTTTCCATCTCTACCATAGTCCAAACTAAGTGGTGCCTCTGAGGTACCATAGAACATGTTTAACAACCTTCTGAAATAATTTGGTCTATCGAACCATGGCTTGGCTCAACTGGTTGACTACGTAACACATGTGTTCACCAGAGACATGAGTGAACCCACCATCTACCTGTACACAGTAGCATCCACTTCCTCACTTGAAGTGGAATCCTCCTTCCTCCAGTTGGTCGCTAGAGGAATCTCCACGGGTTTGCATCTATCCATGTGGAAATTTTGAAGTATCTCCTTGGCATATTTTTCCCGAGGGACAAAGAATTGCCCTTATCATTTCCATACATCCAAGCCGAGGAAATAGTGCATGAGGCCCATGTCCTTCATTTTGAACTCTCTTGCAAGGTCCTCCTTGCAAGACCTGATAAGTTGTTCATCACCAGTCAAAATCAAGCCATCAACATATAAGACAATAATAAAAAAATTACCTTCTACCAAAATGTGGTAAAGGTTTGCATCCTCATACTTCGAAGCTTTTCCTTGAGTGCGAACTTCATGTGGTCACTATTGTTCTCGAATAACTTTGTCAGTGTTTTCACATCGTAAACAGAGTCCCTTTTCTCGTGGAGATTCGAGACAATATGATCCCATACTCCCTCCAATAAGACTGTCCTCGCTTTGTCCACATCCTTTTTCCACTAAGCAAGATTATGGGAATTATATGCTTGAGGTTTTGCTACATCTGACTTGATGTATTCTAGTATCCCATTGTCATCCAATACCGCCTCCATGTGGTCCTTCCATTCCACAAAGTTTTTGGTTCCTTCCAAAGCATACTTGAGCCCGAGTCCATTGAAATCCATCTTCTGAGTCCCGGAGAAAACCTGTAACACTGATCTTCAAATTAGAATCTTCCGCAAATATAAATTCAAAATCTCTTCTCTACTATGAATCTAGCTCTGATACCATGTAGAAATTAATGTGTAGATTCTAAACTGCTCATGAAATTTACTAAATCACAAGACTAAAAGCTACTCTATTGACCCACAGAAGAAAATTTACGACCGAGAACACAAATCATTAACATGCATCAAGTTTCAACGCACATACACAAAGATTTATCTAGGGGAAAGAAAATGCTCAAAACCCCTTACTATCTGTATTGCATTAATCAAAGAATCTGGATGAATACAATATGCTTGCTCAAGCTTGAGCACAACCTGCACTTGTATCTTGTATCCTCTACCTGAATGGATGAACCTAACCAATACTTAGCCAAATTTTCAGGCCTCCAACCTCCTATTTCATTACATTGTTCATTGAGGAATTAACGCCTATTTTTTAGGAAATTCCTCAATTGGATTGCACAATTCCTGGAGGCCCATCCTTTGACTACATGCACCACCTGTACAACTTGGGTTAGTTTACAAATGCTATTACAATATGTTTAAACTCCAATCTCAACTGGGTAACTCTAATTCTATGCATGCATCATTTATTTTGGGTTGACTGATCAGTTAAATGGATGGCCCTTGAGTGTGATTGAAGTTACACTGCATAACTTGACCCTCCATTAGTTTCTCTAACAGTTGGAACTAGTTTAAATGAAAATAACTCAACTTAAATGAAATAGATTGCTACAAATTAGCGATCAATCATACCTAATTGAACTCAAGTGTCTCCAAATTGAATTAACTAAGTTAACTGAGTGACAAGAGCCATGTCACCGTAGTTAACTACCTCCAAGTATTCTGCTGAAATTGAAATTCAAATTTTAAACTAGTTTGACCAAGGCAAAGTCAAAGCTATATTTTCTTGCTGCATTTTCAACACCATTTCTGAGGAGAGTACCTTCAAGATGCAAAAATTATACTCGTTGGGTACAAACTATGGAGAGACCATCTGCCCTTGAGAGGGAAACTAGATGGTCCTCTTGATAGGTCAGAGGATATTTTTTGAGTGCATAATACAATCACAAGCATAACAATAATATTAAAAGAGGATATGAAAAACATTGATAGAGAAAAAACTTAGAAAAACTTTCCTAGGACTTGTTGGTGAGCTTGATTATCCTTGGTAGCATACTGAAAGGGGTCATCATGGTCTTCTAGAAGCAAAGGAGGGAACTCCACTCAATGAGCACACCGTACAGGCTAGCGGTGGTCTTCTGCTGTGAAGTCTCCCCCTTTTTGGGTGGTTATGGCAGTGGTTTCATTAGTAGTAATGTGTACATCCTCTACCCGAATCGAAGTTTGAGCTTACTCCCCTAGGCCACCTGGTTCTTTGTCCTTTGATTTATAAGGTTCATGAATCTCAGGGTTGGGCGGTTGGGAGCTGTGAGCATGAGTGTTTGAATTGTTTGATTACATTGGCACATTGGGTGAGGTTAAAGGAGAAGGAGGAGGTGGGAATTGAATTCCCAAGTCCCCAGCTAGGGATTTAAAATCTAAACAAGCCTAAATCAGATGAGAGTCCATATCTGCTATTCTTCCTTCAACAAGGCGCAAGACACTTCATGGTACCTTAGATGACGACCTAGTAGATTCCTTGCATCCAAATGCCCTTTGTTGGTATTTTTGATTTCCTGGGCTTCCATGGTAACAATTCAGAGCCTAATGTGCTGAGGCATGTCCTTATCGTATTGCTCCATCCCTGGAGCATTCCAAGTTGGGGGATGCCGACCATGCCCATGTCCATGCCTTCCACGTCGAGCACGCCCTCTTTCACAAACCATGGATTGTTACGAAACTAACTCCAAATATAGAAGAAAAGAGAGATCAACGCCTTAGAAATAAACCACTTTGAGGGGGAAACTCCTTTACATTACATAAATGAACAATTCTTGGATGATACAAATGAAAAAAGGTCCTTTCTATATATAGGAGTCCATGGGGTTACAATATAATCCTAGCCGACCTAACAATAATAATTTAAGAGCACAACAATAACATCAATGGCTTTTATGGGGCACAATAATAACAATATGGGGGCTACAGGGGTACAACAATAACAATAAGGGGGCTACACTAACAACAATAAGGGACTACACTAGTAATATAGGGATCTAACATGCCCCTCTCCTTTAAAAAAGTGTTGTCCTGAACACTTGAGTAGCTCTGGATGCTTCTATATAAAATTATCATCCTCCCATGTGGAATGTTTAGTGGGTAAGTTCTTCCACTTGATGAGATACTCTGAAATTGATTGATTTCATAGCTGTCGAGTTCTTATTTCCGTGACTACTTCAGGTTCCAATATGATTTTTCCTTCCTCATCAAGTTCTAGCAATATTATTTGAACTGAAATTTTTTCACCTATAACCTTCTTTAAGCATGAGACATGGAAAACTAAGTGCACTCAAGAAGAAGAAGGAAGCTCCGATTTGTATGCCATAGTACCAATATTTTGCAACACCTTGTAAGAACCATATTACTTTGGCGATAATTTATTATCTTTCTTAGCTTGCTTGAGGGAAATTTTTTTGTACGGTTGTAGCCATAACAATACCCAGTCTCTTACATCAAAACTTCTCTCGCTACGACGTTGATCTACCTGTTGTTTCATTCGATTTTGTGCCAAATTTAGGTTATCCTTTAAGAGTTGGAGAACTTGTTGTTGATGTTTGATGTGATCTTCCACTGCTTGAACCTTATAATTTTCTCTTAAATATGATGTGATGGACAATGGATGATATTCATAAAGTCCAAAAAATGGGGTTATTTTTGCTACAGTATAGAAGGAAGTGTTATACCACCATTCAACCAGAGGTAACTACTTGACCCATTGTGTTTGTTTATCAGATACAAAACAAGGAAGATATCCTTCCAAACACATGTTCACTATCTCAGTTTGCCTATCGGATTGAGGATGATAAGATGAGCTATGAGATATTTGAGTACCCAAACAAGAAAATAATTCCGTCCAAAAATTTCTAGTAAAAATGGGATCTTTGTCGCTTACAATAATATTTGGGTTTCCATGTAGCTTTTGAACTGTTTCCATAAATGCAGTAGAAACTGTACTTCCTTTAAATGGATGAGATAATGTACAAAAGTGTGCATACTTGGTAAGTCTATCAACTACCACCATGATGAAACTCTTTCCTTCGGACTTAGGTAAACCTATCATAAAATCCATTGAAACCTCCTCCCAATGTTGAATTGGAATGGATAAAGGCTGTAGCAAAGCCAGGGTCTTAATTGTCTCAAATTTATTTTGCTGGTAAACCAAACATTCTGCCACAAACTTTTGAATATAAGATTTAAGGCCATCCCAAAAAAATTCTTTCTTCACCCCGTGGTAAGTTTTTAAAAATCCCGAGTGTCCTCCTAAGGGAGAGGTGTGCAATTCCAAAAGAATATTTTATTTTAGTTGGGAATTCTTACAAATATATAAGCGATCTTTGTACCATAAGGAATCATTTTTCCAACTAAATGTATAGATGTACTAGGATCTTGCTGCAACTTTGGTCAGAACTTAGGTGGTGGAAGTAGCCAAATTGTATGCAATGAGTAGTTTCCTATTCTCGAGGTACCACTTAGTGACATATGTGTCCAATATTTTGATCAAGGATTCTAGTTAATAGTTAGTATACTTGTTGATACAACAATCAACTTTTCCTTGTCATAAGGATAATATAAGCATGGGCACATCATGATCATAGTAATAATTAAGAATAATAATTATTCTTTCTTAATGGACCCCTCACATGATAGGGGATATCATTTGATAACCTCATTATGTTATCCCAAATATGTCCTTCTCATGTTCATTATAATTTTATGAGTATTAACCAATCATCCTTCCACAAGAATGATTATAGACAATAAAGTTTTCAAATATAATGATATTACATACATTCATTTAATCATCAACATGTTCATGAAGTATAAAATATTCATAGAGTGTTAGGTTAGAGAACCTCTTGGTATTTATGCAAAGCATGCATACCATTGAAAACAACAGTTCCCAAGTTGAGCCAAAGGAATTATCACCCAATTCATTTCCTCTTACCTTTTTACCCGGGTTGTCTTTTTATTTTTTCGTTTAAAAAAAATTCATTATATTATTAGGAAAACATAGCTTACAAAACACGTCTCAATAGTCCCCTTTCTCTCATTTTGACCATAATTTTTGAGATTGGGGACCAAAGGATACCACATAAGGCACTTTACATTCTTTATTTCCGACATGCATTGAATCCATAACATACTAGGAGAAAAAAAAAAACAAGAAATGACAACAATATATCAAGGAGGGGGATGGGGAGGGAGTACAGGGTGAGCTGCAAAATAACCAACGTGATCAAGGATGTGGAAATAAATGTGTTCCACCCACTTTTCCAAGATGAAAAGGTGGTCATTTGTGCATTGGTGGTTATGACAGAGATTGTCCAACTGTTATAGAATTTCATTATGATTGTACAGAATATAATTGAGATAAGCCACAATATCGTTGCGGTATTCATGTCTATAGTCCCTGGGAATTTCCATATTGATTTGGATATTTTGAATCTTCTCTACTATGGGCTCCATGGTTGCAGGAGCCACTATATGACTTGGAGAATGATCTAGATAGATAGCCACTACATCCTCAGTTTCCTTATTGGCTGAGTTTCCAAAGGATGAGCTATGGTTTGGCTTGGGAAACCTCGCATCAAATTACTGACCCCCCCCATGGCGAGGTCAGTCGCGTTGGCAGGTACCTGAAAAAATAATGGCAGGTAACAAAATGCAGAGACAAATACCCCAAATGGACACACACCAGAACCAAAATACCATAGAATTTGAACCAAGGTGGAAAATATTCCACCCAATCTAAAAAGTTGCCTAGGGCATATGTCGCCCACCAACCTACTGACCCTTTGAGACAAGTGACACTTCCCCCGGTGGGAAAATAGACAAATTAAATACAACCTACCCCAAAAGGGAACACATAAAAATAACAATACTGACCAGAGACCAGAGTGACCAAAGTGACACAACCCCCAAACAAATAAAAACTAGAGGTGGATTTCAACAAGGAATCGTCAACGGGGCATCCACAAACAAACAACAACTGAGATCTCTGACTATAATTACATGCAGAGTATATGATAAAAAATGAGGATAATTATACCTTTTCCCATACAATGGAGGAGAGTTCGAGGAGCCTTATATTCCTTATTAAAAACCAGGGAGAGGATTTCCAGATAATGGCATGGAGCTGACTCGAAATGTCATCCACAAAGGTTCTCGGATCCCAGGTGTAGGACTGAAGGCCGAATTCAGCCCAAACCAAAGCAGATGGAGCTTGACCATTCATCAACGGCCATGACCCCAACAAGTCACCATGGACATTGTCTTTCACACCATAGTTCTCTGCCCGACCCAAATTCATCACCCTGAATTGCAAACTTGAAAGGAGCACTCACATACCTTGAATTTAATAGAAAAATTTGCTAGAGAGATATTAACTCAAGTGTAGTTAATGCAGGGAAAATGCATAATCACAGACTTAATGACCATGTGGAGGAAGAATAAATCTCAAGGGCCTCGTATGTGCTAGGTGGTTGCACGGTTGATCACCCCCATCGGGGGTTTACCTGGGTTTTCCTTACTAACTCTTTCAACTGGAATTTTTGTTGTTGCAATATTCAATAGTTTATTTAAATCAACATGTCCTCATCCATGTTGTTCATATGCTATCAATTTTCAACCTTTGTCCTTTTACATTCATGCTCCCCATAATTATTAGGAGCATAATTATAACATAATTATCAAAAATGGCCCATTCCTTCCAAATTTCCCAATGGTGTTCCATGCAATCTGGAACCCTTGTTGTGTTACCCAAATATGGAAAATGTAGTTTCTAATTCCATGCCATCCACATAGTCATGATATTTTAAATATTAATTGCTTATATTGCTACTATGATGATTCTCAACCAATGGTATTTTTGGACCAAACATCATCATCATACCTTCATTACATCATAAGATAAAGAATGCATGTGTACATATAAACCATGTAGTCTCAAGTTTAGAAAACCTCCCTTTTTTATTTCATTCTCATGGTTGTCATGTTACTGTCCATTTGTTCTCATGGACCCAAATAATCCACTTGAAAGGTCTATCATCTTCGTCTTCATTCCTGTGTCAATTATCTTATGCATATTGTATCCTAGTAAAGAAACATGAATATATATGAAAGAATCATTAGTTATCTTGTGAAATAGTTCACAATGAAATAGTGATCATGAAAACAAGAGACACACAATTCAAAGACGCATACTAAATCTGACAAAATAGTTCAATTTCATTAGTATGTAGAGACATAAAAATGCATCACAAATAATGTAAGAATAGTCTCACAATCATTCACAACATATGTATGAAAGTGGGCTAGCTTCAAGAGATTTGAACTATAAAGTGAAAGTCCCCAGTGTTAATTTGGTAGATCAGTGACAAATTCTAATAAGGGGAGTAGATTCCTCTTTCTGAGAGGACCAATTTTGACCTTTGAGGCACTTGATTTGGACATGGGAAAGTGTATTTTTGAAATGAAGCCCACAATGTCAAATTTGTCAAGGTTGGCCTAAGGACAAATTAGCCCTCCTCCAACTCATATAAATACAAGTGACCTCAAGCTCATTTTATTGTCACATCACACACTTGTCTCTCTCTTCTTGGGTTCGATACATCTAAAGTTTCTAACGAAGGAACATAACTGGGTGCAGAACATGCCGAAGGTGCAGAAATGTGGTACAAAACTCTGGTAAAAAAACTATGGTATAGAATTGGTTGCAGAAGAGGCTGAAGGTGCAAAACCGTGGTACATAACTAGGTGTGAAACAGGTCAAAGGTACAAAACTAGGTACAAAATAGGCCAAAGGTGCAGAACTATTGATAGTTTGACTTTGAGTAGATTTGACTAGTGGTTGATTTTTTTATTTTGGTTGGTTATTCTCTTGGATAATTCAAACTTCGACTTGAATTATTATTTTTGGATTTTATAACAATCTAATAGAATATTTCAAAGGGTTTTCCCCTTGTGGGGTTTTCCTTTGGTCTTTGACCAAATCGGTGTCTCTTTTTGATGTGTTGATTTCCTCCTATTTGTCATTGCATTTATTGTTCTATCTTTAATTACTATTGATGAATGAAAGAATTAATAATTATTTAAAATATTTCTAATTGAAGAATTGTATTGGGCTAAAATAATTGATCCAACATAGATCAGTGAAAAAGCTAAGGTGAAGGACAAGCCCAAAGGATATGAGAGTTGAAGTAACCATCTTTGCAAAGTTAAAGGAGCCTATCTAATCAAGTCAAAATATCTACCTCTTACTTCAAGTAAAATGAGAAGTTGGGTGACTCATATAAATTTGATGCATGGAAGATTAGGTTGGAAATCATATCGAAAGAGAATGATGTTTTGGAATACATACAAGGAAAATTACTTGAGCCCCTAGAAAGTGCTCTCATTACTACTAAGGAAAAGGACAAGAAAGGTGAATTAAAATCAAAGAAAATTATAGTTGATGGTTACAAGATCATTTACTTTCCTATGTCAGAAATTTGAAAAATTCTAATGACACGTATGATAAGCTAGTTGGCATATATGAAGTCAACAACATGAATGAAATCATCACCTTGGAAGATAAACTGAAAGTCATGAATATGAATAAAGGAGAGATTTTGAAATCTTACATTATGAGGATTTCTCGTATTAGAGATAAATTGAAGAGAGTTGGGTAAACTATTCATGACATGGACTTGGTGGTGGTGGTAACCCTTAGAGGTCTCCCCCCTATTTGAGAAACCTTCATTACCGCCATAATAAATAACAACGTTTTTATGTCATTTGATAAAATTGTTGGAAATCTCACTTAATAATTATATAAGATGATTTCAAGAGGGACAATTCAAAAGCATGGAGAAGAAGAGCCCATTGCATTTGTTACTCAGTATAAGAAGAAAATGGGAAAATGAAGGACATATGGTTCAAATAGGCCCTCTCCTGAGTTAAAGGACTCTAATAGAATATCAAGGGAAATTGAATTTTGAAATTGTTGCAAGCGTGGCCATTATGCTCCAAACTGTCTGAGAAAGAAATATGCTCCAAGATTCGATTGAAGCTACATCAACAATAGGTATGATGATAGAAGAAGAAAAAATGATGGAAGAAGAAGTGATGATAGAAGAAGGTGAGATGATAGAAGAGGAAGAGACAATAGAAGGATAAGAGATTATCTAGATGATCGTGAAGAAAGTCCTCATTCTCGAAAGAATTCAAGAAAATCCAGGTATGAAAGTGACATAGCTACTAGTCAATCTGAATATATTCTTATTTATATCCTTTCTAGTTCTTATCCTCCATATTTTTATAATAGATGGTTGGTATATAGTGGGGCTTCTATACACCTCACTGGATATAAGGAATTCCTCTCAAATTTGGTTGAGAGGGAGACAAGTTTGAAGATAATCCTTGGGGACAACACTACGTATCTAGTGAAGGGCTTTGGTACTACCATATGAACTATGGAAAATATGTTATTCTTCATGAAGTGATGTATGTTCCAAAACTAAAGAAGAATTTGATATTTATTTCTACCTTAGAAGACAAAGAAATGAGAGTAGCCTTCATTAATGGAAAGGTCCTCTCCTAGTTGAAGGGATCCTAGATGAAAGATGAATTTATCTTGGGATCTAGAATAGGAGGACTATATAGAGTTACTGGAATATCTATTCTAAAAAAATCCATGACACTTATCATCAAAGTGAGATATGGCACCAAATGATAATTTCGATCAGAATGAAGTAGTTGTGAGAGACAAAATACTGTGGCCGAAGAATTGATTATGAAGGATGATGTATGGGATGGTGAAACTTAAAAATGGCTATAAAAGATGAAGTATGAAGCATATGGAAGCATTGAAAGGTTCAAGGAAGAAGCATGGGTTGAATAGCCTCAAGGGTTTGATGTACATGGCATGACGTCTCACATTTGTAGATTGAAGAAAGCACTATGTGGTGTAAAGAAAGCTCCTTGAGTCTGGTATACTCGTAATAGTTACCTGATGAAGCTTGGATTCAAAAGAAGTAGTGTCAATATGAACCTACACTTCAAACTATTCCAAGGTATGACTTTGATTTTGGTTATATATATTGACGATCTATTCATGACAAGTAGTGAGCCTCTGATGATCAAACGTAAGAAGGATTGTGGTATGGGATATACTTTTAGAGCTATGAGACTATATGGATACACTGATAATGATTGGGCTAAGAGACTCCATAATACTTCAAATAATGAGAAAATTGCAAATATAGAGAAGCATGGATTGATGGATGTGACCCTCATGGTTAAGGGTCCAGGTTGATCGAGGATATTGAGCTATGCGCTTCCCCCTGTTTGAGATATCAAGGTGAGGAATTGAGCCTTAGATCTCCTAGGGTTGAAGGACCTATGGATTTTCCAGAGTATACCACAGTTGGCATCTATCTTTCCCACCCATCTGGCCAATGGGTGCTGGCTAATTAAGTTAGGTGAAATCGTTACCACTTATGGTAAGTGACATCCCGCTCAATCTAGAGATGCAGGTGTTCTACCACTGAGGCTTATGAGTCAAGTTGGGAACATCAACGTATAATAGGATATGTGTTATCCTTACCATTTATGGAAAGTGGTATCTCTCCTATTATCGTTAGAAAATAGGATAGGAGCGATCCTTACCTTATAAGGTAAGTGGCATCCCTCCTATTGTCTATAGGTTTCTTGGGTCATAGCATTTAATACCCGCTAGCAGAGGTTTCTTGGGTTGTAGCATTGGCTCCCCACTGGCAAAGGCTTTCCAGATTGTAGCATTGGCTCCCCACTGGGAGAGATTCCCAGGTAGTAATATTGGCTCCCTGTTGACAGTTATTCCAAGGTGGTAGCGGTGGCTCCCCGATGAATAGTGTTGGGGCCCTTGTTTTTGTTTAGTTTTGAAGTTGTGGCTAAGACATTGGGAACTTTGGCCCTTTTTGAGTTGCGGAATAAATACACATGGCAACCGCGACCGCGCCGCAACTACCAGGAGTTGCGGAGCTACCAAGGTGGCCCGAAAGCACTCGATAGCTGGAGATAGAACAGAGACAAGTACAGATGAAGGAAACACAACAGAAAACAGAAAGTGGAACATGCAGACATCAGGAGAGAAGCTGGGAGAAGCCGAAGTGAAGACGCAGAAGAGCCGATAGTCGCGAGAGCGGATGAATAAATAACAGTCACCCGGCTGAAAAGGTTGTTGAATGCAGAGAGTCGAATAGATGCTGAAGAGGTTGCGAGGCTCGAGACAGAGAAAGACGCGCAGGGCGTCAGCGGAGGATTCATGCATGTTCTTCATAGGGTTTATTATCTTCTATTCTACCTTTCTATTCTGAAACCCATCTGTATCAGATTTGTAGCTATCTGTGGGAGTGTCATGTAATCATGTAATGGGCCAAGAGATTAATACAATGGAAGGTTGCTGTCTCAATACGATGTTCATGTGTTTGTAATGCGTTTATGCTGGTTTAAAGTTTTATTTATGAATGCTTGAATGATTATTAAGTGATCTTGCGCATATAACTTTGTATATGAATGGATGCACCGTCTTTATTTAGTTGCGGGTTTGTTCCTTGCCAATGATCTCATCCCCTTTTTCATGTGGTTGCGGCACGCCTCGGGTGAGACGCACTGCTCTCCAGAGCAGGGTGAAAATTCCGGCGTGTTCCTAGACTACACCGGACCCCTTTGTTGGCCACTACTCTTGAACCTGGGTCTTGTCCGCGAGACCTGATTTCTCGCCAACAAATGGTTCCGTTGCCGGGACCTGCATGTTCTGAGGGGATCTAGATCATGGTATCGAGGATTTTTGAAGGAGCAATACGACGATGGTGGGATGATCATCTTGACCAGTTCATTGCTCAGCAAGCAAAGCTGACCAAGAAAAAGGAGGCGGCGATCAAGGAGCTTGTTCTTTTCTCTGACGCAGCCAGTGATACGTACGAAATTTTCTGAGGAAGGTTCCCTACGGACCTTTACAATTGGTTGCGGAGACTACGAGCGACGCTGCCCCAAGAAGGCTTGCGGAAGATAAACCACAGGTGGACGCACGAAGACCTGGTGGCACTGCATCGGGTAGACACTGAACTAACCCGTGCAGTGGATTTCTGGGTAAGGACCATGTTGGAAGGATACGCTGTGGAGTTTGCTGCTGAGTGCTACCTATCCTTCTCGAAGGCCGAGGCTTTTTTTCACTCAGGGCTGAGGGGGAAGCTGTTGAAGGAGATTCTGCTGCGGATCAAAGCCCTGATGGTGGATGAAGGGTTGATTGAATTCCACAAAATGAGTATGGAAGCGTAAAATACCCGTACTGGGGGAAGGATTGAGGGGACCGATGCTGTGTAGACTGTGAGAGTGGGGAGTGGGGGATGGACGTTGAGGCCGCATGCAAGTTGCGGGAGCTATGTGCACATCGGCGGGCACAGATCGCCGATAGGTGGCGAAGAAGGGTAATGAGAGATTTGAAGAGAAGAGAGATCGAGAGGAGAAATCAGAAGGAGGCGCCTCAGAGGACGGGAGTTATGGGTTTGGATACCCGGAAAGAAGATGGGACAGCAGTGGAAGTGCAGTGGGTGCATGGAAGCCCAGCGATGCGAGGAAGAGAGATCGTGACTAGCGAAGATAACGGAAAGATGCAGCCCGAAGAAAGTTCCGATGATGAATGGCATGGCGTGATGCAGCATATGTTTCAAGATCAGACGGCACCCACCCCTCCAGGAAGCCCTAATTCCCACCTTCCGCATGGCCAGAATCCCGACCTTCCCCTGGTACTTTATCAACCTTTAAGAAATATTTTTATTCAGTTACAAGCATTAAGTCAGTCATACAGTAGTTCAGCAGCATCGGTAACGCCCAGCAATAGCAGCGTTACTAGTAGTAGTATTTTCCCTAGAGGGACCGTTACGCAACCAGGACCGGGAGGTTTTATCCTGGTTAATTCTCCGCAAGTACACATGGCTGGATCTTTCACCTGGTATCCAGAGTTCTCTGGCCGGGGCAATGATGACGTAGAACAACACTAGTACCTGTGCGAAGCCATCTGGAGGGCTCGCCAGACGCCAGATGTAGGGAAGTTAATAGAATTTCAAACCACGCTCAGAGAGAGGGCTCTGCGATGGTTTATCAAGTGGTCCGAGGCGCATCCTATCCCTGTAATTGCGGACGTGAAGCGGGATTTTGTCCGTGAATTCAAGCTTCCCCAGACAGACCAGCAGGGCTTGTCAGAGCTGTGGGAAATTAAGCAGAAGGAAGGTGAGACCGCGTGGGAGTTGATGCGGCGATTCAAGGACGCGATCGGGAAACTCAGTTACCCGATCGATCCGAACCACCAGAGGGACTGGTTCATCAAGGCTCTGCTCCCCTTGACACGAACCCCTCTCACTCAGCAGAAGATTGATAATCTGCAGGACGCTTTGGAGCACGCCATGAAGATTGAAGCCATGGTGGGCTACCCCCAGGAATATCGGGGGGGGGGGGTGGCCCCGCAAGACCCTTCTTTGATAGGGTTGCAACACCAGATCGCCAGCTTGACCGAAAAGCTCAAGGAACTTCAGCCGGTGAGACCAGCGCGACCGAATGTTTGGTGTACTCATTGCCTAGTCGAGGGCCACGTCGCAACCGAGTGTCCTCGGTTGCGCGGCATAGGAGCAGGACCCTCAGTCGCAGCAATCCAGGGGGGTCCACCGCCAGGGGGAGGCGTGGAGATGAACCGGCAGGGAGTCTACCAGCCGCAACAGACTTACGTGGGGTTCCCACCGCAACTGGGGTCCTCCACCACCGAGTACTGCGAAATTTTCCGAACACTGGGGCATCCTCCTCGGATGTGCCCGATATTACAGAAGTACTCCACGGTCCCGAATAATATATACTACGAATTCTGTGTGTCCACGACTCACAACAATGAGCAGTGCAGGGCGCTTGACGCACTTGCGGATCGATTGGATCGTTCCTCGTACAAAGTGAACGAGGCTCCAAGGGGAAGAGGTGGCGGCATGCAGGGAGGCCGAACAGGAGGACGCGGTCTGGTAAAATGTTACAACTGTGACCAGGAGGGTCACGTGGCTCGAGAATGTCCCCTTCCGCGACGACCCTGGTGTTCTCAGTGCCGGGTCAACGCCCATGCCACAGAAGACTGTCCGGAACTCATCAAGAAGTGGGAAGAATGGGCGAGGCAGAGGGGAGCGAATTTGATAAACTCAGAACCGCGCAGCGCCACAACCCCCGACATGCAGAACGTCGCGATAGTAACGAGGGGCGGAAAGAAGACTGGCGAGGATGCCCACGAGAAGGAGCCAGCGCGCGTAGTTCGACCGGCATCCCCAAAGAAGTTGATTAGGCTCGAAGTCCAGAAGAAGTATTTCCAGGAGGCGGTTAAGACATTCACCCAGTTGCGGAACAAGGGAGGGTTGGAGGAGCCCAGGTAGCCGGAATCTGGTGCGCAGGATGTCGCAGATACTGTGGTCGAGGATTGGCTTCGGCTATTCCTCAGGATTGTCGATAACGCTGTGTTGCGGCAGCAGCTCAAGCATGTTTTGGACGGAGCACTGCAGGGGCGCACAGAACCTAGAGATCCGGCGGACGCTAGCCCTCAATACGTGCAGCGTGTCAAGCAGAACAAGCAAAGAACAGGCAAAGAATTCCGGCTTAACACGCAGGTCGCAGGGTTCCAAATCAGCGACACCATGTTGGACTTGGGGTCCGACGTCAACATACTGCCACGAAAGACATGGGAGGCTCTTGGAAGGCCGCGGTTAGCCTACTCACCCATCCAACTCAGGATGGCGAATCAGTACTGCATTTTTCCAATCGGCCGGCTCGAGGGAGTCGAGGTCGATGTTGCGGGGGTGAAGACATACACATATTTTGAAGTTATTGATATCATGGGCGACAAGGATCCCTATCCGGCCTTACTCGGCATTGATTGGGATTTTGAGAATTATGCCATCATCGACCTCAAGAAGGAGCTGATGATCTTTGAGGATGGGGAGGTATGGGTCACCCAGCCTCTCGACCCGTATCAGGGCCTGCAATATACAGAAACAGTGGACAATCGGGAGGATGCTCAGATAATGGACCATCTCTATCAGATGACTGCAGGGAAGCGGGACGATTATATTAACTCGACCGCAACTGGCTCTGTCAGTTGGCGGAGTGTACAGAGCTCGGAGCTCGGATCCGAACTCGCTTGGGAAGACTGGCAGCAAGGGGGATATGAGACCACCAGACAGAGATGTGCCTCCATCGCTCAGGTCCGGTGGGTAGGGACTGAGATCCATGGATATCCCACATTATCAAACATGCAAGTAGTCAATACTTTTATTGCCAAAGTGGAAGATCGGGTCCCAGCTGAAAGTCGGATGGCCCTTTTGGATGTGGCCTTGCAGTCAACGTCGGCTCGATGGTGGAAAAATCACCGCAACACTCTGTTGTGATGGGAGTGTGTGGTGGAGGCTCTGCGGGCACACTTTAAAGAGGATGAAGGACCCGCCAGTACGCTTAAGTATCATGGAAATTCAGACCCGCGACACCATTTGCGGGCCTGCGAAGAACAGTGGTGGAGCTCACGGTACCCTGTGGAGCTGTGGGTCCACAGGTTTGTCCACTCCCTAGGCACCATTCCCCAGGCCTGGTACCTGGAGGAAGAGCGGAAACGGGAAACCCGCTCTTGGCAAGCAGTTGCGGACAAGTTCGTTTTGAGCTTCTCGTTCGAAGGGGAGACGACGCAGGAGTCTCAGGCCCTGCAGGCAATCAAGGAGGTCTTGTTTTTCCGCCAGCCTAAGCCCGATAAGGGCCCGGCTGTGTCACGACCTGAGGTCAGGCGCGAGTTGGTTTGTCACCGGATTGATGGTGATCCGGAGGATGATAGTTTGGAGGACCTCAGGCATCTCTATTTTGACGAAAAGGAAGGAGAGCGGAGCATCAGTGAAGAGCCGACGACTGAAGGAGTCCATTTGCAGCCGCTCAAGACAAAAAAACTGAACATTGGAATGGACGAGAAACCTAAGCTCGCAATGGTGGGAGATTACTGGGACGAGGAGACAACAAAATAAATTTTCAGCCTCCTCCGGGAATACGAAGATTTGTTTCCGTCCTCAGTTGCGGACCTGAAGGGTATCAAGGGGGATCTGGGCGAGATGCACATCACACTGAAACCGGGGGCCAGGCCGGTGAAGCACCGACCCTACCGGTTGAATCCACGTATCAAAGAGAAGGTCAAGATGGAGATTGACAAGATGCTGGCTACAGGTCTCATCTTTCCAGTAGAAGAAGCAGAATGGGTGAGTCCGATTGTCACCCAGAACAAGAAGGACAAAGCGGAGATCCGGGTCTGTGTAGACTACCGGAGCTTGAATAATGCTTGTATCCACGACCCGTTTCCCACTCCCTTCAGCGATGAAGTTCTAGATCATGTCGCGGGAAAAGAAGCTTATTCCTTCACTGATGGGTTTTCGGGCTACCATCAGGTGCGCATCGCCGAGGAAGACAAAGCAAAGACGACATTCAGCACTGAGTGGGGATCATTCGCATACCATGTTATGCCGTTTGGTTTGAAGAACGCACCGGCTGTGTTTTCCCGAATTGTCATTGCTGCTTTCCGGGAGTACATTCACAAGTTCCTGGAGGTCTACATGGATGACTGGACTGTCTACAGTCTGTTGAAGAAACACGCCTCTCTGTTGCGGGTTATGTTTGACCGGTGTCGCCAGTTGCAGATTTCCTTGAACTTGAAGAAATGTATTTTTGCAGTTCCATTCGGCACACTCTTGGGCCACATGGTATGCAAGCAGGGGGTCTGTGTTGATCCTGCCAAGCTCGCGGTCATCGTCCACATGGAGGCCCCCGAGACAGTGAAGCAGTTGCGGGCACTGCTCGGGCACACAGGATATTACAGGTGGTTTATTCGCAACTACGCAAGGATTACGGCCCCTCTGGAGAAACTGTTGCGAAAGGCCGAAGCATTTGAGTGGACGACAGAGTGCAGGAAGGCACTTGACACATTGAAGGAGAAGTTGGCGACGGCACCCATACTGGTTCATCCCAACTGGGATAAGCAGTTCCATGTGCATATTGATGCGTCCGGAATTGCACTTGGCGCTGTATTGGCACAACCCGGGGAAACGACAGTTGACCACCCCGTATACTTCGCCAGTCGACGGCTATCAAATGCGGAGAAGAATTACACCATGACCGAGCGGGAGGCGTTGGCGATGGTGTACTCTCTCCAGAAGTTCCGCCATTATCTTCTGGGCGACAAATTTACATTTTTCACGGACCATTCTGCATTGAAATATCTGGTAAATAAGCCAGTGTTGGAAGGAAGAATCTGTCGATGGCTTATACTTTTTCAGGAGTTCACGTTTGAGGTGATTGTCAAGCCTGGCAGGCTGAATGTTGGTCCCGATCACTTATCCAGGTTGGAGACGGGAGAGAATGAAGGCCCGTTGGACGATCAGCTTTCGGATGCTGACCTCTTCCGAGTTGAAGCAGTACTAGATTACCTGGCTGACATTGCCATGTATCTGACCACGGGACAGTGCCCTAAGGATTATACCCCACTTCAGAAACGCCACTTGGTTGTCTGGGCGGCCGACTACCAATTGATCGCAGGGCAGCTGTACAAACTGGGGCTTGATGAGGTGTTGCGTAGGTGTGTTCTCGACCATGAACGGGAAGCAGTGATGTGGGAATGTCACAGTGGGGTTGTGGGAGGGCATGTGCGTGTGAAACCTACCGCAAGGAAGGTGCTCCAAGCTAGCCTGTGGTGGCCGACGGTACACGTAGACTGTAAGGCCTATGTGAAGCGTTGCGATGTTTGCCAGCGGACGGGAAGGCCTTCGCACCGGGACGAGCTCCCGCTACACCCAGTGCATGTGTTGCGGCCATTTGAGAAGTGGGCCGTTGATTTCGTAGGCCCCATCGCACCAATCGCTCGACATTCCAAGGCCCGGTACATCATTACCGCAACAGATTACCTCAAACGGTGGGCTGAAGCAGCAGTGGTACGCGACTGCTCGGCAGAGACCGCTGCCCGGTTCATTTTTGAACACATCATCAGCCGCTTTGGCTGCCCACGGAGTTTGACTAGCGATCAGGGTACACATTTCATTAATGCCATGGTCAAGTCACTACTTGCCACATTTATGATTCAGCATCATAAAAGCAGCCCATACCACTCGCAGGCCAATGGTACGGTGGAAGCGTTCAACAAGATTCTTGAGAAGGGCTTGACTAAAATTTGCAATGCTCAGCGCGACGATTGGGACAAGCGTCTCCCAGCAGCATTATGGGCCTACCGGACGACAGTGAAACGTTTGACCAACCAGACACCATTCCAGTTGGTGTATGGCCGGGAAGCTGTGATTCCCGCCGAGTTCACGGTACCCAGTATTTTGATCGCAACGTCCCTTCAATTCTCAGAAGAGGCATCACTTCGGGAATGCCTCCAGGAGCTACAGGAGCTGGATGAGGCCCGATTCCTCGCGGAATTCCACCAGAAGGTTCAGAAGGCCAGACAGAAAGCGTGGCACGACCGCCACATCAAAACCAAAGCCTTCCAAGTTGGCGGCAAAGTTCTCTTGTACGACAGCCGGTTCCAGAAGTTCCCAGGCAAGCTCCAGATGCACTGGTTGGGACCCTATTTTGTCATCGAGATCCGCGACTCAGGAGCCGTTCGGTTGGCACAGCTGGACGGTACAGTTCTTCCCAGATGGGTGAATGGCGCACGCCTGAAACCCTACCAGGAGTAGGTATCTTTCACTTTTCATCAATAAATCTCGCAACCGAGAGAACCCATAGAGTAGCTTAGTCTAATAACTCTCCCGCAACCGGGATGAGCATAGAGAGTCTTTTCTGTTCATAGACAGTCTGTCAAATAATTGGTCAGTTGCGGGTACCTCACCGCAACCGACTGTGGTCGGGGCGGACCAGTCCAGCGTGTCGCCGCGCCAGTCCAGCGTGTCACCGCGCCAGTCCAGCGTGTCGTTCGCGTAGGATCCATTCCTGTGCCAGTGTCAGTCCAGGTCATTTCCGTCAGTCCTTTTGTCAGTCCGTAGGATCGCTCAGATTTTCTTTATAAATTGCCATAAGTAGACAGTAATTGTACCGTAATCATTTGCCATCACCCTCAGTTCCCTCAGCCATCGTGTCCGCCCATATTCCCATGACGCCGTCAGCAACTGTCAGATTACATACATGCATGCGATTGATCACACGATTATCGCAGCCGCTAAGGATAGCAAGAATTCATTTCCGTTATGGAGTCTCATCAGCTCTGCTCGTGCCAGCGAATGCCATAATTTGCATGAAGATCAACAGCACGAGAATGACAGACCAGTTCAATTTGGAAGTTGTAGCGTCTCCAGAGCATTTGTAGCATCGAAGCACACTGCATTCAGCAGAGAACTCCAGAAGAACACTCCAAGTCTACCTGCGTCGAGCCAAGATTCCGAGGGCTATCGTATCTGTCCCTGAACCAGTGTTAGATAGCAGAATTAACCGCGTAGAGTCGCTGGTCGGCAAGTATGACAATGCAGCATGTGTGGACACCAACTTGTCCGACCCGGCTGAGTTTCCTCACCTCCATTGGCAGACCTACATGGAGCACCATTACACGCCAGGCAGCAGCTCCAACAGTCGGATGCGACCAGAATTTAGGGGCCTACAGCAGTCGACCTTGATGCATTTGAGGACTCTTCCAGTTTTCGGAACTACGGGACCGGCTCTGCAATGCACCCGGTTCCTCCTCAGTCGGGTACAAAACGGGTCCCTGTGGCTCAACGAAGAAATCCCAATTCATGCCGAATACATTCATCGGCTTACAGGGCTGTCTCAAAACGGTGCAGATGTCTCCGCTGCTGGCCAGACATCCTCCAAGCGCGCCCGAAAGTCAGGTGACTCCGACCTATACACCAAGTATGGCACTCGCCGGGGTGGCAAAGGTGCCAAGATTGACTTGATCAACCAACCAGAAATCCGGTTCGCTTGCTACCTGATCGCTAGCAAGACGATTCGCCATTACACGAAGGGAGAATGCACCTTGGACACAATTTCCATTGCAGAGCACTGCACCCGGGGCGCCTAGTTCAATTGGTGCTCTTTCGTGCTGAAGGAACTCTTCGCGGCCTGCGAAGAAAATTACAAGCGGACTACCAGTTTCATTTACGGCTACTTGATCTTAGCCTTCGCCATGTGGAAATGGCACCTTCCTCCCATCCGGGATCCGGCGGAGACGACCATCAGCCAGCCTCTTGCGATGAAATACACCCCCTGGCAGGTGTCCATGGATCCCAGCACCAAACAGGTGAACGCGGCGACGTTCCGGGCATGGTACGGGATGATGACAGATGTTGTGGCCAACCAGCAACGGGTGCCCAGGCACTTGCTGGATGAGTACAGTGAGCAGGTGTGGTTTGGGGTCAGCCACAGGCACACCTTCCTCCGGCCAACTTGCGTGCCGGACACCACCTTTCACATGGCGCCCCTCCGGTTCCAGCTGAATGACGACACCTTTCACCGTGAGGTTTCTGCATGGCCGGGGGTCGTCAAGCATGTCCGCGACGAGATCACCTGCTATAACTTCGATGGAATGCTGCCGGCACAACGGCCTGCTGCGACCGACGCAGGAGGGTCGTCACAGGTTGCGGCGGAACCTCCGCAAGATGCAGCTGAGACCGCACCGGACCTGCTTGCATCGCTGGTCTCGATCGTCGAGCACCTCAATGACCAGGTACGCCGACTTAACGTGGCCACCCAAGTTGCTTCAAGTGGTGCCCCTATATTTCCATCTTTTGCTGAATTTCATATTAGTCAGTCTCGTGTTCCCTCCAATACCGCCCCCCTCATTTCTCCCATTCCCACTAACCTGTTCACTTCTGCCACCCCCCTCATCACACCAATGGGTGAACCGGGCCCCGAACCCGATTCATCAGACCCACCTCCATCCAAGAGGGCCCGCATTACTGCTACAGATCCAGTGGTGGATCTGACTGACGACGATCCACCAGCCACTCCGCCCACAGCAACTTTGATTCCGGAGGAACCTCTGATCGATCCAGCAGAGTTCCTCAACCTTCGCCTCCCTCCCACTTCTTTCACTCCGTCCACTGCTCCCACCGGCCGACCACCTGCCACCTCCCCCAATCCATCCAACTCATCAGCCATTGTGTCAGATTCGTTGATCCGGGAACTTTTCGAAGGTGACCACGGGGTAGAAGTCACCTCCAGTACTGCAGTCGTGGTACCACCGGTTGACCCCGTGGCCATGGCCCAGGACCCTCCTGCTACTATATCTACCAGGTTCACGAATGGGGGGGCTGATTCGGCTGCCCCTCCCCCAGAGCAGACCACGCAGCAAGACCGGCCGGAGTCTGAGATGGCCACTTCAGTGCAGCAGCAGACGCCGTTCCATCCTCTAGAAACTTCCAGCCGACCAGCGGCTAGCAACCAACCTTCGCAGGAGAGGGTGCCGGAGCAGGGCACACCCAGCACGACCAATGCAGCACAATGGAGTCTAGCACACCTGTACCTGCTCATTCAGCGGGCGGCCCTCAAGGCCGAGCAGATTCACATAGAGCTACAGCAGTGGTGCACCGAGCAGCGGAATTAGATCACGACGCTTACTGAACAGCGCAATCAGCTGCTGCAGGAGAAGACCAACCTCCAGGAGCAGGCAAACATTGCTATTCAGGCGCTCTCCAGCGTATGGCCTGCTGCAAGGGCTCACTATGCCCCACTTCCTGCCAGTATAGAGGAAGACAGTATAGCACTACAGGCTCACCACCTCAGGGAAGTTTTCACTATTGTTTGCGGGGAGAACCAGGAACTCCAAGCTGCGTTAGCCGCACGACCTACCCTTCCAGATCCACCAAGTGTCCATTCAGAACAGGTAACTGCCAAGCAGACGCAGGCAGTTAGTATGCACGCAACTCTCCATTCCACTGCAGCTTCAGCTTCCGCCCTTCTGCGCAGTTTGCAGGAGTGCTCACTCGCGTTAACTGTCAAGACGCAGCCTATCGCTGCCCAGTTGCAACAAATCTCCCGCAACATTCAGGTGACCATGGACCCAGCAAGGTTAGATCAGCTCTACACCCAGTCGGACGAGCTGGAACTTCACATGCAACAGACTGAGGCCGAATCGGCAGCGGCCAAACACGTCATCCGAGAGATTCGTCCGCCCCTTCACGCCAATGCTGATTCCATGCACCAACTGGACGCCAAGGCCGACGCCCAGCTTGCCACGCTGTTCGGGGCTGACACGATGATGATAGACGAAGCCGCCGCCACCCGGATCTCTCAAGAAGCCGACTTGCTTATGCAGGAATGGCAGAAAGTGGTGGCGGCCTTCACAGAGCTTCGAGATACAGCGCTCCGCCGGGTCCCGGATTTGGGGCCCTTGTTTGCACAACTAGATGGCGGAGCATGGCAGGAAAGGGTGCAGGGTGAAGGAACAGCAGAGCAGAGCACGGGTGCCAGCGGGGCAATGGAAGTAGAAACCGTTATTTGTGATTGACTCGCGGACGAGTCAAGGAATTGTGGTCGGGGCCTGTTGGGGCCCTTGTTTTTGTTTAGTTTTGAAGTTTTGGCTAAGACATTGGGAAATTTGGCCCTTTTTGAGTTGCGGACTAAATACACATGGCAACCGCGACCGTGCCGCAACTACCAGGAGTTGCGGAGCTACCAAGGCGGCGCGGAAGCACTCGATAGCTGGAGATAGAACAGAGACAAATGCAGATGAAGGAAACACAGTAGAAAACAGAAAGTGGAACACGCAGACAGCAGAAGAGAAGCTGAGAGAAGCCGAAGTAAAGACGCAGAGGAGCCAATAGTCGCAAGAGCGGGTGAATAAATAACAACACCCTACCGAAAAGTACAAGGTTGTTGGAATGCAGAGACGACAGATGCTAAGAGGTTGCGAGGCTCGAGAGAGAGAGCATTTTCAGGCACGGGGCCGTGAGGATTCATGCATGTTCTTCATAGGGTTTCTTATCTTCTATTCTACCTTTCGTTCTCGAAACCTATCCGTATCAGATTGTAGCTATCCTCGTGGGAGGTCATGTAATCATGTAATGGCCAAGAGATTAATACAATGGAAGGTTGCTGTCTCTATAGGATGTTCATGTGCATGTAATGCGTTTATGCTAGTTTAAAATTTTAATTATGAATGTCTGAATGCATGTTAAGTGATCTTGCACATATAACTTTGTATATGAATGGATGCACTGTCTTTCTTTAGTTGCGGGTTTGTCCCTTGCCATTGATCTCATCCCCTTTTGCATGTGGTTGCGGCACGCCTCGGGTGAGACGCACTGCTCTCCAGAGCAGGGTGAAAATGCCGGCGTGTTCCTAGACTACACCGGACCCCTTTTTTGGCCACTACTCTTGAACCTGGGTCTTGTCCGCGAGACGTAATTTCTCGCCAACAAATAGATGGTGGTATCTAAATCTCCCCTATGATTCTTCTTCTTTAGATTCGAGAATGTTTGATGCAACCATAAGGTTGCAATTAACCAAAGATGCATGCATGCAGGGTTAGCAGAATTAACCCCACAATTACCCTTTTCAACTTTCCTTCTCTTGTCAATCAATTTCACGCGGAAGCTTCAACCCTGAGTGACTCTTTGGGTTGATAACTCAATATAATAAACCCTTACCTTTTCAATGTCATCCCTTCACATTATATTATTTAATACACACCTTCACATTATACAATTATTGCGGACCTGTGGTTTATGGCCAACATAACTCCTTTCTACACACAACAGATTATAACATACATACTTTAGTAATCAACAACACTTACTTTATAACATAACCCACATAGCCTTAATTCACTTACATACATGTGGAGTAGGGTTCCAGGGTCCCGCCATCTGCAGACCAATCACAATGCATCACATTTCGCAAACTTACCAACAACCTTAACAATGAACTTACCATTCCGCCGATGCGAAGCCACCCTATAATCTTCACCGTAGATCTTCGCCAGATATAATGGCCATACTGTACCTGCTCACATGCCATCTCCCATCCACATCGCATCACAACCAAAAAAATTTACCATGCAAACTCTTAATGCTAAACTTTAAAACCGCCGATGTGCGATGTTGCACAATGTTGACACATGGCCTCCCCTCATAGCATCACATCCTTCTGTCCTTACCATATCGCATCGAAAGTTATCTTGATTACCTTGCAAAGTCCTTAACTTATAAAATTAGTAATCGCCAATGCGAAATAGCACCATACCGACACGCATCCCTTCACACTTCCTCAACTTACCTTAACCGTTCATCTCTCACCTTTGGATCTGTGATCTAATCAAGACTGTCCGTTGACCTTCAGACGAATCTTCTTTGCCTCTTCTGTCCGCACTGATCTCTACCGTTTATTCCTCCTTTGACATTATTATTTGTGTTTCTGCCTTTAATTGATTATTGTTCTTTCTGCTGTCGCTGCGCTGCAACTCTGTTACGCTACTCCTCCTGAGCTTTGTTCAATCTTTAAATTGCTGATCCCTCCTGAGTTGATTCTTATTTGCTATTCATATAGCCACTACGCCATCTCGAGTTTGAATACAGAGCACTCTCTAAATTTCTCCTCTTCTTCCAGAATTTGTAATTTGTTCTTTACTTGACTTGTACACACATCTATTAGCTCCAGACTGGAATCACACAGATTCTACCCAACCATTAAGTCCTTTATCACTCAGAAAGACTTATACATTAAATTTGAATTCATTCACCATGGTTTATCACATAAAAACCATATATTCATAGTTACGGATCACTCAGCACGTAAAAGGAATAACACACACATTCACGATGAATTCAATTTCCTCATTCATTAAATAAATATATATATATATACAAATAAAAACCTGTTTTACAATCTAGCTTTGGCTTGATGCGCCTTTACATGGCCCTTTTCTCTTCCGCTCTCTCTAAATTCGTAGGTTTACAATCAAATCTCCTATCTACTAATGTTCCCTTTATGACTTTGAGGATTTACAAATATATACAAAAGGTTCTATAACCAATTCTGGTTCAGATCCATAGGTTACTCAAAAAAATCATAAAAATCCTCTATGTCCTCAATTAATTCCTAAAATCTCTTCTTTATCCCTTGAGGATCTCAACATTCAACTAAATGCTAATGATCCTCCATAAATCATGAACTACTTTCTAATCTAAGATTTACAATATTTTATAATATCTCAATCCACACCAATCACTCATAAATCACTCATGTTCTCCTACATTCGAGAACATTTAAAAATATGCCTCTCAATATTTAATTAAATCCTATTCTAAATGTCTCACATAAATCACTCAAAATATTGGAAATTACATTAATTAAATACTTAAGAAATCAACTCTTTTGAAAAACATAAGACCCCCTAGATTCTACTAAATGTACAAATTTTTGGAACCATGATGCTCCTGCATTAGACTCCCAAGGTAGATTATAAACATGATCTCCAGATTATGTGCTTCCAATCTTTGTCCTCCTGGATCCCATACTTTATTCTTCAGTGATGTTCCTTTCAACTGCTGTCCATATATTTCGCTGCCTTTCCTTGCTTCTCCTGGTTTCCATAACTTCATTTGTAACATTCCATTTAATTTTCCTTCAATATTTGCTATGGTCCGGTCTTTCATACAACTGATTATCTGTCTTCTCTTTATGCAGCTCCTTTCTTTATGTTTTTTCATCATAAGTTTCATCAAATTCTATATTTCTCTGTCCAAATTACTTTGCTGTTGTACTCTTCTCAATTGTTGAGTTCTTACTATTTTAAATTTTTGGTTATCTTCACCTCTTAATTGCTGAATTCTTATTGCCACCCTTACATCCTTACCCTCTTCTTCATAATTGTCATTTATGACAATTTCTCTGTCTTGTTTCTTCAGCAATTCATCCTGAGTGTATAACCTATTCTTTTCCAACTTTATTCTTTGAAGATATAACTTTTTTTTATAACTGAATAATTTCAATTGGAGTAGAATTTGGAAAATTTACACAGTTTTCAATACCTTCACTTGTTGTTGACGAATCATCAGATGGTCCTTCTCCCTTAGGTTCCTTGACATTTTCCATTTTCTGTCCTCTTTTACCTGCATGACTTACATTAACACATGAATTAAAAATATAAGGCTTCAGTGCCTCTTCCCCCTCTGGAAACATCTCAGTATGATGCTTCGAGCTTTCCTCTAACTCCTCTGTCAGCACATCAATATGTTGATCTTAACTCTCTTCTAACATCTCCATACTTTCATAAAGTCTCACCTCTTCCTCTTCATCATTATAGAATGAAATATAATCATTCCAATCTCCTTCAGGTTCACAAAAAAATTCTCCCTGACCATAATCTAGATCTCTGCTATGGTCATCTATTGTCATAGTTTCCTTGTCTTCAAGATGACTGTTCATATGTTCCTTACTCAAATCATTAAACATAGAAATCAATTCTCTTACCCGAGGATTTTTATCTCCATGTATTAACTAATATCTTCCATTCCAATCTTCACTGTTACCATCTTCAATATTCTGCTACATATTTTCATGAGACCTCTCTATCTCCTTTTGTTTATGAGATCTTGCTATCTCCGTCTTAATCTGAACAGATTTTAGATTCCGATCCTTCTTCTTAAAAAAATCTAAAGGTTTTTCATCATCATGTGATGTACCTGCAATCATACACAAATGATTAGTTTTAAAAATACAAGACCTTTCGGTCTCGTTTGATGCTTCAAGCTCCAATCCTTCACAATGTACTTTTTGGTTTTCAGCAGATTCTTTTTGCTGTGACTCAATTCCTTTGAGTCTCTCCTTCTCTAACAAAGAAATATGTCTCTTCTCAAGTTCTATGAACTCGTTTATCAGTGTGGCATTCCATTTCTTTTGCAATAGGTTCCATCTAACCCATTTCCTCATTCTCCATCCATGTATTTAGTATTCATTCTCTTTCTCTTGTAGCCATCCCTGTAGTACTTCCAACTGTACTCTCATCACTACAATATTTCTCTCTCGCTCCTCATTACTCATCTTACCTTTATGGAATTATCTAGAACCTATTTTATGACCTTCCATGGCCATCTTCCTCATGAGTTGCTCCATGCTCGATTGGTGATCTACAACATAGCCTTCTCTTGTAGTAATATCCTCTTGCTACTCAACACCTTATAAAGCTTCCTCTCTGAGCTTGATCTCTTCCTAGGTATTCTCTCTCTTGTTTCACTCTCTTGAACCTTCTAGAGCTTCGCTGCTCCTCTAGCTTCTACACTCAGTCACTTCTCTCCTTTCTTCCAACCTCTAGTTGGATAGGTTCATTGCCATCATAATTAAAAGCTCTGTTTGTTCTTGGATACAATCATCAAACATCTTCATAAAATTTCTTTCAATCAATAATTCATCATTAATTAATTGAAAACATGAAGAACATACCTCACTATCCAATTTTCTGAACACATGTTGCTATTTCCGTTTCTCTTTTCTGTCTGCTGACTTTACCTTCACTGTTTGCAGTTGTCACTATCCCTTCATAAATAATTTTCTCAATCTGTCCTTTCAATAATCTGATCTAATTTCTCCCAAACTAG
This sequence comes from Pinus albicaulis, assembly GCA_034641835.2. NCBI lineage: Eukaryota > Viridiplantae > Streptophyta > Pinopsida > Pinales > Pinaceae > Pinus > Pinus albicaulis. The sequence continues at coordinate 124,279,794 of CM076581.1, read as the reverse complement.
AATTTTCTTCTATCTCTTTACTATTCTTTCAAAAATCAACTTATCAATCAACAATTTCAAAATCAATAAGAAAATCATTTTCTTTTTTTACCTCAATCAGATTCAGATCTGATTCTTCTCTTCGCTTCTGCTGTGCCACTCTCATTTATCTTTCGTGGAGTATACCTTAACTTTCTACAAAAGAGATTTTACTCGCTCTGATACCAAATGATGCAACAATAAGTTCAAAATTAACCAAAGATGCACACATGCAGGGTTAGAAAAATTAACCCCATAATTACCCTTTTAATGTAATATTCCAAAATTAGCATGCAGCTAATTGGAATATTGATTTTTGCTTTTGACACTTAGGAGATGAATAAATGGGTAAGGAGGCCCAAAAATTTCAAAAATAAGAATAAAATCCCTCATGATGTGAAAATGGATCATCATAGGAGATGGATTTCACACCCTCATGTGTGAAAAGGGACATTTGCATGTGGACTGTTCAATTTTGAATTGCCAATAAAGTATAGGAATAAGAGGTGGAGATCATCTATGGAGACATCGCAGTGATAGTGGGAGGAAGATTCCTTGGTGGAGGAAACCCTAATGAGTGGGACCCAAGATGAGAAGGTTTCCACTTGTATATAAGGAGGGAAAGGCAGCCATAGCAAGACATGTTATGACATGGATTATTGATTTTGTGGTCTACATGACTATTGTGATTTCTTCAACTGTTTAGTTGAGATTGTTGTGTTGCTTAGCACAAGGAATTCTTGTTTAGGAATTCCTTCTCCTTTCTTGAGAGGCCTCTTGAGGTATATTGTACTAAATTTCTCCACATCCAGGCTTGAGGCCAAGCTACCTCCTTCAGTTACAATGCAGTTTCTATTTAGAGTTGGGTTGTGTTGCAGGGTGTTGCAGTGGAGGGTTGAGAAAACTACTTCCGGAGCTTGTTTTTCATAGGAGGGAGCTTCCATTCCTTTGGGAGATCAGTGAGGAAGAATTTGGAGCTGATTTTAGATCTTGGCACTTGGACAACCTATTTTCCATTTCCTACAGCACAGCCCCTCTCCTTGACTGTGTTATTTCAGTGAGTATTTGCAGTGAGGGTTTGTAGTGATTGATTGGAGGGTGAGATCTTCAGTGATTGGATCAGCCTTTCACTTAGAAGATCCACTGGAGGAGGTTCATTAATATCATGTTTTATATTTATCCATATCCATCAAGACATCGAGTTGTAGCTGCTACTCAGCCCTAAGGCTGCACTTCGACATTTTTTCCTTTTTGCATATTTCAGGAAATCCGCTTCAGATTGTCTTGGAATTGTTTTTGGGAGTCTATATCTTCACTCCCAACTTGTATGAGCCATATAATTGAAGATCTATATTATTGTACATCATCAGTAGCAGTGTACCTTCTATTACTGCATTTTTCTTGTTCATGAGCCTTCTGCAATGTAGCAGTATTACATCTTTGGCATATGTATTCATGGGAGACTTGTTTGCCTTGATTATTTGAGTTGTATTGCACTTATTTGATGCTAATTTACATAATAAAATGGCTCTATGGTTTTCATCCATTTTGGTGTAATGTTATTCACTTCTATTTCCAGTTTTATGTTCATGTATTATTGCTTCCCCATTTGGGAATATTACAGTGGTATCAGAGCATAATCTTGGCTCAACCTGTGGATCTCAGCCATTATGCTATCAGGAGAATAAGAAGAAGAAGAGAAAGATAAAAATGATGGAGAGAATGAGATTTATCTCATCTCTTTTTAGATCTAGAAAGGACCTCAACATGGAGGTCAAGCAAATAAGAGAAGAAAGAAGCAGTGGGAATATATCCTTTCCTGTTGAAAAAGGAGACAAATTTCAGAAAGATGGAGGACACTTGGATCAAAAGGTTCTAAGTGAATACGTTGTTGAGTAAAAATATAAACCTAGAGCCTTCAAGGAGACTCTAGCTTTCCCACAGTTCATTCAGCTGGAGGAAGAAAGGAGACCTTGCAGCAAAGGGAGAATCAAAGGCAATAGGTTTCTATTGTTTACTTTTGATGGATCATCTACAAGGAGGGATTGGGCAAGGAAACTAGATGCATTATTCCTACTACATATAGTGGTATAAAGAGAGGCTGTAGAGATTGCAACGTTGCACCTTGAGGGTGAAGCAAACATTTGGTGGTTCAACCATTTGAGTCATTCAAGAGTGACTACTTTTGCAGAATTTACTCAAAGTTTGATTAAAAAATTTGGCAAGGAGAAATCAGAAAAGGAAAATCCCTCACCACCACTTGAGGAGACTTGTACCAGCGCTAATGCAGCTAAGGAGGAGCAACCATCATCATGAGCAGTTGGGGGAGCCAACACATTGGAGGAAGGAACTCTTGCAACCTTACAAGATGTTCCCAAATTTCACCAAGGTATGCCTAAGTTTCCACTTCCTATTGTTTCAACAAATCTTATGGAGGGATGTATACCATTGCATACTGCTAATGAGGAACAAAAGAATTGCACTGTGTTGTGAAACCTTGATTTGTTCAAGGAAGGGATAACTAACCATCCTCATGTGTCATTTTCGAGCTGCACACAACACTTGATGTTGGGGTGTGAATTTTTGGAGGATAGGATGAACCTTTTCCAAAACAATCTTATACAAAACTATATGTTCATCCTTGAGTTGAAGCATGAGACAACCACTACATCACTGAGGAGATTAACAGCGCTGCCATTAAGAAGCAGTGAGGAGGTTTTTCCTCCAACACACTTGGATATTTATGGATTCAAGAGGGTCATTTATGTGGGATATTCCCTTGGAGATCTCCCAAGGGTTGCATTTCAATATCCCATGAAATGCAAAGGAAGAAATTTGATTTGGGGTGATGGTAGTCTTCATTAGAGGAGTACCAATATGGAGCATGGTAGGAGACATCCACATGTGGATGAATGGGTGTGGATGGGGAGAAAGAGGTTGGTGAGCCACTTGCATATTTATGACACTAGGCAGCAGGAGGCTTGGCCGCATTGGCTACTCTTGAATGAGTTTGGCCATCATGTGACATATCCTTTTTCAAAGGGTATGAGGGTGGAGAAATTTTTGCAAGGCACTTGCATCATATGGCAGCAAGGAGTGTGGATGAATTGTGTTCATATGAAATACTTCATGTCAATCATTATGTTTTCACCACATGATTTTTATGATGGAGGGGTGAGGAGGCAGCAAGAACTATGGTTTCTTTGGTTGCTCTTGGGAGAGCATGTGAAGATTTTCTCCCATGTTTGGCATGATGTTGTAGGAGTAGGAGATGGCACTATCATGGTGCAAAAGGGCTACTCCTTAGCCTTCGATGGTCAGGAGGTACTTCCACTTTGGAAGGAATTTCCTATATATAGCAGCATTGTGGGAGGTGACTTTGACAATGGACATGTCAAAGAATGGAGCTATGAGTTGGTAGGAGCCTATTTACAAAGACCAACATCGATGGCACTTGGAAGCTTGAGTTTATTGATGGAGTGTCCCCAGGATCACTTCACATATGATGCACTTGGTGGAAAAGGAGGAGGTGAGAGTGATGGAATAGTGGATGGAGACATCTATTACAGTGACATGATCTTCTTAACTTTGATTTCCAAGCATAAGAAGGAAGATCTTCATGCAGCATATGGTTCATTCCTCTTCATGGGAGTATGTCATACCACTATGGAGGACTTATTCATGGATCTATGTATCATCTTACTTCCAGTACATGGTAAGAATTGTGTTTTTGCAATTATTGATTATCTAGCATAGTATTTGCATACTCTTACCATTTTTATACAGTGCATTGCTCCACAAGAGGGCAAGCCTCTCATTGGGCTCCATGGTCAATTTTGGGCCAAATTCTATGATGGAGACATCCATATTTTGTGTGGGCTTGGGCAAGTGTTGTACTACTCTTTGTATGCTCAGTTGATAAACAATGCCATTTACTATTTACTAGTAGATGAGGTGACATGCACAACTAGCAACTTGTTGGGAGATAACTCTCCATGTTATGTTTTTCAACAACAGTTAGAGAAACTGCGTTGTGACCACTTGGGAAAATTTTGGTACCTTCCAGCACCACATGAAACCTTCATTATTCCTCTCACTTGGATGCCATATGGTGGTGATTTTCTATTCATCATATATGGGATGGTTTGGGCCAGCATGCTTCACAACCTTGGAGGGAAGACCTTTGGAGATCCAGTCTTCTTCTTGCCACTTGAAGGCAACATTACTATAGCCCAAGATTAGAAAATACTCTACACTTATCATAAGTGTAGAGAAGGATAGCATGGGGTAGGCTATTTTGTCTACCATAATCATATTTTTAGCCCACCTACATTGCAAGAGCCAAAGGTGGAGGAGAATTTTCAGGAGTTGCCATGTTGTGAGGTAACTCATTTTGTATGGATGATTGCTTGGGGATGGAGGATCCACATGGGAATGATAGTTCCCAATACATTTCAGATCCCATTCTTCAAAGGGACCTCTAGACAGTACCTTGTTTCCTCCTTGGGTATTTTACTTCTTCATGATGATAGTTATCTAGATACCTTGCATGCTTGGGAGGGGCAATGTGGAAATTTATTGATGAAACAACATCTCATTCCTTGGAGGAGTTTTTCATATGTGGATGCTATAGGAGAAGGAGGGGAGACTTCTCAGTTCTATCCTTGTAGTTTCTTGAGGATAAGCAACATTTGGGAGAGGAGGATTGTAATATTAAAAAATTAGCATGCAGCTCATTGGAATGTTGATTTTTGCTTTTGACACTTAGGAGATGAATAAATGGGTAAGGAGGCCCATAAATTTAAAAAATAAGAATAAAATCCCTCATGATGTGAAAGGGGATAATAATAATAGCTGGATTTTTCACCCTTAAGTGTGAACAGGGGCAAATACATGTGGACAAGGTCAAGTTTGACCAAGTCAATAGTGCTAGAATAAAAGGTGGAGATCATCTATGGAAACAACGCAGTGATAGTGGGAGGAAGATTCCTTGGTGGAGGAAACCATAATGAGTGGGACCCAAGGTGATAAGGCTTACATTTGTATATAAGGAGGGCAAGGCAGCCATAGAAAGACATGATGATATGGATTATTGATTTTGTGGTCTGCATGACTATTGTGCTTTCTTCAACTATTCAGTTGAGATTGCTGTGCTACTTAGCACAAGGCATTGCTATTTAGGAATTCCTTCTCCTTTCTTGAGAGGCATATTGAGGGATTTTGTACTATATTTCTCCACATCCAGGCTTGAGGAAAAGCTACCTCCTTCAACTACAGCGCAATTTCTGTTTAGAGCTGGGTTGTGTTGTAGGGTGTTGCAGTGGAGGGTTGAGAACACCACTTCCGGAGCTTGTTTTTCAGAGGAGGAAGATTTATTTCATTTGGGAGATTAGTGAGGAAGATTCAAGAGCTGATTTCACATATTTTGCATCATTCCTACCATTTTCCATCATCTACAGCGTAGTACCTCTCCTTGACTGCGTTATTTCTGAGAGCATTTGCAGTGAGGGATTTCATTGCTTGATTGGGGGGTGAGATCTTTAGTGTTAGGATCAGCCTTTCACTTAGAAGATCCATTGGAGGAGGTTCATTCATCTCATGTTTAATATTCATCCATATCCATCCAGACATTGAGTTGCAGCTGCTACTCAGCCCTAGGGCTGCACTCTGACATTTTTTCCTTTTTTCATATTTCAGGAAATCCTCTCTGGATTGTCTTGGAATTGTTTTTGGGAGTCTATATCTTCACTCCCAAATTGTATGAGCCATATAATTGCATATATATATTATTTTACATCATCAGTAGAAGTGTACCTTCTATTACTGCGTTGTTCTTGTTCATGAGCCTTTTGCAATGTAGCAGTATTCCATCTTTGGCATATGTATTCATGGGAGACTTGTTTGCCTTGATTATTTGAGTTGTGTTGCACTTATTTGCTGCCGATTTACATAATAAAATGGCTCTATAGTTTTCATCCATTTTGGTGTAATGTTATTCACTACTATTTCCAGTTTTATGTTCATGTATTGTTGCTTCCCCATTTGGGAATATTGCATTTAAAATTTCTTTCACTTGTCAATCAATTTCACGCGGAAGCTTCAACCCTGAGTGACTCTTTGGGTTGATAACTCAATATAATAAACCCTTAAATTTTCACTGTCATCCCTTCACATTATCTTATTTCATACATGCCTTCACATTATACAATTATCGCGGACTTGTGGATTATGGCCCACATAACTCCTTTGTACACACAACGGATTATAACATACATACTTTAGCAATCAACAACGCTTAACTTTATAAAAGAACCCACATAGCCTTAATTCACTTACATACACGCGGAACAGGGTTCCAGGGTCCCGTCATCTGCAGACCAATCACAATGCATTGCATTTCGCAAACTTACCAACAACCTTAACAACGAACTTACCATTCCGCCAATACGAAGCCACCCTGTAATCTTCACTATAGATCTTCACCAGATCTAACGGCCATAATATACCTGCTCACATGTTATCTCCCATCCACATCACATCGTAACCAAAAGACTTTACTATGCGAACTCTTAACGCTAAACTTTAAAACTGCTAATGTGCGATGTTGCACAATGCTGACACGTGGCCTCCCCTCATCGCATCACATCCTTCCGTCCTTACCATATCACATCGCAAGTTATCTTGATTACCTTGCGAAGTCCTTAACTTATAAACTTAGTAACCGTTGATTCGAAATAGCGCCATACCAACACGCATCCCTTCGCACTTCCTCAAATTACCGTAATCGTTCATCTCTCGCCTTTGGATTTGCGATCTAATCAAGGCCATCTGTTCACCTTCACGCGGCTCTTCTTCACCTCTTCTATCCACACTGATCTCTCCCATTGATTCTTAAAAATTTTATTCCGCACTTCGATCCTCACCGCTGATTCCTCCTTTGACATTATTCTTTGTGTTTCTGCCTTTAGTCGAATTTTGTTCTTTCTACTATCGCTGCTCTGCAAATCTGTTACGCTACTCCTCCTCAGATTTCTTCAATATTTAAAGTGTTGATCCATCTTGAGTTTATTATTGTTTTTTATTCATATAGCCACTACGTTGTCTCAATTTTGAATACAGAGCACTCTATGTATTTCTCCTCTTCTTCCATAATTCATAATTTGTTCTTTACTTGACATGTACACACATCTATTAGCTGCAGACTGGAATCACACAGATTATACCCAGCCATTAAGTCCTTTATCTCTCAGAAAGACTTATACATTCAATTTGAATTCATTCACCATGGTTTATCACACAGAAACCATAAATTCATAGTTATGGATCACTCAACATGTAAAAGGAATAACACACACATTCACGATGAATTCGATTTCCTCATTCATTAAATAAATGTACATATACAAATAAAAACCTGTTTTACAATCTAGCTTTAACCTGATGTGCCTTTACATGGCCCTTTTCTTTTCCGCTCTCTCTAAGATCGTAGGCTTACAATCAAATCTCCTATCTAAGAATGTTCCCCTTATGCCTTTGAGGCTTTACAAATATATACAAAAGGTTCTATAACCAATTCTGGTTCAGATCCATAGGTTACTCAAAAAAATATTCTAAGTCCTCAATTAATTCCTAAAATATCTTCTTTATCCCTTGAGGATCTCAAAATTCAACTAAATCCTACAGATCCTCAATAAATCATGAACTACTTTCTAATCTAATATTTACAATATTTTAGAATATCTCAATCCACACCAATCACTCATCAATCACTCATGTTTTCCTACATTTGAGAACATTTACAAATATGCCTCTCAATATTTAATTAAATAAATATCTCACATAAATCACTCAAAATATTGGAAATTACATTAATTAAATACTTAAGAAATCAACTCTTTTGAAAAACATAAGACCCCCTAGATTCTACTAAATGTACAAATTTTTGGAACCATGATGCTCCTACATCAATGTTTGATGGGACATGATATTGATGACAAGATACTTACGATGAGTACATGATGTAGTTGGAATTTCTCCCTATATAAGAGTGAGTGTTAATTTGGCAGCTTCGTGACAAGTTCCAATCATGGGACTAGATTTCTCTTTCTGAGAGGACCAATTTTGACCTTTTAAGCACTTGATAGAAGTGACCTCAAGCTCATTTGATCATCAAATAACACACTTCTCTCTCTTTTCTTGGGCTTGATATATCTAAAGTTTCTAGCGAAGGTACAAAACTGGGTGCAAAACATGTTGAAGGTGCATAAATATGGTACAAAACTGTGGCACAGAAATGGGTACAAAATAGATTGAAGGTGTATAAATTTGGTACATAACTTGGTGTGGAACATGTCAAAGGTACAAAACTAGGTACAAAACATGTCGAAGGTGAAAAACTGTTGATAGTTTAACTTTGACCAGATTTGACATTTCTCTGATATTTTGGATTTTGGTTGGTTGTTCTTTGGATAAGTAAAAATTTGAATTGAATTATTATTTGTGGATTTGGGCTCATTGTACTCTCTATTAAACATTTTATGACAATCTAATAGAAGAATAATTTTAAATGGTTTTCCCCTGGCCTTTCACCAAACCATTGTCTCTTGTTGATGTGTTGATTGACTCCTATATGTCATTACATATACTGTTCTATCTTTAATTTCTATTGATGAATGAAAGAATTAATTACTGTTGAAAATATTGCTAAATAAAGAATTGTATTGGGCTAAAGTAATTGATACAACATAGAGCAGTGTAAAAATTAACACCAAGATACACCATTACAATGATGCAACACTAATTCCAATAGTGGAGTGTTAAGCACATACTTGCTTCTCAAAATATTAATATTCTCTCCTATGCCTAGCTTGAGAGCCAAGGTGAAAAATTCCTTTGCTAGAGCTATGAGGGTGTATATATAACAAATTAGGTGAATATCCACTTCGCTTATGACTCTTGAGCTTCCCTCATGACTCTTGAGATTCCATGTGACTTTTCAAATTTCTATGAGACGTTTTAGCTTCTACATGAACTTTCACATTCTATGTGTAACCCTTGGGCTTCCACACATTTTAAATTTTCTCATTTAAAAAAAAATACAATATTACATTTCCAAAAATTTGTGGAAAAATTCATTTGACACACATGACTTTTATGGTGACAATTTGAGAAGGCATGACTTGGCGATGGTGACATGGAACTTCATTGTAGTGTATCAATGCCAAGTTATTCTCTTTGCTACTATCTTCACATCTACATGATGGGTCTTTCATGTTCGATAAATTCATCCTCGAAGAGGTTGGTTAGGATATAAAGTCTTCCATGTGATCTTGATATTTATTCTTCTTTCATGATCTAGTGTCCCTTTATGTCTTTTCTTGGTGATATCTTTAGGTCTTTAACTTCACAAGTATCTTCTTGACATATCCTTGGTATCCTCCTTGAGAATTATCCTTTCATGTCAAGATAATAAGACCTACAAATGGAATTCACTCATGACAAGATGACATAAGTCCCAAAATATCCTAGTCTATCATATTTCTCATGCAACATACTGATTGAGTTGGGACAATGTGCAATATTGAGGAGGAGGCCTAAGGATTGTGCAGTGCATAGGAGCAAGAAGTAGGGTGTGAGGGTCTAGGATTTGTGACTGCATAATGCATAGTGGTTGAGAGACAGGGAGGCATGGCTACACAGTTGGGGAAGGTGGGGAGGAAGGGATGATAGGATTTCTCACTATGATTGTGCAATGCATAGTTATAAAAGGAAGGGTCAATGTATTTTCTAGTTGATCACTTCAAGGAGTGATACATGTACTGAATGTTGAATGAAAGTGTCTAGTGCACAGTGGAGTCAAGCCTAGGCAAGGATTGCGTAGTGGGAAAGAGAAATTGATAGTGAATGAGCACTAGGAATACACATTTCACATTTCCAAGAGTTATAGGATGCTTAACTGAGGCTTGTGACTGCACAATGCACAGTTCCAGGAGACAGATAGGCTGGTGCTTGGTCATGAAAGTTGTGAATATAAGAAAAATAAAAAAATGACTAAATGTGGTATCAATAAGGAAGAAGGATGATACCAAATCATGTAACAATAATTGAACATGATCACACACTCAATGGTGATGAGAGACTCAATACCAAAAATAAACATGCATCCATTGAAACGACAAAAAAATGACACTTACCTCCAAGTTCAACACTTAATATATACCTTTAGAAACAAGTGTCGAATGCAAAAATAAAGTGTGTAATACCTTGAGAATAAGTCCAATGAAAGTCCCTATGATAAATAGAATTCATTAAAAAAAACACATTGGTGCTTCCTCTTAAAGGTGTTCCATGATTGCCTTTCACAAAGAATGACACTTCCCTTAACAAAAGACGACACTTAGAATTTCTTCAAAAAGGGACTTAGAAACTTAGAAAGCAAGCATGTGATGAATCTAACAATTAGAAACGACAGTTCAAATTATCAAAGGGAGGTTCCAAAGTTTGAAAATAATCCAAAATTTGGAGGGTATTGCAACAACAAAAACACTTGGTGATTCACTGGAAGAACCCCATCTTCTATGTTTAGGTCTAGCTTTATGTGCAAGGTCTTGTCTATCAAGAAGTATTGATTCATCATGTAAATTAACTTAGCCTCTCCATTTATCCCCATTTATGTTATTCCCTCTCTTGGATTAAAACAATTACAAATCTAACTATATCAAAATTGTTTCAATCCAAGAGAATGATAATATGTAGTCGCAAGTTTGAAATGACCAAATTTTTAATTCCATATTTTGGTGTTTCTATGCTACTAGCAAGTCTATTCAATACCCCAATTGAGTCACTACATGAACATAAACATTTATTCACTACCAACGAACATGTCCATTACCTCGATGAAGTTACTTGCTTCACCTCTTTGTGTAGGAAGAATTTCTCTTCTTTCACCCTTTGTTTAATTTTCAATATGCTCATTGGAATTTTATCAACATTTATATTGCTAGGGTGGAAGAGGGATCTTGACTTATTGAGAGAAAAATAGGCTATCCCTTCAGAGACTGTTATATACCTCTGAAATTAGTATGCTCACCTTTAGTTTTCTCCTTTCCCTTCTATACTCGATTGGATCAGCATGCAAAAACACCATTCAATTATAATACTGAGTCAAGGAATGGAAATTCTAAAATAGATAAGGGAATCATGGTTATGCTCTAGGATTTCCATTCAGACATCATCGACTTAAACATATCATACCTAAGCGAATAAGAGTGTTATGTAACCAATTCACAAAATAGAATAAGAAGTATATCAACGACTTTAGAATAAACCTTTTGGAGGGGGGAAACCTCCTTTTTCATCACATAAATGAAAAACTATTGGATGATTGAAATGACAAGAATGTAGGTTTTAACCCTGTACAAAAATTATCTGCAAATGAATCTTAAAAAACAGAAAACAAACAATAGCGAGAGCATAAAACATAAAACATATATGCACAGAGATTTTCCCCTGGATCCCAAATCAGGATTACCATCTTGATTTTTCATTATATTCCTTTTAGTGTTACAACACATATATATACATGCCGAAGCATACATAAACCCCAATCCATTAACCCTGGATTAGAACATAACCGTAGTTCCCTTGACTGGATCTACAAAATACCAGGGGCCGAAAACCATCATGCCCCAAAACCATGTGAAAAACCATGCACAAAACCATGGGCGGGTCCACCCACTGGAAAATAGGGTCTGCGCGTGACTAGTCATGGAAAAAATATAACACATACCCAACATTCTCCCACTTGTTGTTTTATTTCCGCAGGGGGCCCAGGAGAGCTTAGTCATTAGCCCAGCTTTGCAACACCCATTGTTTCTCTACACCAAGAGAACTTCTGAGTGCTCACAGACTTCGTCAATGCATCTGCAACATTCTTCAAAGTGTCCACCTTTACCAGCAAAAACCTTTTAGCCTCAACCATATCTCTCACAAAGTGATATTGAACATCAATTTGCTTTGTCTTTGAATGATAAGCAGGGTTCTTAGCCAACAAAATTGTACTTTGGCTTATAGCTTGCTGCACCAACCCCATACTTGAACACAATATTTGCAACCAAACCACTTCCTTTCTTGCATGAGTGGCTGCCATGTATTTTGCCTCTGTAGTTGAAAGAGCCACTACAGATTGTCTTTTACTCATCCAACTGACTGGACCTCCAAATAGGCTAAACACATACCCACTTGTAGATCTTCTTTGGTCTAGTTCTCCAGCCCAGTCTGCATCAACAAAACCATGAATGTCCAACACTCTTTACAGTCCATGTCTTCCCTGGTAGCACAAGCTATAATCACTAGTGCCACACAAATATCTAAAAACCTGCTTCGCTGCTGTCCAATGCTCCTTCCCTGGGTTTGACATAAACTTGCTCAATACTCCCACTACATGTGCAATGTCTGGTCTAGTACAGACCATTGCATACATCAGGCTACCCACTGACCTTGCATATGGAACATGAGACATATCCTCCTCTTCTTCTTGTGTCTTGGGACACTGTTCAACAAATAAATTTACACCTATAGGAATCAAAACAATCATCGATTTACTATCCTGCATATTGAACCTCTGCAATATAGTCTTGACATACTTCCTTTGGTTTACCCAGAGCTTCCTCTTTGCCCAATCTCTCTTAATTTCCATGCCCAAAATATAGTTTGCAGCACCAAGATCCTTCGTGTCAAATTTGGAGAACAGTTGGGTCTTCAAATCTTGGATAATTTATTTGTCATTTCCAATCAACAACATATCATCCACATACAAGACCAAATAAATAACACGATCACCAATTAATTTAAAATAAACATAGTGACCCTCCTTGCTTCTAGTGAAGCCAAGTCCCCGTATATAGGTATAAAATTTCTGATACCACATCCTTGGTGACTGTTTTAACCCATACAAAGACTTCTTTAACCTGCATACCAGTTCTTTCTTCCCCTTCACCATAAAACCTTCAGGTTGTTTCATGTAGATCTCCTCTTCTAGATCCCCGTGAAGAAATTATGTCTTCACATCCATCTGTTTTACCTCAAAATCAAATGCAGCAGCAACAGATAAAAGTAATCTAATAGAAGTAACTTTTGCAACAGGAGAAAAAATATCACCAAAATCAATTCCCAACACCTGGGAATAACCTTTTTCTACCAACCGAGCTTTGTATTTATCCACCTTGCCTTCTACATTCATCTTCTTCTTAAACACAAAATTTTCTCCCGATGGGCTTCCTTCCAGCTGGCAACTCCACCAGATCACATGCCTCATTTTTATGCAAGGATGCCATTTCATCAACCATGGCCTCCTTCCAGAGTTTTCCATCCTCTGAATCTACTGCCTCCCTGACAGTTCTGGGATCATCATCAGTTATGGTTAAAGAAAAATTTGAACAGAAAGTAGATGGACTATACCTTTCTGGTTGTCTTCTTTCCCGAGTTGATCTTCTCACAGCTGGAGTTTGTGGCTCTTCCTCTTTTGAGTCTTCTTCTGTTGTAGATTTTAATTCATCCTTCTTTAGCTCAAACCCTATCTTCTCAGGTTCCTTTGGTAGGACTTCATGTTTAACAACATCTTTTACCTCTCTAAACACCACATCTCGGCTGTACACAACCTTCCTTGTTTCTAGGTTCCAAAGCTTGTAACGCTTTAAACCATATTTATACCCAATAAATATGCACCTTTCAGATTTATTATCCAACTTGGTCCTTTTCTCCTTTGGAACATGTACATATGCGTCACATCCAAATACCCTCAGATGTGAAAGAGAGGGTTTCTTACCAGTCCATACCTCATGTGGAGTCTTATCCTCCAATGCTGATGAAGGTGATCTGTTAACCAAGTAACATGCAGTCTCCACTGCCTCTGCCCAGAATGCTTGTCCTAACCCGGTACCACTGAGCATGCTTCTTTCCTTTTCCATTAACATTTTGTTCATTCTTTCTGCAACTCCATTTTGTTGAGGTGTGTATGGAGTAGTCTTCTGCCGTGCTATACCACACTTCTTATAGAAATCTTCAAATTCCTTCTTACAGAACTCCCCACCATTATTTGTCCTCAGAACCTTTATCTTCTTCTATGTATGGTTTTCTACCAGAGCCTTAAATTCTTTAAATCTGTCAAAGAATTCAGATTTATTCCTCAAGAAATATATCCATGTATTCCTTGAGAATTCATCTATTAATGAAACATAGTACACAGACTTACCCAGTGATGGAACCGACACAGGTCCAAACACATCACTGTGCAAAAGCTCTAATATCTTGTTTTCCCTCTTAGCACCAGAAGGAAAACTCACCCGATTCTACTTCCCATATACACAATGTTCATAGAAATTGAAATCTAGAGAGCTATTAGACATACCTTCTACCATACCATTTCCACACAGTATCCGAAGGCCCTTCTCTCCAATATGTCCAAGCCTTTGATGCCATAGCATGGTATTTTCTCTAGAGACCACTAGGCTTTCCGCTCCACTTTCGGGAACCACAGAACTGTCGCACCCATCAATAACAGTGCTACCTTGAAGCTTGTACAGAGTTCCAATCTGAACTCCCCACATTAATACCCGTGCTCCCCGAACCATCTTACATATATCTTTCTCGAACACTGTTTTTGCACCTGCATCATCCATCTTTCTTACGAAAATCAGATTTCTGGCCAATGCAGGAATGTGCAGAACACCAAGAAGTGTTCTAATCCTTCCACTTTGCAGCTTCAGCTTGACTTTTCCACGTCCGACGATTCTGGCCTTCCTATCATCACCTAAGAAGACATCACTGCCATCATATTTCTCATACTCGTAGAACCACTCCCCATGGGGAGTGAAGTGAAAGGATGAACCCGAGTCAATCAACCATGACTCATGATCTACATGTGTATTTGAAGAAGAAGCCAAATACACATCCCCACCTTCATCTGAGGTGGTTTTTGCCTCTGTAGAAGGATCATCATCAGATCCCTTTCCTTTCTTAGGAGCTTTAGATCTGCAATCCTTTTTGTAGTGCCCTTCCTTTCCACATTTCCATCACACCTTTACAAACTTTCCAGGAGATTTAGATCTCCCTATAGATTTAAATCTCCCACTCGAAACCTTATTCTTGTTTATGTTCTGAGACCTTCCTCGTACAGATAAGGCATCTCCATTTTGACCCTCCATATTTATCCGTCTCATTTCCTCTGACAACAAGGCTGAGACAATGTCATCAAAATTCAAGGTAGTTGTATTGCTACCTATTGCAATAAGTAGACTATCCCATGAGTATGGTAGAGAACAAAACAAACTGATGCACTTATCTTCATATGAGATTTTAATATCAACAGATGACAACTGACTTACCACAGTATTGAAGGCGTTCAAATGCTCTGTCACCGAGTCTCCATCCTTCATCCTTAGGTTATAAATATTTTTTTGCAGGAACAATTTATTCACCAGAGACTTAGATTGGTACAAAGTCCCAAGTTTGTCCCACAAATTCTTCACCGTAGCTTCCCCAGATACATTCAACAATACCGAATTTGAAACACACAACCATATTGTGCTCTTCACCTTCTGATCCAAATTTTTCCAGTCTTCATCAACATTTTCGTTGGTTTAGTACCTAGATCTACCGTGATCCACTGGTATTTATCACCAGCAGATCCTCCATCTTGAGCTTCCACAACTCAAAACTTTGACCATTAAATTTCTTAATATTTATCTTTCCACTGCTCACCATCTTCTTTCACCGTAAGAATCGATCCCACAGATCTCCCACTGAATAGGGTATACCACAGGCTCGAGCAAAAAACCCTCAGTAGCAAAGGCATCGCCTTGGAGCCGAAACAACTCTGATACCAAATGTAGGTTTTAACCCTGTACAAAAATTATCTGCAAACAAATCTTAAAAAATAGAAAACAAACAATAGTGAGAGCATAAAACATAAAAAAAAATATACACAGAGATTTTCCCCTGGATCCCAAATCGGGACGACCAGCTTGATTTTTCATTATATTCCTTTTAGTGTTACAACACATATATATACATGTTAAAGTATACATAAACCCCAATCCATTAAACCTGGATTAGAACATAACCATAGTTACCTTGACCAGATCTACAAAATACTAGGGGCCGAAAACCATCATGCCCCAAAACCATGTGAAAACCCATGCACAAAACCATGGGCGGGTCTTCCCACCAAAAAATAGGGTCCAAAATTTTTTTCCCAGGGCGTTGCCCCAGACCTCGAACAGGGGGGGCTACTGCCCCCCCTGCTACGGCTGGTGCAACAAAAAGGGGGGGGGCTACCGCCCCCCCTGCTACGCCCAGTGCAACGAACAGGGGGTGACCCCCTCGTGTGTCACTAATCGTGGAAAGAATATAACACATACCCAACAAAGAACTCCTTGGTATATATAGGAGTCTAAGGGGTCAAAATATAATTAGAGCCTACATAAACATAATAATGTAAGGGCACAATAATAACAATAGTTGACTTCTATGGGGCAAAAAAATATAAATATGGGGGCTACATGGGCACAAAAACAATAATAAGGTGGGTACACTAACAATAACAATAAAGGGGATACACTAATAATAAAAATAATGGGGCTACAATACTATTATAGGGACCTAAAATTCCTTTCGCCTTACAAAAAAGTGTTGTACTCAACGCTTGAATAGGTATTGATGCTTTTGTATAAATTTATCATCCTCCAGCCTGGAATATTCAACGGGTAAGTGCTTCCTCTTAATGAGATACTCTGAAGTTGATTGATTTTGTAGTTTTCAAGTTCTTGTTTTTGTGACTTCTTCAGGCTCCAATATGATTTTTCCTTCCTTGTCAAGTTCTGGAAATATTGTTTGAACCAAGAGCTTGTCACCAATAACCTTCTTTGAGCATGAAACATGGAAAACTGGCTATACTCGGGAAGATGTATACAACTCCAATTTGTATGTCATAGTACCAATCCTTTGAAACTCCTTGTAGGGACCATATTAATTGGGTATCCTTATTTGCTTACTTGAGGGACATTTATTTGTATTGTTGTAGTCGTAAAAATATCGAGTCACCTACTTCAAAACTTCTTTCACTGGAATATTGATATTTTTTTTTGTTTCATTCAACTGTGTTCCAAATTAGGGTTATCCTTTATGAGTTAGAGAACTTGTTATTGATGCCTGATGTGATCATATTCCATTGCTTGAACCTTAGAGTTTTCTATCAAATAGGATGTGATGGATGATGGATGATATCCATAAAGTACCATAAATGGGGTCATTTTTGTTATATTATGGAAGGAATTGTTATACCACCATTCAACCAGAGGTAATCACTTTACCCATTTTGTTTGTTTATAAGATATAAATCAACAAATATATCCTTCCAAACATTTGTTCAGTATCTCAGTTTTCTCGTCATATTGAGGATGATAAGAAGGGCTATGAGCTTGTTGCGGTAAATTATACACACAAGGAGCCATTTCTCTGCAATCCTATGCCCTATTAGGATCACCAAACAATAAAAATATATGGCTAAGCCAAGACAAAAAAAATCCCCAAGTCAAATGATCATGCAAGAAGTCTCCATGCAGTTTCTAATGCTATATGGTTTGAGCAAGTACCTTTCCTCCTCGCAGGTTGGTGAAGGGTTTTGGGCCTGATCCAGAATCCTCTCACTCCAATCAAGTGATATTTCCCTTCCACTATCAATCCCAAGCCTACACATAAGAACAAACAAACAAATATGACAAGTAGTCTTCCACATAAGACTATTAGCTCAAAACATGAAGAAATACATGAAATTAAATAACTGTAAACACTAATATAAAGGAGGGGAACATGAATATTTGTTAACCATATAATTAATAATACATCATTATAACTTCATCTTTTGCATTCCTCTCTGAATTAAAACAAATTATCCCCACTATAAAAAACATATACTTAAAGCAACATGAAACTCTCAAAATTTAATCATAATAGCATTGGGATATAACTCTCTGGCTCTCTGATTCCGTCTCATAGATTCTCACTAGCCTGACCCTCTAGGATATCCCAATATAAATAGGAAGAAGGAGACTCCCAGGAGGATGAATGTAGATACCTAGGATGAAGAGAAGTTAAGGAAGCTTCTCAATAATATGTCCTAACCAGCTCAAATAGATGAGATAAGATCATGAGTCAAACTAATATACTAGGAACCATAAGTATATAGAACAAGTCCCCCGACCACATGGACAAAAATATGAAATCCTGGTCATAACCACACAAAGTAAGTATCCTCCATGCAGTTGGAAGGTTCCAACCCCACTTAGAAGACGATATGCATGAGATTAGGGAGAAAAGTTGGGAAAAAGAGAAGTCAAGGCCAGGGAAAAAGGTCAACAACATAGTGACTAAAGAGGAAAAACCCTAGGGAGAAAAATAGGTTGATAGAAAATGGCCCTTAATTCATGAGGTCATAAGAGTAACTGATGGTTGAAATGCATTACAATAAATCTCAGAGGTAAAAGGAGGAGCAAGGAGACAAATCCAAGAACTTGTATCGAAAGGTACCAAATGTTGAAGTCTCATATGTGCTGATAACATCCCTGAGGAAGGAATACCCATTCTTGGTCATAAATAAGCACTGAACATGGACGCAAAAACATCCATTACGAATCCTTGACATGAAATTATAGAAATTATCACGAAGAAGTACACAGTGGATCTATGTGACTCATCATATAGAGTGCAGCCACTAAAAAATACAATGTGGATATATGTCATAATATACATTAGCATGAATATGGACATAATTGTATCGAAAGGTACCAAATGTTGAAGTCTCATATGTGCTGATAACATCCATGAGGAAGGAATACCCATTCTTGGTCATAAATAAACACTGAACATGGACGCAAAAACATCCATTACAAATCCTTGACATGAAATTATAGACATTATCACGAAGAAGTACACAATGGATCTATGTGACTCATCAGATAGAGTGCAACCACTAACAAATACAATGCGGATATATGTCACAATATACATTAGTAGGAATATGGACATAATAGATAGAAGGTGCCCTAGAATATCCCTCAAAGTAGATAAATAATACATAAATCCAACACAGCCTGGGAAGCGTGCCATATAAGAGTGAGATGTCCCTAACCCAGGGTCTTTGACACAACCCTGATGGTATGAATCTACAACATGAAAATATATATGTGTTGATGTCGAGCATGGTAGAAACCACCTTATTACCATTCATTGAGGTAAACCAATAACAGACACGAGGGAATCCACCAATGAGGAAAATTAACCCTAAGGTACCTAGTATAGTCCACTAAGTGTGAATAAATGAGCTGGCATTGAACACCATTGAACTCGACAAATTAGGAGCCAATGATGTAAGCCCACTGTTAATAATGAGAAATCCTGCTTGTAGAAATTATGTTGTATATTTGCAACTGATCATGAACTATTAATCAAAATAACAAGACACAAAACTACTCTACTTCTTTGCGGACATTAATTATTTCAGACATGCAATAAGAAATAACACACATGTAACAAGTATTTTTAGTTTGGGAAATAAATATGCTAATACCCCCAATTTCTCTTTCATTAATCAAATGAATATATATGTATTACAATTTCTTTGCTCAACTTAGCTCACCTTGCAAGTGCATAACCTATATCCCTACTCACTAAAGGAATCTGACCAAGACTTAGTCAATTTATACCTTGGCTTGAGCTCCTATTTACTTTTGTTGTTCCTTGAGGAATTATGCCCTTATTATTTAGGAAATTCCTCAAATTGAATTGTGCAATTCCTTAGGCCGATCATCTGACTGCATGCAACACCTGTACACTCAAGACTAGTCTACAATTAATGTTACACTTCCTTCAAAACTCCACCAAACCTGGGGAACTCAAATTATCTGATTGTACTAGCTATTTAGGGCTGATTGATCAGTTAAATGGATGATCATTGATTTTGACTGAAGTCCCACTGTACAACTTGACCGTCCACTAGTTCTTACAACAATTGGAACTAGTTTAACTAGAAACAATCTTAGATAATTAACCTTGATTTATAAAAATTATAAATCTCACATGCTTAACTGAACTATAACTCCTCCAACTCAAATTTACTTAGTAAAATGGGTGACACAAGCCATGTCACTCAAGTTAACATCATCCAAGTTTTCTGTTGATGTGGGAAATTAAATTTTCTCAATTTAATCAAGGAAAAATCAAATTGATAATTTCTTGCTGCATTTTTCAACACTCCATCTCAACAAGAAAATGATTATAAATCACCCCTATCCTGCACCCGTGGAGCTCAAACTTCCCTCTTGACAAGGCCTTTGTCAAAATTTCAGCATCTTGTTCCTTTTTCAGAATGTACTGCAACAAGATTATCCGCCTCTGCACACAGTCCTGCAAATGGTGATACTGGATATCTATATGCCTTGATCGATCAATAAAAAAAATATTTTCAAATATCTCGATGCAAATATTATTATCATAGTACATCATAGTTGGATCCATCATTTGACCAAACAATACAAAAAGGATCTTTCTCATCTAGATCTCCTCACATGCTGCTTGACTGGCAACCATGTATTCTGATTCCGTTGAGCTGAGTGCCACAAATATTTTATTCCCGTTGTACCAAGAAAGTGTTGCAAACCCAACACTTAAATTTCCACCTAATGTACTCTTTCAATATGATGGAATCCCAACTCAATCTGCATCTATGAAGCCACACAACTTCACTCCCTCTTTCTTTTTGTACCATAACCCAAACTGGGTAGTGCCTTTAAGGTATTGTAGAACATTCTTACATACCCTCAAAAATACTTTGGTTGTTTGAACCATAACTTGGCTTAACTGGTTGAATGCATAGAAAATATCTAGTTTTGTGTTCACAAGATACATTAGTGAACCCAACAACTACCAGTAAATAGTAACATCCACTTCCTCACCTGAAGTGGCATCCTCCTTCCTCCAGTTGGTTGCTAGAGGAATATCCATGGGTTTTTAAATCTCCATGCCGAACCTATGTAGTATCTCGTTGGCATACTTTCCCAGAGAGACAAACAGTTCCCCATCACCTTGCCACACTTCCAATCCGAGGAAGTAGTGCATGATTCCCATGCCCTTCATTTCAAACTCTCTTGCAAGGTCCTCCTTGTAAGATCTGATCAACTGCTCATCACTAGTTAAAATCAAATCATCAACATATAAGACAATAATCAACAATACAGTTTCTACCAAAATATGATAAAGGTTTGCATCTACTTCAATTTTGGTGAATCAAAAACTAATGATATATCTATCAATCCCAGTGTACCAAGAACAAGGTGCTTATTTGAGACCGTACAACGCATGCTTGATTATAGACACATGAGACTCCCAATTAAAATTCTCAAAGGCTTATGCTTGCTCGAGTACAACTCCTCCTCAATAAATCCATTGAGGAATGCTATTTTCACATCCATTTGGTGGATATTCCACCCCATCTGTGCAACCATTGCGAGAATTGATCTGATCGATGAGTAACTTGCTACATGAGAAAAGGTCTCCTCATAGTCAATCCCTTCAACTTGAGAGTACCCATTGACCACAAATTTGACCTTGTAATTTTCTATCCTTTCATCTATTGTATGATTTACCTTGAATATCCATCTTGAATCCACAAATAGTTTGTCTCATGGCCTTGGAACCACTTCTCAAACACTATTGTTTACAATGGATTCGTACTCCTCCACCATTCCATCAAACCATACAGGTTGTTATATTGCTTCCTTGAAAGAGGATGGATTAGTATCTACAAGCTCAATCATTAGATCCATATATCTAGTGTACCAATCTGGTTACGTCTCTGCCTGCACTAATTTGAAGGAGCACCCACATTCTCCCTCGCATCTTGCACAAGTCTCTTAGCTTCCTTGGTCCTTTTCCTTAATTATCTGGATAGTTCTACTTGAGTCACTGTATTCACTCTCTGCTCCTCAATTTGTGGATGCTCCACAACTTCTTAAGGTTCCTCATTTGGATCTAAAATCTCCTCTTCTGGTGGGATCTGAAGCTCCCTCTCAATAGAGCACCTCATTTATTTCTACTCATCAAATTTTACATCCGTTCACACAAATGTCATTCTAAGGGATGGCAAGTACACACAATAGTTGTGGGGAGTTTCTGTGCAACCCATAAATATCCCCAACTATGTTGTCATCTATAGCTTCTTCCTTGCATATTTGGAGATGTTTTAGCTCCTAGAGACAACCTTGAGTTGCAAAAGATCAGTGCCTAGGAAATCTTAAAAATTAGAGGTTGAGTGTGAAAAATTGTATAAAATTCCTCTAACAAAACATGGAATAAGAGAACAATGGTTTTGGTGGTTCATGGATTGAGAAGACCTTGGATTCGATTCATGTGAATTCCTTATACTATGAGAGGGCTCAAGAGGCTATGAGACTGATGGATTTTAAATGGGCCAAGTATAAAACAATGAACATAAATCTTAAAATATGCGGAGGTGTTGAGAGAGAACGAAGAAGGAACCCACGAGAGATAGGCTTAAGAGATTTAAGAATCTGTCCCCTATGAACTCAGAAGAAATGAATGCGAATGAGATATGGACAACAAAAGAGGTTCGTGGAGCACAAATTAAGGGAGTGCAACTAGCTTAATACATGAGTGTTAACACCTAAGCGTTATATAGAAACGAATTCATGAATAAAATTGCAGACGACTGACAACCACATTACACGAACCATCAAAGCAGAATAGCATGAAAGATGATTACACATAAAGAGTAGATTACTGATAACAAAAAAAAACAAATAAATTCTGCTCATTTCCCGATCTTGAATCCAAATATTAGCTCTGTATTTGTATTAAGTTTAAACATATCTCCCAAATATGTGTTTTAGAGCACAGGGAGCACAATCATACAAAACTAATGCAAAATTCTTCAAAATTCCAGAACCCTTCTAGAACCCCTCTTTCATCTTAGAACTCACTACATATAGAGTTGTCCTTGAGGCTTTACGGTCTTAATAATTTATGATCAACCCATACCAATGAAATCCAAATATCCTACCTAACTTCTAGAGCATACATCGAGCCATTACTTTTGTACTGAGAGAATTAAAATAAGAATGGGTGAAACTAAGATTTCACCGGCCAAACATCACTATCTAACAGTAAAAATAAAATACATGGTTGATCATGGAGGCCAATTATGGGAGCCTTCAGATAGTATGGCGAGGAGTGGTCATAGGTGTGTAGGCTGGCTGCCATCTTATGCTTCCATATGTTGCTTGAAAGTCTCCACTCCCTCAGTCTTATGATTTCCACTTGATCTGTTGTGAAGTGGCTAGTTGTATTGCATGCGCATGGCGCTTTTACGTATATTTCCTAAGAAAAATGTTGTAAACCAAAACTACACGCTCCACCCAAAATCCCCTGCTATGTTTGAATTACAAACTGGGAACTAGATTTCAGAGGGGGTCTTAAGTGGCATGCGGTATGGGAGAGGGGGGGGGGGGGAGGTGCGAAATGATGAGAGGAAGGCGTGTGGAGGAGTGGGAGGTAATGGAAGCCACCTATTCTAGACCCCCCCCATAGTTAAATTTTGAAGTCCGGGGGGGTTCCGAAATGTGTTAAAGACCTTCAGATGCATTGGATTGGAGTAAGTGACAAAGATATGCGGAAGGCTTGGAAGTAATGGAATGTGTGCCAATGAATGCGAATGACGGGAGTAATGGAATGGTAATGGTAGTGAAGGAATGACATAATCGTGGAAATCAAAGTCTTATGGTGGGGCCAAACCACATCATAATGACAAGTCTTTACCATGGAGCAGTAGAGATAAACCCTAAACAGTGTGAAGTGAAAAGAGCGGGGAGAAATGAAGTGATGTGGAGGAAGGTGGGACCTGACTGCAAAACACACATCACAAAGTTTATGTGCGAGTAGGTAGAGGTTAAGTGTTAAAACCTACGATGGGCGAAGTGTGGGGGCAGGTGAGGTGGCACAGACAGTGATGGGGCCGCGCCTGCAGATCGTAAGTCGCAAGATTTAGCTGGGAGAAACGGGTGGTAAATGTTAAAAGTTGCAGGGAGTGATGTGTGACAACGGTGAGGTGACGTGGAGGGAAAGTGGGAACCAATCACACCACAGCTTAAACAAAAAATTTAAAGGAACTTAAGAGGTAAGTTGTAAATTGCGCGATATGCGATATGCGATGCATTAGTCGCTGCAAAGTGCGAAAAGGAGGCAGGTAAGGAAAGTGCAGAATATGAGGGTTTGCATGCGGATTTGGGTGGTGTATCAAGGTTGGATCGGTGTCACCAAGTCGCATCGACGACAATATAAGTTTCAGTAAGTCTTAAGATGTAAAAGTTAAGACTTGCGGGGAGTGGTGACACAAATGAAGAGATGTAGCGCGAGACTTTAGAAAATTGAAAATGAAGGGTAAGAGAGGGTAAATGAAGGTAAAGTGGATAAATGAGATGAATGGGGGTGGAAATGGAGTTTTCTCATCATTAAACCTTATTAGCTACACTTTCCCCTTTCTACTGAACTGAAATGTAGATTGATTCCTTTGAAGCTCCTTTGGCAGTCATGATTTCCCTTCCTTTCTCCTTCTCCACTTTGGGTGTGGTCACAGGCCAACATTGGCTCCATCTAGGGACAACATGCTGTTCTAAGTGCATTGAGAACCTACAGACCTGAATGCCTGTGCCATATTGGGCTCATGGAGTCACAAATGCATACTGTAAGCCTGAAGTTAAACTATAACCAAGTTGTGCACTGCCAATTGTATAAAATAGAAATCACTGCCACACCTTGAAAATTTTGAATGCTGAAATCTGAACTATGCTAAAACTAGAAACTGAAACACACTTGAGCTGAAAAATACAAAGCAATTTGAAACTAAACTGGAAATAAGCTCATAGTACTGAGCTTATTGGCACTCCTACCTAGACCTAGTTTGATAAAAAATTATCAGACTTCCAATGTAACCAGTTAAGCAAATGAGTGCTTAACTGAAATTGACATCCCATTCCTGTAGGTAGAGGAATGGGTTTAAAACGTGGAAAATTATCTCTTCCAATGAATTCCATAGCTCCATTAATGAGCTTGGAAAATTCTCCCTTCACTGATGGCTGCAATAAACTAACCATAGGATCAAGGTAAACATGCAATATGAGTTTTCCTGGAGGATCTGTAACAAGAAAACAAACCTCATTTCAAACTATTGCTTTGCTTCCTTGTTGCCACTTATTGTCTTCAAACAGAAAGGATGACCCTTGTTTCTTCTCCTTTTCCATTATAATCAACTTATTTGTGTGCTCTTCATCATTTCCTTTGTCATACAGAGGCTTGCAGGGGAGCTACAAACTCTCAATCATCTTGGGTAAAGGATCTTGACTAATGAAAATATGTTGTGTTTCCTCCTTAAAATCCCATGAAGAACAAAATGATGAAGAAATTTTATGATCATATTCAATATATGCACACTCATATGGAATATTTGAGTGATATTCAATCAACAAACCTGATTGGTCTTCTTTTGGAAAACTTTATTGTTTTTCATTGGGCACACTTGATTGGTGTTCAATCTCTGAATACAACACTACTGGCTGAAGGTGCTCTTGTGGATCTAGAAAATTAAGCTCTGATGCCCCTGTTTCCAGATCACCAGAATGTTATTTATTTTTAGTGTTGCCCTCTGGGAAATACCCCATCTCTTCTCCTTTTTCATGGAGGGTAATCTCACCTCCCTCTTCTTCAGCATATGATAGAAGAGGGTTCTCTACCTTCAGTCTAAAAACCACCATGGGCTATTCTTCTCAGAGATTGAAGGGTGTGGGCACTTTTTTTGTAATGGCTCCTTTGAACTGCTCTTTAGGAGGGTCGGGAAATTTCAAGAGTATAGATGTGGGCTTCTTATCTTTGGGATGGTCAGCTTCTTGCTTTGTGAAAGTGGATGCAGTGGCCTTATGAGGGGCTGACTCTTCTTAGGGCTTCTTCCCTTCACTAGAAGGACTAGGAAGGATTTGTCATTAGGGGAATTTTGATGTCTAAAATGGGCCTCCTAAGAAAAATGTACAACCAAAATAAAATTTATAAGATCCAATAGGATTCAAGATGATGATGTCAACCATGGGGGATGATTCACCATTTTTGGAGTAAAAAAGTAAAAATATTAAAAAATAATAAAATAATAAAACTATTTTTTCA
This sequence comes from Pinus albicaulis, assembly GCA_034641835.2. NCBI lineage: Eukaryota > Viridiplantae > Streptophyta > Pinopsida > Pinales > Pinaceae > Pinus > Pinus albicaulis. Next base: position 124,253,496 of record CM076581.1, on the reverse strand, counting down.
ACTCGTATTTTCAACTTATCTCCCTAAGGTTTTACTCAAATTTCGAGTGGTAGTACTCATTGGATGCAAAATTTAAATTCCTCATCCAAGGAGTACCCATGTTGCATACTTTCAATATACACTGCTACATGAAAAATGAGAAATACATGAAAAAATGTGATTGCAATCATGTTTTTCATGTATTTCTTATTTTTTGTGTAGAAAATTTCTTCAAAAGTATGCAACATTGGTACTCTTTGGATGAGGAATAAAATTATGCATCCAATGAGTGTTTCTGCTCGAAATTTGAGTAAACCATTAGGGAGATAAGTTGAAAATACGACTTGAAAAAAAGAGTTTTTTCTTTTGTCCCTCTAAATTTTGATGATGTAATCAAATATTATTTTATTATTTCCACTATTATTTTATAATTTCCTTAGGAGGCCCATTTTAGACCTGAAAATTCCCCTAATGTCTCTTGATATTAACCATTCATTTTTTTCTTGCCCTCGGGTTCTCTTTCTGGAGGACCTGAGGTCATACTTCTTGTGAAGTTGAGCCTTCATGAAATAATAATCAGACTTCCAATGTAACCAGTTAAGCAAATGAGTGCCTAACTGAAATTGACATCCCATTCCTGTAGGTAGAGGAATGGGTTTAAAACGTGGCAACTTACCTCTTCCACTGAATTCCATAGGTCCATTGATGAACCTGGGAAATTCTCTCTTCACTAATGGCTGCAATAAACTAACTAGAGGACATGGTAAACATGCAATATGAGTTTTTCTAGAGGATCTGTACCAAGAAAACAAACCTCATTCCCAACTTTTGCTTTTCTTCCGTGTTGCCACTGATTGTCTTCAAGTAGCAAGGATGACTCTTGTTTCTTCTCCTTTTCCATTATAATCAACTGCTTTGTGTGCTCTTCATAATTTCCTTTGTCATACAGAGGATTGTAGGGGAGCTGCAAACTCTCAATCATCTCGGGTAAAGGATCTTGACTAATGAAAATCTGTTGTGTTTCCTCCTTAACATCCCATGAAGAACTTAATGATGAAGAACTTTTATGATTTTCTTCAAGATCTACACACTCAAAAGGAATATTTGAGTGATCTTCAATCAACAAACCTGATTGGTCTTATTTTGGAAAAATTTCTTGGCTTTCATTGGGCACACTTTATTGGTGTTCAATCTCTGAATACAACACTACTAGCTAAAGGTGCTCTTGTGGATCTAGAAAATTAAGCTCTACTGCCCTGGCTTCCAGATCACCAGACTGTTGTTGATTTTTAGTGTTGTCCTATGGGAAATACCCCAGCTCTTCTCCTTCTTCATGGAGGGTAAGCTCACCTCCCTCTTCTTTAGCATAGGCTAGAAGCAGGTTCTATACCTTTAGTCCAAAAGCCACCATGGGTTGTTCTTCTCGAAGATTGAAGGGTGTGGGCCCTTTTTCTGTAATGGCTCCTTTGAACTGCTCTTTAGGAGGGTTGGGCGGTTTCAAGGGTATAGATGTGGGCTTCTTACCTTTGGGATGGTCAGCTTCTTGCTTTGTGAAAGTGGATGCAGTGGCTTTATGAGGGGATGACTCTTCTAAGGGATTCTTCCATTCTCTAGCAAGACTAGGAAGGATTTCTTCTCTTGATATTAACCCTTCATTTTGTTCTTGCCCTCGGGTTCTCTTTCTAGAGGACCTGAGGTCATACTTCTTGTGAAGTTGAGCCTTCATGAAATCCACAAACTGTCTACATTAATTGTTAATATCTTGATCTTCTAGAGGGATTTCCTTCTCCTCTTGCTCCCCTTGCAGGATGAGTTCACCCTCCTCATCATCAAATTAGGCGACGAATTGATCTTCTTGGATGTCTGTGACTTCCTCGGTCTGTTGCAATAGCTGCAGAGGGGGCCTCCGATATTGAGGATTAAAATTCCGGTTAGGAATCATTTGGTTGGAACGAGAAGGGGAATTATTAGCCTCCAATTAAAGCTTCACCAACTTATTTTAGAGGTTCTTAATCAGCTTATCCATCTCTTCGATTCTATGCTCCTATAATTCCCTCTCTTGATTTGAGATCGAAGCCTCCTCCCCCTTATTTCTTCTAGCTTCATGTTCTATCTTCCCCTTGAACTTATCAGTAGAAGAAAATTTTTCTTCTACCTCCAACACATCAGTCTGGATTTGATCGAGAGATGTGGATCTTCTTTCTCTCAAGGTGAACCCAAAATCTGGCTCGAAAGCTCCAGAAAAAACCACCTTAGCAGCTGCTTGGGAAGGCTTTGTCTCGGCATGGAGATTATTATAGAGCTTGTTGAACCTCTTTATAAGTTTTGTTACATCCTCATTTTGTACCTTCTTGGGAGAATTGAACTCTGTGAGGACATATCCATGGTCCCTCTTCTCTCCCCATTTTAGTGTGAAAAAATTCTCCATTTCTTCCCAAGTAGTGACTACATTATTAGAAAGATATTTGAACCACTTTTGAGCCTCTCCATCCAAGTATTGGACGAAAAGCCTCAACACCACGTCTAGGTGATCCATATTCACATTCTCAGCAAAGGCATGGAAGTATTCAATATGTTTCTGCATAGAATTTCTATCTTCTCTAGTGAACCAAGGTAGGAGCTTTAAATAATATTGTGGCATATCATTTAGAGGCTGAGGGAGGGGCAAGGGGGCATAATTGTTCAAAAGGAAACTCGGAACAACCATCTAATTTAGATTTGGGTGTAGATGATGGATCTGAATCTGGTGTGAGGCATAGTGAAAGCGAGGACTACTTCTGATTAGGACTATTTTACAGTGGAGTTGCCAAGGTGAGGAATATGCAACTCTCAACCCTTCGTGCTCACCTGATTGAAGGGTGAAGATATTGTTGTATCCCAAGGAAAGGTTTTATAATTTTTTCCCTGGAAATGGCGCCAAAAAGATGTTGTAGCTCCTAGAGATAGCCTTGATTTTCAAAATACCAATGCCTAGGACATCTTAAAAATCAGAGGTTGAATGTGAACAATTGTATAAAATTCCTCTGACAAAATACAAAATAAGAGAACAATGGTTTTGGTGGTTCATGGATTAAGAAGACCTTGGAGTCGATTCATGTGAATTCCTTATACTATGAGAGGGCTCAAGATGCTATGAGACTAATGGATTTTAAATGGGACAAGTATAAAACAATGAATGTAAATATTAAAATATGCGGAGGTGTTGAGAGAGAATGGAGAAGGAACCCACGAGAGACAGGCTTAAGAGATTTAAGAATTTGTCCCCTATGAACTTAGAGGAAACAAATATGAATGAGATATGGACAAAAACAGAGGTTCGTGGATCATGAATTAAGGGAGTGCAACAAGCTTAATACATGAGCGTTAACACCTGAGCATTATACAGACACGAAATCATGAATAAAATTCCAGACCACCGATAGCTACATTACACGAACCTTCAAAGCAGAATAGCATGGAAGATGATTACACATAAAGAGGAGATTACTGATAAAAAAAGAAAACAACTACATATTGCTCATTCTCCATCTAGAATCCAAATATCAGCTCTGTATTCATATTAAGTTTAAATATCTCTCCCAAATATGTGTCTCAAAGCACAAGGAGCACAATCATACAAAACTATAGCAAAATTCTTCAAAGTTCCAGAACCCCTCTTTCATCTTAGAACTCACTACATATAGAGTTCTCCTTGAGGGTTTATGGTCTTAATCATTTATGATTGACCCATACCAATGAAATCCAAATATCCTACCTAATTTCCAGAGCATACATCGAGCCATTACTTATGTACTAAGAGAATTAAAATAAGAATGGATGAAACTGAGATTTCACAGGCCAAACATCAGTATATAACAGTAAAAATAAAAGACATGGTTGATCATGGAGGCCAATTATGGGAGCCTTCAGATGGTATGGCGAGGAGTGGTCATAGGTGTGTAGGCTAGCTGTAATCTTACACTTCCATCTGTTGCTTGAAAGTATCCACTCCCTCAGTATTATGATTTCCACTTGATCCGTTGTGAAGTGTCCAGTCGTAATGCACGCGCTTGGTGCTTTTATGGAGATTTCCTGAGAAAACTATCATAAACTACAACTACACACTCCACCCAAAAGCCCATGCTGTGTTTGAATTCCAAACCGGGAACTTGATTTCAGAGGGGGTCTTAAGTGGCATGCGGTATCGGAGAGGGGGAGGGGGGGTGCGAAAGATGAGAGGAAGGCACATGAAGGAGTGGGAGGTAATGGAAACTGCTTATTCCAGAATCCCCCCCCCCAGAGTTAAAGTTTGAAGGTCGGGGGGAGGGGTCCAAAGTGTGTTAAAGACCGTCGGATACATTGGAGTGGAACATAAGTGACAAAGAGATGCAGAAGGCTTGGCGGTAATGGGATGTGTGCCAATGAATGGGAATGGTGGGAGTAATGGAATGGTAACGATAGTAAAGGAATGGTGTAATTATGGTGAGTGGAGTATTATGGTGGGGCCAAACTGCATCGCAGTCACAATTCTTTACCATAGAACAGTAGAGATAAAACCTAAACGGTGCGGAGTGCGAAGAGTGGGGAGAAATGAAGTGATGTGGAGGAAGGTGGGACCCAACCGCAAATCACACATCGCAAAGATTATGTGCAATCAGGCGGAGGTTAAGTGTTAAAACCTGTGATGGGTGAAGTGTGGGGGGAGGTGAGGTGGCACGCACAGTGGTGGGGCTGTGCCCACAGATCGCAAGTCACAAGATTTAGCTGGGAGCAGTGGGTGGTTAATGTTAAAAGTTTCAAGGAGCGATGTGTGATGGCAGGGAGGTGACATGGAGGGAAAGTGGGACCCAACCGCATCGCTGATTAAAAAAAAACTTTGCGGGCACTTAAGATGTAAGTTTAAATTTAACGATATGCGATATGCGATGCACTAGTCATTGCAAAGTGCGAAAAGGTGACATGTAAGGAAAGTGCGAAATATGAGGGTTTGCATGCAGATTTGGGTGGTGTATCAAGGTTGGATGTGTTAGGTCCCTATATTACTAGTATAGTCCCTTATTTTTGTTAGTGTAACCACCTTATTTTTATTATTGTACCCTTGTAACCCCCATATTGTTATTATTGTGCCCTTAAATTATTATTGTTAGGTTGGCTAGGATTACATTGTGGCCCTACTAAGATTACATTATGGCCCCATGGACTTCTATATATAGAAAGGAGGTTTTGTAATTTGAATCATCCAAGAATTGTTTATTCATGTAATGTATTGGAGGTTGTCCCCTCAAACTTTCTTATTTATAAGGTGTTGATATCTCTTTTCTTCTCTTTTTGGAGCTGGTTTCACAACATTTGGTATCAGAGCTTTGAGATTCTAGGGTTTCACTGCTCCAAACAGGTCAGTGTGGAATTTTCGCTATAAATTTTTTTCTACGAAGGTTCAGAATCTGAAATTTTTAGAGTGTGAAGCCAACATCTTGAGGAAAATCTTCAAAACATCTCAGATCTTGGTTCACAATAGTTTCGGAGATATGATCTGTGCAAGTTAGGTCATTTTGCAGGCTCCTGAATTTAACCTAAACAGGTCATTGTGGTATTTTCGTAATAACTTTTCTTCTACGAAGGTTCAGAAGATGAAATTTTTAGAGTACGAAGCCACAATCCTGAGGAAAATCATCAAATAATTTCACATATTGGTTCGCAATGTTTTCGGAGATATGATCTATGGAAGTTAGGGCTTTTTGAGGTTTCTAAATTTCATCTCAAAGAGGTGATCGTGGGAAAATCTTCATAGCTCTCTCTCTGAGCATCGGATTGGAATGCTGTAAAAAGTGGCTAAAAGTGCATGGAATTTGGTTTTTGGTATATCAATTTCAAAGCCAAAGGAGGAAACAGTGACACGTGGCAAGTCGTACAATTTCGCTCTACTGAACTAGTCCAAAATTGGGTCATTGTGGGAGATTGGACATAACTTGGTCTTGAAGAATCAAAATCAGATCAGACCTGTGGCATTTGAAAGAAGCTTTAGAGGGCTACTATAGGGCTGAATTTCAGATATTTAGGATCTGAAATTATAGAGATAATTCAATTTCAATATTGAGCTCCTCAAAAGCAAGTAAAAGGTGTGTATTTTTTTTTTTTTTTCCGAATTGCATAAGTCTTGTTTGAAGAATCAAGTTGAATTGATTACAAGGGCATATTGTAGAATAGATATCAGTATTGGATTCTAAAATGGCCCCTAAAAATAATTCAACACCCATTAAGCCTTTAGAAAGCTCTACTATGACTCATGAAGACGAAGAATGGCAACATGACATATCAAAATTACAAGAGCAAGTGCAACAAATTTTGCTCTCACAAAGAGTAACAAAAAATGACATGGAAGTTTTGAAGAAAAGCATGGAAACTAAGATGGATGGTTTGAAGAAAGGCATAGAATCTAAGATGGATGGTTTGAAGAATGGCATGAAATCTAAGATAGATGGCATGGAATCTAAAATGGAAAACATGAAGAATGATCTAAAAGCAAACATGGAATGTTTGACCAAGTTGATACAAGAAATGTTTACTAATGGTGAAAATATAGTAGAGGAAAATCATGATGAGAACAAAATAAATGTTAATCATGATTTCATAAAATCTAATGTTGGTGGGAAGAACCACCATATTCCAAAAATGGATATGAGGAAGTTTGATGGAAAGGATCCTGTAACATGGATACTACAGATGGAGCAATATTTTGATCTCCATAATGTGCAAAACACACAAAAGGTAAGCATTGCAACTTTACATTTAGAAAAAAATACATTTGTATGGTATCGATGGCTTTGCTCCCGTAAAAAAATTGTCACTTGGTCAATTTTTATGAAGGAAATGATAGCACATTATGAGGATACAAAGAGCAACACCTTCTTTAGCCAATTGATAAATCTAAAACAAAAGGGTTTAATGGGGGAGCACATTGAGGACTTCCAAAAATTGAATATAAGGGTAACTGATATTCCAGAGGAACACAAGATTGATCTCTTCATAGGTAATTTAAAGGATAACATCCAACATGAAGTTCACGTTTTGGAACCTGATTCATTGGAAAATGCATTCAGGTTGGCAAGAAAAATTGAATGTAAAATTATGGTGACAAGGAAGCCTACCACTCACTTCTATAAAGAGGGAATTGCTGCTACTCCTAGATTTCCACAAACTACAATGTTGAAACCACAACAATTGGAAGAAAAAAGAGCAAAAGGGCTTTGCTACAGTTGTGATAGCAAATACACTAAGGGTCATAAGTGTGATGAGAAGAAATTATTTTACATAGATTGTGAAGAGGAAGAAGAAAATGAACAAGAAGAGGATATACACCAGGAACCAACCCAAGAAGATGAAGAAATGAGGCCGACCATATCGTGTAATGCATTGGTAGGAATTACCACTCCTCAAACTCTCAAGATAGAAGGACATATCAAGAAGAAAAAGGTAATAGTGTTGATTGATTCAGGTAGTACCCATAATTTTATTCATTGTAATATAGCCAAGGAATTGAATTGTTTCCTATACCCAGCTTCAAAATGTCAAGTGATGGTTGCAAATGGAGGAACGATAAATTTCTCTAGAAAATGCCATAATATCAAGCTAACCATGGGGGAATATGTATTGAATAGTCCAATGCTTTCCATTCCTATGGGAGGTGCTGATGTTGTACTAGGAGTACAATGGTTATAATCTTTGGGGACAATAGATTTTAATTTTCAAGAACTTTTCTTAAAAAAATTTTTCAGAAGGAAAGGAAGTCGAATTATGGGGTATTACAGGGAAGCTGGGAAAGATAATAAGCTCTAATGTCATGAAAAAGCTTCTAAAGAAAGAAAAACGAGGCATAATTGCACAATTATGCTCACTAGAAGTTCCAATATCAAAATCATCTATTTCTGTAGATCTCCAAAAATTCTTGGAAAATCATTCCAAGGTTTTTGAAACTCCAAAAGGACTCCCACCTATTCGTGATCATGATCATGCTATTCATTTGATTCCAGGAAGTGTTCCTCCAAACATCAGGCCTTATAGATATCCTTATGTCCAAAACAACGAAATTGAACATATGATTGTAGAAATGTTAGAGGCGGGTATAATTCAACCTAGTCAAAGTTCTTTCTTTGCTCCCGTAGTATTGGTACACAAGAAGGATGGATCATGGTGCATGTGTCCGGATTATAGGGAGCTCAATAAGCTCACCATTATAGATAAATTTCCCATTCCTGTGATTGATGAATTATTGGATGAATTACATGGAGCAATTTATTTTACCAAATTGGATCTTCGTTCAGGGTATCATCAAATTATAATGAAGACTGAAGATATTCCGAAAACATCATTTCGAACTCATGAGGGTCATTATGAATTTTTGGTCATGCCTTTTGGCCTTACCAATGCACCTTCTACATTTCAAGGGTCGATGAATTCCATTTTCAAACCCTTCCTTAGAAAATTTGTGCTAGTATTTTTTGATGATATACTAATCTATAGCAAGTCTTGGAAGGATCATGTTGAACATGTTGACAGGGTGCTCAAACTATTGCAGGAGAAACAATTATATGCAAAAATATCCAAATTTTTCTTTGGAGTACAAGAGGTGGAATATCTGGGTCATATTGTATCTCACGAGGGTGTTAAAGTAGACCCTAACAAAATTAAAGCCATTAAGGAATGGAAAGTCCTCACAACCATAAAGCAGTTGCGAGGATTTCTCGGGTTAACAGGGTATTATCGCAAGTTTGTTAAGAATTATGGGAGAATAGCAGCACCTCTAACAACATTATTGAAGAAAGATGCATTTTCATGGACTTCTGAAGCAACTAAGGCCTTTGAACATCTTAAAGAGGCAATGTGCCTAGCACCAGTCTTAGCTACGCCAGACTTCACAAAAACCTTTATTGTGGAATGTGATGCCTCAGGAAATGGAATTGGTGTCATTTTAATGCAAGAAGGAAGACCCATTGCTTTTGAAAGTCATCCAATCAAAGGAAATTATTTACAGAAACCTATTTATGAGAAGGAAATGTTAGCAATACTGCATGCACTAAAGAAATGGATAACTTACCTAATGGGAAGACACTTCAAGGTAAAAACTGATCATGATAGTCTTAAACACTTTTTGGAAAAAAAGCTATCTTCAGAAGAGCAGCAAAAATGGGTCACAAAGATGTTGGGTTATGACTTTGAAATAATCTACAAAAAAGGAAAGCTTAATGTTGTTGCAGATGCACTCTCAAGAAAGAATGAAGAGGTGGAAGCATTTCTTTGTGCTATTTCTATTATCCAACCAGATTGGATAACTGAAGCAAGAGATGAATGGAAGAAGGACAAAGATGTATGGACACTCATTCAAAAGTTGCAGCAAGATCCTAGTACATCCGATACATTTAGTTGGAAAAATGATTCCTTATGGTACAAAGATCGCTTATATCTTTGTAAGAATTCCCAACTAAAACAAAAGATTCTTCTGGAATTGCACACTTCTCCTTTAGGAGGACACTCAGGATTTTTAAAAACTTACCACAGGTGAAGAAAGAATTTTTTTGGGATGGCCTTAAATCTGATATTCAAAAGTTTGTGGCGGAATGTTTGGTTTGCCAGCAGAATAAAGTGGAAACAATTAAGACCCCGGGACTTCTACAACCTTTATCCATTCCAAGTCAACGCTGGGAGGAGATTTCAATGGATTTTATCACAGGTTTACCTAATTCCAAAGGAAAGAGTGTCATCATGGTGGTAGTTGATAGAATTACCAAGTATGCACACTTTGTGCATTATCTCATCCATTTAAAGCAAGTACAGTTGCTACTACATTTATGGATAGAATTCAAAAGCTACATGGAAGCCCAAGGGTTATTGTGAGCGACAGAGATCCCATTTTTACTGGAAATTTTTGGACAGAGTTATTTTCTTGTTTGGGTACTCAATTAGCTCATAGCTCATTTTATCATCCTCAATCTGATGGTCAAACTGAGATAGTAAATAAATGTTTGGAAGGATATCTTCGTTGTTTTGTATCTGATAAACAAACACAATGGGTCAAGTGGTTACCTCTCGCTGAATGGTGGTATAACACTTCCTTCCATACTGCAACAAAAATGACCTCATTTATGGCACTTTATGGATATCATCCACCATCGATCACATCATCTTTAAGGGAAAATTCGAAGGTTCAAGCAGTGGAAGATCACATCGAGCATCAGCAAGAAGTTCTCCAACTCTTAAAGGATAATCTGAATTTGGCACAAAATCGAATGAAACAACAGGCAGATCAACATCGTAGCGAGAGAAGTTTTGATGTAGGAGATTGGGTATTTTTACGGCTACAACCATACAAACAAATGTCCCTCAAGCAAGCAAAGAAGGATAATAAATTATCGCCAAAGTACTATGGTCCTTACAAGGTGTTGCAAAAGATTGGTACTATGGCATACAAATTGGAGCCTCCTGCTTCTTCGCGAGTACATCCAGTTTTCCATGTTTCATGCTTAAAGAAGGTTATAGGTGAAAATCTTCCAGTTCAAACAGTATTGCCAGAACTTGATGAGGAAGGGAAAATCATATTGGAACCTGAAGCAGTCATGGAAAAAAGAACTCGACAACTACGGAATCGATCAATTTCAGAGTATCTCATCAAGTGGAAGAACTTACCCACTGAAGATTCTACATGGGAGGATAAGAATTTTATACAGAAGCACCCAGAGCTACTCAAGTGTTGAGGACAACACTTTTTTGAAGGAGAGGGGCATGTTAGGTCCCTATATTACTAGTATAGTCCCTCATTGTTGTTAGTGTAACCCCCTTATTGTTATTATTGTACCCTTGTAACCCCCATATTGTTATTATTGTGCCCTTAAATTATTATTGTTAGGTCGGCTAGGATTACATTGTGGCCCTACTAGGATTACATTATGGCCCCATGGACTCCTATATATAGAAAGGAGGTTTTGTAATTTGAATCATCACAACTGTGGTTGTCCTCTGCCTCTACACTAGTCTCACTGCTGACTAGAAACTAAAGCCTACTGGCCCTCCATAAAATCTCTCCAGGTTCTGACACTAGATCTGTGTTGTCTCCTCAACAGGAAAACATCTTTCCCTCTAGCTCTACACAGTGACTGCGTAAGAACTGCATCACTGACTCTGTGCCGATAATGTGGCTCTCTCTTTCTTTGTTGTTGTGTACTCTCTGGCTCAGTAAATCTTCCAACCGGATCTACTGCCCCTCACTGTAATCAAGAATTACTTAGATCTGATTTTCTTTCAAGCATTGCTCTGTTAGAAAAATTTGATCTCTAGATTTTTTGTGCCTACAAAATGTATTTTCCAAATGACCCTTCAAGCCATTCTTATAATATTCTCGCTGAAACTTCAGCGTCCCATATTAGATCTCTAATCAACGAATAAGATTAAATTTTTACTTGATTCATGTATTCTAGATTATTCTCACTCATATTCTATTAATACACTTTAATTATTTTATTTTCCTAAGTTTAGACTTAGGATCCCTTTAAAAATAATTAATTATTTCTATAGAATACAATCTGAGTGGAATTTCACCAAACAATTTCTGGGTTATCTGGAATACATGTGTTTAAGCCTCTCCACAAAATTTGAGACTTAGGGCACATCCTATGCTACCCAAAAATCAAAACTCCTTCTTAGCGAGGAATGTACTCTAACAATAGGTCGTGTTGCATACTGTTCTGACCCTGAAGCATATCGATCTGCGCTGCTAATGTCTGACACTGCTGCCCATCAACTCTGCACGAACACTACATTTGTATTGCTATTGACAATGCCACTGTCAACCATTGCATATGTACTACAACTCCCTCTGAATTATGCATCTACGTTGCTACTGACTCTACCACTGCCAAATTCTATTGCAATACAACACATATCTTTATGCAACTGAAAAATATCCAAAATCGGATAAGTATACTACATCTTTGTGATGAAAAAATAATTTTTGATAGCCTATGCGATGCGTCTTTGAGGTTGTTGCATTGCTACCGCTCTGCACTGAATCCCTCTGTGCTTTTGCAACACTGCTTTGCACTGCTAAGCACTACGATGTCACTTCAACACTCCTCTGCACCAACTGGCACTAATCCATCCTTCTACTGTTGTTTTGGGATCCCGTAGCAAGGTGATGATATGAGAGGTGGACTCCTCAAGGATCTTTCCCATCTTGTAGATCTCTGGGTCTACCACTCCAAACTTAGCCCACCTCCCTCCTCGAGGTATATGAGCTATCATAGCAAAATACTCCTCCTCTATCTTCACTGCTCCGACCTAAGGATCATGCTTCATCCTTGTCCTTCTTTCTAAGAGGAAAATGTGTGGCATAATGTTCCATCTTTTCGCACTAGAAACATTTTATCTTTGAAAGATACTTCTTCTTCCTGTGTTTCTCTTGTTGTCCCTTTGATGCAAGGGCTAAATTCGTGTCCTCCTCCTTCTTTACCTTTGAACACTTGCTACTGTTACTCTTAGGTTGACACTTGAGTAAATCTCACCTCATCTCTTCTTGCTGAAGAGTTTCCCACATTGATTCCCAACTCGAAAAATTCTCTCTGCCCAGGATGCTTTGGACAAAGACTTGATAGTATTCGAATACAAAATTTAAGGCAAGTTTGACCATCTCTGTGGCCTAAGGAGATGCTCCCACAAATTCCAGCTAATCTCGATTTTCCAGAAGTCTAGACAGGAATGGATCAATGCGTTCTCCTTTTTTCGTCCTAGTGGTCCACATTTTCTTCTCCATAAACATCTTATGCTACTCAAAATACCCCTGATATAGTGTTTCCAACGCATCCCACTTCTCCTTGGATATTCCTTTGGCCGAGATGTGTGAAACAATATGAGCCTTCACTCTGTCGAGGATCAATCACTTGACCTTTTCCATATTATTCTTAAAGGCCCTTAATTTTTCTTCATCTTTCGGTTTAGCATGAACACTTTCGATAAAGTTCTTGAGGTCATGCTCATATAGAAGGAAGGAGAATCTTGAATTCCAGATTACATAGTTGGAGGCACCCTCCAATCGGTCCTGGTCACACAACCCATTGGATGCCATTTCACCCAAATGTTGTGGATTTACTGCCTATCACCCTATGCACAGCTGGATTTATGCACCCCTGATGGAGCAAGCCAAAAAATCTGCTGCTACTACACGAGGAATTTGAGTTTCTTTGGCAAGCAAACTCACTAAGGTCATCTATACCCAAAACTATGTTTCAACTAGGCTTCCTGACGCTCTTCACCAACAATCACTACTTCACAGTCAACTGCGTCCCTCCAGCTATTGATCTGTGTATTTTGTTGCGCTACCCCCTCTGCCTCAGACAAACAACAATATGGAACAATCCTACCTCTCTGCTGGCACACTCAGAGAGATATTTTCCTGTTGGTCTAGCTCTCCTGGCTTAGACTACACACTTCACCAGGAAATCAATCTCCTTCTTACACAACTCTTTTATCCCCAACTTTTGATTCAATGCCGTATCTTCTAGAAATTTTCTTTGTTTCAAATTTCACTCAGCTTAAACAAAATTTGATACCATGTGAAAATTCCGTCGAACTCAGGAATCCTACTGTAGAAACTGATGGAAAGTCTTCTATTCATTATTTACTTAACAAACTATTTACTGTGTTCTACAAGTAAATATAAAAATCCATTCACTACAGCCTACTCGATTAAACTGCAGAAGAAATACAAGTGTGGAAACAAATTTGAACACACATAGATCACACAACCATTCGACACAATTATTTTTGGACTAAAGTCCCTGGAAAAACCCAATGTGGGAAATTTGATGCAACAGATCTGAGGGTTTATGTTATTATGCAATAAATTCTAAGTACAAATCTATGATTGATGAGACTTTCAAATCATACATATAAACTGACAGAAGAGATCTCGTGAGACAAAACTCACTCCTCCACAAGAAATTGGCACTGATCTACACCAAGGCTAGATTGAACTTCACTTCCTCTGTGCAGTGACTGTGCCACTCTGCGCATGAGTAACTGTGTCACAACTATCGCTGCCCTCTGTCTATGCACTAGTATCATTGCTGACTAGAAAATGAAGCCTACTGGCCCTCAAGAAAATATTTTCGGGATCTGACATTGGCTCTGCATTATCTCCTCAGCAGGAAAACATATTTCTCTCTATATCTACGTAGTGACTGCATAAGCACTATGTCATTGGCTCTGCGCTGCTACTGTGGCTCTCTCTGTCTCTACTGTTGTGTACTCCCTAGCTTAGGAAATATTCCAATCAAATCTACTTCCCTTATCTACAATCAAGGATCACTTAGATCTGATTTTCTTCCGAGCATTGCTCTGTTAGAAAAATTCGATCTTTAGATCCTCTATGTCTCCAAAATGTATTTTCCAAATGACCCTTCAAGCCTTTCTTATAATATTCTATTGAGAATTCAACGACACCGATTTGATCTCTAATCAATGACTAAGATTAACTTTTGACTTGATCTATGTATTCTATATCATTCTCACTCATATTCTATTAATACACTTTAATTATTTTATTTTCCTAAGTTTAGACTTAGGGTCCCTTTAAAAATAATTAATTATTTCTATAGAATAAAATCCAAGTGGAATTTCATCAAATGATTCCTGGGTTATCTGGAATACATGTGTCTAAGTCTCTAAAAACAATTTGAGACTTATAACACATCCGATGCTACCCAAAAATCAACAGGGAACAAGTGGAGTGATGACCCATGTGGGAAAAGGAGGCTGGTATATTATCATGGAGTTTCTGACCAATTTCAGAAGGTACTAATTTTACTACTGGAGAGGCAATCTCTTCCACTAAAGGTGGTAGCAGAGGCTCACTAGCTTGATCAACTTCCTTAAGATCATGAGACACCACCCAAGAATTAAGAGGTCTATAGGATCCATAGGTGTTAAAAGAGATTATATGCATGGGAGATTTAGAAGAGGATGAAGGAATGTCAGGCTGTTACGAGGATTAATCCATCTTGCAAACAAGGGCGATCTCCCTAGTAAACCATCGACTAACTAGAAACAATGATCCATTTGAATACCTCTTTCTCTAGATTAAATGTATTTTAAGATCATGATAATAGTAAAGTAGAGAGGACATGCTCCTACCTTGAAATTCAAATGTATGATGTAGCCCTTTGTCCTGTCGCTCCAAAGTAGTTCTCCAATGAGTAGAACCTGCAATCAAAGACAAGACAAATAACCAAAGCATTTGCAATATATAATAATAAAAAAATACTAATCCAACTTAGTGATCAAGGAGTCTAAGTATTGTCACTATTCCCATAAATATAGAAAAAAACAATGAGAAAAAGAGATCCATATGTATTATCATAAATTAGAAAGAAAAATCTTAAACCGAATGCCTTGATGTTTTACAGATTTCTCCCGGGGTCTTGAGTAATCGTTCTTTGTCGGTCTGATAAGCCTTCCTCTCTAGAATAACCAGCATGAAGTTATGGGCACAAAGGTGAGATCTTCAGTGTGTCAACAACAACTCACTAGTGTAGAAAGTATGCACTCTATGAACTCTCTTCAGCTTAGAAACTATATAGATCAGTCTCTAATCACATTGGTATCTACCCTTCAACTTGAAACTTGAGCCCAATTTATAGGAAAATGGAGGTAGTTTCAGTTCCATGAAGAGGGGGATGGATTCCTCTCATTAAGGGATTTGAGTTCCTTGTACCAAGGGATAAGCTCCATGAGTAAAGGGATAAAGCTTGAACTGGCGCGACTCTAGAGCCTTCTAGTTAGGATAATATTCGACCAACTAGGCTTCTAGAAGTCACTTTTTCCTTTTACTTGCTTTTCACCGGGGTGCGCAAGTTTTAGTGGAAAATAGTGAGGTAGTCACCGCAGCTAATGGAAGGATCATCGGCGCATGCGCAGGGAAAGGCTAGTAAAACCGCGTAGACATACTTTTAATGGTTTTACAAAGATTTTCTCCAATTTGCAAGACTTGATTCAGGAACATCATTATTTTTTACCTTTAAGGGAACATTATATGGATGGTAATAGACCCATATGAACTGTCAAATGTCATGGTGACAAAATAACGTGTAACAGATTGCCCCCTAAAGTGCAAAGTCTGAGATTTTTTCTAAAGAGTGAAGTGCTTTATCATTCCAAGGATTGGATTGGAGACGTCGGTTGAAAACCTGTAAAAACATTCAATGCAAATATATATCATCGTTGAGGTAGGCATTCCCATACTCAGTTCAAAACTAACTAAATGTTCTGGTAGATATATGGTCTCAATATTACATCAAAAGTAGACACAATATGGACATAGCCCTATGTCATAAGTAGTCTACTGTATCGTGAATAATAAAACTCCTCGCAGCCTGGATGGTGGAAACTAGATCCAGGGTTTTGATTTCCTCTTCTCGAACTAGTATGAATCTATACATGCGATTGATTGTGTTGAAGTCGAACATGTAGAAACCAATTGATTACCGGTCGATGATGAGAACCGTTAACAAGTGTGAGAGAAACCACCATTAGTAAAAATGGATCTCAAATTACTTTAGTACAATATATGAAGTGTGAATGAATGATTTGCAGTTGAACACTCATAGAATCATTTGATCGATGGTCAATGATGAAAACCTATCGTCGAAGGTGAGAAAGCTATCGTTAAGGCATGTAGATCCCAAGGTACTGATAGGATTCTAGATCAACTTTCTAGATAACGAGTTGATGTCAATAGAAAGTGCTCCATCACAGGAAAGCCTACAACATGAAACCATTAGATCAAGTTTTGAAGAAATATTTTTCAAGGACTGACTCAGGGACGGTCAACGTGAATGGAGACAAATGTTTGCAATGAATGGTTTGTTGAACTTTCTCTTGAACACATAATGACACTATAGATGACTTGGCAACATTTGACCTAAAGCTGATACCCAGAAACCAGGTGAAGGCTTTCAATGTGGTTCGATTAACTGTTAGAAAAAGGATTTCCCAACCCAGTTACAAGTTTGACAAAGTGTCATGTTCAAGTGCGACATGTTGCTTTCTAAAATAAGAACGACAACTTGATTCTTTTTCTCTCTTTTTCCCCCACCATTACTGGAAAGTGCCTCTTTATTTTTGTCAAGCTTGAGGAGGATAAAATTTTCTTGTTTGTGTAAGCTCGTCCTTCAGATGAGTCCATCTTAGTATTAAAATCGAATCGTAGGAAGGAGTGGTCCAATCCTGTTGTGATCGACAAGTCCTGTATCGTTAAATTTTAATGAGCCCAATATAGGAATAACTCGACATTTTTCAGTTTTAGGGAGTCAAAAGAAAAACATAAGTAAACTCCATGGTTATTATTTTTCGTAAATTAGGTCCCTCAAGCCCGAAAAAGGATAAGATAATGCAGGAGAGAACTCTATTGACCATAATCAGTAAACATATACCTTTTTCGTAATTAGTCCAATTTAGTCTGAAAAAGGGGTAAACTTATACTGAATGGACACCTGTTCATTTACTTTAACGAGTTTGAATAGTCAAGAACTTGGTGATATTTTCATGTTTCGAGAGTCTGAAAAGGGCTTAAAAGAGGACTCCAGGGTTTCACTTTTTCGTATTTTTACAGAGCCCGAAAAAGTGATAAAAGTGTACTCAATGTCAAAATAATTGTTTTCACCAAAATCCTGTATCCTGCACAAAAAATAAAATGATTACAAATATATGTTCTCAAAAAGTAAAAATATTTAAATTTGACCTTTTAAAAGTAAAAATAAATAAAATAATAATATTTCATTCCTTAAAAACTAAAAAAGGAGTTAAAACAAGTCATTTTCACCTTGTGCTTTTTAGAACAGTGCAGAGAGAGCTTTTGGCCAAAAACTTCTGGAGCTGATATAAGAAGAACCGACCGTTCATTTCGAGAACTGTCAGAACCAGGTAACATCATCATTGTCTTTGTTTTCATCCATTTCATTTCTTGTTTTAAGCTTTCATGGCATTTTTAGGAGGAAATTATGTTTCAAAATCCACCCTCGGGGGTGCGCGATTTCTCTGTGCGAAAACTGCGCACCCTGACAATTTTTTAAAAGAAAAATCGTCGGGCTACCATGGGTTCTATGTGAGATGCATGTGGGCATACAAAATGTGTATACATAGAACCTACATAGGTGGCGTGAGATTTTGAAAAACCTAAATTCTTCCATAAAAAATGGTTAAGGTTTCCTCCAACTGATTTCTAATGTTAAATTTTTTTGATTTGCAGGTATTTAATCATGTTGGAATGACGGGAACGAGAACATGAGCTCATGGAAAATGAAGCCATAAATGATCCAACAACCATGCGTGCATTAAAAAACTGTGGCTTATAAAAATTCAGGGCAATTCAGGGCAATTCAGGGCATGAAGGCACAAGTTGAGTTGATGACTTGGATTGTGAATGCATGGGATGTGCAAGATCAATGTTTCATAATTGGTGACCACTAGCTTGAAATTGAGCTAGAAGACATATAATTCCTCATCGGATTACCTCAGAGAGGGAGAAACATTTCCTTGTTTGGGACTAGACAAGGAGGTCTTCCCACTACTAGCTACAAAGCTCAGTATTTTAGCAATAAGTCAGACCTAAAGGATGGTCGCATAGACATAAAAACCATCTTGTGACTGGAACTTAAAATCATAGCATTCACAGTTACCAGGTTATGCGAGAGTGAAGCTCCTCATGTGGCTACTAAAGCACAAATGCAAACTGCAGTTGAGTGTTTTAGAGGGACAATATTCAACTAGAGTGAAGGAGTATTGGCCAATATGAAGGGCTAAATGACTAGAGCTAAAAATGGGAAGTTGAAAAACTTCGGATGCAGTGCCATTCTTATCTCATTTTCTCTAGAGAGGATCCCACTCCTTACGCCCCAACTGACTCTAGTGGATGGTGGAAGTCCTCAAGAACCTTAGATGGTGTGATGGGTAGCACTGATGGCTCGCCATGGTGGCGAGGGTGGTCTAGTGGCTTGGTTCACTCCGTTTTATTTCTCGTGGCTCAGGAAACAGATCTTCACTATTGAATATTTTCCTTATGCAGGAATGGACTAT
Organism: Pinus albicaulis; assembly: GCA_034641835.2. Classification (NCBI taxonomy): domain Eukaryota; kingdom Viridiplantae; phylum Streptophyta; class Pinopsida; order Pinales; family Pinaceae; genus Pinus; species Pinus albicaulis. The sequence continues at coordinate 124,234,422 of CM076581.1, read as the reverse complement.
AGAGGTGATCCTGAAATATCCTTGCCACCAGGGGCACATTGGGATGAGACAGGTTAGTGAATCATTTTGAAATTTTTAATCGAATTTTTATTTGAATTTTGTTATCGTCTAATATTGACAAAAAATTTAAATGCCGATGTCGGTCTGACACGACTAGAAGTGCTTCGTCACTTTGACAGGCGAGAGGCATAACCCGTAGCACCCCCATATGATGATGCAACAGAGATCCTGATAGAGATGGAGCACAAAATTGAGAGGTTGCTATTGATATTCCTAAGACAGGAACCAATGCTATCCCTCTCAGGCTCCAGAGACACGTGACTGGTGTTACAGGTCCACTCAGGAGATTTCTGTGCAAGGTGGCACGTGCCATAGTTTGTTATCATGACCATCATCATGGATCGCTGATGGTCAATGTAGATTGACATTTTTTTTTTTGTATCAATATATTTTAGATCATAAGGTGTTTGAACCTATAATCATAGACCATATAATCTTTTTGGACACAGCTTATCTATCCTAATGATATTACTACTTTCGTTTAATGAGTATCTTGTTCGACATGGATTGAATGTTGTTTTTATTTACTTTTTTAATGTTGCAGATGTCTATTTAAAACTCGGTTAGCTAATGCATCAGCCAATGTGTTTAAATTTCTTTAAATATGTTGATATTCGATATAATCAAATTTTCATCCCAAGAGACGAACCTTCAAAAATAATCTTAACAACACTGGATTCATAATAGCATTAAACCTGTTTAAATGTAATAAAATGAGCTGCGAATCTAACCTAATGATTAAACGTTGAATACCAAATGTAATGGCATCAGATAATAACTCAATGACTGCGCTATATTCTGCAATATTGTTCGTTGTTTGACCAAGGCATATCCCATGAATAGAAACTAACTCATCGGTGGGTGAATAGATAACCCAAGCCGCAGAAGAGATGTTCCTTGTACTACGAAAGGCACCATGAGAAAAACCATTGTATGTTTGAAGGGATGTCGACATCTTCAATATCAATATTAATCAATATAATAAATGATAGTAGTAACATAAAAAACTAATCTATGCACACTTGTCTAATATAAGGCACACTGTTCTAAAATGTAACTATTGTATAGGTGATATCTTCACACGAAAATTCATGCATAATATCTCTTAAGATAAATACCATTTCTAGGTTTATCCAAAGAGACCCCATTATAATAAATTAATTCATAGGCTCCTTTTGCAAGCACACGCTTGACAATATAGGGACCATGCCACATTGGTTAGAATTTACCAACTCCTAGCTTATCGTTAGCTTAATCATATATTTAAACTAGGTCACCTTCTGAATGAATGCGTGGGTTAACACTTTGATCATACTGAGATTTAACATGTTTCTTCTGAGCTTCAACATCTAATGTAGTGGTGAGACAAGTCCCATCTAATTGTGCTAGGTATAGAAGAAATTTCTCCTCTTCAGAGGTAGTTGGTAACAACTCAATGGATAATTTGAGTGATGGTATTTCACATTCAATGGGTAACACAACTTCTAAAACATAGAAAATTTGAAAAGGAGTGAACCCTATAGAAATTTTTGCAGAGGTACGGTATGCCCATAATGCCAAAAAAATCATGGTATGCGAATTATATTTATGAATCTCGACAATCCGTTTAATCATGGTGGTTAAAACCTTGTTGATGGACTCAACTTGACCATTAGCCTATGGGTAATATGGTGTAGAATTATCATGGTGTAGGCCAAGTTTATCAAAAAATTTGGCCATCATAATATTTTGAAAATGGCTCCCATGGTCCGTAATAATAGCTTGAGGGACACCGAACCGAGCAATCACATGATTGAATATGAAAGTAGTTTCAGTTTTTCCATCAGCTGCGAATGTAGGCATCGCCTTAAACCATTTGGTAAAGTAATCTATGGCGAGAATAATATACCCATGCCCCCCGGACGAGTGAGGGTTACATGTAATGAAATCAATGCCCCATTTGAAAAAAGGACCAAAATCAATGATTGGGTGAAGAGGAGCTGGGGGTGCACGCATCTTTCAACCAAAAATTTCTCAATTATGGCATTTTCGAACCACGATAATACAATCTTTGAATAAATATAGCCAAAAATAACCAGCGCACAATATTTTTTGGGTTGTGGCATACCCAAACATATGACCACCACATGCTCCAAAGTGGCAATCATTCAAAAAAATTTCAGCCTCTTCGTGAGTTATACATCGTCGAAAGACAAAATCGCACCGTGATGATAAAGACTGTCACCAACAATATTGTATTATTGGGATTGGTATCTGATTCTCCATCGATCTAATCATGAAATCTCTAGGAAAAATGTTTGGGTTTGAAGATATATAATGAAATATCCATACCAGGGACTTAAAGTACTGATTAGAAACATATATTCATCTGCGATATGATTCTTTGCCACTGCTTTAGACTCAGTATTGGGAAATTCACATATAATTTCGGCAAACATTAGTGATTTCTTTGACTTGGACTTCTCGAATTCCAAATGAAACTCTTGCAGGATAACAATCCATTTGGAGTATTTTCCCCTCAGTAATGTTTTTTGAATATGTACATCATCGGGTTGCAATTAGATATCACTGTGGTTTTGCGTAACAATATGTAATGACAAAATCGTTTGACAACTTGAATTGCCGCCAAGGCAAATTTCTCCACATGTGAATACTTGATTTCCGTCGAGTTAAGATTTTGACTTAGATAATAGATCACGTGTTCATTGTGAGATTCATCTTCCTGAACCAAAACCATTCCAATTGTGGAATCGGAGGCAACTAAGTATAAAAATTAATCTTGGTGGTAATTAGGCGGATGTAATAACGGTGCATGGGTCAACACGTTTTTAAGTGCATCAAAAGATTTATTAGCAATCTCATCCCAAATAAATGGAACATTTTATTTCAACAACCAGGTAAAATTTTTTGTTAACTCAACATAGTTCGGCATAAATCTATGTAAAAAGTTTGATTTCCCTTGCAAACTCTAGAGCTGGTGAAGAGTGGAAGGAGGAGGTAAGTTGATGATAGCATCAACCTTCGATGGATCGACACAAATGCCATCTTTTGAAACGATGAACCCAAGTAATCGTCCCAATTGTACACAAATAACACATTTGTGTGGATTCAAACGAATTTTGTAATGCCTACATCTCATCCAGATAAGGCTGTACAATATGTTTGATATCATGAAAAGCATACGACATAGCTCTTTAAAAATTTGCACCAACATTTTTTAGTCCAAAAGGTAGCTTGAAATATGAAAATGTGCCCCAAGGACATATAAATGTTGTTTTAGGTTGATCGACAAGGAGTATGTTGATTTGATTGTAGCCATAAAAGCCATCCATAGATTAGAATACTTCGTTTCCGGAACAATCGTCAACAATTTGATCGATATAGGGTGTAGGATAGTTGTTTTTGGGAAACACCTTGTTAATGTCCTGATAATTGACACATACTATGACAGTCCCTTGTTTTTTCGTAACAAGAACTATGTTAGATACCCAATATTTCAAAGGAATAGGATAAATAAATCCTGCTCATAATATCTTCTTAACTTCAGCTTTGATTGTTGCAGCTTTCCATGAATTTATTGGACAATCTCTGTCTAATAGGCTTAGCATCCGGGTATGTCTTAATTTTATGAAATACAATTTTAGGATCGATACCTAGCATATCTTAGTAAGACCAGGAAAAAATGTCTCAGAATTCTTGAAATAGGGATTTGTAAGTGTTAACCTCTTCCATTGAACAAGAAGCACCTATATGAATGTTTTCAATAATTCCAGGTTTAATCGATATGTCAATAGGAGCTGTTGTAGAAATATTTCCCAAATTTTTCTTAGAATCCGAATATGAAATCGATGTGGGATTATGTGGTTCCTTGACATAATCAATTGTGAAAATAGAAAAAAAATCATTTTCAAGCTTATCAAGATGAGGCAAAAAAATAAGATCGATGATGTAGATCATCCCATGGCAATTCATCTGATGAAAAAATTTCTTGAATACTTTTGTCAGTTACAAATACATGTTGAAAGGGATCCAGAAATGATGTCAAGGTTGAGCTCGATATAGAAGATGATTCTTCTTCGATCAAAAAATGTTGATGGGGTGTTAGAATACGATTGTATTGCTACATATGCTAATTCAAAAGGAATTAAAGGCATCTCACCTTTGTAAGAGTCCAATTCAGATTCTAAGGGCACAGTCCACGTGTCATACAATGGTATTGTGCTTGATGAGATCATACTGATATTGGAAATTGTTTGTGGTACGTTGGGTGGGGGTATAGAAAAATTTCCCATGAAAGCAGAATCCTTAATTAATCCTACACCACCATCTTCGTATGGGATAACTGATTTTCCGACATGTTGAATGATATCTGTAGAAGTAGGGTCTAAAGAGAAGTATGCCGACTGATCGATTTTAACAATATTTCCTTTGTGAGGAAACATGATTACCCGAAATACTGATGAAACAATAACACTCATTGTGTAAGACCAACTACGACCAAGAAGAAGGTTGTAATCAAAAGGGGCTTCAACAAATTCCACCTCTAGGTTAACGATTTTTCCTTCTACTTCTATAGGCAGATCCTGGAGTATTCCATATGGATGAAAACCTCTTCTGTCAAAGGCTTTAAGGATAGTCGGTGATTAGTTAAGTGCTGGAGAAACAAGGTTTTTCCATAAATTTAACGACATTATACTCGTAGATGTCCCCTCATCAATTACAGTACGAAAAAATCGCCTTGATTTGACTAATATTGGAATCTGAAAAACCTTTTGATGAGGGAGTCTAGGTACAAATTTTTTAAGATCAAAGACCATTAGGTTTGAGTCTTGAGGATCAATAGCTTTGATAACTAGTAATAGTAATTTCTTTTCAGCTAGACATGATTGCAACACTTCTAAGGCTGACATTGCTGAAGTGGATATAGCTAAATCTTCAACAATGTTGTAATTCTGAGCAGCTCTCACATGTGGATTGAAATCCAATTTTCGAAGTAGACCTTTAGCAGGCGGTTTAATCACTAAATCAGGGTTATTTTTCTCAATTTGAAGTGGTTCAAAAAATGAAGGAGGTATGGCTGGTGTTTGACTAGAAGATTCAGTCCCTTTACAAGTTACAAGACTCTTAGATCCATAGTCATGAGATCGTGTCGCAACCATGACCTGAGACATCATTAAAATATCTCCCGATGAATTGGAAGAAGATCTGATAATTTTACTATCTCGAGATGGAAAAGGATCCTTCAAGGCAATAGGTCTGGGTGAACCTTTGACAAATTTGGATACCTCAGCCCGATGGGGACATTATTTAGTATAGTGATCCTCGTCAGAGAAAAGACAGGGATAATGAGGTTTCCACTTTTCATCAGCTGGTTCGGTTTTTTCTATTTTCTCTTTAGAATATGTATTTTGTTTATTTTTATTATTTCCTTCCTTCTTATTGCCGGTTTTAGCTTTATTCGTGGATGAATCTACAACGTGAATGTCAGAATATGTTTCAAGGGAAGAATCTCCTTTAGGTGAATATGGTAAAGTGATTATAGGAGAAGTGTTGGGTATGTGTTATATTCTTTCCATGACTAGTCATGCGGGGGGGGAGGGGTGACAACCCCTACTGTACGTTGTGCTGGGCGCAGTAGGGGGTGTGGCAGCCCCCCTGTTCGGGGTCCGGGGCAGTGCCCTGGGAAAAAATTTTTGGACCCTATTTTTCGGTGGGCAGACCCGCCCCATGGTTTTGTGCATGGGTTTGCACATGGTTTTGGGGCATGAAGGTTTTTGGCCCCTGGGATTTTGTAGATCTGGTCAAGGGAACTACGGTTATGTTCTAACTCAAGGTTAATGGATTGGGGTTCATGTATGCTTCAACATGTATATATATGTGTTGTAACACTAAAAGGAATATAATGAAAAATCAAGCTGGTCGTCCCGATTTGGGATCCAGGGGAAAATCTCTGTGTATATCTATTTTATGTTTTATGCTCTCGTTATTGTTTATTTTCTGTTTTTAAGATTCGTTTGCAGATAATTTATGTACAGGGTTAAAACCTACATTTGGTATCAGAGTTGTTTTGGCTTCAAGGGGACGCCTTTGCTACTGAGGGGTTTTTTTATCGGGCTTGTGGTAGACCCTGTTCAGTGGGAGATCTGTGGGATCGATTCTTGCGATGAAAGAATATGGCGAGCAGTGGAAAGATAGAGATTGAGAAATTTAGTGGTTAGAGTTTTGAGTTGTGGAAGCTCAAGATGGAGGATCTGTTAGTGGATAAATACTAGTGGATCGTGGTAGATCCAGGTACTAAACCAACGACAATGTCAGATGAAGACTGGAAGAAGTTGGATTAGAAGGCGAAGAGCACAATATGGTTGTGTGTCTCAAATTCGGTATTGTTGAATGTATATTTGTACCGAGTTAGGACAAGAATTCTGGGCAGAGACAGTGGAGAATACATGTTACTTGGTTAACAGATCACCTTCATCAGCGTTGGAGGATAAGACTCCACATGAGGTATGGACTGGTAAGAAACCCTCTCTTTCACATCTGAGGGTATTTGGATGTGATGCATATGTACATGTTCCAAAGGAGAAAAGGACCAAGTTGGATAATAAATCTAAAAGGTGCATCTTTATTGGGTATAAGGATTGTTTAAAGGGTTACAAGCTTTGGAACCTGGAAACAAGGAAGGTTGTGTACAACCGAGATGTGGTGTTTAGAGAGGTGAAAGATGTTTTTAAACATGAATTCCTACCAAAGGAACTTGATAATATAGAGTTTGAGCTAAAGGAGGATGAATCAGACTCTACAACAGAAGAAGACTCAAAAGAGGAAGAGCCACAAACTCCAGCTGTGAGAAGATCAGTTCGAGAAAGAAGACAACCAGAAAGGTATAGTCCATCTGGTTTCGGTTCAAATTTTTATTTAACTATAACTGATGATGATCCCATAACTTTCAGGGAGGCAATAGATTCAGAGGATGGAAAACACTGGAAGGAGAACATGGTTGATGAAATGGCATCCTTGCATAAAAATGAGGCATGAGATCTAGTGGAGTTGCCGGCTGCAAGGAAGCCCATCAGGAGAAAATGGGTGTTTAAGAAGAATATGAATGTAGAAGGTAAGGTGGAGAAATAAAAATCTCGGTTGGTTGCAAAAGGTTATTCCCAGGTGCTGGGAATTGATTTTAGTGATATTTTTTCTCCTGTTGCCAAAGTTACTTCTATTAGATTACTTTTATTTGTTGCTGTTGCATTTGATTTTGAGGTAGAATAGATGGATGTGAAGAACTGGTATGCAGGTTAAATAAGTCTCTATATGGGCTAAAAAAATCATCAAGGATGTGGTATCAGAAATTTGATACCTATATACATGGACTTGGCTTCACCAGAAGCAAGGAGGATCATTGTGTTTATTTTAAATTAATTGGTGATCGTGTTATTTATTTGGTCTCGTATGTGGATGATATGTTGTTGATTTGAAATGACAAAGAAATTATCCAAGATTTGAATACCTAACTATTCTCCAAATTCGACATGAAGGATATTGGTGCCGCAAACTATATTTTGGGCATGGAAATTAAGAGAGATCGAGCAAAGAGGAAGCTCTGGTTAAACCAGAGGAAGTATGTCGAGACTATATTGCAGAGGTTCAATATGCAGGATAGTAAACTGGTGAATGTTCCAATTCCTGTAGGTGTAAAGTTGTCTGCTAAATAGTGTCCCCAGACACAAGAAGAAGAGGAGGATATGTCCCGTGTTCCATATGCAAGTGCAGTGGGTAGCTTGATGTATGCAATGGTATGTACTAGATCATACATTGCACATGTAGTGAGAGTATTGAGCAGGTTTATGTCAAACCCAGGTAAGGAGCATTGGACAACAGTGAAGCGGGTTTTCAGATATTTGCATGGCACTATTGATTATGGCTTGTGCTACCATGGAAGACCAGAATTGGAAAGAGTGTTATACATTCATGGTTTTGTTGATGCAGACTGGGTTGGAGATCTGGACCAAAGAAGATCTACAAGTGGGTATGTGTTTAGCCTATTCGGAGGTGAAATTATTTGGATGAGTAAAAGACAGTTTGTAGTGGCTCTTTCAACTACAGAGGAAAAATACATTGTAGCCACTCATTCAAGCAAGGAAGTAGTTTGGTTGTAGAGATTGTGTTCAAGTATGGGGTTGGTGCAGCAAGCTATAAGGATAGAATGTGATAGCCAAATTGCAATTTTCTTGGCTAAGAACCCTTCTTATCATTCAAAGACAAAGCACATAGATGTTCAATATCACTTTGTGAGAGATACGGTTAAGGCTAAAATGGTGTTGCTGGTAAAGGTGAACACTTTGAATAATGTTGCAAATGCATTGACGAAGTCTGTGAGCACTTAGAAGTTCTCTTGGTGTAGAGAAATAATGGGTGTTGTAGAGCTGGGCTAATGACTAAACTCTCTTGTGACCCCCTGTGGAAAGAAAACAACAAGTGGGAGAATGTTGGGTATGTGCTATATTCTTTCCATGACTAGTCATGCGCGAGGGGGTCACAGGGGGGGCGATAGTCCTTGATGTACGTTGCACCGGGCGCAGCAAGGGGGTCACAGGGGGGGGGGGCAGCGGCGCCATGAGAAAAAAATTTTGGACCCTATTTTTCATTGAGTGGACCCACCCATGGTTTGGTGCATGGGTTTGCACATGGTTTTGGGGCATGACGGTTTTCAGCCCCTAGTATTTTGCAGATCCGGTCAAGGGAACTACGATTATGTTCTAATCCAGGGTTAATGGATTGGGGTTTATGTATGATTCGACATGCATATATATGTGTTGTAACACTAAAAGGAATATAATGAAAAATCAAGCTGGTCATCCTGATTTGGGATTCAGGGGAAAATATCTGTGTATATCTGTTTTATGTTTTATGCTCTTGCTATTGTTTATTTTTTGTTTTTAAGATTCGTTTGCAGATAATTTCTGTACAGGGTTAAAACCTACAAGAACTAGGTTTAGATGACTTCTTCTTAATCTGGGTAGTAATAACTATACCAATTACACCATCTGTAGAATGAGAACCAGAAGGAGTTGTAGTAATTTGATCTGGGCGTGGTAAATCATGAATTTTTTCATATAGAGTACCAAATTGTGTGTATACAAGGTCTGATTACTGTGCTTGAGCTATGGCATGTTCTTCTATAACTATTATGGGAAATGTTACCATAAGGTCTTGGGTTGATAAACCTTTACAGATCAGAGGCATGTCATCACAAGAAGGATTCAATTAACCAACTTCTATTCTTTAAACTAGAAAGAAAGGATTGTAGATCTTACCCGTTTATCCTTCAGTTGTAGTAGATTCCGTGGGGTTCAAACCCATTGCAACTCGTGCTCCAGAACCTACAAACTAGCAAAGAACAAGAACAAAAACCTATTTTTACAGCATATATATGTTCTAGATGTTAGCAAAAAGCATGCATAATCTCATAGAAATAACAATAAATGAACTATTTAAGATCATTAAACATGTATAAGAGATATAGGACACATGAACATTAGGAACGAGATGGCACTTATTTTATTGATAACATGTACAGTAAATAAATAGTGGAGAGATCACCTAAAATCTGCCACAGCCTCGAGCAAACCATCCTCTGGATCCGTCCAGCCCTAGCCTCACAAAAATTCTTCCAAGAATAGTTCACAATGGATGTCACATAGGATGAAGGTGAACATCTCAAGGAAACAAGGGTTTCCTGAAAATCTAGGAAGTGCAGGAGGCACAGGGGAAATATCAAACTTGGTTAGGGCTATAAAAGGGTATAATATATATAATTCTCTCTCTTCCTCCCTTAGGCCATTCCCTTGAGGGGTTTTTATATTCCCTCAAATTAGTTTTTTCAGTTGGGGAACAATTACGCCACGTGCTGGGGTAGTTAAGTTACAAGAACAACCCTAAACCCTGCCTCAAAAATAGGGAAATTTTATATTTTTTAATATTTTAAATAACATTTGTGGGTTCGCTATGTATGGACTCGAGTGTATACGCGGAAAAGTTTGGGCAGAGTCGCGTATGGATTTTGAAATACTACTTTTTGAGAAATATGACCAAGTCTGAATGGAAGGGCTGGCCAAGGCCAATGCATAAGTCATCAAGTATATAATGGTGATAAATGATACTATAACAGATGCCCCCTAATGTATGAAGTCATAAGGGGTACATGATGGCTGAAATATATTATGTGCGTAGAAAGAACCTTGCGAGGAATAGAGAGGACTTCACCAGATTTCATCCTGCCAATAAACCAGTGATAGAGATCAGAAAGATAGCTCATGTCTGAGGTGGGCATACCCATGCTCAGTGAAAGAAAAGCATTTCCACATATGAAGTATGGACTAGATCTAATATGTATACAAGTATAGCTGAAAATGTAAAGTACATAGTGAATCATCTGATCACTGCCCGGAAGTATAAGTCAAAATCATGTCCAAGTATCGCATATAGAAGAATGATTGATGATGCTGAAAATATATCTGATCACTGAAGTCACAAATGAATCTCCAAGTACCAAATCACAAGTGGCAGAATAAATGGTACAAAACACAACTCGGGAGCCAACATATAAGATGCTGCTATGATGAAACTGCAACATATAAGGGTGGATGGTATCAATGGTAGAAAAATGAAGGAGATGTCAAATTGAACTAAAACATGTTGGTGGAAATCCAAGGTCTTCACCGATCACCATGGCACAATTCTACACAAAAGGAATGAAGGAGCTGAGGTCGACCATGTGAGAAATCGTTTGATTACTGGTCATTGACGTATACCGTTAACAAATGCGAGACAACCCACTGATAATGATAATGAGTGTCAAGGTGCCCTAGTACAATATAGCAAGTGCGAATGAATGAGTTGAAGTTGAACACTTGAAGGAATATATCAATGAGGAGACAATGATGTATTCTCACTGTCGATAGTGAAGAGTCTCCCACTGATGACTGCAAACCCTAAGGTAATGAAAAAAGGACTCTAGACCTTATTCCTAGAGCAACGAGTCAGAGTCAATGGGAAAATATCTACTAGAAAGAAGGCATTGAGGCATCCCACATCAGTCCAGCGCGAGTGTAAACCATAGGCCAAGATTTGGAAGGAATCAGACAAAGTAAAGTGAAGTAACCAACCTAAAGTATGTTTTTGGCATGCAAAAGATGAAGATAGTGCACGACAGAAACCCTCAAAACCAACCAATAATAGAAGCTGACAAAGAGGCGAGATATCCACCGATAGGGTCAAATGGAAATCAAGGTACTGCACGAATCCCAGGTGTGATAATATAAGTTTAAGTCGAACATAAGGGAAATATCTCAGACAAAGACCCATGATGTTGATCAAATGCTGAGCACAAGGTCACCTATCAATGATGTAAATAGGGCCAGGGTGCGGCTCTAGGTTTAATCTAAGAGCAATATGTCATAGTTGATAAGAGATAAACCTACCACCAAGAAGTTAGTGGAGACCTTATCAAACCAGCAAGAGAAAAGGACCAAATATATGATGTGATAGAATAATATTCTGACAAGACCGGGAAGGCCAACTGAAAAATGAGCCAAGAGACACTGCAGAAAGGCCGACTTAGGTTAACTTCCCTTGAACAAAATCATGACTCATGTTGACTATGGCAGCAAAAGATAACTTTGTATAATTTTGTCATGTAGGAGGCATAAACAAACCCTCCATATGGTTGGAAGAGATAACCAACCGGGGGAGTACTGACTCAAAAACAAGGTTATGGCTTCTCCTAAGTCAAAACTAAAACCATCCCAAATGGAGAAAATAATTAGCTTTTTTGTGCTTTTTTCAAGGGCAACACAACTGACATTGTAGCTGCCATCAAGTATGGAAATAATATCACGTTCCTCTTTTTTTCAAATATTTATTTTTTTTTGTATTTTTCATATTTCAAAGCTTGAAAAATAATAAAATAATTCCTATAGTACAATGGATAGAACGATTGTCGGTAAACAGATGCACTATATATTGGGATATGAACAATCCTATGCTCAATGCAAGGTGGAGAAAACTGGTAAGTAACACTCAAAGCAATGCTCCATCCATGGATAAAGGTGTCAATTCACAAAGGCTAAGTGATTGCATGGTTAACTTGTACAGAAAGACATGGTCAAAAGAGAGCTGAAAAATGAGTCCAAATGAAGCCGACTAAAGGCCAAGATAAACAAGTAGTCAATATGCAATTCAGTAATACAACTCGACAACATATGGGAGCCTATAGGGAAAATGGCCAGAATAAAGATAGCGAAGAAGAATAAGAATGAAGCTTCAACACATAAGTCATGGCGGGACTAAAGAGGACTCCCGAGCCTACATAATTGACAGCATGGGCAACAAATGCTAGTGAGGAACTAACTAGGAAGCCCATGTAAAGGATGCCTCTACCGCCAGGTCATGATTAAAAAATCGGCAAGTGAAATGGGTTAAATACTTATGACATGATGGGATCGACCTTATGGAAAGTGATAAGAATTGAGGATGGTATGCAAAAATGAAACGGAAAGTGAATTCCCTAACCTATATGCTAGTTCGAAATCAAATACCTGCCATGATAGGTCAGCGGTCATGGATCCGAAGGAAAACTAGGAATATCTCAAATTCAGCAGCATGTACCTGAAAAAATACTTTTCCCAATGCTTATGAGCCAAAAGGTTAAATAGCCTTAATCAAATTCAAAAAATAGACACAAACGAAATTTGTGAAAAAAATTCAAATTCTGGGCAAAATAAGCATTTTGACTCACATTTTGATCATTTGTGCATTGCAGAAGTGGAGAAAAGAGCTCCAGGGTAAAAAATCCTCTTCTTGAATCCAGAGCAACTGGTCGCCAAATCTCCTCAAATCAGTCAGGTAAACCTTGTACTCATCCCATTTATCAATTTAAGATTTTTTTTTTTATTTTTGACCGTAGGAAATAGATTTTTATTGAAACCCTCTGCGCATACGCAAGTTCGTGATAAGGAACTTGCGTATGATACACAACTGTGTGCAAACGGAGTCGCGTATGCGCAAGGAAGAATTCAAAAACTTGTATTTAATTAGTCAATTTATGAATTTTCCCAGGATTTTGATCAGTTGGAGAGAATGTGAGCACAATGCTATTGATAATGAAGTGATGGAGGACCAACAATCCTTAGATATCCTTCGAAATTGTGGGTTACTCAAATTTTTCAAAATCCCGAATATGAAAAGCAATGCACATTTGCTTCAAATTTTGGTTGATCATTGGGAACCAGAAGAAGATTTCTTTATAATTGATCAGATGCCACTACGAATAGAGGTGGAAGACATATGATTTATTACTGGACTTTCTCGAAGGGGAGACCCAATATATTTGCACGGCAAGCCTGTAGGAGGGCTTAACGTAGAGGATTATGTCCAAGTCTATTGCGTAGATGATGCAAAGAAGGTGGGAACTCAGATTCCCATCAAAGATGTGAGGGATTTGTACATGAAAATCCTTATCTTTACCATTGGCAGAGTGGCATGATCAAATTCTCTACACGAGGCTTCACGTACACATATGATTATAACAGTGGAATGTTTGGTTCATCTTTATGACTGGTGCACAACCTTGCTGGAAAATCTGAAAAACAACTTACTTCTATCCGGAAGAAAAAGACTAAACACTTTGGATACGACATGATTTTGCTAATATTATTCTTTGAGAGAGTCCCAGGGCTTCGACCTAAGGTCATCTCTATTATCAGCAGCCCAAGAGATCCAAAAATAGCCTGTGTTGGAAATATTGAGAGGGGGGGTGAATCAATATTCCTTTCAATTAGAGCATTAGTTAATCTTCAATTATTATCAATGTTTGTACAATGATAGCAGTAAACAAAAGGAACACAAATGCACATATTGTTTAAGGTGGAAACCCACTCCGGGACAAAAACCACCTAATGCTTTTCTAACAATTCTTTAATATTCAACTCCAATTGAAAAAAAAGCTCCAACTTCGTAGAATCTAGAAAATCATTCTTCTCTAGCTCCCACTAGATGGATGCTCCAACGCCCAAGATTCTTCAGTAGTCAACTGAACGGATGCCCCAACACCCAATGAGCTACAACTCACCCTAGCACCACCCTACCACCTAGTAGAAGAATAAAATAAGAATGGACTCCCGTACCAGGGAAAATGGTCCACTTTACAATGATATAGAATGAAGTAGAAGAAGAAGATACACTAGACCATAACCCCAACTTTGACACCACCACCTAATGATGATCCTAGACCTATAGACACTGCCTCTTCAATCCTTGGCAGATAGATACTTGAACAATTTTTACAATAATGTATTTACAATGACTTATTTACAATGATACCTTTACAATGACTGTATGCAGTGCTGCCCACTTGAAGACTTCATGTGATGAGCTTCTTGTTGGTTTTCTACACCTTGGTTGCTGCTCTTATCATGCTACCCTCTGCTACACCTTGCTTTGCTTTGCTGCCCTAGAAAGTCTGATCCTTTGTAGCCCTTGACAACACATGCTCTAGCTTTTTCTTTGCCTTCTAGGAGCTCGATATTGAATTTGGTGTATCTTTGTTATTTCAGATCCCCAATATCTTATTTTCGGTCATATATTATTCCTCTGCATCATATTTACAATGCCACAGGTCTGACCCAATTTGGATTCTTCAAGAGAGAGTTATACCCAATATCTCACAATGCCCTGATTATTGATTGTTTCAGCAGAGCGAAATTGTACGACATGCCACGTGTCATTGTTTCTTCATTTTTCTCTGAAATTGATAGAGAAAAAACTAAATATGTGCACTATCTGCCACATTTATGGAATTCCAATCCGATACTCAGAGATAGAGTTATGACGATTTTACCAAGGTCACTTATTTGAGACGAATTTCAGGAGCCTACAAAAACACTGACTTCCACAGATCATATCTCCAAAAATTTTGCGCACCTTGATATGAAATTTTCACAGTAGCTTCCTCAGGATTTCAGCTTTTCCTCATAAAAATTCCAGCTTCTTAACCTTCGTAGAAAAAAAACTAGAGCATAGATGCTACGATGACCTGTTTCAGATGGTGAAATCCCTTGCATAAGGAGGAAGTGAGGATCATAATTTATATAAATGCTTAGGTTGAGAGGGGCTTCAACAAGTGAATGTGGGAGGGATTTTAGGATCTTAAAAAATATTAATTATGAATTTTCAATGACCCATGCCACAACCCTATGGGGTTTTAGCCCACTAACTGGGGGTATAAACTTCAAACTTGAATATCTCTCAAACCGTGAAGAATTACGTGGCGTGCCATATATCAATGGAAACATCTCGACAAGTAGAAACCATCAAGAGCATTCTTGAACCAGAATATAGTAATTTTGTAGGTAAAAATTCCCATGCAATATTGGGTTAGCCCCCAGTGATGCTTAGGTTGACATCAATGACAACCACTGATCAACAACCTGATGGGTAGATCTTATGAAGAGACTGGGGGGAAGTGAGGTTCCTCAAAGGATGATGAGTTCTTCCAGTGGTGGGAAGAACAAGTCATCGCTGGGAAGAACAAGTCATCGTAGTCGAAGACTATCCCTATGCTGGGATGTATTTTCGAGCAGATCCTAATTTAGTTCTTCCACCTGGAGTGGCATGGGGCGCAATTGGTAAGATTGCATTTTTTTTATTTTTGATTATATGATTTTTTGGATTTTTCAAATTATAGAGAAAATGAAAAAATGTTTTTGATAGGACAATATGACCTACAAAATTTTAATGATCATGATGCAGACATGGGACCAGTTAGGCCAGAGGGCTATCCAAGGCACAAGCGCCATAGAGGTGAGGCAGATGTTGAAGACCCAGGAATGACTCTCCATGCAGTACAAAGAAACTTGGAGAGTTTGACTCGCCAAGTACCTATGGCCGCTATAGTGGACCTACCGGAGGCTATCCAGAGGTGGGCGGTAGACTCGGTGTGGTTATTCCGCCATGTAGCAACTGCCATTGTGTTCTATCAGAACACTAAGGATAATAGTGTTGGGAAAGGACCTCAGGAGTAGTCTTAGATTTGATCGGATGACTATAATATTTTTTGATGATAGACATGATCGGGCACAAGCCCCAATTTTGTAGGACATGATGGTCCAGATTTTGTATATTTTGAAGACTATGATATATATATATATATATATATACACACACACACACAGAGATTTTATATGATGTGATGTCTCAAATGTACAATGATGAATGATGTTTTTGATATTTTAAAAGTATTGAATGATTAATATGCCAATCAAGTGCTTGATTAGCTAATGAGTATGCCAACCAATTATCAGATCGAGGAATATGAATGAACATTGTAACAAACGTACCCTAAAAAAAAATCGATGCAAAAATGGGTCTCTGACATGATAGGTGTTTGTTCAATTGTGAAACCACTAGTTGTGAATCCAAGTAAACTTCTAACGAATCAAAACCAAGAGATATTGCCTCCGAGAGTAGGTTGAACACTACAGTGTACTCTGCTACATTGTTCGAAGCAGGACCAATGCATACACCTCTTGAAACTAACAACTGACCAGATGGATAATGGATTACCCAAGCTGTGGAAGCCAGGTTCCGGGTATGTCTACTAGCACCATCGGCAAAGCCAAAGTGACTCATTTCATCCAATATAACCTGCCAAAGCAGATCAAAATCATCAAAACCACACCAAAAAATCGAAATACAGATATGTACACAAATACAATAAATACAAAAAAGCATATGCTAGGCCTAAGCCTAAGCATAGTAATTTTTCAAATAGAGCCCATTTCTGGGCTTCGCGAACTCATTCCCATCAAAATCAACCAAGGCATAAGCTCCTTTTTTAAGGACCTTTTTGATGATAAATGGGCCATACCACATAGATTTGAACTTGCTTGCCCCCAAGGCATCCTTCTCTTGGGCATAAACCAAGACAAGGTCACCCTCAGAGAAAACCCTAGGCTTGACCGATTTATCATATTGAACCTTCACCCGTTTCTTATGTGCCTCAGTCATTGTAGATGCATCTCGATGCTTCTCGTCGATATGTTTTAGATGGATAAGGCATTCTTTGAGACTAGAAGTGTCAGGAAGAATTTCAACTGCTAACTTAAGGGAAGGAATTTCGAATTCAATAGGAAATATAGATTCCAAACCATAAGCTAGTTGAAACCGAGTGAAATCGGTTGCAGTCTTTACAAACATTCGATATTCCTAAAGTGCAGGGTACAACATGACATGCCAATTGGATCTGGCTTTATCAATTTTCCGTTGAAGAATTTTATTCAAGGATTTGTTAATGGCTTCAACTTGCCCATTGGCTTGAGGATAATAAGGAGACGAATGCTCCTGTCGAAAACCTAATTTCAGAGCCAATTCCACCATCGTGTTGCTCTGAAGATGAATGCCATGGTCAGTGAAAATCTCTTTGGGGATACCAAAGTGAGAAATGACTTGATTGAATAGGAACAGGGCTGCTGTCTCACCATCATTCCCAAAAGTGGGCATAGCCTCAACCCACTTCGTGAAGTAGTCTACAACTACAATAATATACTTGTGACCTTTAGCCGAAGGTGGGTTACAAGTAGTATAATCAATACCCCACTTTGTGAAAGGATCGATAGTGATGACAGGAAAGAGTGGAGCTGGATGAGCGCGCTTCTTTCGAGTATAAACCTGACAAGGATGACACTTTTTGACCGCTTCAATACAATATTTGAAAATCAAAGGCCAAAAGTATCCTGCATGCAATTTTTTTTAGGTTGTAGCAAGCCCAGATAAATGACCACCACAAGCTCCACTGTGGCAATCATTCAACACAATCTCAACTTCTTTGAGAGTTAAGCAATGTCTAAGGATCGAATTGACCCCGCGATGATATAGAGTGTCACCAATAATCAAATAAATTTTGGCTAAGTGATGCAAATTTTGGCACTCATCTTTCGAAAAAGCTAAGGGAAACTTCACAGTCTCGAGATAAACTATGAGATCTCCATACCAAGGATATTGTGAAGAAATGAGAAAAATATGTTCATCAGGAAATGATTCTTCATAAACAATCTCTTCTCCACAGGGAAACTCAGAAATTAACTCCGCAAAAACTAATGATTTCTTGGACTTGGCAGAAAAAAATTCAAGATCAAATTCCTGCAAAATAACAATCCATCGATTGTATTTGCCCCTAATCACTCGCCTACTAAGAACAAATTGAAATGGATTGACTCCTACCAAAACATATGTTTTGCGAAGGAGAATATAATGTTTGAGCCGTTGAACAACATGGACAACTGCCAAAGAAATTTTCTCTATCAGAGAATACCAGAGTTCAGGACCTACCAAGCCTCGACTAAGGTAGTATATAACATGCTCAGAAATAGCATCATCTTCCTGAACCAGAACCATACCAATGGTAGATTCTGCTGCAGCGAGATACAAGAGGAAATCGTTGCTATAATTGGGTGGACTCAATAATGGGGTAGAGGTCATTGCTTTTTTCAAACCATCGAATGAACGTTGAGCAAAGTCATCCAAAATAAATGGAACTCCTTTCTTCAAAAACCTCATAAATCCCTTTGTAATCTCAGCATAATTCACGATGAATCTCTGTAAGAAATTAACTTTTCCTTGCAGACTTTGAAGTTCATGGATCAAAGACAAGGGCTGCAACTGAAGTATTGTCTCAACCTTGAAGGAATCTACCCGAATCTCTTCCGTAGGCATGATGAATCCCAATAACCGACCGAATGTGACAATGAAAACACACTTATTAGGGTTCAATCGAATTTTGTAATATTGACATTTTTCAAAAACTTTACGAAGGTGAGAAGGATGATCAATTCTCTTGTGGGAACGAGCATCTAAATAATCCAAATATGCCTTGATAATATGTTTGATGTCGTGGAAGGCGTAAGACATGGCCAGCTGAAAATTAGCTCCAACATTTTTAAGGCTGAAAGGCATCTTCTTGTAAGCAAAGGTACCCCGGGGACAAATAAAGGCACTTATATTGATCTTCAGGACAAATAGTGATTTGATTATATCCTGAGAAACTATCCATGAAGGATAAAATCTCATTCCCCACACACTCATCGATGATCTAATCTATAAACGGTGTGGGGTAATTATCTTTAGGACATGATTTATTTAAGTCCTTGAAATCGATGCAAACTCAGATCGTTCCTTGTTTTTTATCCACAGGAATTGGATTTGAGACACACTCAGTTAATGGAATTGGGTATATGAAACCCACCTTAAAAAGCTTCTCCACCTCGGCTTTGATAGCTAATGCCTTCCTAGGGTTAACTAGACGAAGCTTTTGCCTGATAGGCTTAGCATTTTCATATGTCTTGATCTCATGCTGGACAATAGATGGATCTATACCAGGAATTTCCTCATAAGACCAAGCAAAAAAATCCCTAAATTCTCGAAAGAGATCGGTGTAAGTATGAATTTATTCAAGGGAACATTCTATTCCAATGATGACATTCTCAATAATGTTGGGATCTATGGAGATGTTCACCGGGGTAGTAGCAAAAATAACAGCCATGTTCCCTTCAGCAAATACCTGTGCTAGTGCTAAAGTGTTCAGGAATGGGTGAACAGGACCAGAAGACTGAAGGCTAGAGAAAATTGATACAACTTCTAGCAAGTCTGGTAGAAAATAAGGCCGATGATGTAAATCATCCCACAGTCTCTCTAGACTATTCATTTCTTTGAGGATGGCCTCTTCAGATGGAAGAGTGGTTTCAAGGAAATCCTCAGCAGAAGATGAACTAAGAGTCAAATTCAGAGCCACATATCCATCCAATTCGTCCGATGAAAGAGAAAATGGTATGGAATCTGCAGAGTCAACAATAGATCTATTAAAAATCTCAGCTGTAGACATAGGAAATGCCATTCCACCCACTTGACCTTTTTCCAAGTAGGAATCTTGGTGGATGAAATAGATTTGATATGAACTGAAGGAGGCAGAAAATCAAAAGTACCCATCAAGGATGTATACATTCCAACCCCAAATTCTAAACAGGTTGCTTGGTATCGTTCACCAAGGGAATGGTTGAGTCAGAAGATGCATTCAGATCTACAGGAGAACAATCCATCTGTTCAAAAATGAAAATTATCCCTTCGTGAGGGAAACATAAAATTTGAAATAATGAAGATGCAATAGCATCCATCTCATCGATCCAGTTTCACCCAAACAAAAGGTTATAGTCTAGGTTTGCATCAACTATCTCAACTTTGATATTGATCGTTTTACCCCCAACAAAGATGGGTAAAGTTGGAACAATTCCATGTGCCCTGTGAGAATGACCATCAAACACACTCAGAAGAGTAGCTGAAGGGACAACTAAAGGAGATCCAATGGCCTTCCAACATGCAAGAGACATCACATATGTGGAAGCACCCTCATCAACTACTGTTCGAAAGATATTAAACTTCCGATATGTAGATTTAATATGGAAAGCCATATGATGAGAAAGTCTCTTCTTAAAATTTGACATATCAAATGTGATAATCAGGTAATTCTTTGGATAAAAAGCCCCAATGGTAGTGAGAAATGCACTCCTTTGTGCAGGACATGACTGGAGTACCTCTAACACAGACATGGCATAAGGACTTTGAGCCAGATCTTCTACAATCGAGTAGTTTTGGGAAACCTTGGCATGAGGATTGATCGTCGTACGCTTTGTAGATCCTTTCAGCATCCAAGGTATAGGCTCAACTGCAGGCCTCTCTATATTGAGTGGCTCAACATTATTAGGAGCACCCTTAGCTTTCAAAGACTCTGCTTCACCATAATCACATGATCTCATAGCGATATCTGCGTGAGAACTCATCATGTATATGTTTGATGGATTTTCCCCTTCCTGGTTTCCCCTAGAGGGGGCTCCAGTATTTGCATTTGTGCCAACAAGCAGTTGTTGCCCTTGGGGAAAAGGGTTTGTCAGCACAACCTGGGAACTAGAAGAACCCTACTGAGCATCCTGAATTTAAGGGTAGAGGTGCATAATATGGTCTCTAGTGCACAACTTACATGGAAACTTAATTTTATTTTTATTATCCTTATTACCCTCTCCAACATGATCGTTGGATTTTTTCACATTCCCCTTACCATCCTTGTCCTTTTTCTTATTATTTCGTCCCTTCTTCTTCCCATCAGATTGTTGATTTCCTTTGGGGTTAGAAGTTTGAAGAGCATTAATTGCTAAGGGTTGAGAAGGAGTTGACATTGAAGGCACAACTTGACTGGAAGGAGAAAATTGTATAGACAACTGCTGCAATTGATTTAGCAGGTTAGCTGTACCACTATCGATTGAACTGATAAGCCCGTCACCATGAGGACTAGGTTTAGTTTTGGCTAAATATAACTTGGAGTGAGGAGCATCTCGAAATTTTTTATTAAGGACTCCAAACTGAGAATAAATCAGTTGTAGCTGTTGAGCCCTAAAAATAGCCTGCTCTTCAGAAAATACCCCTGAAAGGGATACATCCTTTGAGATTCCAAGCTGTAAAGATTTCAAAAACCATTCAAGAAGGGATTCATTCAGGATTTGGGCTTTGATAAGCCTCTTCCTTCTTCTCCATTCCTGAATATGATCAGAAATGTGATTTTCTTTTGCTAAAAAATGGCCAGGAGGTTAGTCTCGACATCATAACAGACAGGCAACTAAAAATGGTTTAAGAACATTATATCCAACTCACCAAAAGTAGCAAAAATACCCTCTGTCAGCTTGATGTACCATTTTTCTGCATTTCCAGTTAAGGTTCATTGAAATAATCTCAACCTAATTGATCGTCGACAAGGGAGTTTGATGAACATCATAAATGGAAAGTGGTGATGTGATCCGTCAGATCCTCACCAGTCTTCCCTTCAAACTTTGGAATGTATGAGGGTAGTTTGGTGGGGACCGAAGGCCAACCTAGACTATACCGAATAGGATCATTTTTTCAATTTTGATAGATCTGGAAAGTTTAACGTTGCCAAAAATGGCAAGCATGGAGGAGCCTGGGAATTCCATCCCCCATAGGAAGGATTCCCCACATTATGAAAAGAATAACCTGGATTTGTTGAGGCACTAGGTTGCCAGATGTTGTTTGTAGAAAATTCTGAACCATAAGAAAAACCTTGTGACCCAGCATTCGGAGAAGGACCCCCTCCCAACATAGGGTTATTATACACAGGGAAATTCCCTCCAATTGAGGTATTGAATGAAGAAGAAACCCCTTGGTAAGGGTTCCAAGCATTTGCAAATGGAGAAAAATCCCGAGAAGCACCCACTGAAGGGAAAGGAACATTCCCTTGCTGACTAGCGAAAAACTGACTCTTAGCTCCAAATGTTGTAAAAGGAGGGTTCCATCTTGAAAAAACATTAGAGCGTTGACCTTCAGAAAAAGGATTGAATCCTTGATTCTGAGAGGTGAAGGGCATGGATCCTAAGGAAGGGTTTGAATGAGGGATATGCCCAATTCCAAAGGGGAAACCTTGAAATGAAACTGATCCACTAGCCATAGAAGGCATGGGTGCGGAAGCAGATGAAACAACAGAAAAGGAGAAAGAAGGAATTCCACTAGAGGGAATTCCAAAAGAAAAGGGGCTAGATTGAGAAGCATATGCCTGGGTGTTTCCACTCAAATATGGAATAGAAGCAGAGCCAAGCATAGCAGCACTAGAAGTTATTGTCAATATGGCAATAGTTCCTCCTCCTTCAACTGAAAGAGGAGTATGAACACTTACAATGCTCATAGCTGAAGCTATGTTCCCAGTCGTGGCCATCGAAAGAAAGGGATATGACGGAAAAGGACTAGCTGGTCTGTGAGACTCAGGCCTGATATACAAAATAACATCAGGAAAACTAGCAGGAAGAGGAGATGGAAGAGAATTAAGAGGTTGATGAACTTCTTCTACTTCAACTTCTTCTGCTGGAAACTAGACTCTAGAGATGAGTGCAACACTTCTCTCTAAACTAACACTAACACCAGGACCACCCACAAAAGCAACAGGCCTAGACGGAGGATCACTCTTCGATGCGTTCAAAACCATTGGGTAAAATTCACCCATTGAATTACTCCTACGCCTTCTTGAAGAAGGCTCAACACTCGCAGGAGAAAGCCCACGAAGCGTCCTCGATCGATGAGGCGATCAGTCAGCCACTTTAAGAGATTAATTTTAGACTCAAAAAATATAAGTAGCTAAGTAATCTAGGAGCAAAGAACACACTCCAAAAATTTCCTAAGATACAGTCAATGAAGCGGCCTTCAGGTATTTCCGCTCCGGGTGATGAGGAACAGACACCAAAATATAAGAAAGCGAAATAAGAGGACGTTCCGAAAATAGTCCGTGGTGATTACACCACAGGCCTACTAGAAAAGGTGATAAAAATAGTTACACTGATCTCCTGTGTTCTCCTGAAAATATCCTTTTCCGGTGCAAGTCCCCAAGCTTTGCAAGGACACCCTCCAGAAGTACTGATGAAAGTGATGCAACGTCTGTCTCAGGTACCACAGATATTCCCCCCTGCAGTCACCTATGTGGTCTCTAGGAGAGGAAACTAAGAGAACCAATCCATATCGGCAGCCGAGCGGAACAATCTTAGGTCAAGATTCAGCAAATAGGAGAGGGGGTATCTCTCTTCTCTTCATGCACTCTCCCTTGCGCTTGACTCTCTGGAGGAGATCTTTTCGGGTCCACTTAACGGAATTGGATTTCACTCTTTAATAAATTTTCTATGTTTAAAAATTTGAGCAGCCTTGGAGAGTTAACTCTCCACTCACCTATTCCAAGGCCCTACAACCTAGCTAGTTGGTGTATGATTAATGAAAATGATACGAAAACTTCTAGTTGATTTTAATTATATCGCTTGATTTTAAATTGGCTGTTACTTAAGTCAAAGGTATACGGAAGTGAAACTGATGGTGTTTATCGACACAAAAGAAATCAATGAAAACCTAGTACATGCAAATGCAATACTTTCCTTTCGATGAAAAGAGATCTCTATATGGGTTCTATGAAAATAAATAAGAAAAAAGTTTGTTTTTATTTTCATTTACTCACACTTCACACACTTAGAAAACTATGAAAAAGGCTAAAATTCTTTAGTGCACTTAATGAAAAATATCAATGATATGAAAATTCTAAGATTGCTAACTTTGAAAAAGCGAAAAGAGTCTCTAGAGAGAAATGGTTCAATCAATTTTGACAGAAAAACAAGACTAGTTCCAACTAGAACTCCTATGCACAAAAAATGCCAAAATGCACTTCATGCAAAAGAGAGAAATCTAGAAAATACTTCCTTCAAAACCAAGCCAAGAACCAAAGACTAGAAATCAACAAAAAAGCTTCAAAATATCTCAAAAACCGTAAAAATGAAATCAAAGAAAAAGCAACAGGAAAAAAGAAATGTTGTTTGGGCTTTTCACTGATAATGGAAAGAAAAATATTTCAAGAAGAAAAGCATAAAACTACCCAAGAACCAGAATCAAGAAAATGAGCCTCAAAAGGGCTTCAAAGTGCTCAAGCCAACTATGCTACTTTTGTAGCAGGACCCAAATAAGCAAGAATGAGAAAAAACTCAAACAATTGATTCAGAATAGTAGCACACTCTTTCAGCGAACAAAAACTCAAAAAACCAAGAAATGTCTCTTCAAGATTCGCTACAAGGCTAGTCCAAGAAATCAAGAAAACCAAGGAAGTCAAAAAAGGAAAAAATCAAAAGTGAAGCAATGCATAAGGCCAAGAAGAGCAAACAAGTAGAGGCTCACTATTCTGAATGGTCAGAACATCCAAGAACTCCAGGAAGAGATCTCAGTGCTACAACTGCAACTGCAATCACACAAAAAATAGGAAATTTACCAAATGGCTAGGTTTTCACAAGAACAAGAGAGAAATGGATATGAAACCACAACAAACACAGTCCAAACACCTTAAAGACACCACAGGAGTGGCCAATCACAAACAGAAAAAAGTGACAAGGTTTCAAAACTCAAATTTTCAAATTTCCCAGGCATATGCAGTTTTGTTGTATGCAACAAGCATGTATATGTGATTGTAACCAAAGAAACTTGCATATATGTGGGTTCTTTTGGAAAATACAGAGGACATACAGGACTGTGTATAGAATAAGTAGTGTATATAAATAGAAATAAGGAAAAAGAAAAATTCAAGCCTGATTAAGAGACCAGGACTTCTGTCTGATTGGAGAAAGACTTACTAGACTGTTAAAAGTGATAAACCGGTCAAGGAAGCCTAATCAAGAGACCAAGACTTCTGTCTGATTGGAGAAAGACTTACTAGACTGTAAAAAGTGATAAACTTGTCAAGGAACCTACAAGACAGATAAAACAACCCAAACTAGGAATTACACAGATGTAATCCCCAGTGGAGTCACCAGTTCTATTATGGGCAATGTTACCCTAAGGTCTTGGGTTGATAAAACTTAACAGATCAGGGGCATGCCATCACAAGAAGGACCCAATTAACCAACTTCTCTGCTTTAAAATAGAAAGTAAAGATTGCAGATCTTACCCGTTTATCCTTTGTTTGTAGTATATTTCGCGGGGTTCAAACCTCGTGCAACTCCTTGTGCTCCACAACCTGAAAACCAACAAAGAAAAATCATAAAAACCTAGTTGTACAACATATATATGTTCTAGATGTTAGAAAAAAGCATGCATAATCTCATAGAAATAACAATAAATGAACTATTTAATATCATTAAACATGCATAAGAGATATATAACACGTGAACATCAGGAATGAGATGGCACTTATTTTATTGATAACATCTACATTAAATAAATAGTGGAGATATCACTTGAAATCTACCACGGCCTCAAGCAAACCGTCCTTTGGATTCGTCCAACCCTAGCCTCACAAAACTTCTTCCAAGAATAGTGCACAATGGATGTCACATAGGATGAAGGTGAACATCTCAAGGAAACAAGGGTTTCCTGAAAATCTGGGAAGTGCAAGAGGCACAGGATAAATATCATACTTGGTCAGGGCTATAATATCTATAATTATTTCTCTTCCTCCGTTAGGCCATTCCCTTGAGGGGTTTTTATACTCCCTCAAATTAGTTTTTTTAGTTGGGGAATAGTTAGGACACGAGCTGGGGTATTTAAGTTACAGGAACAACCATAAAACCTGCCTCCAAAATAGGGAAATTTTATATTTTTTAATATTTTAAATAAAATACGTGGGTTCGCTATGTATGGACACAAGTGTATACGCAGAAAAGTCTGGGCAAAGTCGCGTATGGATTTTGAAATACTTTTTTTTGAGAAATATGACCAAGTCTAAATGGAAGGGCTACCTAAGGCCAATGCATAAGTCATCAAGTATATAATAGTTATAAATGATGTTATCATAGTAACAACACCTCCCTTGGCTACGCCTTAAGTGATCTTTGGAAGTAGTGATTTAATGAACCATTCTGCTAAAATTTGATTCGGAATTTCATGTATGTGATCGGAAATTTGTGTAGATGTACTTTGTTTTAATGAAGTCAAAAGTTTCGTGCCATTGTCATAGCGGACTGGCAACTGAAAGTGAGTTAAGAAATATATTTCTAAGGCATTGAAATTATTGAAAGAGCCACGTGGTAATTCAATATACCACTTTGCAGCTAAGCCTATCAATGTTCTTTGAAAAAGTCTCAATTGAATGGAATCATCAATTAAGGAGTTGGATGCACACCAAAGATGATAAGTCATCACATGATTTGAGGGGTATTCTCCTGATTTTCCTTCAAAATTAGGTATATCTATGGGCAACTTAGTTGGCATTGCTGACCAAAATGGAGGATAATAAATTGGATCATTCGTGAGGCACGAAAAATCTGGCAAGTCTAACGTTGCAATAAATGATAACTGATGGTTAGGGTCTTGTTGAGTAAAATGATAACCTTGAGGAAAAATACCAGTAGTCGGAGGAGGATATCTAGGATAACCTGGAATAGCCCGTGCAGATGGTATTGGAATACCTCTAGGTTATCTAGGGTTAGCCATACCAACCTGAGGTTGAGATTGTATTTGATATGTATAACCAGGGTATGGTTGACCTTGGTGGATGGGATTTTGTCCTGTTGATCCATATTGAAACTGCCCTCGAAAAGGTTGATTAAAAAACTGACCTAAAAAAGGTTGGCTTGTTGGAATTGTAGCTGCACCAGGTTTTCCTGTAGAGGCTCGAATAGTAGACTGAACAATAGGTCCAGTTTGATGAGCAGTGACTTGAGGGATTTCCTGTGTCACATTTGATGTCATTGTTTGAAGGGTTGTAGCAACAGGGACTTGAGAAACTCCAGGGATAGGTGTACTTGGTTGTTGAACATAAGTTTTCATAGCATTTTGGACAGGAGTTCTTGGAGTACTCAGACCATCTTGCTGACTACTAGGTATAGATACTTGAGGTGTAATTTGAAGTGTGGGCTGGGCAGGTTGCTAGACTTGGGTATAACCAAATTAACCAGTTAGTTGAGCAGGTTGATTATAAGTTAATTGTACTGTAGGTTTCAAATGTTGTTTATTCAATGATGGGTTCCACGCCGTATTAACGCCAAGATAAGGAGCTCCCATTAAAGGTTGCGGTGCATAAGGTTGACCATAACCGGTTTGAGGTATTGGAATGTAAGTTTGATAATTTTCTGGATAATTTCCAGTAAAAGGTTGGCCTCCTTGAAAGGACAATTTCTCTTGATAGAACTACTACCCTTGAGGAGGCGACTGTCCTTGAATAGGTTGTGGCCCTAGCATAGGGTACTTCCCTTGAAGAGATGGTCCTTGAGGAGTATACTACCCCCAGGCGGTAAATTTCCACCTTGAGAGTTAGTTGAAGGAATATTTCTAGTCATCATATAGACTTGTTCCATTGTCAAAATTTTAGTATTAGATTCATTAAGACCAGTTGATCGTGTAAGATTTTCAGAAGAGGGAGATGCTCCTGAGAAAGTACTAGAGAGCGATTGATATCCAGCAGTAACTGATGGATCACCATACAAATTTTTTTTTGGTGATGAAGAAAACATGGATGACTCACCTGACATGTTTGATGAAGACATGTAACTACCTTTGGGTATGGAGTAAAAGGAATGCAGTGTGGTGAATAATTGAGACTAGTACTATGTAGAAATTCGGTAAATTGTTGATACCAAGGGTCTGGTTTAAGAGGACTGTAAGGGTAAATCAGTTCAATATACCTTATATCTAAATATTCTTGACGCGAAGGAATTGTGATCTCTTATTCCGTGTCAGTAATCTCTTTGATACTAATCATGCCAGGAGGAAGGTTCTCAGTAATGCGCAACTTCACTCCAGGTGAACGAGGATGACTAGGAGTTCGGGCTATGAGGTCTGAATTTGACTTAGGAGAATAAGATTTAGATTCAGGCTCAGATATTTTTGGTTCAATAAGTTGAGTATCTGATAATTCATCGGTTGTAGACTCAACTGTGATTACTTCTGAAATTTCAGGTTGTTCTTGATTTCTTCCTACTTCCTGAGGTTGATTTACTTCGTAATCAAGATGTATTATCACATATGTTTCCCCTTGTTCAATAGACCTGGAACCTGATTATTGACCTCTTTCAGATTTAAGATTTTCTAATTGAATTGGTGTATACTCAGGGGATTTCCCCGTCATTCTACGAGAGTGTCTCGATAATTCAACCACAGTTAATGTTTAACACATGAAATCAAAAAATGTTTCAACAAAATAGACCTAAGGCCGCTAAGAAAACAAGAAATTTGAACACATGCCTAAAAAATCTAAGAGACAAACCACGCACAAACAATATGTTTCCACACTAAAAACACTAGTTGGTGATGAAATCCAACGTCATAGAAGTTAATGTGGAAAACTTGGTGGTTGGAACAGTTATCTTGACAACCTACTTAATGAAACAGTGTGGTGCAAGTCCCTCCACTTATGCCATCTCGAGGTGAAGAGTACCCTCTGGAAATTCCAAGTGAGTCTACCCGACGTTTGTTCCAGGTACAGTGGGACCTTCCCTCCACCGTCACCTTGGGAAAAATCCTAACGATTATGGCCACTAAGGTCACCAATAGAGACAAATGCACCTGGGGGGAAAATATATGATTCGATATACACCCAAGGGTTGAGTATCAAGCTCAATCCCCTTGAAGGCTCCTCGACATGGTAAATCCAAGGTTTTACTACAAGTGACCCCAGGCTCCTCGACAATGGTTAATCCAAGGTTTACCATTTGTATTACGCACACATCTTCTATCTTTACCAATGATATAGGTACGATTACCTCACTAGGTCCGGCATGATCTCGTGCTTGACTCTTTTAAGAAGAGCTTCCTAGAGTACAAATGCAACAATTGGATTTCCCTATCACAAGATTCTACTTGTTTGTTTAAGCTGATTTGGAACGTTTATTACAACCTATTCTAAAACACTAGTCTAAGCTATGTTGGTGAAATGAGCCTTAGAAAATGTAAAAAATGTCTAGATTGATTTTATTAGGCGATGTATTGATTTGGTTGTTCTTTAACACAAAGCGTATGGAGTTGAAACTTTGATGATGTTGGGACCCAATGAAAAATACTCTAAATGGATCTGTATGAGAAATTCAACTCTTTCTTTTTAATGAATTCTATTTAGGAGAAAGTTAAGAGATTTATTGATTTTCAACACAAAATTTCTTATTCATAAACAAAATCCTTTTTGAAAAGAAGACAATTTAATCAAGAAATAAATTTGCAAGAATGGTTAATTTCTCTTTTTGAATGAAATTCTCTGATAACCAAGACAAAATCTACAATTTCAAACAATAAATCATTTCCCAAAAGAAAACAATTCCTAAAAAAAAAACCTAAACAGTATAAATTTCAAATTCAAAACAAAATTCTAATTCTGAATCCTAACCAGGATACTTATGAATGTTTTGTGGATTATTTCTCTTAGTTGTGCTCATACTAAGAAGGTTTCCACTTATCTCAGCAAAAATGAAATCATCCAAGAGTGCTTGGTATTGAATCAGGCTTCAGTGAGCTAGAAGCTTTTTCCAGGTTTGCAAATGAATAGGGAATGAATATTCATAAAAATAAGGTTAGCTATAACCCTGCTGACTCAAGAAGACAAGATCAGAAAACTAGTGAGCTAAGGCAAACGAAGGTATCTTCCATATAGAGCGACAATAAACCAGGGCAAACCCTAACTTGTAAAATGCAAATGGGGTGATCAATCATACAAGACTCAAAATTACTGAAAGGGAGTTATCACACAAGATTTGACAACTGGGATGGATAAGGGAAAACTGTAAGAATTTGCTTATCTACCTCTGAAGGAGAGAAATTTATTTTTTTCAAAATTTTCCATGGGGTGTGCAACTTATCAGTTGACAACAGTGCGCATGCGCACTGAATTGAACTAACAAGTTGCATAGATTTCCACTCTGTCTTCCAAAGAGAACTGCGTAGGCAAGGAAAAATTTGGAAAAAATAAAATATAAAATTCTTTCTCAGAGATTATAAAAATTTATTTACCCAACCACACTCAGAGAGTCAAAATCAGAAAACTAAAATTTGAAACTGAATACAAACAAATAAAACTAAGCTCTAGTTCCCCAGTATGGTCACCAATTTGTTACGAGGATTAATACCTCTTGTAGACAAGAGAGATCTCCCTAGTACTCCAGCGAGTAACTAGAAAAAAAGATCCATTTGAGTACCTATTTCTCTATATTAATTGTATTTTAAGATCATTATAATAGTAAAGTAGAGAGGACATGCTCCTACCTTAAAATCAAAATAGCTAATGTAGCCCTTTGTCTTGTCGCTCCAAAGTAGTTCTCCAATGAGTAGAACCTGCAATCAAAGACAAGACAAATAATCAAAGCATCTGCAATATATAATAATAAAAAAGTACTAATCCAACTTAGTGATCAAGGAGTCTAAGTTTTTTGATTATTCCCATAGATACAAAAACAAAAGAATGAGGAAAAGAGATCCATATGTATTATAATAAATTAGAAAGAGCAATCTTACAACCAGAAGCCTTGATGTTGTACAGATTTCTCCTGCGGTCCTGAGCAATCCTTCTCTGTCAGTCTGATAAGCCTTCCACTCTAGAATAACCAACATGAAGTTATGGGAACAAAGGTGTGATCTTCAGTGTGTCAACAACAACTCACTAGTATAGAAAGTATGCACTCTATGAACTCTCTTTAGCTTAGAAACTATATAGATCAGTCTCTAATCACATTGGTATCTACCCTTCAACCTAAAACTTGAGCTCAATTTATAGGGAAATGGAGGTAGTTTTAGTTCCATGAAGAGGGGGATGGATTCCTCCCATCAAGGGATTTGAGTTCCTTGGACCAAGGGATAAGCTCCATGAGTAGAGGGATAAAGCTTGAACTGGCACAACTCTAGAGGCTTCCAGTTGGGAGAATATTCGACCAACTAGGCTTCTAGAAGTTACTTTTTCCTTTTACTTGATCTTCACGAGGGTGCATAGGTTTTAGTGGAAACAAATGTGGTAGTCGCCGCAGCTACTGGAAGGATCATCAACGCATGCACAAGGAAAGGCTAGTAAAACCATGCAGGTAGACTTATAAGGGTTTTACATAGCTTTTCTCCAATTTACAAGACTTGATTCAGGAACATCAATGTTTTTTACCTCTAAGGGAACATGATATGAATGGTAATAGACCCATATGAACAATCAAGTGTCATGGTGACAAAATGATGTGTAGCACGAGAAATGGTAATTGAGGTAATATCCCAATAAGGGATGATATTATGAACAAGCCCACACTAACAGTCTCATACTGACCGAGGTTATCTCCAATATTAATTGGGACTGAATTATCTGTAGTGGTAAGCTAAGCTAACAACACACAATGGTATAGTTGGTTAATGGTTGTGATACTGACTTCAAGAGGAAAACAAAGAATACAAAATGCTGAAGACATGACCATGGTCATAGCATAAAACCAACTATGACAAAGGAGTACGTTATAATCCAAAGTGGATTTGGTGTCTTCAAAATCGACATAAATGGTTTTACCTCCTATCTCAATGGAAAACTTGGGAAGAACCCCCTTAAGTACAAAATTATGCCCATAAAATTCCTATAGAGTCATATTAGAATTAGTGTGTGTCAGAGAGCTGATAGCTTTCTAGCAGGATGTTGAAATGACACAAGTGGAAGAGGCTTAATCCACCAATGTGTGATGCATATTATTATGAAATATATGCACAATAAACTGAAAGGCGATTTGGTAGGAAAGTCAAATGGTAGCATTTTCAACATTAAAGGTGATAGGGTTCAAGTCTGCAAGGTACACAACCCAACCCCCCCACAAACAACAAGGCTTTGCATTGTTGAAGGAAGCTTTGCAAAACCTCCATGGAAAACATGGCACAAGGAGCTTGGGCTAAGTCCTCAATAATATTGTAATGTTGAGCACCCTGTGCAGATGGGTTGCATGTTTTCTTACAAATGACACCTTTATGGGGGTGATAAATAGGTTACACATCCTTATCTAATGTGAGAGGTCTAGTGGAAGGAGGTGGAGTCGCTGAGTCCTTAGAAGAAAAAATCGGCTGAAGAATATCATAGGTTTAGCTCACATGGTCACTTTGATGTTCTATTTCCACATAAGGAAGAATGAATTATGAGAATGATTGAAATGTGGTCCTTCATTTCCCCCTTTCAGAGGTGGAGGAGGTTGTGAAACCATTTGTTGTTGGTATTTTGCAAGGAATGGATGAATTCAAACAGTAGGTTGTTGGGTATCAAATGGTAATGCGAGAAGCCTATGAAATTCATCCATTCAAGGGAAATCATAAGTTAAATGTTCACCTTGAAATACCTTACAAGGGAACTTAATCTTACAACGACGCTCAAACGTGCACCCTCCCTGATTCGGTGGGTTTGGTTGAGTCTCTCAAGAAGTTTGATTCTTTTGTATATTCTTCTTTTTATTTTTACCACCAGGTTGTTGATTGTTATTTGGTGTTTTTGAATTCACCATAAAACATCGATGGATTGCTCAGAAGAAGGTGATTTTGTAGAGTCAGACAAACTTGCTGGGGCTTGCGACGTAACAATAAATTGTCCAAGTTGGGAAACAAGTTGGCTCACAGAATAAAAAACATACCTAATCACACCATCAACGTGTGGGCCATGTGCAAGTTTAGGTGGGTTAATTGAAGGGCATGAAGCATTTAGGAGTAATTCATAAAGTGTGCCCGATTAGGAATAGATAAAATCCAGTTATTGGGAAGCTAAGATGGCTTTCTCCTTAGTAACAACTCTAAACATAGATACATATTTGGAAATTTAAGGTCTTAACAATAGGATGAACCATTTACATAATATTTCATCAGGAAGTTTGGTTCTAACCAACCTCTTATGACGCCAACACTCATGGATATGATCATAAATCAAAGTCGCACTGTCTTGTTTAAAGTTAGAAAAAATGTCAGAATCGATGTCACACATCGTGGGTATAAACTGGAAGTGAGTCAAGAAAGTTTGGGCCAAGGATGTGAAATAGCTGTAAGATGCAGTATCCAATTCAATATACTATTTGGCAACATCTCCAGTTAAGGTATGTTGGAACAAGTGTAATTTTATTGAATCATCCACTAAGTAATTTGAGGAGCACCATAAATGATAGGTGGTAATATGGGTGGATGAATTTTCTCTTGGATTCCCTTCAAACTTTGGGATATCAGATGGTAAATTTGCAGGCATAGGTGGCCACCAAGGATCATGTTGGTTGGGGTTGTTTTTCAACTTTGCTAAATCCAGTAAATCAAGTGAAGATAAAAATGGATTATGTAACTGACTAAACGTGTCGTAGGTGGGAGAGTCGTTAGACTAACCATGAGTTCTCCAAATATAAGTTTTATGGGATAAAGGTTGTTGGCTCTAGTAAGGGTTCATCCTAGCATATAAAGCATGTGGGCCATCATGATTTCTGAAAGGAGTTCCCCCCCCCCCCCCCCCCCCAAAGGGTAAATTTCCCCAGAGAGCAAAGGACCCCCATGTGCATGACTGCTAACGGGGTTGTACTCGACAAGGAAAAATGGACCATCTTGTGAAATAACACTAACATAAGGAGGGTAACTCAAGGAATTGATGGTAGTAGAGGCAGGGTTGCCCCCAGGTAAACTAGTTTCTCCAGGAAAGGTAATAGAGGTTGGCGACCCTCCAAATAATGAACTATACTAGTTTTGAGACATATTTGAAGAAACATTACCTCTAGGCTAGCTAGGAGCAACAAATGATCCTTCCCACACATTTTCAGAAGTGACCATTCCTATTTGAGGAACACGAATCGTAGATTGGGCATAACTAGGGGTAAATATTCCTCACCCTACAGGTTGACATTAGGAAAATTTTGAGGTATAAAATGGGTCTCTTGAGGAAATTATAAAATAATAGTGGAAATAATAAAATAAGATTATATTACATCATCAAATTTTAGAGGGAAAAAAGAAAAAACTACGTTTTCAATTCGTATTTTAAACTTATCTCCCTATGGATTTGCTAAAAATTCAAGAGGGAACACTTGTTGGATGCTGAATTTGATTCCTCATCCAAGGAGTACCCATGTTGCATACTTTCGATGG
Organism: Pinus albicaulis; assembly: GCA_034641835.2. Lineage (NCBI taxonomy): Eukaryota > Viridiplantae > Streptophyta > Pinopsida > Pinales > Pinaceae > Pinus > Pinus albicaulis. Next base: position 124,199,706 of record CM076581.1, on the reverse strand, counting down.
ACCCTACTACACGAAAAATAAGAAATACATGAAAAAGGTGATTTTAATCACGATTTTTCATGTATTTCTCATTTTTCGTGTAGTAGGGTTCATCGAAAGTATGCCACATCGGTACTCGGATGAGGAATCAAATTCAACATCCAATGAGTACTCTCGCTAGAAATTTGAGTAAAACCTTTGGGATATAAGTTGAAAATACAAGTTGAAAAAGTAGTTTTATTATTTCTTGTTTTTTAATAATTTTGTTTTTTTACCCCAAAAATGGTGAATCATTCCCCATGGTTTAAATCATCATCTTGAATCCTATTGTTTCTTATAAAGTTTATTTTGGTTGTACATTTTTCTTAGGAGACCCATTTTAGACCTCAAAATTTCTCTAATGCTAGAATTAACAACCATAGTTGATGTGGATGAAGGAGTAGTCATAGAAACACTTGGGAAATTTATAGGAGCCATGGATGAGATTGGTGGAATTCCCCAAGTAGACGTGAGAGGTGTAGACGAAGGTGTAGGTCATACCACACTCAATGGTGGAAATTATTACATGTCAACAAACACTGCATATGCAGAGGGTAATGAGGAACTAACCTCCTCCATAGGTAAGATAGGGACGTATATGTAGGCAAGAGTAAAATCGTCAGGATTCAACTACAATAACGCTGGTCCTAAAGGATTAGTCAAAGGTGGATTAGAAGAAGAAGTTGAGTCATCCACCAATGTTTCAATGGAAACCATATCACTACCAGGAGGACCAGGTATAGATTCCACAACTATAGGATTCTCTAAGTCTTGAGCACCAATAGGCACTCTCTGAGCAGGAGTGACAAGTCCACCTTTTTGAGGAGGCAAACCGTGAATACGACATGACCGTCGATGAATTGGTTTAGCTAGGGTGAATAAATTTAAAGTAACCAAATTAATTTAGTACAATCAACCCTAAGGCCAAAATACTGACTTAGAACAAACAACCTGCACTAGAAAAGTCATAGGAGGTAGGCACACAAAAACTAAATACAAAGAAGCTGGCAGTGAGATAGTTATACTAGCGACCTGCTTCCCAACCCTTTTAGCTATGAACTCAGTCCAAGTGCTCTTATTAGCCATAGGGCACCCCATGAGAGGATTGAGAGAGTATGAATAATATATGTCCTATGTACAAAGAAGATGAGCTTGACCTTGCACTTGTGTATGCGCCCCAAAAATATTGGCTACTAAGGTTACCATCAACAATAACACATCTTAGGGGGATAATTGTTAACCAAATTCACATGTAAGGGTAGGATAGCTAAGTCTGAAACCCCCTTGAAATTTTCCTCCCAAGTGGCCCCAAAGTGCTACAACAAATTCTGATAACATTGTTTGTAGTACGTACAAATTCCACAATCCGCGCCACCCAAAACTAAGCGAAATGGGGTGTGTGACCTCGTGATTGACACTTTTTTAGAAGGGCTTCCCAGACCACACTACTGCAAATGGATTTGTCTCCCTACTGCAAGCTACTAAGGTGGTTTTGTAGTCTTGGAGAAATTGAATCACACACCTATATCTAAGTGATCTGAATATGGGCAAACTTGTTATTGCTATGCAAGCTACCTCATCACTATTAAAAATGTGTTTAAGGATCGGTTCATGTTAACCATTTGTGAAGGGGTTTATGTGTGTAGTTTCACGTGTCTTTGATGATCAATTTATGAGTCAATTAAATTTTAAAAACTCATATACAACAAATGAAATGCAAAAACATAACTCACAACAATCACATAACACAATGGATGATGATGGAGTTCACCTCTCTTGGGCTACATCTCCATGGACCTACTTTAACTAGCTAGGCCCTCTTGGGATTAAGAGTAAAATGTATAATTACAAGCACTAGTATTTCTACAATGGTTTTTCTGACCATTCCATTGGCTTTAGAACACTCAAATACCCAAAAAATGACTATTCAACCTCTGAATTTGGTTACTAGCTCCTCTAGGCTTGACCTCCAACCTCGGTGGTCATAGGCTTGTTTAATCTCCAAAGTGACAAAAACACCTTCAGATGTGCTCCAACGCCTCTATAAACTGTACCACTATTTTCAGATCATAAAATACATCAAAACCGACTATTCATTCACTCCATTTGGCCTTCAGCTGATCTGGGCATGACCTTCCCTCTTGGTGGCCCTAGGCTTAAAAATTCTTCAAGTGACCAAAAACACATGTATATTTGCTCCATTGACTCTACAAGCTGTTCCAATGGATTCAGAGCATGCCAATCTGCTAAGAATGACTATCCTTGAGCAAACATTGGTCGAAAATTGACCAAGATAGGCCTCATTAAATTTTTCCCTAGATTCTGCCTCTAAATATGGAAAACTGCCAGATAACCCCGACAAATTTGGAAGTGGCGCCAGATTTGGATATATTGCTGAAAATCCTGCCAACTTAAAACTAAATTTAATCAAGGATAACTGCACTTAACTAATGCATTAAGTGCACACTAATCCACACTTAACTGGGTGCTTAAACAAGGTCATATGGTGCAGTCACATGAAGGAGGAGGGATGGCCCCTCTCCATTCTGCCACCCTTAGATCCGCATCACCTTAAATATAGTCTCCACCTTCCATTTCAAGAACTAAGGCTGTGGTGTATTGGCAACTGGCAGTAGTGCTTGGGGGAGGTCATGGGGTTGAACCCTGACCTTGCCCCTCCATGCACGTTTTTGGCAATCGTTTTAAAACATTTGCTAAACCTTTGAAATGTGTTTAATGCAATAATAATTATATTCTCAGACCCATGGTTTATGCATATGTAAAATTTTCGAATATATATTTCCATAATCCATATTTAATATGCCACCACAACTTTAATAAATGGACTTTGGAATATTACATGCCACCACCGCAATAACATATGAAGACTTGACTTTGTTCAAACCAATGTGAGTGCTTGGAATAATGTGACTGTAACTTTGGAGTTTAGGTTTACTGAAATTATGTGGAATTTTAATTAATTAAAGTTTAAAATTAATATAATATATGATATTTAAAATCATATAAAATAATATATATATATATATATATATATATATATATATATATATATATATATATATATATATATATATATAAACCCAATTTTAATATATTAAAAAAATTAATTTCCACCACATAAAAATCATGAACCCACATTCAACCTTGGAGGACATTAGGCGATTTTTGCCTTCACAACCCAAACTGGCGAATCCCGCAGTGACAATTGTCCCAGTCCCATTGGAATAAAAACTGAAGAAGATTCTTTGCATGTTGACTGGGCTGCCATGTCATCAGCCTGTACCTGTTCTGCAATAGTTTTTAAGAATTTTGTGTGTTCTGAATGGCGATCAATAGGCCATAACACCTTCATCCGAACTCAGTTTTCAACGAAACGAGTTGCTTGGATTCCTTGCGACGAGCCGATCATTGTTGTTCTAGTTTGGTGCAATTCTGAGCACTTTCATTTTTGAGCTAATTTTTGCTCCTGATCCAGATTCTGATCACTCCTTCCCACTGACATGCTTTTGGACCTCCAAAAGTTTCTTATCTCATGAGTACTAAACTCTTATATTTCCCAAGTTCTATCATCTTGATTCTACTTGGAGAAATCATCATGGAAACCACTTGGTCACTGACATGCCTTTCCTTGCCTTACAAATGGCTTGGCTCTTCATCCACTGTTATCCTTTTGTTGCTGACCCAATCCAAAAATTGATGGCTTCTTGCTGATATAACACTTTTTTTGTACCAAATTGATTCCTCGGTGCCTTCCCAGTGAGAATAATGTTCCTCCTTTTCACAATGAGTGAACTACAACAATGAGTTCCAACATCAGTAAAAATAAGAAGAGAAATGACCATTATTTTATCTCCACAGTTCCAAATTCCACATGATTATGGAAGAATTATTTCACCATCTCCTTCTCCCCTTGGCGTCAACACATAAAATGTTCTATAATGGTTGCAAACTCTTTTTGACATCTTATCACAAACAAAATATATTCAGATTCAACCATTAATCTAAAAAACACATCATGCAAGAAACAACTTGACAACATATCCTCTTGCTCTTTCAAAGAAACAAATTTCACATCATGTGAACATCACCATGTACTCTCACATATTGGTGTCGAAATTCATCGACCAAACAAAAGTCGAAAAAACATGCCTCTTCAAACAACTGACTCTTAGGTCAAGCATAAGCATGTGAAATAACTTGATGATTCTTTTCCCAAAATAAAAATAATTTCTCATGAAACACTTCTTCAACATCTCCTTTCCATCTTTGGAGACAAAATTAACTCTTCCAAGTCGATATGACATTCATGTAACACACAATCGACCAACAAAAGATGACACAGGCATGTGCAAATGATCAACACTCTAAAGTTGACAACATACATGTTAAACAAAGCAATCAACCAACACAAGTCAATTACTCATGCATGTTCAAGCACAATGAAATCATCATAATTCGACTATTCATACACACAAACTCTCATGCATGTATAAAATTCTTCAACTCTCTTAGAAGTACAATCATAAGTACAAGAACTCCATTCATGTGTACATGTACTTAAAGCTGAAATGATTTTTTTTTTGTTGCAATAAAGTGGTTCAACATACTCCACTTTCATTCACCTTCTTGTCGTAAACATGCAACATGAATTCCATTGGAAAATAAATGCATCAACATCAAAAGATATGCAAAGCCTTAATTGGATAAGAAATCTAACCATCTCTTACCAAACCATTTCAATGGCACTTCTTTTAGCTGCACATCATCATCATGTGAATCATCTTGACCCACATCAATTATGAAATCTTCTTTTCCATTCTTTCCATTCTCTTTCTCCACCTTCTTCAAATGTCATGGATGACTTGCTAGATACAAAGTCCAACACTTGTCTACAAGAAGACTTTGCTTATGGAAATGAGTGAAAAACAATTGTCTCTTCTTTTCAGCATGGCTTGCCTTGTCTTTGGCTTTCTGCCTCCTTTGTTTTAAAAGTTTTCTGTACATGGCTATCTTCTTCCAACACCTTGAAACAATATGGTTATCCAAACCACAAAAGGAACATGCAAATTTTCTCCAAATCTTATGTGATAATTTGGCATGTTTATCATAATCAAAAGCAACTCAATTAAAAGCATATTTATACCTTGAACATTCACCTTTGTTTCCTTCTTGAGGAGGTGAATTTGATGAGGTAGTGGCTCTCTTCGAAATACCAACAATCAATGAATTTAGATCTTTCAACATCCTCTTGTTCGCCATTCTCATTAGCTGCATGCTTATGAGCACCTTCTTGCAAAGTGGGTGTAAGACTTTTGCATTCCTCATGAACACAATATCCACAAGCTTGAGGTAATGAACATGAAATTAAAGTTCTTCTTGGAACACCTTCATGTGCCTCCTTGTATTTAGATCTTTATACATCATGTTGTCCATAACCAAGACCAAAATACTTAGGCCTTTCCTGAACAACAATTGGCTCAACTATTCCTTGTGCATGTTTTCCTAATCCTTTACCTTCATAGCCCATTTTCATCAATAATTTGGACCCTATTCCTCTAGTGTGTCTTTAAAAAGCACCTACACATTCATCTTGAGAGGAAATTGAAGATAAACTTGAATTGCATACCTCTTTTTCAAGCACATTCTTGGCTAAGGCTTCCTTGGCAATATGGAGTTGAGTCTCCATCTCATGCATCCTTTCAAGGTTATCATTTGCAATATGGAGTTGAGTCTCCATCTCATGCATATTTTAAAGAAGCTCTCTCTTCTCCTCCTTCATGGCAATCAAATTCTCTTGAAGTTTAACGCTCTCCCTCTTATCTTCATACTTCTCTTGCATCCTATCGATCATGATGCAGAGTTTCTGCAACATCTCTTTATCAAAGAGTTTTTGTAAGGAAGATAGACTAGAAGCATCACTTAATGAAGCTGCCATCACACATGCAATGTATACAAAGCTTTTTTGATATGATTTGAGATTTCTGACCTCAATTTTCACCTTCTCCTTTACACATAAACTTGGAAAACTGTTAAATTCTCCTTGCACAAATTCATAAACTAATAGCTATAGAAGACTTAGCTAACCTTGAATAAAATGAGCTAAAGTTTTGCTCTGATACCAACTTGATTTGAATATGTGAAAACTTGTTATTTCTATGCAAGCTCCCTCATAAGTATTAACAATGTGTTTAAGGATTGACTCATGTTAACCATTTTTGAAGGGGTTTATGTGTGTAGTTTCATGTGTCTTTGATGATCAAATTATCAGTTAATTAAATTTTAAAAACTCATATAAAACAAACGAAATGTAGAAACATAACTCATAACAATCACATAACACAATGGATGATGATGGAGTTCACCCCTCCTGGGCTACATCTCCATGAACCTGCTTTAATTGGTTAGGCCTTCTTGGGATTAAGAGTAAAATATCTGATTACAAGCAATAGTATTGCTCCAATGGTTTTTATGAATATTCTATTGGCTTTAGAATACTCAAATACCCCAAAAATGACTATTCAACCTTTGAATTTGGTTACCAGATCCTCTAGGCTTGACCTCCAACCTTGGTGGCCATGGGCTTGTTTAATCTCCAAAGTGACAAAACCACCTTCCAATGTGCTTCAATGCCTCTATAAAATATACTAATATGTTCATATCATCAAATACATCAAAAATAAACTATTCATTCACTCCATTTTTCCTTCATCTGATCTGTGCATAGCCTTCCCTCTTGGTGGCTCTATGCTTCAAAATTCTTCAAGTGACCAAAAAACCTGTATATTTGCTCCATTGCCTCTGCAAGCTGTTCCAATGGATTCAATGCATGTAAATCTACTAAGAATAACTATCCATGAGGAAAAATTGGTTGAAAATTGACCAATATAGGCCTCATTAAAGTTTTCCCTAGATTCTGCCTCTAAATATGGAAAACTGTCGAATAACCCCGAAAAATTTGGAAGTGGTACTGGATTTGGAGATATTGCCAAAAATCCTATGTTGGCTCAAGGGGTCCTGACCCAGGTTTGGAGGTTCAAGGTTTGCCAACAAACCCCTATACTATTGGCCCTTTCAGCAGTGACCTGCTTGTGCAGCCAAAGTCTCACCCGAAGTAGTATGGGTGGGTACTGGAACCAGGTTTCTGCACCCTGGGAGAGGGTAGGTAAGTCAAGCAGAGCTACGTTCAACCTTATAGTCACCAGATCTTGTATCATAGAGCCTAGATCTACAGATTCCCTTTGCATCCACATGCGCAAAAACAATGATATTCAAAATAATCAACATATTATGAACTCATATAACAATAACGCAACTATTCCAGATATTCTTGCATGAATTGAAACAGAAAAAATCGAGATCGCAGCATAAATAAGTAACACAAGTATGTTCGTAGCTTAAATCAATAACATAACAACATATATTAATTAACCAAACATCACAGATTCATATCACAGTAATTCCAATAGATTTAGATATTCAACGATACTTCCGCATTCATTAATCCTTCAGATCTACTTACAATACCCCAAAACCCAACCTGCGCACACAGCAGCAGGGTCTGCACATATCAGGGCAGAGAAAATCCAAGCACACAATAGCAAGAGTCCTTCCCCAACAACCCTAACCAGATCTATCAATTCACACTTAGCATCAATCTCTTTTCATTCCTTGTCTTTTCCACTCAAAATATTCATCAATTTATAACAATTCAACCTAACCTTTCCTGTGGTCCGCAACCTGTGGTTTATGGACTCTAAGTCTACCCTTTGACCCATTACAATGCTTTAGGGGCTTTGACCCACCTCAAAACCCTTGTACTAGAATAAATATAGTAAAAAATACTCAAAATTGACCAGATTCACAGCTTTGTAGGAGACCCTGTTCCAACAGTCCCCCAACACAATCTTGTGACTCGTCCCGAGTCACTGCGATGGTAGGTTCGCCATCTGTGCCTGCAAAGCTATTCCGACCATATATTCATTTGATCTGATATGGTTTGAGTCGACTACCATTGACATAGCCAGGCAGCCCATCACCGCGTAGGGTGGCCAGCCGAACAAATCCGCCATCCATGATCTCCTTAACAGTGTAGGGGCCAAGAAAGTGCTGCTGAAACTTCCCTGGATGTTTTGCAAACTGGCTATCGTATAAGAGGGCCAAGTCATCCTTCGTGAAGGTCTTTCGGTGACTATGTTGATCATGCTAGGCTTTATCGTGGGCCTTCTGAACCTGCTGATGGAAGTTAGCCAGAAACTGATCTTCCTCCAAAGCCATAAGCTGCGCTAATCACTCCTCCATGATGTCAGGGTCTGCCATGTTCGTAAATGCTGAGATACGTAGACTAGGAATAATGTACTCCATTGGCATAACGGCCTCCTTGCCATAGACCATCCGAAAAGTAGTTTTCCGAGTTAGCTTCTTGCAGGTGGTTCGATAGGCCCAACGAATTGATGGGATACGCACATCCCAATCGCTGCGATCGGCATTGCAGACCTTTGTCAGTGCTTGCTCCAAGATTTTGTTAGAAGATTCAACCGCACCATTTTCCTTTGGGTGATACGGTGTGCTTTTTACATGATGGATTCAGAACTCCATAGTCAAAGCTTGGATTGTTGGATTAACAAAGTGCGTACCATTGTTGCTCATGAGGATCTTCGGACACCCAAATCTGGTCAGGATTTGTTCAAAGATGAAATGCGCAATGGTATCCGTAGTACAATCCTTTACTGCTTGTGCTTCAGTTCACCTAGTTGTGTAATCAGTGGCAGTAATAATGTAGCGCACACCCGTCTTCTTCCTTGGTGAGTTGATAGGCCCTATGAAATCAATGGCCCACTTATCAAATTCTTGTAGAGCCATTTGCGATTGAAGGGAAATTTCATCCTTGCGGGACGGCCTCCCCGTTCGTTGGCATGTATTGCAGACTTTACAATGATCGTGAGCATCACGATGTAGGGTAGGCCACCATAACCCAACTCTCAAGACCTTTTGCATTGTTCCTTTCCCTACGTAGTGACCTTCTGCTACTCCGTCATGAGCCTCTTCCAAGATAGCGTGCCTTTCATGCTCCAAAACATATCTCTGCAATACTTCATTAGCTCCCATATTATATAACTGACCTGCAATGATGGTAAAATCTGCTTCTCGAGCGACTATCTCTTTCTTCTGTTGTACCGAATACCCTGGGGGTGCCATTCCAGTAGTCAAGAACATAATGATATCAGCGAAGTGCGAATCCACTACCTTAATAAAGAACAGTTGTGCATCAGGAAATCCTTCCTCTAGGTTGGTTGGCTCCTCGCCACTCTCTATTCGTGATAAGTGATTCGGCCCCACATTTAGCTTTCTCGGCTTGATGATGATTTCAAAGTCATACTCCTGAAATAGCAGTAACCATCGGTAGATTCCCCCCCCAACACAGGATTATTTACCAGGTTCTTCAAGGCTGAATGGTCTGTAAAATTTTTTAAGTGTCCTCTTAACAAGTAATGCTGAAATTTCTGCAAAGCGTACACCATGGCCAACCCCTCCCACTCTGTAGTGGAGTAATTGTGTTCCGCGCCAGAGAGTTTCCTACTTTCAAAGGCAACCGGATGGTAAATGTCTCCCTCTCCTGGATGCATAAGGACAACCCCAAGTGCAATACCCGACGCATCGATGTGGACATGAAAAACCTTCTCCCAATCAGGAAAGATGAGAATAGGTGCCGAGACCATCTTTTCTTTAAGTAACTCAAAGCTCTTTTGACATTCGTCATCCAAAAAGAACGAAACATCCTTCTTGAGCAATTTTTCCATAGGGGCCGTGATCAGCGCGTAGCCTTGAATGAATTTCCGGTAGTAGCCCATGTGTCCAAGGATCGAGCGCAGATGTTTCTCCATCGTTGGTACTAGCAAGTTGATGATTACTGTGATTTTGGCAGGATCCACCATCAACCCTTGTTGACAAAATATATGGCCGAGCAGGATACCAAAGGGTACACAGAAGATACACTTCTTGATATTTATGGAAATCTGGTGCTTTCGGCAGGCATCCAACATCATGAGCAAGTTTGATACGTGCGCCTTTACCAGGCCAAAGACGGTCCAATCATCGAAATATACTTCTAGGAACTTGTGGATGAATTCCTTGAACACCACAACCATGACCCGCGAGAAGATATCAGGGACATTCTTGAGACCAAACGGCATGAAAGTATACTGGAAATAGCCCCACTCTGTGGTGAACGTGGTTTTTCTGCGGTCCTCAGGTGTGATTCTAATTTGATGGTAACCTGAGAATCCGTCCGTAAAGGAGTATGCTTCCTGTCCCCGCACGCTAACCAAAATTTCGTCTGAGAATGGTGTAGGGAATGGGTCATGAACGCATGTGTCATTCAACTTGTGCAGGTCCACGCAGATCTGAATCTCCCCTTTAGCCTTTTTCTCCTGAACCACCATTGGGCTGACCCAGTCTGACTGTTCGACAGGTTCAATGATACCTGCAGTGATCATTTTATCAAGTTATTCCTTGACTTTCTGCTTATACTTGGGGTTCAACCTATAGGGTCACTGTTTCACAGGTCGTGCATCTGGTTTGGGAGTGATATGCATGACCCCTAATTCCCCCGTGATCCCCTTTAGTTCTGAAAATTTCGTCGGGAATAAGTCCTAGTATTCGGTGAGTAACTTGACCACTTTGCTTACTGTATTTTCATCCCAATAGTCTCCAATATTAGCCAACTTAGGGTGCTCTTCCATCCCAATATTGACTTCACGCAGCCTGAGAGGTTTAGTGACATCCACCTCTTGTAGCGGGGGTCCTGCAACGGGGTGCTCTCCTTGGAACTCCAGGATAGAGACAGACCGCGGGTCTTCTTCAATTTCTTCGCTTGCCAAGCTGCGACAGTTGACAATATCTTGCATTTGTGTTTCCCATGTCGGTGCCCCGAATGCTTCAGTGGAGCTGGGTTCCTTAAACACAAATGTATCTATACCCTGCAGAGCTTTGTCAAGTGCTTCTGACTCCCCTATGAGTCCAAATGTCCCTATGAATTCATCCCTCAAAGTTTCCCAGTGGTGGGTGTGTTGATGTAGCTCCGCATCCAGGTACCATGCAGTCAGGATTAGACCTAATGCATGAATGAACAAGTGAACACGTTCTTCCATAGCTCGGTCACCCCATGGTTTTATCTAGGCCAGTAAGTGTTTACATGGGTCCCCTAGGCCAAGGAATATCTTGACACGTACCTTTATCGGAGGCTCGAATTAGAGGAGCATCATGTCCCGATATTCCTCCCAGTCCTGGAACGCCCCTTTGTGCATCTCCCACCATCTTGCAGGCGTTGCACTCGTCACTAGATTAAGGGCCCATATCCTTCTTTCTCTTGGAACCTCGACTTTGAATGCTCGCAAAAATTCCTTAATGCTACCAGAACCATCAAAGTAGGGTAGGTCTCTTACCTCTGATGAAATGTAGCGGAAGTCCCTTGTGACTCGAAGACATTGCAGCATAGAGACATCGTGCAACCAGTTTTTCCAATTCTCCATCTCCCCATCAGAGTCGGAAAAGAATTCACTGTCCTTTTCCCAGCAGAGTACTCCACCTACCATGGGGTTGATCCAATATTCATCCCACAAAATCAACTTATAAATGTGATCCACCTCCTCTTCATCGCGCACTAGCTCTGTGTATCATTCGCCTTTCGTAGGATCTAATGGTACTATCACCCTTATACCGTTCTTATCAAACACCATGCTTCTCTTTTTGAGGTTGATGATACTGTTATCACTCAGATTTTCCTTGAAGTTGTTGGGAAGAGGAAAGGGGTCTGAGGTAACCACAAACCAACTTTTAGGTACAAAATCTAGCCAATCTGTACCCAGAGAGGACTCTCTCTGTAAAATTTAGCTTTGTTTTAGAAGATGTTAGGCTAGTTATAAAGTCCAGGAGTTTTGTTTGAATTTGGGTGGTGGAATTCGATAGCTGAGGGCAAGATTGAGTAGTTTAGGCCATTGGGCTAATGGAGTAAAAAAGATGGCTTAACTGGATTAATTTTCTTAACAAAAGATGGTTTCACAGGGCAAGATAATCAAACAGGGAAAAATTATAGATCTTTAAAGTGAATGAAATGGAATTAAAATGGATGAAAGGCAATTAAGAATCTTTCAACACATTCATAAGAGGGAAATTGAGTGATTATTAATAAAGAGAAATTAAGTATTCTTTACTAAATAATCAAAATGCATGAACTAGAAAAATAGGAGCAATTAAGAATTCACTGTTTAAACTAGTTTAGAAGAAAACATTTAAAATAACAATGATTAAAATCAGATTACACTAAAGCACTTTCTGATTTATTCCTTTTCATTAATCATTCATAAATGAAACACGGTGATATAATAAACAAGTATAAATACTTTAAAACACAAGAGATAGATGACTTATTGATCCTTTGTCTGACACATGAATCATGTAAAAATTCTTTCGCATCAATTCATCAACCAGCTAGCCACAAAAAATTTCTCCAACAACACTTTATTCCAAAATAGTCAATGATATAGCAAAGTCTAAGAATCCACCCACAATACTCCAATTGAGGGAGTATTTATACAAAAAATTATACAAAATATCTCATAAGAAATTGAGATATAATCTAGGATGACTCATAAGTATTTTACAACAAACTAGAGACAGATGGTCTCGTAGATAAGAAAAAATGATAACTGATGTTGTGCTGTTTCGTTCTTTTGAGAATGTGCTGGAGGCAGCCCCTATGATTTGGCTAACTATTGTCCTCTTCAGTAATTATGTGCTGGCTGCTCCGTTTCACTGATACTCTTTAACTGCTCTGATACACTTTGATCTTTGTTCATCCTTTTATCCTTCTAATCATGATTTACTACAGTACATAATCAAAATGTAAGGATAATTTTACAAAAGTTCTAGCATGTCTTCCCACCATTTATCTTCCGGTATCCTGGTCCTTTGCAGCTTTCTGAGAGTTTCATCAGTCTCTGTATACCTAAAGAAAGTTGGTTGAAATGGGAACAAATGCTTTACCTCATGCTCGAGATAAAACAAATTTTCCAATCTGTCATGAAGATTTTTTTCCTATAGGCAATGTTGCTGTTGATGAACTAGTTGAGGCACTGGCCTGATTGTCAGCATACTTGTCTAATTTCTCAACATAACTTTCAAGGTCCATCAATTTATCCTCTGAAACTAAAGGACTGGGCAATCCTTTATTCAACAAAATATCAAATCTTTTTATGAAGGCAGTGATTTCTTCTTGCATGTCAGAGCATCTTCATTCCAAATTCTGCATTAGAGTTCTTTTGGTAAAAACTCTCTTTATTTCATAAATCGTGCTTGTCCTGTCTTGAATACCAAGTTCTTCAAGTTGATGCTTGTTTTGAGTATTTAAAAAGAGGATAAGTTTATCAGCTTCTTCAAGCATGTTTCCCAATTCTTCTCTTGCTTTTAGGATTTCCTCCAGAGCCATTTTGACCAAATCATTCTGTTCATACATTATTTGAATTGAGGGGAAGACATCTCTTATTGACTGGATGATGTTGTCCCAAATAATTTCATTTATTTCCTTTAAAGGATTCTCCAATGTGAGATCCTTCTCCAACTTATTGACCAACTTTTCTAATCTGTTGACCTCTCTTGTTTTATCTGCAACACTCATCTTTGAGAGATCATATTTTTGTTCCAAAGAGGTGAGTTGCACCTTTGTTCTCTGTAGCTCTGTCACTTGGAGTTTCAATTCCTCCATTGATTTTGTTAATTCTTCTAGACTTAAATTGGAAGTATGTACCTGTGACAATTCTGTTGGCTGACCTGTTGTTGTAGTACCTGTAATCACCTCTGCTATAGATGCTGGAACACTAGGCTGCTTATCTTTCAATGCCTTTTCAAGCTCTTTTTTTGTTTCATTAAGTTGCTCATTCAGTTTCAAGAGAAATTCAATTAATTCTTCTTCAGAATTTTGTTTTATAACTTCTGCAGTCTGTGGATGTCATGAGGCTGGTAATTTCAGTTGTTTTCTCAAGGCTGCAATATCATCATCTTTTTTCTTGATTAATGCTTCTATTCCCTTGACATCTTTGGGATTATGTCCCAATCCAATGATTATTTCCTCCAAAGTTTTTATCCTATTGTCCTTAGCCTGAGAAGAGGATTTTTCAAGGCTTAATTGAGCATTTGTATTCTCCAAAGAATCCTGGGTCATCATTGATTTATCCGTCAGAGTAGAATAAATCATCTCACTTGTCTATTTATGCAGCTCAATTTGATCTAAAGGATGAATATCCTTTGCTAGGACTTCAAAATTAGTCCTGATATAATTTGCAGCTGTTTGAGGTTGTTGCAATTTGGGTTTGAAGTGACTCATTAGCATCTTTCCCTGCTGGATGTCATAAGCTGACATCAATCTTTGTTGATTCTTAGGGGCCATCTTCAAACACTGATTTTAAACTTGAAGTTTGAGAGGATCATTTCTGGCCTTGATATTTATGAATGTTATTTTAATATCCCAGGCATCTTTCACTGGTGGTTTGAAAGATGACACTTTTGCACTTTGCTGCCTTTGCAATTCTTTTCTCTGTAAAGTAGTGGATGTCCCACTGATTGTACATGTCTGCTGACTACCCAATTCCTCTTGTGTCTGATTATCAGGAATTTCATGAACAGATTCCACTTCTGGAAGAGGGTTCAATTTTTTTCTTTTAGCATCTGGCTGTTTAGAAGATCCACTGACAGGAGTAGCTGCTTCAACATCTCTCTTTTTACCCTTTTCTTTATTAAGAGGAGTTTGTAAAATTGATATTTCTGCTACATTGGTCTGAGTAGGAGAAACCTGTACTTGACCCTGTTCTTTAGAAGTTTGAGGCTGTTTTTTCATTGTAAATTTCTATGTAATTTGTATATCAGCCTCTTTCTCCTTTCCTTTAGATGCTACTGTAGCCAAAGCAATGATTTCCTATAAATTTTGTTGAGAAGTCCCAACAGAAGAAGGACCAATACCTGGTATCTGTACCTGTCCAAAAGAGTCTAGGTCAAGTATTTTTTCAAGGTCTTTCATTACATTTTAAACATTGACCTGCTCACTATCCTGTTCTACCAATGTCCCTTCCATCCATTCATCCATATTGGCATACTGCTCAATTTCTGGGATTCTTTGACGAATGTAGGGTGATAGTTTGTTTTTCATTCTTCTATCACAAATAAAGCTATTTGGGTCATAAGGTACCCAATAGAATTTTTTTTGTAATTTAAGATAATCTTCTAATATTCTTTCAGCTTCCTTTCCAGCATATCTAGAGTTACAGACAAGGGACCTAGCTGACTTTTAATCCTGAGTTGAGCCTTTTTCTTTGCATTAAAAAATGGACTATATCTGAATTGATCATTTGCCTGAAATAATCTAATGCAAATAGTCTCCTTGGGACATATTTTGGCAACTTTAATGGGCATAATTCACACCCATATATTCTGATTTCTATGTGATTTCGGTATAGGTACCAGTCACGTATCCGGTATTGCTTTGAGAGCTGAAGAATTTTCTTGATTTCATTATTGACCCTAGGAGGAGAGACTCCTGTTAACAAGGTGGTTGCAGGGTGTACAAAAAGGTCAATGAATTCATTGTAGGAATAAGGGGAATCACGGATATTATGAGTGATGGCAGACCAAAAGATAAAAGACCTAGGATTTCCTTTGGCATCAAGCTTTTTGACATAGAAAGGGAAACTTTCTAATTGGTAATAAAGCATGAGATGATAAATAACAGAAG
The DNA here is from genome assembly GCA_034641835.2 of Pinus albicaulis. Lineage (NCBI taxonomy): Eukaryota > Viridiplantae > Streptophyta > Pinopsida > Pinales > Pinaceae > Pinus > Pinus albicaulis. The sequence goes on along the minus strand of CM076581.1, from coordinate 124,183,889 downwards.
AATACTTGAACACTCTTTCATTCTCCTATCTCATGAATTGATCATGGATTTTGTCTGCAATGTAAGAAGCAAAATCATACTTGACAGCAGGGGGCTCTCCAGGGGTGAAAATAGACAACAATACTAGGGTTAATTGGTTAACATATTCACTAGTATTGAAGCCCATTATAAAGAATATCATATTCAGAATAAGTCTTCCCTCATCAGTGAAAAAAGTATAACCATAAGGGGGAGGGCCTTTGGGTTGATGTTCTGGCAACATGAAGGTTTTGCAGAGGTGACTTAATTCTTCATGAGATAATTTGGTAGATTTATCAAGCAATTCTCCCATGGAAAGGGGAGTCAGGGGTTGACCAGGTTGAAATTGTAACATCTCGTTGATAGACTGAGCAGTTATGGGAAAAAGGACATTTTGACTCAGGGATAAAACTACTCGTTGATTGGGATCATAGTTTGCATGACAGTAATGAATTATCTCAGGGAAAATGTGGACTGAGGGGAGAAGGTACATGGGAAGATTGGATTCCCATAATCCAAAAATGTCAGAACCTTTCAAGTAATTATCTCTGCAGTAGAAAAAAATTCGAAGGGGACTTTCACTAAGAACCAGGTCTTTAATTTGGAAATCTATGTCTACTAAAGGCAAATAATCTAAGTCTCTGTGAGGGGCATTCAAGGGTGTGACATTCAGAGCCACGAGAATCTCCATTTCTGGTTCTTGTGGATTCAGGAATGAATTCGAGTTTTGATAAAACGGGCACAGTCACAGGATTTAGGAATGCAATTGAATTTTGGGAATTCCGGAATGAACTAAAGACTAGTCTTAAACTATGCTTCAGTTTTCCGTGTAGAATTTAAAACAAAACTGGGTATTTTACAGAGTTTAACAGGAATTGAGGTAAATACCTATTTTTCTGGGAAATGAACAATGATTGGAACAGGTATTAGATATGGCAGATGAATTCTGGATGCTTGAATGCAAATTTCTTCACAACGGGAGCAGTTGATGGCGTTCGATAGTTGGTTTTGGAGTTTTCTGCATGAGACTCTGGTCGTTACACAGAACAACGAAAATGACGCGGGCACATTTGTTTTATTTGAAAAGTCAAAGGTTGGCAGGTTTTTTATTATTTTAATGAATGACATCAGCAAGTACAGAGGTTTCGTCAGGGGAGGCACGTGGTAAGCAGTTTCCATCGCACCGCTTTTGGGAAAGGGAGGTTTTCAGCGGAGGGCGAGCGATTCCATACGATGAACGACGTGTGGCGCAGCACTGTTCAGAAAACCGCTTGGCCATCGCGCGTTATCGTTCGGACGTGGATGGTTAGCGATATTGATATCAACCGTAGATCTGAGATTTGTTGATTGAACGGTGGTCGGGGTTACGAGTTGACGGGAAGATAACGAGCGGGCCCAATGTAATTTATTTTGAATTAATCGCATCGGGGATGATTTGATTGGCGGATACAAGTTATTAATTAATCATGAGGATTAATTAACCCTTATTGATATGGCGGAGAGATGCGCTCACGATTAATCAAAGATTTGACTAATTAATCATAATTAAGGCATTTATATGGTTATTTTTTAACCAAAGGGGCAGGATTTTATATTAATTATTGGGGATTTTATTAAAATAATATGGGAAAAAGGGCGAATTTTATATGGGGATTTAAATAATAAAATTAGAAATTAATATGGAAAAATGAACTAAAGCGCTAAGTGTAAAACAGTAGAATAATGTATTTAACTTATGCTTGCATGAATAGGGTTTTCGTGAAATATTGCGTGATTTTCCTAAGTAAAATGGGATTTTACTTAGGAAAATATTTCTTAAAGGTGAATGAATGTCAAGATGAATGATTTTAAGTACTTAGGTTTTTCCAATTATTGGGTCGAGGGTCCGGTCCCTCCAAAAGTCAAGGAAATGCCTTGAGCCCCTCTAATCTTTAAATACCTTAGTATTTAGGGGAAATTAGTGAAATTTTAGGGAAAAATGAGAGGGGAAGTTAATAATCTGACTTTTCTTTGCTTGAAATTCTTCCAGTGTATTGTCTGCCTTTGCACTTGTGATGAAAGTAAAAGATTTAACATATTTAGAGTCACCTGTAATTATGCAACATCATCTACCTACCCTACCTACTTTACCCTACCATTTTTCCTTCTTTATTAGGGTGCACTTAGACTGGCAAACCCTTATCACACTTTTCTTTTTACATATAGAAATCTATCTAAATCTAACCTTATTACATCCAAGGGCTCAGATTAAACTGTTGAGCTCCTTTTATTTACTCTAACTATCTACTTATACGCAAGATTAAATAGTTTGGTCGATTTTATTCTCTTATCTCTAGAAACTTATAAATTGAAAGATGAAATGGCCAAGTTTTAATTTGTTTATTTATTGTGGCATAAGATACAAGTTGCACACATTTGTTTAATATCTCAGGCAAGTAGTGGCATTTAGACTTGCACACTTTCCTTATTTTCTTTTGGTGGGGTTCATTTTCTTTTACTTTGGTCATTTTTATTCTTTTCACCTTTGATTTTTCTTTTAGGGTATACCCTCTTTACATTTTAAAATTTTTGATTTTGAGAATATGGAAAACCTTTGCAACAAGAAAAGGTATGAACTGTATTATGGCCCATCAAATTAATCATGAAATATGACACTATTGGTATAGAGTCTAACTCTTGACTCCACTTGGGGATGACTTTCTTTGGTGAAAAGTCAAGAGACTCTCGAATCGAGTTGGCCTCAAAGAATTTTAGTACGAACCGTGGAATCTTCTTTTGCTTGTTGCTTTATTGTATGTATGACAGTAATACTTCTGAACCTTAGGGCCTTCTCCTTAGGCTTCAACTCCAGTAGGTTACTATCCAGTGAAAACTGATACATTATAAAGGATATAGTATTACATGTTAAAAAATCAGAATATCCTAATAAATAGGATCAAAGTAATGTTTCAACATTCGACCATTAACTGGCCCTTCTTCAGTTTCTGTACCATCCAATTTTTTCAGAAAATATGTGTTATTTACTTGTAAAGCGTGAATAATATAAGGTCCTTTCCATAGGAAGTCAAATTTCCCATGTTTTCCCTTATCCTCTCTCCTAGAATCCCATCTTAAAACTTTTTTCCAAGTTGGAAATCTTCTGCCTTAGTCCTCTTATCAAATATCTTCTTTAGTTTCTCCTATAATACTTGGGATCTTTGATAAACTTCTTCTCTGATCTGTTGCAAATTGATAGTCTGATTTATTCTCCTTTGAATATCATTTGGTTCCACCTGAGCTTCTTGAAGTAATTTCATTACAGGAACTCCTAAAGATGAAGGAAATACAGCTTTAATGCCGTAAACTAACTCATAAGGACTAGTCCCAATAGATTTTTTGGTGGTGAGTCTGTCTGCCCATAGTGCATTTGTAAGTTTCTTATGCCAATTTTTCTTGTTTTCCTCCAATAATTTATTAATAATGTTAATGAGACTCTTGTTGGAAGATTCAGCTAGTCCATTACCCTGAGGGTAATAGGCTATGGAATGGCCTAAGGTGATATGATATTTGTTACAGAAACTTATCATCTTCTTAGATTGGAAAGCAGTAGCATTATTAGTTATGATTTTCTCAGGACATCCAAATCTTGATAATATATTTGTTTCTAGGAATCTTATGATCACAGTGTCATTGGCTTGTATGGAAGGAATTGCTTCTATCCATTTGGTAAAATAGTCTGTGGCAGTGAGGATCCATTTGTGTTGGCCAGAAGAAGGAGGATGGATTTGTCCAATGAAATCTAGGCCCCATTGTTGGAAAGGTTTTTCAGTGGAAATTGGTTTTAGGGGTAAAGGTAATAGTTTTCTCTTGCCTTCAAAGATTTGACATTTATGGCAAGTAGTGACAAATTTCTTTACATCATAGAACAAGGTTGGCCAATAGAATCCAGCTCTGAGGATCTTGTCTGCAGTTGATTTCCAATAAAGGTGTCCACCACAGTCTCCTGCATGGAATTCATTGAGAGCTTTGTCAACTTCATCTTTTAACAAACAATTCAATAGAATACCATCATGATTTTTCCAAAAGAGAACATTATCTAAAATACAAAACTTCAAAGACGTCATCTTTAAAAACCTTTGCTTTGTTCTGGATAACCCTGGAGGAGCTTGTAGGTTTAACAATACATAAATTATATCAGAATACCAAGGTGAATCTAAAAAGGCATGACTGATTTGTGGAGTTGCCATCTCTTGTTCGTCATCTAGTTGACTAATATCCAGGGCTTGGCAATTCGTTTCTGTCATGAGTTGAGCCAATCCCTGTCCGTTTATAAGCTTTGTAGGTTTTATCTCTATATCATACTCTAATATGGCAGCAATACATTTACCTCTTTTTCCCTCAATTCCATCTTGAGTTAAGATGTCTTTGACAACAACATTTGGTACATAGGCTATCACATGGGAATACAATATATATATTCTAAAATCTTTAATGGCTTTTACAAGTGCAAAAGCTTGTTTTTCCATGATGTTGTATTTTAATGATGCATCCCTTAGTGCTTTACTAAAAAAATCTATATGTTTTTCACATCCTTGATCATCCTTTTGTAATAAAAAAGCTATTACAGTATGTTCTGATGCAAATGAAAATATTATGAAATCTCTATCAAATTGTGGACTGGTAAGAACTGGTGTTCTGGTCCAAGCCATTTTAATTTCTTCAAATGCTTGTTTGGCTTCTACTGTCCATTTAATACTTGAATCCTTTTTTAACATGTTAGTAAGTAATCTAATTAATTCAGCTAAGCTAGATATGAATCTTCTCAAAAATTTGATTTTTCCTATGAAAGCTTGAAGTTCTTTAATATTTCTGGGATGAGGTATCTGCAATATAGCTTCTATTCTAGTAGGATCAATTCTAATACCATATTTGGAAATGATATGACCCAAGATTTTACCTTCTTCAAGACCAAACAAGGAATTTTTTGGATTCAAATAGATACCATACTTTCTGCATTTTATGAATACTTGTCTGAGATGGTCCAAATGTTGCTGATCTGATTCAGAAAAAACAGTTAAATCATCCAGATATATAACGAGAAAATGCGTTGCACAGAGTAAATGTCCATTTCTCTTTGGAAGGTTGCTTCAGCATTTTTAAGTCCAAATGGCATTTTAACATACTTGAATGTACCCCATGGTGTTGTAAAAGTTGTTTTTTTCTGGTCATTAGGATGAACCAAAATCTGGTTGTATCGTGAGAACCCATCTAAAAGAGAAATTCTTGAAGCACCTACTACCCTTTGTAAAATGTGATCCATTTTGGGCAAAGGATAATTATCCTTCAAAGAAACCTTATTTACATTCATTCCTTTGACCATGCTTATCGATTTTCTTTTCAAAGCTGTGGGTTCTTCGTTTATAGGCATTCTCCTTTCAGCTCTGGCTCTAGCTCGTTTCTCTATCAGGTTGGCTTCAACACTAACAACTATACTTTGCATTTATTCTAAAGTTTGAGGAGCTCCTTCCCTAAGCTGATATGCCATATCGAAATCAAATCCATCAGGGAATTTGATTAATATTGAATCTGGAGGTGGTCTAAGATTTTGGGGAACAACATTGTAAGCCTCATTGAACCTGGTGACGTAATCTTGCACAGTCTCATTTGGTCCTCTCTTTAGTTTTCCAAAGTTTGATAAGATTTGAAGGTCTCCTTCTTTTTCTGACTGTTTAAAATGTTACATCGAAATTTGGTAAGTCGTATCAAACACAGGGAAGGGATCTAATCCCGAGGGTTCTGACTTCTCCAGTAAGACTTTGGACAAATATTCTCATTCTTACATCATCAACATCTATTTCATAAATTTCAAAATAATCGGTCATCTTTTTAGTATGTTGTTGTGCAGTGTAAGTACCAGAACCATCAAAAGGAGTGATTTTACTTTGGTAATCTTGAGGCATAGCCCCTAGATTAGCTGGTAATACCAAAGGAGCATATCTGTTTTCCATTGGAGGAGGTAGTGAAATAACAGGTGACGTTGGTCTATGAGTGGTGGGTGGAGGAGTAGAAGGGGTAATTTTAGGTTGAGATGTTTGTTGGAAATATGATGCAGAGTGTTGTCCTTGATGGCAACCCACTGAATGAAGATGAAGACATGAGATTGTTGGCATGTGTTGTCCTTGATGGCAATACATCTGATGAAGTTATTCTTGAATTGATGGGCTTGGTAAATGATGTAAATCTGATGTGATATGATGCTTGTTGATATTATGATGTTGAGTGTTGTACCTGAAAGGCAACCCACTTGATAAAGATGATGGCAACTTACTTGATGAAGTTGTGCTTGCTAGAATATGTTCTTGATGAAGAAAGGCAACCCACTTGATAAAGATGATGGCAACTTACTTGATGAATTTGTGCTTGATAGAATATGTTCTTGATGAAGAAAATATGATGTATCTACAGTGTGTACAGAAGACAATGAAGAAATGAATTCAGCATGTGACAGATCTATGATGAAAAGAGTATGTTTTCAAGGAATACACAGATAAGTCTAGGGGAAGTCAAGCGTGTACGTGAAAGAACGTGATAAGTCGCGTATGGAAAAAGCGCTCAAAAAGTGCAAATCCAGGGGCCCGTGGTATTGAAGGCTCATGGTATTGATGACTCGTGGTATTGAAGACTCATGGTATTGAAGACTAGTGGTATTGAAGGCTCATGGTATTGATGACTCGTGGTATTGAAGGCTCATGGTATTGCTTTAACCCGTGGTATTGAAAAAGGATAAACCTATATAAGGATAAGAAATTCATTGTGCAAATCATAACTGTGGGTGCAAGATGTCTGAGCTTGAATGAATACTTCTCTATGAAGTATATCTGAATGGAAAGGGTTACACTTGAATGATAAATCTGAATGTATGATGCACCAATGATGAAGAAGGGGATCTAGATCTGAAATGTACTTGTATCTACTAGATCTGCTTATGGAAGGCTTAGATCTGTGAAGAGGCGAACATCTAGGCGAACATCTATCTGAAGTAAAAGGGTAAGTTTGAACTGAATGTCTGATCTGAAGAAGTATGATGCTCTATGATGGTTGAAGATCTATACGCTACTTCGCCGAAGAGGAAGCGCGTATATACGCGGATTCGCTGAAGATAAAGCGCGTATGCGCAATGAAATACATACAGAGGTATACGCTGATTTGTGTGGACGGAAGCGCGTATATACGCGACATCAGTGAAGTGAAAGCGCGTATGCAAACTAGGGTTTGCTGAAGCATGGGGTATGAAATATCTGATCTGTTCTGCTATCTGATCTGTGTTGATAAGTATCTGTTGGTGATGTATGTTTGTGCTTAAAAGTATGGAAAGGGTCCAGTCTGAAAATATGATGAAACGTGGCCTACAAGTATTGTTCTATTGAAGTTATTGGATCCAGTGTGAAAATTGATGAAACGTGGTCCAAGGTGGTGCTGAGGGTTGTAGCCTTCAGTCAGGGGGTTGTAGCTCCCTTCCAGGTGAGGCTGGTAAACGAGATCAGGGGATCATAGCTCCCTTCCAGGAGAGGCTGGTAAACGAGTCAGGGGGTTGGAGCTCCCTTCCAGGAGAGGCTGGTAAACGAGTGTAGGTGGGTGCCTGCGTGCTGGTAAAGTCTGCGCCAGCACATATGTTGTAAGATGTTTTCTCTATAATAAAATATTGAAGGCTGAGCAACTGCAGCGGTGGTTTTCTCCCGACTTAGGTTTCCACCTAAAAATCCTGGTGTTCATGTGTGATGATTTGTGTGATGGTTTATTCTGTTCTTACTGCACATGTTTACTGTTTATAGAACATCTAATGAATGAATGATGGAATGATATAAGTAAAGAACTAATGGCATAATTAGATCTCTGTGTATACGCGAGTTTTATGAAGGATATCCGCGTGTATACGCTAGTTGGCTTCAGCAAAGTAGCGTATGGGTTTTAAAGGAAGGAAAAAGTGAAAGTTTAGAATATGCAGTAAATACTAATTCACCCCCCCCTCTCAGTAATTTTCCCAACAATTGGTATCAAAGCAGGTTCTTCTGCAGAAGCTTGATCGCTTGAAGGAGATCCGTCGCAATGGGAAGTCAAGAAGGAGTAATGTCTATAAAGCCACCTCTATTCAATGGAAGCAATCTGATATTCTGAAAGGTACGAACAAAAGCATATCTGCAAAGTCTTGGTGCAGATGTATGGGCAATCGTGGAAGAAGGTTATCAGTATCCGGCAAGTATTCCTACTGATGCAGCAGAAAGGAAGAAGTATGAAATCAATGCCAAAGCGGTGAATGTCTTATTAGGAAGCATGTCTAAATCAGAATTTGCTAAAGTGATGCAGCTACATTCAACAAAACAAATATGGGACAAAATCATTCTGAGCTATGAAGGAGATACAAAGGTAAAAAGTGCGCAAAACTCCAAACTCTTAGAATTGAATATGAAAATTTGAAGATGCACAGTGATGAAAGTGTTGCCAGTTTCTTTCTCCGTCTAGATGATATTGTAAACCAGATGAGAAATTTGGGTGAAACCATAATCGATACTACTCTGGTGGAAAGAGTCTTAAGATCCTTGACTTCAAAATTTGACTCTAAAGTTTCAGCTATTGAAGAAAGGCAAGATCTGCAAACTCTTACTATTGTTCAATTACATGGTATTCTGACTGCTTTTGAAATGAGACAAGGAGGTCCTTCTCAAATAAGAGAAGTTGCTTTTAAGGCTTCTACAAGAGGAAAAGAAAAGGAAGTTGTCAAAGAATCCAGCTATATATCCGATGAAGAAGAAGCGAATTTCGTGAGAAAGCTCCAACTAGGTACTGGAAGATTCAAAGGTAAGCTTCCATTCAAATGTTTTGAGTGTGGAAAAGTTGGTCACTATGCTGCTAAATGTTCTTATAGAGAAAAACATGGTAAAGGGAAACAATTTGAAAAGAGAAAGAGTTATTATGCAAAAGAAGATGATGATGAAGTGTCCAGTGAAGATGAAGAAGATTCTGACCAAGATCTGAAAGTGCTCATGGCTAAGAAGCAAAAGAAGAAGGCTACTCGAAACAAGAAGATACCTCAGAAATCATGTATAGCAAAAATTGAAGAAGATGAACTAGGTATTAATCATTGTTCTTGTCTCTTACTTAATTGCATATGCAAAGATTATGACAGTGAAAGTGACAGTATGGATCCAGAAGTTTCTGACGAAGCTCTACAAATACTCATGGCAAAGAAGGAAAAGAAGAAGGCCACTTGTAATACTCTTATTTGTGCAAACAATAGTGAAGATAGTAAAGTTGTGGAAGCTATCAAGATCAAAGTTGAAGAACAACAAAAGGAAATTGATAAGAAATATTCTACCTACAAAGAGATGATCTCTCAAATGAAAGATCAAATAGAAATGTTGAATGGACAGGTGGACAAGTATCAAAGGTTTCATACTTATGCATCCAATCAAATTAAAGAACTAGAAGCAGAAATCAACGATCTAAATGCAAATCTCGAAAAATCAAGCAAGAAGAATGAAGGACTTGAAGCTGCAATCATCTTTCTACAAACAGATCTTGAAGCATCAAATAAGAAGAATGAAGAACCTCCGTCATTTGAAAAGGAAGGCCTTGAAGCAGAAATCATCTCTCTCAAAGAAGATCTGGAAAAATCAAATAAGAAGAATGAAGAGCTGCAACAAACATGTGAAGAAAACGAAAATTGGTTGAAAGAAGAGATTCTAAATCTGAAGGATCAAGTAGAAGATGGAAAAAGGAAAGAAGAAAGCATGACAAAGCAATGTCAAGCCTTGGAGGTTGAGGTAAACATTCTCAAAGGTAAATTAGAAGAAAAGGTTAAAATTTTGAGGTTTCAAGACAGTACTAATATCTTGGACAATATTCTGAGTAATCAAAGGTCTCCTGCTATCAAACTTGGTCTTGGTTTCCATGAAACTGTTAAAGGAGAATCTAGCTCACAAGGAAGTGCTAAAAATTCAGAGGAAGTCAATGAAAAACCTGAAGTGTTGAAAGAGTCAAAAGATCAACCAACAATCATGAATTCTCAAAGGAATTCATTCAAGAACGTTGAATGTTTTAAATCTCATAACTATGGGCATGTTGCAGCAAATTGCAGGAGCAGATCATTTCAGCCACAAACAAACAGGTTCTACTCAGAAAGGTACTCTAGTTTCTTCAGGGGATATTGTTTCTCATGTAACATGTATGGACATAAAGCAGTTGATTGTAAAAGGAGGAAGAATAGAAATAATCATTATGATTCTTATGTTTATTTCTCTGGACACATGAGATGTTATTCTTGTAACAAGTATGGACATGTAGAAAAAGAATGCAGGATGAACAGATCTGGGAAAGTGGACAATTTTCAGCACACAGTTGGAAAGCTCAAGCAAATTTGGAAAAAGAAGTATGACCGATCAGAAACGTAGGGAATTCTGACCCTACTGCAGTCATCCGCCTCTGAAGCTGACCTTTCTTATTGACTGCAGGAATGATGTGAGATACATTACGAGATCTAGTAATGTATCGTCACAAGGGGAGCAATGCATGATGACTCTCAAGGTTGATTTGTTTATTCTGGTTATGTTTACTTCTGACAGCGCATCTGATGTAGAAAGGCCAGGTACAGGAGGTACAAGCTCAGGAGGAAATGAAGGAAGATGAAAATTTTCTATGCTTCACTTTCAATACGCGGGTTCTATGAAACAAAGTCGCGTATACACACGAGTTCCAGCTGACACAGATGCGTATGCATTGATGATGAGAGAATTTATCTGATAGCTGAAGATCTGGAGCAGAAGTCCAGGGGGAGCATCCATCTGACTGCTGATGATTGCACTGTTAGCATTATTCTGGTTATACTCATGATAATGAAATGATACATGGGTTCTTGTGTTGAATATTATGGATGAAGCCTGGTTGCTTTATGATGAAGAGCATTCATTGTTGAGATGAAAGTCTTATAACTCAGAGATGAGGACTGATCATGCAGAGATTGTTGCTGATGACTTGCTGTTGAAGGTGTTTCAGATTGCACAAGTTAAGGAAGAGCACTGGTTTAGGGGGAGCAACAGGTTGAATACTAATGATTGCATTGTTAGCAATATGACTGCTTATTCTTTGGTTTTTGTGATACTCATGCTCAAATGATGATGACTTGGTACATGGTTTATTATAATGAGTTTTTGAGCCCTAGTTGCTGATAATTATCTTTTGTACTCACACATGGATGAGTTGGATGTCATTTGATTCAGAAATAAATCATGCAGAGTTTGTTACTATGGTTGAGAGATATTTTGCCTACATATGTTACTTCATGTTAAATTTTGAAGATCATGGTGATGTTGGACCACATGGATGATTGCTTGACACCTATGTGAAGATGTTGTTCTGATATGAGAATCTCTCTTGGAAAGATTGTATTGATGCTACAAAGAATCTGAAGGCTTGGTTACTATTGTGCTGATGCTACAACCGTTGGATGACACTTGAAGACACAACTACACTGTTCTATCTATCTATAGTCCAGGGAAGCATTCAAATGTCTCAGAAAGAAGCTGAACACTGTCTTTGCCTCACTGAGAATCAGATATGGTTGAAATTTAGAAGATGGTTTGGGATACGCGGGTTTCCCGAAATACAGTCGCGTATATACGCTATTTCCTTCACAGAAAACCGCGTATGTCTGATTGCTGACAATTTTTGGTTGAAGTTAGCTCTCTTCAGCACAGCTGCAGTGCTGTTTGGTATCTCAGATACTGTTTGGTATCTCTGGTGGTGTTCCAGTTCTCATAATTCTGTTTCTAATGTTTTGATAAAGATGCCTTGACGATTTGTTGGTGAAAATGTTCAGGATGCACAAACTAAGGGGGAGCCTTAGTCCTATGAAAAGGATGCATGGATGCACAGATTCAGGGGGAGCCTTAGCATTAGCGTTGCTGAGTATAATGCAGTGTTTGCATTATGATGGTTCTGAAATATGTTCTCTTTCTTGAGGACTTTCTGGTGTTGGTCTTAAAGTTATATTTGTAGTTTGATGAAAAGGTCATGTTGAGACCCATGATGTAAAATTGTAATATTCAGTCATGTAAGGACTTGTCTAATTTGTAAACCCACTTGGTTGGGTAGCTGAGTCAAATTTTGTAAAACCACTTGGTTGGGTAGCTAAATTGAAATATGTAAACCCACTTGGTTGGGTACTTGAGTCTTATATGTAAATCCACTTGGTTGGGTATTTGATGTAATTTTGAGTCTTTTGGTGATAGGAAGTTCATAGAGTCATGTACTTCTTTGAAAAATATGTTTGAAGATTCAGCATGAACTCAGGGGGAGCTTGGTCACTTCAATATACATCAGATCTGCAGAACGCTTCTTCTACATGAGAAGAAAAGGGGGTGAGTATGTTGGTTTTGATCCGCCCGTTGCCCTTGATGTCAAAGGGGAGAGTGTGTTGGTTTTGATCCCACGGGGTTTTGATCTTCCCTTTCGCTCGGTTTTTTTTGATCCGCCCTTTGCCCTTGATGTCAAAGGGGGAGAGTGACATGGTGTTTGAATGCAGATAATGGTGTCGAAGAATTGGGAGAGTGACATGGTGTCAATGTACTTATCTGTTGTGGTAACCAAACACCATCGTGGTTGCCATCAAGTCCAAAGGGGGAGATTGTTGGAAATATGATGCAGAGTGTTGTCCTTGATGGCAACCCACTGAATGAAGATGAAGACATGTGACTGTTGACATATGTTGTCCTTGATGGCAATCCACCTGATGAAGTTATTATTGACTTGATGGGCTTGGTAAATGATGTAAATCTGATGTGATATGATGCTTGTTGATATTATGATGTTGAGTGTTGTCCCTGAAAGGCAACCCACTTGATAAAGATGATGGAAACTTACTTGATGAAGTTGTGCTTGCTAGAATATGTTCTTGATGAAGAAAGGCAACCCACTTGATAAAGATGATGGCAACTTACTTGATGAAGTTGTGCTTAATAGAATATGTTCTTGATGAAGAAAATATGATGTATCTACAGTGTGTACAGAAGACAATGAAGAAATGAATTCAGCATGTGACAGATCTATGATGAAAAGAGTATGTTTCAAGGAATACGCGGATATGTCTAGGGGAAGTCGCGTATGCACGCGGAAAAGAACGTGCCAAGTCGCGTATGGGAAAAAGCGCTAAAAAAGTGCAAATCCAGGGGCCCGTGGTATTGAAGGCTCATGGTATTGGTTTGGCTCATGGTATTGCTTTGGCCCGTGGTATTGAAGGCTCATGGTATTGCTTTGGCCCGTGGTATTGAAGGCTCATGGTATTTCTTTAACCCGTGGTATTGAAAAAGGATAAACCTATATAAGGAGAAGAAATTCATTGTGCAAATCATGAGTGTGGGTGCAAGATGTCTGAGCTTGAATGAATACTTCACTCTGAAGTATATCTGAATGGAAAGGGTTACAATTGAATGATAGATCTGAATGCATGATGCACCAATGATGAAGAAGGGGATCTAGATCTGAAATGTACTTGTATTTGCTAGATCTGTTTATGGAGTGATTAGATCTGTGATGAGGCGAACATCTGTCTGAAGTAAAGGGTTAAATCTGAACTGAATGTCTGATCTGAAGAAGTATGCTGCTCTATGATGGTTGAAGATCTATACGCTACTTCGCCGAAGAGGAAGCGCGTATATACGCGGCTTCGCTGAAGAGAAAGCGCGTATGCGCAATAAAATTAGCTTTGTAATTTGTACTGAAGTATACGCGGGTTTATATGGAAGGAAGCGCGTATATACGCAACATCAGAGAAAGGAAAGCATGTATGCAAACTAGGGTTTGCTGAAGTCTGTGGTAAGAAATGTCTGATCTGTTCTGCTGGTTTACTGATATCTGTCAGTGAGTTATATGTATCTGTTTCATGGTTGACTGTGCTTAAAAGTATGGAAAGGGTCCAATCTGAAAATATGATGAAACGTGGCCTGCAAGTTGTGTCCTAAAGGAAGCTTTGGATCCAGTGTGAAAATTGATGAAACGTGGTCCATAGAGGTGCTGAGGGTTGTAGCCTTCAGTCAGGGGGTTGTAGCTCCCTTCCAGGTGAGGCCGGTAAACGAGATCGGGGGGTCGGAGCTCCCTTCCAGGAGAGGCTGGTAAACGAGTCAGGGGGTTGGAGCTCCCTTCCAGGAGAGGCTGGTAAACGAGCGTAGGTTGGTGCCTGCGTGCTGGTAGGAGTCTGCACCAGCACATATGTTGTAAGATGTTTTCTCTATAATAAAATATTGAAGGCTGAGCAACTGCAGCGGTGGTTTTCTCCTGACTTGGGTTTCCACCTAAAAATCCCGGTGTTCATGTGTGATGCTTTGTGTGATGGTTTATTCTGTTCTTACTGCACATGTTTACTGTTTATAGAACATCTAATGAATGAATGATGGAATGATATAAGTAAAGAACTAATGGCATAATTAGATCTCTGTGTATACGCGAGTTTTATGAAGGATATCCGCGTGTATACGCTAGTTGGCTTCAGCAAAGTAGCGTATGGGTTTTAAAGGAAGGAAAAAGTGAAAGTTTAGAATATGCAGTAAATACTGATTCACCCCCCCCTCTCAGTATTTTTCCCAACAATGTTTGGGGAAATGTTAATGAACTTGGGGAAGCTGAAGTGATCACATAAATATTTGATGTTCCTTCAGAGGTAAGCTCAGATTGTATGGAATCTCGTAAATGTTTATCAAGATGTGATGTAACAAATTCAAATTGTAAATCTTCAATAAATACTGGGTCTGGAACCAAGTTGGATAACTCAGATTCAGAAAAATTTACAAATAAATTGTTTCAAACTGCTCGTCAAAAGGTTTGTCCTCAAGATAAATCCACTTCACTAGACAGGACATTGATCTATAGAGAGGTTGAGAACTTCCAGAGCTTTCTTGACTATCTTGTCTTCTAAGAATTCTGGGAATCAGATTTGGATTTTCAAACACAGGTGGTGGATTTGGATCAGGATTAGCCATAATGTAACGAGTCCTTTCTGAAGCCAGGTTTCTAAGTGATATTTTTTGGTTTTTTATCTAAATGGAATGAACAATACAACTTCAACAATATTTTTAAGAAGTTTCTAATATTGGATTTAAATTTTCTTAAAGATTTATTTGACTAGAGGAATTGATCAAATTTTTGAAACCAAAGTTCAGTTCATAAACTAGACCGGAGATAGACTGAAGTAGCATTTATTTATTATGCAATTGCAGAGCAAAAGCAGTTCAAAGGCTACATGGCTAACTTCAGGCTCCGTCTGTAGTTTATAAAATAAACAATAGTAACAATAAAATTATTTAGAGTCCCCAGTATGGTCGCCACTATGTTATCACTCAGATTTTCCTTGAAGTTGTTGGGAAGAGGAAAGGGGTCTGAGGTAACCACAAACCAACTTTTAGGTACAGAATCTAGCCAATCTGTACCCAGAGAGGGCTCTCTCTGTAAATTTTAGCTTTGTTTTAGAATATGTTAGGCTAGTTATAAAGTCCAGGAGTTTTGTTTGAATTTGGGTGGTGGAATTCGATAGTTGAGGGCAAGATTGAGTAGTTTAGGACATTGGGCTAATGGAGTCAAAAAGATGGCTTAGCTGGATTAAGTTTCTTAACAAAAGATGGTTTCACAGGGCAAGATAATCAAACAAGGAACAATTATAGATCTTTAAAGTGAATGAAATGGAATTAAAATGGATGAAAGGAAATTAAGAATCTTTCAACACATTCATAAGAGGGAAATTGAGCGATTATTAATAAAGAGAAATTAAGTATTCTTTACTAAATAATCAAAATTCATGAACTAGAAAAACAGGAGCAATTAAGAATTCACTGTTTAAACTAGTTTAGAAGAAAACATTTAGAATAACAATGATTAAAATCAGATTACACTGAAGCACTTTCTGATTTATTCCTTTTCATTAATCATTCAGAAATGAAACACAATGATATAATAAACAAGTATAAAGACTTTAAAACACAAGAGATAGATGACTTATTGATCCTTTGTCTGACACATGAATCCTGTAAAAAGTCTTTCGCATCAATTCATCATCCAGCTAGCCACAAAAAATTTCTCCAACAACACTTTATTCCAAAATAGTCAATGATACAGCAAAGTCTAAGAATCCACCCCTAATACTCCAATTGAGGGAGTATTTATACAAAAAATTAGACAAAATATCTCATAACAAATTGAGATATAATCTAGGATGACTCATAAGTATTTTACAACAAACTAGAGTCAGATGGTCTCGCAGATAAGAAAAAATGATAACTGATGTTGTGTTATTTACTTCTTTTGAGAATGTGCTGGAGGAAACCCTTATGATTTGGCTAACTGCTATCCTCTTCAGTAATTCTGTGCTGGCTACTCCATTTCACTAATACTCTTTAACTTCTCTGATACACTTTGATCTCTGTTCATCCTTTTATCCTTCTAATCATGATTTACTACAGTACATAATCAAAATGTAAGGATAATTTTACAAAAGTTCTAGCATGTCTTCCCACCATTTATCTTCCGGTATCCTGGTCCTTTGCAGCTTTCTGAGAGTTTCATCAGTCTTTGTATACCTAAAGAAAGTTGGTTGAAATGGGAACAAATGCTTTACCTCATGCTCGAGATAAAACAAATTTTCCAATCTGTCATGAAGATTTTTTCCTGTAGGCAATGCTGCTGCTGATGAACTAGTTGAGGCACTGGCCTGATTGTCAGCATACTTGTCTAATTTCTCAACATAACTTTCAAGGTCCATCAATTTATCCTCTGAAACTAAAGGACTGGGCAATCCTTTATTCAACAAAATATCAAATCTTTTTATGAAGGCATTGAGTTCTTCTTGCATGTCAGAGCATCTTCGTTCCAAATTCTGCATCAGAGTTCTTTTGGTAAAAACTCTCTTTATTTCCAAAATTGTGCCTATCCTGTCTTGAATAACAAGTTCTTCAAGTTGATGCTTGTTTTGAGTATTTAAAAAGCGGATAAGTCTATCAACTTCTTCAGGCATGTTTCCCAATTCTTCTCTTGCTTTTAGGATTTCCTCCAGAGCCAATTTGACCAAATCATTCTGTTCATACATTATTTGAATTGAGGGGAAGACATCTCTTATTGACTGGATGATGTTGTCCCAAAGAATTTCATTTATTTCCTTTAAAGACTTCTCCAATGTGAGATCCTTCTCCAACTTGTTGACCAACTTTTCTAATCTTTTGACCTCTCTTGTTTTATCTGCAACACTCATCTTTGAGAGATCATATTTTTGTTCCAAAGAGGTGAGTGGCACCTTTGTTCTCTGTAGCTCTGTCACTTGGAGTTTCAATTCCTCCATTGAATTTGTTAATTCTTCTGGACTTAAATTGGAAGTATGTACCTGTGACAATTCTGTTGGTTGACTTGTTGTTGTAGTACCTGTAATCACCTCTGCTGTAGATGCTGGAACACTAGGCTGCTTATCTTTCAATGCCTTTTCAAGCTCTTTTTCTGTTTCATTAAGTTGCTCATTCATTTTCAAGAGCAAGTCCATTAATTCTTCTTCAGAATTTTTTTTTATAACTTCTGCAGTCTGTGGATGTCTTGAGGCTGGTAATTTCAGTTGTTTTCTCAAGGCTGCAATACCATCATCTTTTTTCTTGATTACTGCTTCTATTCCCTTGACATATTTGGGATTATGTCCCAATCCAATGATTATTTCCTCCAAAGTTTTTATTCTATTGTCCTTAGCCTGAGAAGAGGCTTTTTCAAGGCTTAATTGAGCATTTGTATTCTCCAAATAATCCTGCAGTTTCTGGGTCATCATTGATTTATCCGTCAGAGTAGAATAAATCATCTCACCTGTCTGTTTATGCAGCTCAATTTGATCTAAAGGATGAATATCCTTTGCTAGGACTTCAAAATTAGTCCTAATATAATCTGTAGCTGTTTGAGGTTGCTGCACTTTGGGTTTGAAGTGACTCATTAGCATCTTTCCCTGCTGGATGTCATAAGCTGACATCACTCTTTATTAATTCTTAGGGGCCATCTTCAAACACTAATTGTAAACTTGAAGTCTGAGAGGATCATTTCTGGCCTTGATATTTATGAATTTTATTTTAATATCCCGGGCATCTTTCACTGGTGGTTTGAAAGATGACACTTCTGCACTTTGCTGCCTTTACAATTCTTTTCTCTGTAAAGTAGTGGATGTCCCACTGATTGTACATGTCTGCTGACTACCCAATTCCTCTTGTGTCTGATTATCAGGAATTTCATTAAAAGATTCCACTTCTGGAAGAGGGTTCAATTTTTATCTTTTAGCATCTGGTTTTTAGAAGATCCACTGATAGGAGTAGCTGCTTCAACATCTCTCTTTTTACCCTTTTCTATATTAAGAGGAGTTTGTAAAATTGATATTTCTGCTACATTGGTCTGAGTAGGAGAAACCTGTACTTGACCCTGTTCTTTAGAAGTTTGAGGCTGTTCTGTCATTGTAAATTTCTCTGTAATCTGTATATCAGCCTCTTTCTCCTTTCCTTTAGATGCTACTGTAGCCAAAGCACTGATTTCCTGTAAATTTTGTTGAGAAGTCCCAGCAGAAGAAGGACCAATACTTGGTATCTGTACCTGTCCAAAAGAGTCTAGGTAAAGTATTTTTTCAAGGTATTTCATTAAATTTTCAAAATTGACCTGCTCACTATCCTGTTCTACCAATGTCCCTTCCATCCATTCATCCATATTGGCATACTGTTCAATTTCTGGGATTCTTTGATGAATGTAGGGTGATAGTTTGTTTTTCATTCTTCTATCACAAATAAAGCTATTTGGGTCATAAGGTACCCAATAGAATTTTTTTTGTAATTTAAGATAATCTTCTAATATTCTTTTAGCTTCCTTTCCAGCATCTCTAGAGTTACAGAAAAAGGGACCTAGCTGACTTTTAATCCTGAGTTGAGCCTTTTTCTTTGCATTACAAAAATGGACTATATCTGAATTGATCATCTGCCTGAAATACTATAATGCAAATAGTCTCATTGGGACATATTTTTGCAACTTGAATGAGCATAATTCACACCCATATATTCTGATTTCTGTGTGATTTCGGTATAGGTACCAGTCACCTATCCGGTATTGCTTTGAGAGCTGAAGAGTTTTTTTGATTTCATTATTGACCCTAGGAGGAGAGACTCCTATTAAAAAGGTGGTTGCAGGGTGTACAAAAAGGTCAATGAACTCATTGTAGGAATAAGGGGAATCACGGGAATTATGAGTGATGGCAGACCAAAAGATAACAGACCTAGGATTTCCTTTGGCATCAAGCTTTTTGACATAGAAAGGGAAACTTTATGAATGGTAATAAAGCATGAGATGATAAATAACAGAAGAATAATTGAACACTCTTTCATTCTCTAATCTCATGAACTGATCATGGATTTTGTCTGCAATGTAGGAAGCAAAATCATACTTGACAGCAGGGGGCTATCCAGGGGTGAAAATATACAACAATACTAGGGTTAATTGGTCAACATATTCACTAGTATTGAAACCCATTATAAAGGATATCATATTCAGAATAAGTCTGCCCTCATGAGTGAAAAAAGTATAACCATAAGGGGGAGGGCCTTTGGGCTGATGTTCTGGCAACATGAAGGTTTGGCAGAGGCGACTTAATTCTTCATGAGATAATTTGGTAGATTTATCAAGAAATTCTACCATGGAAAGGGGAGTCAAGGCTTGACCAGGTTGAAATTGTAACATCTCGTTGATAGACTGAACAGTTATGGGAAAAATGACATTTTGACTCAGGGATAAAACTGCTCATTGATTGGGATCATAGTTTGCATGACAGTAATGGATTATCTCAGGGAAAATGTGGATTGAGGGGAGAAGGTACATGGGAAGATTGGATTCCCATAATCCAAAAATGTCAGAACCTTTCAAGTAATTGTCTCTGCAGTAGCAAAAAATTCGAAGGGGACTTTCACTAAGAACCAGGTCTTTTATTTGGAAATCTCTATCTACTAAAGGCAAATAATCTAAGTCTCTGTGAGGGGCATTCAAGGGTGCGACATTCAGAGCCACGACAATCGCCATTTCTGGTTCTTGTGGATTCAAGAATGAATTCGGGTTTTGATAAAACGGGCACAGTCACAGGTTTTAGGAATGCAATTGAATTTTGGGAATTCCGGAATGAACTAAAGACCAGTCTTAAACTATGCTTCAGTTTTCCATGTAGAATTTAAAACAAAACCAGGTTTTTTATAGAGTTTAACCAGAATTGAGGTAAATACCTATTTTTCCGGGAAATGAACAGTAATTGGAACATGTATTAGCTATGGCAGAAGAATTTTGGATGCTTGAATGCAAATTTCTTCAGCACGGGAGCAGTTGATGGTGTTCGATAGTTGGTTTTGGAGTTTCTACATGAGACTCTGGTCGTTACATAGAACAATGAAAATGACATGGGCACATTTGTTTTATTTGCAAAGTCAAAGGTTGGCGGGTTTTTTATTATTTTAATGAATGACGTCAGCAAGTACGGAGGTTGCGTCAGGGGAGGCAGGCGGTAAGCAGTTTCCATCGCACCGCTTTTGGGAAAGGGCGGTTTTTAGCGGAGGGCGAGCGATTCCATACGATGAACGACGCATGGTGCAACACTGTTCAGAAAACCGCTTGGCCATCACGCGTTATCGTTCGAACGTGGATTTCTAGCGATATTGATATCAACCGTAGATTTGAGATCTGTTGATCGAACGATGGTCGGGGTTACGAGTTGACAGGAAGATAATGAGCGGGCCCAATGTAATTTATTTTGAATTAATCGCATCGGGGGTGATTTGATTGGCGGATACAATTTATTAATTAATCAGGAGGATTAATTAACCTTTATTGATATGGCGGAGAGATGCGCTCACTATTAATCAAAGATTTGACTAATTAATCATAATTAACGCATTTATATGGTTATTTTTCAACCAAAGGGGCGGGATTTTATATTAATTATTGGGGATTTTATTAAAATAATATGGGAAAAAGGGCGAATTTTATATGGGGATTTAATTAATAGAATTAGAAATTAAT
Organism: Pinus albicaulis; assembly: GCA_034641835.2. Classification (NCBI taxonomy): domain Eukaryota; kingdom Viridiplantae; phylum Streptophyta; class Pinopsida; order Pinales; family Pinaceae; genus Pinus; species Pinus albicaulis. The sequence continues at coordinate 124,162,796 of CM076581.1, read as the reverse complement.
ATGGAAAAATGAACTAAAGTGCTAAGTGTAAAACATTAGAATAACGTATTTAACTTATGTTTGCATGAATAGGGTTTTCGTGAAATATTGCGTGATTTTCCTAAGTAAAATGGGATTTTACTTAGGAAAAGATTTCTTAGAGGTGAATGAATGTCATGATGAATGATTTTAAGTACTTAGGTTTTTCCAATTATTGGGCCGAGGGTCCGGTCCCTCCAAAAGTCAATGAAATGCCTTGAGCCCCTCTAATCTTTAAATACCTTAGTATTTAGGGGAAATTAGTGAAATTTTAGGGAAAAATGAGAGGGGAAGTTAATAATCTGACTTTGCTTTGCTTGAAATTCTTCCAGTGTATTGTCTGCCTTTGCACTTGTGATGAAAGTAAAAGATTTAACATATTTAGAGTCATTATCCATCACATGTAATTATGCAACATCATCTACCTACCCTACCTACTTTACCCTACCATTTTTCCTTCTTTATTAGGGTGCACTTAGACTGGCAAACCCTTATCACACTTTTCTTTTTACATATAGAAATCTATCTAAATCTAACCTTATTACATCCAAGGGCTCAGATTAAACTGTTGAGCTCCTTTTATTTACTCTACCTATCTACTTATCTGCCAAGATTAAACAGTTTGGTCAGATTTTATTCTCTATCTCTAAAACATAAATTGAAAGATGAACTAGCCAAGTTTAAACGTTTGAATATTCATAAATTGTGGCATAAGATACAAGTTGCACACAATTTGTTTATTACATCAGAGCAAAAAGTAGTGGCATTTAGACTTTCACACTTTCCTTGGCCTTTCTTTTGGTGGGGTTAATTTTCTTTTACTTTTTTGGCCATTTTTATTCTTTTCACCCTTTGATTTTTATTTTAGGGTATACCCTCTTTACATTTTTTAAATTTTTTGATTTTTTGAGAATATGGAAAACCTTTGCAACAAGAAAAGGTATGAACATATTGAATAACCCATCAAGTCAATCATGAAATATGACACCTATTGGTATAGGAGTCTAACAGATACCACCCATATCTATGGCCTAGTCCAACCCTAAGAGCGTAGGGTAGGGGTCCGCATCTTCTACAATTTAAATTACCTCAAAGTCAGTTCGGGCCTTTACTTCTGTGATATCCACCATTATTTTAGACAACCTTCCTAGTGGGATGATTTTAAGTTGATTTTCCATGCACAGCTGAATAGTGGACCATTCCAACTTAGGCTCTCCCATTCGTTGCCAAGTCTATTTAGGTAACACGTTCGCATCTGACCCTAGGTCCAAAATAACCTGATCCATTTCGTAGTCACTAATCTGTGCAGTCAACCGCATTTCTCTCCCAGTGTGTTTCTTATACCTTTATAGCTTGTGCACATCCTTGACCTTCGGGGGTAGATTGGGTCGCGTTGCGCAGCTATATATTAATGCCTGAAGATTCTCCACAACCTTTGGGTTGTGCAACAGCTTCATACATGCCTTCAAAAAGGGCTCAACCTCCTCATTTGCCTTGAGGTTTGCAGGTGCCTGAGCAGTAGATGCCTCTGCCTCAGAAAAGTCCTTGTGAGCTGCGACAAATGTTTCTTTTCCATTTTTTAGGTCCAAACCTTCTTGTGTGATAACTGATTGTCGGATCAGAGGTTCCATCGCAGCCTCCTCCTTAGGTCCCCTAGTGGCCATCCCACTGCATGTCACAACATTCACACTTGGATCTTTTTCTTGCAGCTCAGCCTTAACTCTCTGCACATTCTGTGTAGGTGTCAGCTGCTTTTCCTGCATTTTTCTATCAAGATTGGAAAATATTCAATCGCATGGTCCAACTGTCTACAATATCAGCAGGATTTCCTTGTAGGGTTCGTACAGTCCCTTGCAAAGTGTCCTACTTCTCCACAGTTATAACATATTAGGTGACCTCGTCCTCGACTTGCACTTCCACCTTGCCCCCCTCCCCCGCCCCTTGATGGGGAGCCACCTATGCTTGTGAGGATTCTTGGCCATGCAGGGTTTGATTGTACTCTATATAAGTTTCCTCGATCAATCATCAAATCATATGTTTAAAAGTTCTGTTCTTCATGTCCCACTGATCTGCAGAACCTGCACCATTCTTGCTTTATGTTTAGAACATACGCAGCAAGGCAAGGACAGTGGTTGGTATCGTGCATCCCCGCAACTCGAAAATCATCGCACCATAGCACTGGTCCACTGGGTCCCATAGCTTCCCTAGGGCACAATGGGATAGGTCCCCCGGCTTGCATATAGTCTTCTAACATAGGGCAGTTATCCTTGGTATGACCATTCACCCGATATCATATGCACCACCTCTCGGGGCTAGCCTCTACCCCTCGTTCCTTCCGCGGATTCTGGATCTCTATGTGCATCGCTTCCAGCTGTCCCTGGATTTTTTGGACACCTAGCTGAGTCTTGTCTTGAGGCACAACTTCTAACTTCATGGCACCCTCCAAGGATTTCTCCTATGATTTGAAATTTTGGTGCCTTATAGGTACACGCAGGTGAGGTAGCAACATAGCGATGAACCATTCTGTGTGCTGTCTGTCATCATATCGGAATCCCCCTTCTTTGATCACCTTCTTCAGTTGCTGAACGTCCTCCCACATAGATTCAAAAGGCCCTTGCTTGAAATCCTTTAGATCAACCACGATTTGAGAGTAGGACTTAGGTTTCTTGAACTGTTGTTTCAGGGCGTTCTTAATATCTTCAATGGTTTCATTTGCATTCTGACTGATGTATCCCATGTACCAGTCCAAATATTTTCCTTCGAAGGCAAGGGACAGTTGTGCCCTTTTCACTGCATCACTAGCTACGTTCTGCGTAGTCCATACTAATCCCGTGACAAACCAGAACTAATCCATGCCTTCATCTCCCACACCCTTAAAGGTCGGCAACTTCATGTGTGCAACCATGTCGTCTTCTGGTGGTGGTGGAGGTGTAGGTGAATTCTGACCCCTAGGCTGGTTTGAAAGCGATGTGGCTGGGGGAATTTGTGCAGCTGCTTCTCTTACCAGATTGTAGACAGATCTATCTCCTGTTGGTTTTGTAGTATTTGCCACTTCACGTTATGCTCCCATCCAGATCAGAGGTCATTCACTCGGTATGGCTACACAGAATACTCTTTTTGCATAGCAATATCTTGATCAGCAATGGTAAGGTCTTCAGAAACTTACCTCGGAACCCCTTGAAGAATCTTCACTCTGCTTCAGAGTAGGAGACAAAATGATCGATGGAAAATTCTATCACAAATCCTCCTAACACACTGTCTACACAATGGTCCACTGTGCGAGTGATGGTGTTATCAACCTTTTATAACTGCTGGATTAGTTCGAGGGTCCACTCCATGACTCGCTCATCCTTCCAACACTTCTAAAATTCTACCAACCTTGCGAGCTACTCCTGGACCTCGATCACAATCGTTATAGATAATATCTCGTAGATCTCCGTGAAAATGTACTTATTCTTCCACTCTTTAGTGGTCAACCTCTCACTGCGGTTTTCTTTTACAGAAAATTCCTGAACTTGTTGTTCAAACCATTCATCAATTTCCTTTCTTTCAGGCTTCCAGTACGACCTTGGCATTACCTGATCCCTCTTTCAAAATGCTCCTTGTCCTGGCAATGGAACCATTTTTTGGCTCAAGGGGTCCTGACCCAGGTTCGGAGGTTCAAGGTTTGCCAACAAACCCCTATCCTACTGGCCCTTTCTGCAGTGACCTACTTGCGTAGGCCAAAGTCTCACCTGAAGTAGTATGGGTGGGTGCTGGAACCAGGTTTCTGTACCCTGGGAGAGGGTAGGTAAGTCAAGAAGAGCTGTGTTCAAACTTACAGTGACCAAAACTTGTATCTCAGAGCTTAGATCTACATATTCCCTTCGCATCCACATGTGCAATAGCAATGATCTTCATAATAATCAATAGATCATGAAATCATATAATGATAACACAACTATTCCAGATATTCTCGCATGAAGTGAAAAAGAACAGGTCCAGATCGCAGCATAAACAAGTAACACAAGTATGTTCACAGCTTAAATCAATAACACAACAACATATATTAATTAACCAAAAATCACAGATTCATATCACAGTAATTCCAATAGATTCAGATATTCAAAAATACTTTCGCATTCATTAATCCTTCATATCTACTTACAATACCCCAAAACCCAACCTACGCACACAACAGTAGGGTCCGCACATAGCAGGACAGAGAATCTCCATGCACACAGTAGCAGGAGTCCTTCCCCAACAACCCTAACCAGATCTATCAGTTCACACTTAGCATCAATCTCTTTTTATTCCTTGTCTTTTCCACTCAAAATATTCATCAATTTATAACAATTCAGCCTAACCTTTCCTGTGGTCTGCAACCTGTGGTTTATGGACTCTAAGTCTACGCTTTGACCCATTATAATGCTTTAGGGGCTTTGAACCACCCCAAAACCCCTGCGCTAGACTAAATATAATAAAAAATACACAAAATGGAATAGTTTCGCAGCTTTGTAAGAGGCCCTGTTCCAACATCCCGCCAACTTAAAGCTAAAGTTAATTAAGGATAGCTATGATTAACTGGTGCATTAAGTGTGCAATAATCCACACTTAACTGGGCGCTTAAACAAGGTCATATTATGCAGTTGCATGAAGGAGGAGGGCTGGCCCCTCTCTGTTCCGCTACCCTCAGATTTGCATCACCTTAAATATAAATTATCCACCTTTCGTTTCAAGAACTGAAGCTGTGGTGTATTGGAAAATGGCGGTAGTGTTGGGGGAGGTCATGAGGTCGAACCTTGACCTCGCCCCTCCATGCAAGTTTTTGGAAAATCGTATAATTTACAACTACTAGATGTGAATCCTATACTTACAATAATTTTGACCCAAAAACAAACCGAAAAAGAGAAAAACAAAAAGAGGCCAAAAGAGTCCCCAAGATAGAATGCAAAACACTTCAAAAACTTTAGAACGAGGAATCCAAATCCAAACAAGCACTCTCAAGTAATCAACAAGAAATTCAAAAGTGTAAATGGAAGGAAATTTCAACTAGGGTTGTAGCACAATGTCTCAACAAGAACCAATGTTCTACAAAGGTCAAAACCAAACCATAATGGCAGGAAGGCCTAAATAATATTAAGAGGGAATGGGAAGAAACAAATAAAACACACCCAAATAAACTTTTTAGATTAAAACTTCAAAAACCAAAGAGAAAACACCACCACTCACAAACAAGCAAGCAAATAAAAAGAAATCACTCAAGTAAAAGTGATGAAAGCCAAACAGAGGAAAAATGCTACAAATTTGAAATAAAAAACAGATCTATAATGTCACTCAACCAAACACCCAAATATAAAAAATACATCCCAAAATGAAGACAATAGATCCAACCAAAGCACTAAGAACCCTAAAGGAAAACTTGAAGAAGATAGGCAATGTAGGACCCCAAATAGGAAAAACAAGGTAGATTCATATCGGGGGTATAAAAAAAATTATAATAACAGTAATAATATATACAAAAGATCAGATGAGATTAGAGAGAAAGTGAAATATCAAAAGCCAAAATGCAACAAGAAACCCTTCCAAAAGTAGACACTAAAATCCAATCAAACCAGTGAACCAAGACCAAATTTGAGACAAATCCAGACACTAGATAGAAGGCCAATAAAAATTTATATCTGAGGTAAAAGGTTTAAGAAGGATATTTTGAGGGTTTTAGGGTTATAGGCTTAACCGCATGATAGAGTCGTGCTCAATATGGTTATATCCACACACTCAATAAAGGAAAATTTTGGTTGAAAGCTCACAATCACATTGTGAAATGTACTGTGCATGCAGTTGGGAAGAAACTAAAAAATTTCCAAAATATGCCTGCACAAGATGACACAAAAATCCATATTTAAAAAAATTAACCCCAAAAATAGCCACAAATGCTCAGAAAAAATTTGGAATAGAACCAGAAACTAGAGTAGGAGAAAAAATAAAAATATTCCAATGCGATGCAGGAAGAAAAATGATTTCTCTCATTGAAAGCATCATTTTTGTTGTGGTAAATTATACACACACGGAGCCATTTATCCACAATAATATGCCCTATTAGGATCACCAAACATAAAAAATATATGGCTAACCCAAGGCAAAAAAAATCCCCAAGTCAAATGATCATGCAAGCAATCTCTATGCAGTTTATAAGTCTATAGGGTTTGAGAAAATACCTTGCCTCCTCATAGGTTGGTGAAGGGTTTTGGGCCTCATGAAAATCATCTCGCTCCAAGCAATATATGTCTCCCTTCCACCATCAATCAAAAGCCTACACACAATCACAAACAAACAAATATGACAAGTCGTCTTCTGTAGAAAAATATTAGCTCAAAACATCAAGACATACATGAAATTAAATCACTGCAAGCACTGATATAACGGAAGGGAATATGAATATTCATTAACCATATAATCAATAATACATCATTATACCTTAATCTTTGGCGTTCCTCTCCTATTTTTGGCAGAGTCTCCACACTATAACAAACATGGACTCAAAGCAGCATGAAGCTCTCAAAACCGAATCACAATATCAATAACATATAACTATATGGCTCTCTGATTACGACTCATATATTCTAAGATAACCTAATATAAATAAGAAGAAGGAGACTCCTAGGATGATTACTTTAGACACCTAGAACAAATACTAGTTAAGGAAGCTTCTCAATAATATGTCCTAGCTAACTTGAATAGATGAGATAAGATTAGAAGTAAAACTAATATCCCAGGAACCATAAGTCTCTAGAACAAGTCCCCCAACTGCATGGACAAAAATATGAAATCTCTATCATAATTGCAAAAAATAAGTTTCCTCCATGTGGTTTGAATGTTCCAACCACACTCACAAGCTGCTATGTGTGTGGCTGGAGAGAAACGTTGAGAAAAAGAGAATTCAAGGCCAGGGAAAAAGGTCAAAAACATTGTGACTCAAGAGGACTAACCGCAGGGAGCGAAATATGTTGATAGTAGAGATATCTGAGTATCAAGACAGGAAAAAAATTTCTTCCAAAAATTTCTAATGAAAATGGGATCTCTATCACTTACAATAATATTTAGGTTTCCATGTAACTTTTGAATTATTTTCATAAATGTAGTAGAAATTGTATTGGATTTAAAAGAATGAGATAATGCAAAAAGGTGTGCATACTTGGTAAGCCTATCAACTACCACCATGATGAAACTCTTTCCTTCAAACTTGGGTAAACCTGTGATACAATCCATTGAGACCTCCTCCCAATGCTTACTTGGAATGGCTAAAGGTTGTAACATAATTGGGGTCTTAATTGTCTCAACTTTATTTTTTTATAAAACCAAACATTCTGCCACAAACTTTTGAATATAATATTTAAGGCCATCCAAAAAAAATTCCTTCTTCACATTGTTCTAAGTTCGTAAAAAAATTGAGTGCTCTCCTAAAGGAGAGGTGATAAATTATTACATAGATATAAGGCATATTTGTAGCATAATGAGTCATTTTTCCAGATAAATGTATCATATGTAGTGGGATCTTGCTGCAACTTTTGAATGAGTGTCCATACCTCTTCATCATTCTTCCATTACTCCCTTGATTCAATTATCTAGTTAGGTTGGATAATAGAAATGGAATAGAGAAATTATTCCACATCCTCATCCCTCCTTGAGAGTGCATCTGCAACAAAATTTTTCTTCCCTTTTTTGTAGATGATTTCACAGTCATAAACCAACATATTAGTGACACTTTTTTGCTGCTCTTTTGAAGATAATGTTTGTTTCAAAAAGAATTTAATACTATCATGATCTATTTTTACCTTGAGGTGTCTTCCCATTAGGTAAGGGTTCCATTGCTTTAGGGCATGTAGTATTGACAACATTTCCTTTCATAAATATGTTTGTGTAAATAATTTCCCTTAATTGAATGAGTATCAAAAGAAATGGGCCTTGCTTCTTGCATTAAAACAACACCAATTCCATTTCCTGAGGCATCACATTTGAACATAAAGGTTTTTGTGAAGTCTGGAGTAGATAAGACCAGAGATTGGAACATTTCCTCTTTAAGATGTTCGAAGGACTTAGTTTCTTATAGAGGCCAAAAAGATACATCTTTCTTCAATAATTTTTTTAGAGGTGTTGCTACTTTCCCATAATTCTTAAAAAACTTGCAATAGTACCCTTTCAACCCGAGAAATCCTTGAATATGCTTTAGGGTTGTGGGGATTTTCCATTTCTTGATGGCTTTAATTTTCTTAAGATCTACCTTAACACCCTCATGAGATGCAATATGACCCAAATATTCCACCTCTTGTACCCAAAAGAAACATTTGGAGGTTTTTGCATACAATTATTTCTCCTCCAATATTTTGAGCACCTTGTCAACATGTTGAACATGATCCTTCAAATACTTGTTGTAGATGAGTATATCATCAAAATATACTAACACAAATTTTCTATGGAATGGTTTGAAAATGGAATTCTTCAAACCTTGAAATATGGAAGGTGCATTAGTAAGGCTGAAAGGCATGAACACAAATTCATAATGAACTTTATGAGTTCTCAATGTTGTTTTCAAATTTTTTTTAGTCTTCATTCTAAATTGATGATATCCAGAACTAAGATCTAGCTTGGTGAAGTGAACTAATCCATGTAATTCATCCAACAATTCATTAATTATAGTAATGGGAAATTTATCTTTAATAGTGAGCTTGTTGAGCTCCTTATAATTCAGACACATACACCATGATCCATCCTTCTTGTCTACCAATACTACTGGAGCAAAGAAATAAATTTGGCTAGGTTGAATTATACCATCCGCTAACATTTCTGCAACCATACGTTCAATTTCACTCTTTTGGCCATAGAGATATTTTTAAGGTCTGATGTTTTTAGGAACACTTCTTGGAATCAAGCGAATAACATGATCATGATCACGAATAGGTGGGAGGCCTTTGGGAGTCTCAAATACCTTGGACTGATTGCCCAATATTCTTTGAATATTTCGAGAAACAAATGATTTATATGTTTTAACATCTAGTGAGTTTATTTCTTCAAAATCTTTTCCAATGCCATTAGAGCTGATTATCTTCCCCAGTTTTGTTGCGATTCCCCTTAATTCAATTTCCTTTCCTTCCTAGGAAAATTTCAAGAAAAGTTCTTGAAAATTAAAAGCTATTGTCCCCAAATATTGTAGCCAATGGAATCCTAATACAAAATCAACACCACCCATTGGAATGAAAATCATTGGAATATTCAATACATATTTCCCCATCGTTAGATTGATATTACGACGCTTCCCTATTAAATTTATAGTTCCTCTATTTTCAACCATTACTTGACACTATGGTGTTGGATATAGAAATAAATTCAATTCCTTTGTTATATTACAATGAATAAAATTATCGGTACTACCAAATCGATCAACGCTATTTATTTATTTTTCTTTATATTTCCTTCAATATTGAGAGTTTGAGGAGTGGTAATTCCTGCCAATGCATTACAAGATATGGTTAGATTCATTTCTTCTTTCTCTGGGGTTCGTTCCTGGTGTATATCCTCTTCTTTTGATGTTTCTTATTCCTTTTATTCCTCCTCTACACATTCTATGTGATATAATTTCTTCTCAGCACACTTATTGTTGAGAAATCCAAGGAGGTGGTAGTTCATAAATTTCTCTTATTATGAAATTATCTTGTCATTTTTTTGTTATCATTATTTGTTCTTTCAATTTATATTTTCTTATCATTAAGAGTAATGCAAACCAAAAAATATAAGAGGACACAATATGTAAGCACATTTCTAGGGAAAAACCCCACTCGTTGGGGGAAAGCATGTCAAAATGCTTCCTTTAGTAGATTCAAGATGAGACAACCAAGACCTAGACTTGAGTCCGCCTCCATCAAGTCATCCTTATTTGTTCTTTATTTCACTATGTTGGCACCAAGACATCATAACCACCAAGATCTCACCACTGTCATGACAGTAAGATCTCATCGTTGTGATTTCATTGAAACCTTAACACTTGAGAGACCTTGACTTTAGTATTACCAGATTAATTGATAGTAGCACCAAGACTGCATAGACATCGGGACTGAGATAGTATCGAGACTGTATAGACATCATTTATGATATAGCACTGAGACTATATATTATTCATCACTGATATGGCATTGAGATGGTATATGCATCATGACTATGTTGACTGTGGTATCTTGGCACTAAAATCTGCAGTAGCATATGAGCATCAAACTTGTGGTAGTACTGAACCAGAGATAACACTGAAACTATAGTTTTCTGTTGAACTGAAATGAAACTTAAATAGAGAGACCTATTTACTATGATGATGCCAAACTATGATCATTGTAATTGCACCAAAAATGTCCACTATAATTTCCAAACTTGTTTAAGAGATATCTGAACTTCTTGTATGTAATTTGAGCGCAGTTCACCCTCCTTTATATAGTTTATCCCTCTTTAAATTGAGTCGACATGACTATATGAAGATATGAATCCTTATATTATGCCGACATGTATTCTTTGGGGGAAGACGACTTGAAGGAGACTTGTTTGAGGCTGACTTGAAGACTTTTGTTGAAGAGGATGAGTTGTTGAAGAGGATGAATTAATGGAGGAGTCTTTGACCAAACAATCAATGAATTCGATAATAACCTAAAGCCTACAATGTAGGATTGACCAATAATTGACCCAAGCATGAAGCCCATGCTTTAATAAGTCAATAAAATAATAATAATAAATTCTTTTTGAAAAATATATTAATAATGAAGATCGAGCCTAGTTACATTATTCAACACTCCCTCTTAACTAGGGAGGTATTCATATTTACATATAATTAAAGAGGTACATGGAATATATCACTTCATCTATGAAGAATTTTAGGAACCGTAATACCATGGACTATATTCCTGACCAGCGAAATCTATCCATTTAGTATCTCAACAGTTTAGGCACCGCAATGCCATAGACCAGATTCTCGACTAGGGAAATCTATCATAGTGGGACTAATATGGACTAAATATTTCAGTCACTATAGGTACCATCAGGCTTACATACTAACCATCAACCTAGGGAACTAGGTGCGCATCCACCCGATGCCAACCTCCCTACGAGGCATCAATTCAATTTGTCAGCCTGATGTCCTTCTAGGAAATGCTTCACTCGACGCAAATCCTCAATAGATCTATCCCAATCAAACTGATAGGAAACTAGCATGCTTATCAAAAGTTTGAGAGAATTACTAGTACAAACAAAACCCCAATTAAATATATACTTTCAAATACACATCATAAAAAAAAACCTTCAGGGTCTCAATGTTTCTCTTCAACTTATCTTAGTAGGACTGTCAATTGAATATTTGACAGAATATTCCTCAATCATACATTTTCCTTTCCTACTTCACATGCAACAACATATTATTTAATCAGATCCTTATTTCCTTCTTAAAACAACACCTTCCAATTTCTTCCTTCAAGGTAACCATTATGACTATGATTCTTACTCATGGCCTTCACTAACACTTACGACTATTAGTTTTGGTCTAATGCATGACACATGAAGTAGAGAACCATATTCATCACTTCTTCTTAACTCTAAAAATTTCCTTTCATCCAAGCTACCTCTTAATTTAGGGAAATCAAATTCTTCCTTCGACGTTGAAGAATATTTCATGGAGTTGAAACTTATCATGGTCTTGGAAATAAGTTTTGTGGTAGTTTAAGGAAGAGGAATTTTGATAACCTCATCTCCATAAAACAACTTGAAAGGTTGAGTTTGGACACCCAATATCCTTAGTCAAGAACTAAGGGGATAGGGTTTTTATAAATGGTGTTAGAGATAAGGTTCAACACTTAAACTAAATGGTATTAGGAGAGATAAAATATTTCATATTTGTGGTTCAAACACTAGGCCTAGAGGGCTAGATATAGATCACAAACATGCATTTGGAGTAAGAAAAATAGCTTACCGGTTATGGTTGACAAAAATACTATTGCATGACGCGACCTTGGATAAGTTTGGTATTTTGGAATTTGAGCAACTTTTTAGATGAAAGATTTTTCTTTAAGACAAGAGATTTATGCTTGAAAAAGTTGTGGCTTACGAAAGGATGGATTCAAGGGTCTACCTCCTATGAATGATGTTGATCTTGGAATCATCAAGGTTAAATTAAGGATGGAAAGTGCAACGACTACATTTTCATGCATATGGATATGTTTATGTGGGAAATTTGGATGCCTGGTTTAAGTTAATGTTGGAGAGAATTTCTAAAACAGATAGTGTGGTAGTGGCCTGTTAGGTCCCTATAATACTAGTGTAGCCACCTTATTGTTATTGTTAGTGTACCCGCTTTATTGTTATTGTTGTGCCCATGTTACCCCCATATTTTTTTTGTTGTGCCCCATAGAATCTCACTATTGTTATTGTTATTCCCTTACATTATTATTGTTATGTAGGCTTTGATTATATTGTGACCCCTTAAACTCCTCTATATACAAAGGAGGTATTTTTATTGTATCATAAAAGAATTGTTCATGTATGTAATGTAAAGGAGGTTTCCCCCTCGTAGAGGCTATTTCTGAAGTCTTTGATCTATATTTTCTCTATTTTGTGAGTTGGTTACATAACATTTGGTATCAAAACTTTGGATTATAGGATTTCACTACTTCAAATTGGTCATCGTGGAATTTTCACTATAATTTTTTTTTCTATGAGGATTCAGAAGCTAAAATTGCAACCACATGGAGTATAGATATTGTTGAAATTTTTGTATGAATTTCAGATTTTTTTTTGCTATATTTCGGAGATATGATCTGGGGAAGTTAGTATTTTTGCAGGCTTTAAAATTACATCTCGAACAAGTGACCTAGGGAAAATCGTCATAACTTTTGTTTCAGGTATCGTATTTGAATTTTGTAAAAAGTGACTGAAATAAAATAGAAATTAGCTTGTCCTGTAGCAATTTCAAATCCTAATGTTTAAAGAGTGATGTCAACGTGGCATCCCGTACAACTTCGCTCTACTGAAGCAGTCCATAATCAAGTCATTGTTTGAAATTTGGAATAACTCTTTATTGAAGAATCCAATATTGGTCTAACTTGTGGAATTAAAAATAATATTCATAGGGATACCACAAGACCTAATTTTAGACCTTGGAAATCTAAAATTACAGAGATACAGCAATTTCAATATCGAGCTCCAAAAAACTAAGAAAAATATATGTATTTTTTAAAATTTTCATAAATTTTGTTTGAAAAATAAGTTTGAAGTGATTCAAAGGCTATATTGAAGCATATATATCAGTTTTTGGTTCTAAAATGTCTAAAAAAAAAACTAATTCTACACCCATTAAGCCCTCAGAAAACTCTAATATGGTGCATGAAGAGGAAGAATTGTAACATGATATATCAAAATTACGGGACCAAGAGCAAGAAATTTCGCTCTCACAAAGAGAAACCAAATATGATATGGATTGTTTAAAAGCATACATGGAAGGTTTGAAGGATGGAATGGAAAAAATCATGATGAGGACAAAAGGAATATGAATTGTGATTTTAGAGACTCTACATTCGAAATATTGATATGAGGAAGTTTGATGACAAGATCTAGTAACATGGATACTAAAAATTGAGCAATATTTTGATCTCCATTACGTGAAACACTCACATAAGGCACACATTGAAATTTTATATTTAGAACTCAATTATTTTGTATGGTATTGATGGATTTGTTCTCATAAACCACTTGTCACTTGGTCAATTTTTACGAAGGAAATGATACCACACTATGAGGATACAAAAAGCAACACCTTCTTTATCCGATTGATAAATCTCAAACAAATGGGTTCAATGGAGGAGCACATTGAGGACTTCCAAAAATTGAGTATCAGGGTAAAAAATATTCCAGAGGAGCATATGATTGATGTCTTCATAGGGACTTTAAAGGATAACATCCAACATGAGGTTCAACTTTGGGAACCTAATTCATTGGAGAAGGCATTCAGGGTGGCAAGAAAAGTTGAAAGAAAAATTATGGCAACAAGGAAGTATACCACTCACAACTATAAAGATGGAAGTGTTGCTTCTCCTAGCCTTCCACAACCTACAAGGTTTACAACATAAAAATTGAAGGAAAAAAGAGAAAAATGGCTTTGTTATAGTTGTGATAGAAAATACACTAAAGGTCATAAGTGCACTCAGAAGAAATGATTTTACATAGATTGTGAAGAAGAAAAGGAATAAGAAACATAAAAAGAGGAGGATATACACCAGGAACCAACCCCAGAGAAAGAAGAAATTAATCCTACCATATCTTGTAATGCATTGGCATGAATTACCACTCCTCAAACTCTAAGGATAGAAGGATATATCAAGAATAAAAAGGTAATAATGTTGATTGATTCGGGTAGTACCCATAATTTTATTCATTGTAAGATAGCCAAGGAATTGAATTGCTTCCTATATCCAACACCAGAGTATCAAGTGATGGTTGTAAATGGAGGAACTATAAATTTATCTGGAAAGTGCTATAATATCAATCTAACCATGGGGGAATTGTATTGAATAATAAATTCTTTCCATTCCAATGGGTGTTGCTGATGTTGTATTAGGAGTCCAATGGTTACAATATTTGGGGATGATAAATTTTAATTTTCAAGAACTTTTCTTGAATTTTTTTTAGAAAGGAAGGGAAGTTGAATTAAGGGGTATCACAGGGAAACCATGAAAGATAATCAACTCTAATATCATGAAAAATATTCTGAATAAATAAAAAGGAGGCGTAATTACACAATTATTCTCACCAGAGGTTCAAACATCGAAATCATCTATTTCTCCAAATCTCCAAAAATTCTTAGACAATCATTCCAAGGTGTTTGAGACTCCCAAAGGTTGGATAATAGAAATGACACTCATTCAAAAGTTGCAACAAGAACCTAGTACATCTAATACATTTAGCTAGAAAAATGATTCATTATGGTACAAAGATTGCTTATATCTTTGTAAGAATTCCAAACTCAGACAAAACATTATTTTGTAGTTGCACACCTCTCCCTTAGGAGGGCACTCAGGATTTTTAAAAACGTACCATAGGGTCAAGAAGGTTTTTTTGGGATGGCCTTAAATATGATATTCAAAATTTTGTGGAAGAATTGTTTTTTTGCCAACAAAATAAAGTTGAGACAATTAAGACCCTAGGTTTGTTACAACCTTTACCCATTTCAAGTCAGTGTTGGGAGAAGGTCTCAAAGGATTTTATCATAGGTTTACCCAAGTCTGAAGGAAAGAGTGTCATCATCGTGGTAGTTGATAGACTTACCAAGTATGCACACTTTTTTTTCACTATCTCATCCTATTAAAGCCAATACAGTTGCTAGTTCATTTATGGAAACAATTCAAAAGCTTCATGGAAACCCAAATATTATAGTAAGTGACAAAAATCCCATTTTCAATGGAAATTTTTGGATAAAATTATTTTCTTTTCTTGGCACTCAATTAGATCATAGTTCATCTTATCATCCTCAATATGATGGGAAAATTGAGATAGTGAACAAATTTTTGGAAGGATAGCTTAGTTTCTTTGTATATGATAAACAACATAATGGGTAAAGTGGTTACCTCTAGTTGAATGGCGATATAACACTTCCTTCCATACTACAATAAAAATGACCCCATTTATGGCACTTTATGGATTTCATCCACCATCCATCACATCATCTTTAAGACAAAATTATAAGGTTCAAGCGATGGAAGATTGCATTGAGAATCAACTACAAGTTCTCCAAATCTTAAAGGATAACCTCACTCTAGTGCAGAATCAAATGAAAAAATCTGCATATCAACATCGCGGTGAAAGAATTTTTGATTTAGGCGACTACGTATTTTTACGACTACAACCATACAAAAATCTCCCTCAAGCAAGCTAAGAAGGGTAATAAATTATCACCCAAGTACTACGGTCCTTACAAGGTGTTGAAAAATATTGGTACTATTGCATACAAATTGGAGCTACTTGCATCTTCTCAAGTACACCCAATTTTCCATGTTTCATGCTTAAAGAATGTTATAGAAGACAAGCTTCTAGTTCAAATAGTGTTGCCAGAACTTGACTAAGAAGGAAAAATCATATTTGATCCTGAAGCAGTTATGGAAACGAGAACTTGAAGGCTACGAAATTGATCAATTTCATAGTATCTTAGTAAGTGGAAGAACTTACCCACTAAATATTCCACATGGGAGGATGAGAAATTTATACAGAAGCACCCATAAATACTCAAGCATTGAGGTCAACACTTTTTTGAAGGAGAGGGGAATGTTAGGTCCCTATAATACTAGTGCAGTTCCCTTATTGTTATTGTTAGGGCATCCCCCTTATTGTTATTGTTGTGCCCATGGATCCCCCATATTTTTATTGTTGTGCCCCATAGAAGCCCACTATTGTCATTGTTGTGACCTTACATTATTATTGCTATGTAGGCTCTGATTATATTGTAACCCCTTAGATTCCTCTATATATAAAGGAGGTCTTGTCATTTGTATCATCCAAGAATTATTCATTTACGTAATGTAAAGGAGGTTTCCCCCTTGAAGAGGCTATTGTATCATCCAAGCATTCTTCATTTATTTAATGTAAAGGATGTTTCTCCCTCGAAGAGGCTATTTCTCAAGTCATTGATCTATATTTTATCTATTTTGTGACCTGGTTGCATAACATTGCCATACCTAAATATTCTTAAAATGTTTTCATCTTTGGATGGATGTTTTGGTTGTAATGAAAGTAAGTAAAGGACCAAGCACTTGAAGCTAATTATGTTGAGGATGAGAGAAGGTATTGAACCTCTTTTGCAAAGGGACATTCCTAAGTCAAAATGCCTTGGTTTTAGTTTTAGGATAGGTGTCATAGATGATAGGGCATGGTGCTTTGAAAATAAATCATGAGACAAGATATTCCTAGAAAGGAATTTGGAATAGCATTGATGGCTGAAATGCATGAGGGTAGATACATGGATAAACTAATCTAGTAAGCAAGAGTAGGGCTACCTGGGATGTTTTGGGAAAATATAGTATTCCTCGGGTTGCCTTGGTGAGAGACTATGTGAAAGATGGTGCTCATGGATGCATGTGTGCAAGAGAAATATTTCTTGGTCGAGAGAACCATAATGATGGAAATATAATTTCCGAGGATTATAAATTGAATAAAGTAGGGAGATAAACCCTTAAAATTGGATTTTTTTAAAATATAATGAAAGAATCATGTGTGAGGTGATACACATGTGTATGAGCATATAAAGGTATGAAAAGCATACCTAAAGGTACAATGAAATACCTAGTAGAACACGTGGTATATATGCATCAAACGAATGATGGTATATGCCTATGGAGTAGGAGGTAGCCATGCTTCCAAGGAGGTCAAATTGTTGAATGTTGACCTTGTTTAAATGATTTATGCCTAATGGATATGAGAATCTATTTGAAAAAGAATTAGATACTTGAATGAAGGTAATTATGCCTTAAATGGTTATCAGGGTAAAATATAATGGTGTAATATATGTTAAGACATGTTGTACGGACACAAGTGTAGGGGGAAGAGACCGTTGGGTTCTTAAAAAGAAATAATTGGGCTACTAATCCTGTTGGAATTACAAGAAATTTTAATGAAAACTTATACATGTATTTAATATGCTAAATCTAATATTGAACTTGAGAAATTCCCTTGTTGAGTTGAATACAAAGTTGCATCAATAGGGAAGATGTGTACAAAGAAATTAGTTAAGGAAGGATTCATTAGGTTGATGAGAATAACTGGAACACAAGATCCTCAAGATATGAGAAGGAATTGTGAAGGGAGTCTCCCCTTGAGTCTTATATTGGGATTGGTTGTATGCCTCTCTTTAAAATGAAAAAGGATGAATTATGAAAGGAAATTAGGCTTGATCATGCTTGATTTACTGTTGATGTGTGAATTCACAGCTAAAATATTTAAAAAAGAATGAATATTTATTGCATACAAAAGAATGAGTGTGGCTTATGATTCAATGTATTGTAGCACATTCTTTATGATTTGACTAACAATCGATGCATGGGAAGATGCCATTTGTTAGTTTTAGTATTTGCATCTTGTCATTAGTTATAAAAATCCTCTTTTCATATCATTTTAGGAGTCGCACTCTTTTTTTATCATTCCACTAGGTCATGCAAAAAATTAGCCATTGATGGTAGCCCTAGTCCAAAAACATCACTCTTCCTCAAATTTTATTACTTGTTGGCATATTTCATACCTTGCTGACTATACATCATCCATAAAGCTAATGTCATCATGAAAATCACTCTTTCAAGGTCTCATTAGGTCTTTAGTGTCAATTAGGGTTTCAATAGGTTATTAGGGGTTCCAAAGTCCAATAAAACTCCATTCCATTGCATAAGAAAAACAAGGAAAGGGTGATCCAATAAGCTTCTCTTCACTATGTGAAGGTGACTTGTAAAGAAAAATTCTTATTTCAACTTGTAATTTTGAGTTCAAATGTAATTTTTTATATTGTAATTTTATGTCTTTCAAATGTAATAATTTCACCATCCTAAGCTGCTAACTCAGTGTTCTAAATATGCCAAAACACCAAAATGTAAATTCAAAGAGTTATCAAAGGATATCAAGTGATAAATTTGCCAAAGGAAAGAGGCAAGTGAAAAGATGATGTTTCAAAAGGTTAAGTGAATGATAAACGAAGAAAGTGGGTCCCAAGGCCTAAATCATCAACTTCATGAAGTATAAAATCCCTCAAGACATAAAATCCATCCTCATTTGTCCCCTACAACATCTAGTAACCATATCCACAACACAATTTTCAAATCTAAAGAGAAAAAATGGGAGAAAAGTGGCAGTGCTGCGCTCCTGGACTGGTCATGATGCGCTCCTGCATCACATGCTGCACATAGCCTTCAGGAATTGCGCTCCTCTCACAGGTGTTGCGCACTTGCCCGACTTTCTCAGCAAGCTCCAAAACGAAGTGCCATTTCTCTAAACCTTTAAAATTGGTTTCCTTCGCCCTCCAGCAAGTAAGTAACACCAAATTACCATCTCCTAGCATTCCTCAAGTCAAATTCTCATGGTGCTTGAATGTTCTATACAAAATTTGGTGTCTTCTTTGTTATAAACCCTAGTTCCATTCCTAATTTTCAATTACACTTCCTAAGACTTCCACTACCCTTCCCACATTACAATTAACCTTTCCCAACCCCTATTTCACTATATCCCTTTATCCCCTAAACCTTAAGACGTAGGTATTTCAATTTCCTAGGCTCCCAAATCCCCATACCTGTAATAAAATTCCTACTCCCAAATCCCACAACATTTCTACTCCTTGTCACCTCCCTCAATTTAATAATCCCTTCCCCCATCTCCCTAATTTTTTCCATCCCATTCCCCACTCCCTAAACCTACATTTCACTCCCAATTCATCTCCCTATGGTTTCTAGCCAAGACACTATGGAAGAATAAAACAGAGAATTTAGTGAGGAAGAAGAAAGGGAAGAGAGGAGGCCACACAAAGGAGGGAGGATCCTCATAATTGAACCTACAAACACCAAAGAACTCATGGCATCTCCCATGGTTGTGACATGTTTCAAGCATGAAGGATGCTTTGAATTTTGTGAAAAAAAAACAAAGGGTCCAACATCACCTTCTTTTGAGCAGGATTTTCATCTCTAATCTTCATGACAACCAAGTAGCCCTTGCTGATGTCACTTTCACAGTATCCACAACCATCATAGCAGCTGCCACTGGAATTCCAAATGTTGGTGAAAAGTGGTTCAAGGCAAAAGAATTGGAAGATCATTACTATGAGCCATACATCATGCCAAGGTACAAGAATGAAGGAAAGAAGGTATTTCCTTTCTCTTACCTCCTGGATAGGTATGACCCCATGATGAAAATCATCATGAAGTAATTTTCTTGCGAAGGAAGGTTCTCTAGACTCTACACATACCATATTTAGTTATTAATGCACTTTAAAAGGGTCAAAATTCTCAACATACCTTATTATCTATTCAGGAACATTGACAAAATGGCATACACTGTTCAAAAGAGAGATTATGACCACCAGATGAAAATTATTTTTCACCACTCTCTCATCAAGATCATTGTCCTCCATCACTTCAATCAATTTAACATCTCATGGGACACTTTCATAGCTAATGACATCTTTACTTCTCCACCAATTCAACATGCTTAAGTTGTGCCTCCACCATCCCATCCTTCTACAACCATTCCTCCATCTCAGCCCACAATACCTACTTCTTCATAAACTTAAAATACTTCACCCATTTCACCACCATCATCACCTTTTCACACTTAGATTGGGTCATCTAGCAGAGCTAAGATCAGTGAGATTCAAAAGACCAAAGTGGTTGAGATAGATACATTGGAAAAAACATATCAGAGAGGTCATAGGAAAGTGTGTTTAGTCTCAAAATAGTCCCTATCCTCACTCAATTATTCACCAAATAACTTCACATTGCTTCCATATTACCTTCATGTCACCTTCATTCCACCTCCACATCATTACATTTACCTCATCATTGGGTTATAACTATGCTTTTCCAAAGTTGATTAATTCTTAACATTTTTAAGTGAATTTGTGGTTAAACTTTAGAAAATAATATGCCTATACTTATACCTAACAATTAGAATGAGTTTGTTGACATGTGTAGGTACAAAAGAAGCTTCCTAGACACCCTTATGTGGCACTCTATGTTCAAATTCGAATTTGAGGAAATCATGGACCTCATGGAGGAGATCATGGAGGATAGGGTTATATGTCACCATTGGTTGAGAAATATGTGGGTCAAAGGAGGGAATAGTGGACTTACATTTATGAGTTTGTTATCATAGCTTTTGTATAAATAGGAGTGTTATCTCCTTCATTTGTAATCTTGGTTTTGAATCTTAGTCTTCATTTTGTAATCTTAGTATCTTATAGGTTGGTGGTGAGAAGTTAGATTGGAGAATCATTGTAATGGTTGTAATTGCAATTTGCAATTGATGATAAATAAGATGGAGCTTCTTTGATCCTCTACATTTGAATTTTCGTTTTGTGTGCTTGTGAATCCTTGGAAGGATCCCCATTTTCTAGCAAGTACACTTTTATTTTAGCAAGCTTTTATTTTATGTTTGTTTATGAATTTCATTAGATTAAATTATTAGGTTCATATGTTTGGAACATTAACGAATGACCTTTCGTAAGAAAGTAATAATGTTTCCTTTAATGAATCTGATTTGTTATTTAATGTTTAATTTAATTAGTTTAAGTTTCTGATTTATATGCTTGAGATAGAAATTAATAGTCTCTTGTAAGAGAGCTTTCATATTTCATACAATCAATCAGAATTAGGTTTAAGTGCTTTAATTTCACTAGTTTAAATAGTTTGTTGATTAAGAGGATAGATTTCATTTTGATTAAATAGCTAAATAGGTGTTGGAGATCCTAATGAACAACCTCCTATAAGGGAGCTTTGGCATTTCTTCACCTAGCTTAGTTTAGTTTGTCTCTAAGTCCATATATATTGGATGATCCTCGAAGTTTACTTACCCGGATTGATAGTAAATAAAACTCTAATTTGCATTCACATTTTAGACCAAACATTTTGGCGCCGTTTCCGGGGAGGATGATTTATAGATAGACTTAGGAAGTTATTTTTATTGCAATTTCTTTTTATGGACTAATTTGTGAAACCTAGTGACAGTAGGATCTTCATAAAGGAGTTTAAGTTGAGCTTTTTTATTTTTCTTTTCATACTTAGTTTCAAATTCATTTTTTAAACCCCCCATTTCTTACTAATTCATCTACGGATGAGAAATTTGAAGATGTTAAACAGGTACTTCTTGGAGAGCAAGGATAATATCAAAGACTGGTTTCAAAAGAACCTTGCGCAAACTCCAAAAATAAGACAGGTTACTCACATTCTTGCAAATCATAAGGTTAAAATTTTAAATCTTGATGTGAGCATTTTCAAATTCTTAGTCCGTAGATGGCTTCATTAGAAGCATTCTTTTACCTAGGAAATAAATAAAAAATATTTCAAGCAAGTTAGATAGAATAAATTAGGAAAATAAAATGAGCCCGTTATTGTTAGAAGTCGTTAGAAGTTTTTAGTCTTATTTTCAAAAATAAAAAAATAAAAAAATCATCATGAATAAATTCAGTGGCACAGTAAGAGCTGCTTCATCATCACATTTCTATATCTTGTTTCTGTATCACAGGTAAGCCAGGAGCTTGATTATCAGAAGGCTTTGTCCTTTGAGAGTCTAAACGCCCCCGCGACATTGCAGAAAGAGTATAGACAATGTGAAGTTTTGTCGCAAATATTGATTGTGTCCCATCCACGCTAATCTGCATAAATAAAAACAAATCAAGAGATTAGTATGCTCTATTGCTGCACTTCGAGCGATTAGGAAGATCAGAAAATCTATCGATTTATTTCAAATAAAAAAACTCTCGCTGGAAAATTGATCTGCGATATGAAAAAAAATAATTTTGTGAATGAGCGAAAGATCATCTTAAAAAAATTTAGATAAAATTTTGTTTTAGTTTAAAAAAAATAATAAAAATAAAAATAAAATAAAAAAATTCCCACATAATAATAATATATATATATATATATATATATATATATAAATATATATATATATATATATATATATATATATATATATTATTAAAAAAATTCATTTTTTTGAGATTAAAAAAAAAAAAACAAAACAATAACAATTCAAACTAATACAACAAATAAAACACAAAAAAATGAAATTTTTAAATAACACAACAATGCACAACAAAACATAACAAAACTTTAAACAAAAAAAGGGGGAAATAAAAGTATGTTGGGTTTTTAGAATTGTCATACATTTTAAAGTGAATTTGTGGGCAAAATTAGGATACATTCATTTGAGGAAAAGGGTCATGTTTGAGGGACACAACAAATCTATAATGCCGAGCTCTTTGCCATGCACATGTGTTATCTGACACAGACAGGGAGTAAATTTACTTTTCATGGTTATTTCTTTAAGAATGGGTTGATATTAATATAATGATTGAGTCAATTTAAACACTTTGATTCTCCTTAATCTGTTTTATTTGGTACGAAATTTTTGCGTAAGAATCATGAAGGAATTGGCCATTTGTTCTTGAACACACTTATGTTTTATTTCTGCCAAGTTTTTTTCACAGGTTACAGGTTAATCAAGTGATCATTAAGGACATTACATTGTGACAAAAATTGGTCTTCCAAAGAGAAATTTCATGAGAAATTCTAAAGAACTAGTCCATCATCATAACCGAAATTTCCAGAAAATTACAAGTTCTTGCAACTTCCTATAATAGCTTAATGGTTTGACATGTTGCATGACAGATAGAAAAATTCAAAGACATGAGGTTTGTTCCTAAATGTACAAGGATGGTGAAATACCTATCCACACTTGAATTTGACGTCTACAGGTGGCTGGTCAACACTGGTCAAACTTAGCTATTTTAGTAGGCAGTTCAGAATTAAGCAACAAATTTGCTATATTTGAGAGTTTGCATGCCATAATCCATTTTTCTTTTCCAGCAAGAGTCATTATCCATTTTTCATTACCACATACACTTCATTACCTTTTCTTCAATCCTAACCCACCAATAAAACCAACAAAGCTCATTTACAAACTTTTTGGTCCACTTTACATATTCACTGTCAGTTTCCTTTTTCCTACACTTGCAAATAAAACCTTGCTTCCATACACCATTGAGTCCATAGTCCTTGAGTCTAAATATTTTTCTTAAAACACCCTGAAGCTTGCATGCCTTAAGGGAAAGCTATCATGTCTATAAACAAAGGGAATACATCAATGTCCCTTGTTCATTGGATCTTCTAAGTATTCGACAACAAAAAATTCATTCATACTTAGAAATATGTGTTCGGGGCATCTTGACTCTCATCCACATTAAAAATGGGAGCTCTCGTGTTGACTAGTGGCATCCATCAATGGCCACTAAGCTAACAATTTCTTGTTATGTTCGACACCGAAACATTTATTGACATGACAAGAATTGTGCCAATGGGCATTGAAGACTTGAAGACCAATCATTTTGTAGCAGATGAAGCAGATTTCCTTTCATTGTGTTTCAATTTTTGATGTAAATGACTTGAGGACAAGTCAATAAATAAGGCCGGGGGGGAAAGTGTAAATTCTGAAGTTTGTATACCTTCCAAGCCTTATACATCTTTAGGATCGCAACCTAAAGCAGGCCATTTGACACAATTACTACTGAGACCCTTTGGATGACATTACAGATCTGTGTGAGGAAATTTATGGGATTGCCGACAGATGGAGGCTCTGGGGACTTTTGATTTAACTGATGGACGGAAATTAGAACTATTACATACACAGATGTATGCTCCAATAATTCTTGCATCACCAACAAGTTTCTATACATTACGATATACCTCAAATTTAGAAGATGGAAGCTTGATGATCTGTGAAAGATCTCTCTCTACTGCTCAAGGTATGCCTATCATATCACAGTCTCAAAGTTTTGTGCACGATGAACTCTTATTTGGTGAACTCTTATCTAGTGGTGTCACATTCTCATTTTAGTGTTAGTTTTTTTTTTTTTAATATTTTTCTTTATTAGTTTTTTTTAGAAAATAAATAAATCTATTTTTGTTGATTTTATTTATTTCTTTATTAAAAAATAAATAAATAAAAAAAACTCAACTTAAATAATAAATTAAAAAATTTATGTTTTTTAATTAGTTGTTAAAAACAAAAAAAAATCAACATAAATAATAAATAAATAAAAAATATAAAAAAAAAAAAAATTGTGTCTTTATTTATTTATTATTTTTTATAAAAAATAATTAAAAAATCAACAAATTAAAAATTTTGTTTTTAAATTTGTTGTTTAAAAAAAATGAAAATTCTTTTTAATTTTGTTATTTAAAAAAAAAAAAAAAAAAAAAACAGAATACAAAATTTTTTGTTTTCACTTGAAAAAAAACTTTGCCCCACATAAAATTCATAAAACCAACTATTTCTTCCCCAAAATTCATAAAATGACTAAATTGCATGAGGACATGCAATATTTTTGTAGTTCCTGTGGGGGGGGGGGAAAAGTATGTTGGGTTTTTAGAATTGTCATACATTTTAAAATGAATTTGTGGAAAAAAGTAGGATGCATTCATTTGAGGAAAAGGGTCATGTTTGAGGGACACAACAAATTTATAATGCCAAGCTCCTTGTCATGTACATGTGTTATCTGACACAGACAAGGAGTAAATTTACTTTTCATGGTTATTTCTTTAAGAATGGGTTGATATTAATATCATGGTTGAGTCAATTTAAACACTTTGATTGTCCTTAATCTGTTTTATTTGGTACGAAATTTTTGCGTAATTATCATGAAGGAATTGGCCATTTCTTCTTGAATACAATTATGTTTTCTTTCTGCCAAGTTTTTTTCGCATGTTACAGGTTAATCAAGTGATCATTAAGGAGATTACATTGTGACGACACTTGGTCTTCCAAAGACAAATTTCATGAGAATTTCTAAAGAACCAGTCCATCATCATAACCAAAATTTCCATAAAATTACAAGTTCTTGCAACTTGCTGTAATAGCTTAATGGTTTGACATGTTGCATGACAAATAGCAAAATTCAAAGACAAGAGGTTTGTTCCTAAATGTACAGGGATGGTGAAATACCTATCCATACTTGAATTCGACGTCTACAGGTGGCTGGTCAACGCTGGTCAAACTCAGCTATTTTAGTAGGCAATCCAGAATTAAGCAGCAGATTTGCTATATTTGAGAGTTTGCATGTCATAATCCATTTTTCTTTTCCAGCAAGAGTCATTATCCATTTTTCATTACCACATACACTTCATTACCTTTTCTTCAATCCTAACCCACCAATAAAACCAACAAAGCTCATCTACAAACTTTTTGGTCCACTTTACATATTCACTGTCAGTTTCCTTTTTCCTACACTTGCAAATAAAACCTTGCTTTCATACACCATTGAGTCCATAGTCCTTCAGTCTAAATATTTTTCTTAAAAACACCTTGAAGCTTGCATTCCTTAAGGACAAGCTATCATGCCGATAAACAAAGGGAATACATCAATGTCCCTTGTTCATTGGATCTTCTAAGTATTCGACAACAAAAAATTCGTTCATACTTAGAAAGATGTGTTCGGGGCATCTTGACTCTCATCCACATTAAATATGGGAG
This sequence comes from Pinus albicaulis, assembly GCA_034641835.2. Lineage (NCBI taxonomy): Eukaryota > Viridiplantae > Streptophyta > Pinopsida > Pinales > Pinaceae > Pinus > Pinus albicaulis. Next base: position 124,136,510 of record CM076581.1, on the reverse strand, counting down.
CTCTCGTGTTGACTAGTGGCATCCATCAATGGCCACTAAGCTAACAATTTCTTGTTATGTTTGACACCGAAACATTTATTCACATGACAAGAATTGTGCCAATGAGCGTTGAAGATTTGAAAACTAATCATTTTGTAGTAGATGAAGCAGATTTCCTTTCATTTTGTTTCAATTTTTTATGTAAATGACTTGAGGACAAGTCAATAAATAAGGCTGGGGGGGAAAGTGTAAATTATGAATTTTGTATACCTTCCAAGCCTTATACATTTTCAGCCGCATTCAGTAGAAGATTCTAAACATTCAACAGAATATCCAGCAACAGATTTAGAAGCAGATGCAACAACAATAAAAGATTCACTTTTTCGATTTCATCCACCATTTTCACAACCAAGTAAAGAAGACTATGAACAAAAATTTTCAGCCACACGTGCACAACTCTCATCCATTTTTGAAAAGGTAAGTTAAGGTATGATATTTTCTAACTTTTAACCATTTAATTCCTTGAAAAGTTAGAATGATAATTTTTGGAAAAACTTCACTTCCTTTCATCATTTTGTAAAATTGCCAAAACCATCAGTTGAGGGGGGAAATACATTTAGATTCATATAACATTCATATCACATTCAAAGCCCACATACTTTCAAAATATATTTACTATTACATCATCATGAGAATATAAATGGCTTTTCAAAAATTACTTAAAAGATAATTGGATGCTGACACAATCATGGTTGTCACACAAGAACCAACCATGATGCATTCCAACAAAAATACTCTGCAATAAAAATCACATTATCAATATTCAAAGATCATACATTAAAATTGAATGCAACAAACAAAATATGGTTGAAACACAAGAACCAACCAAGTTACAATTCATCAAAAACACTTTGCAAAAGTTAAGTAAATGATATCATGCAGAGTTTAAGCCAAAGCTCAAGTATCAAAAAGTAATGTAATAGATTGCATGAGGACATGCAATACCTTCAGTTTGGGGGTATCTTTAGTCTCAAAATAGTCCCTATTCTCACTCCATTATTCACCAAATACCTTCACATTACTTCCATATTACCTTCATGTCACCTTCATTCCACCTCCACATCATTACATTTACCTCATCATTGGGTTATAACTATGCTTTTCCAAAGTTTATTAATTCTTAAAAATTTTAAGTGAATTTGTGGTTAAAATTTAGAAAATAATATGCTTATACTTATACCTAACAATTAGAATGAGTTTGTTGACATGTGTAGGTACAAAAGAAGCTTCCTAGACACCCTTATGTGGCACTCTATGTTCAAATTCGAATTTGAGGAGATCATGGACCTCATGGAGGAAATCATGGACCTCATGGAGGAGATCATGGAGGATAGGGTTATGTGTCACCATTGGTTGAGAAATATGTAGGTCAAAGGAGGGAATAGTGGACTTACATTTATGAGTTTGTTATCATATCTTTTTTATAAATAGGAGTGTTATCTCCTTCATTTGTAATCTTGGTTTTGAATCTTAGTCTTCATTCTGTAATCTTAGTATCTTATAGGTTGGTAGTGAGAAGTTATATTGGAGAATCATTATAATGGTTGTAATTGCAATTTGCAATTGATGATAAATAAGACGGAGCTTCTTTGATCCTCTAAATTTTACTTTTCGTTTTGTGTGCTCGTGAATCCTTGGAAGGATCCCCATTGCCTAGCAAGTACACTTTTATTTTAGCAATATTTTATTTTATGTTTGTTTATGAATTTCATTAGATTAAATTATTAGGTTCATATGTTTGGAGCATTAACGAATGACCTTTCGTAAGAAAGTAATAATGTTTCTTTAAATGAATCTGATTTGTTATTTAATGTTTGATTTCATTAGTTTAGGTTTCTGATTTATATGTCTGAGATATAAATGAATAGTCTCTTGTAAGAGAGCTTTAACATTTCATGCAATTAATCAGAATTAGGTTTAAGTGCTTTAATTTCATTAGTTTAAATAGTTTTTTATTAAGATGATAGAATTCATTCTGATTAAATAACTAAATAGGTGTTGGAGATCCTAATGAACAACCTCCTGTAAGGGAGATTTGGAATCTCTTCACCTAGCTTAGTTTAGTTTGTCTCTAATTCCATATATATTGGATGATCCTTGAAGTTTACTTACCTAGATTAATAGTAAATGAAACTCTAATTTGCATCCGCATTTTAGACCAAACAAAGTGTTTTCCTTTCTACGATTGTGGAAGGGGCCTTGCCTTCTTTATCGGCAAAGTAGGCAAACAAAGGAAAGCAAAAGATGACAGAGACAGATATTCAGGAAGAGATCAGGCATAAGGAGGAAAATCTTCATGAGACAGAAATGGAGTTTGACCTTGTTGACTTGGATCAGCAAGATGGTTCTGAGATCACTACATAGTCATCAGGGAAAAAGAAGCCAAGATTAGAGAGCTACAAACTAATCTTGATAGATCTAAATTTGTCATTACCTTTCTTGAGTAGGAGAACCAACAGCTAAAGACCAAACACTTCATTGATGAAGTGAAATTCATCAAAGCTCAATGAGAGGCAAAAAAAGCTAAAGTCTTGCTTGAAGAGACACTAGAAAAATATGATGTGCTAGATGAAACAGAAGAACAAGTGCCAAGAAGAAGGCCGAGGACTAGAGGTTTGAAAAGAGCCCTAGAACTAGAAAGGCAAAAAGAAAGAGAACTAGCAGATGAGGTCACTCTTAATGAGCAATTTGCAATTGTAATCAATGAGGATAAAGAAGGTTGGCTTCAGGCAATAAATGACCACCTTGAGAAGCTGTTGAAAAGGGCCAAGAAAGACAATGATATTCAGAGAAGGATGGCGAAGCCTTATGCCAAGAGAAACAAAATTGCAAGGTCAAAACTTAAGAAATCCAATGCAAAAATTGAAACCCTAACCATGCAAGAAGAGAAAAGAAGGCTTGATATCCTTGTTGGAGCCTCACTCCATGGCACATGCCTAACCCTTATCATCAGTCACCATTCAACAAATTTTGGCAAGTTTCGATAAACTTTTGCAAATTTTTGAAGTTTTTGTGCATTCCTTGATAGTCATGTGACAATTGGACTGCATTGCGCTCTTGTTTGGGGCATCTTTTGGTCAAAAGGAGACCACCATTGGATTCAGAGTAGGGAAAACACACAAGTCAACCACTTTGCTAGTCTTCTTTGGTCAAACTAGCAAGTGAAAAAGTCAAAAAACACTCAAAAAATCACAGTTCTACCTCCTTTTTCACCTTGGCGCTGCGCTCCTGAGCATTCTTGGGAGAATCACTTTGTGGGAGGTCAAATCAAGTCAACTCTGCAAACCAAGCACAGATCTGGAAAGTAGACTAGATAAGCTTTCTAATGAGCTATCCTGAGCTCAGTTTGGACACTTTCAACCCATCCAAAACTCAGCTGCAAGATGGAGGGCGCTCTTGACACTAGCACTGCGCTCCTGACCAGTGTCTGGTTTTTTCCGAGTTTTCTCTGCAATTTTGACTTTCACCTTGAGAAATCATGTTTTTACTTATGTAATTGATGAAAGTAAATGTAATTATGGTGTTTTTACACTTACCAAGGGTAAATACATTAGGTGAAAAGTTTTGATGACATGTAATGAATCAGTTTGCAAAAAGTGAGGCATGAGTCAGTTTGACCTCCCTACACTCTAGGTATTCAGCTCAATTTTTGGTGGAACTGCTCTTCTCATGGATTCGACCCCTGAGGTTGGGAGAGGTTGTTTGAGGTCTATATCTTGTACTTTTTAACTCATTACACAGGTTGGATGTTGATGCATTGATCAGAGACTCTAATGTAATCTATTGGCAGGAAATTAATGAAAATGTTGCAGCTATTTCTTTGGGATACCTATGGTATGGAAATTTAGCATTGTTCTTCTTATGTCTCATTATGTATGAATGTTTTGTTTCATGATCCATTTCATTTCTATGCTATGTTGGTTTTTAAGTTGATAAACAGAATACATCTCTCATGCTCTGTTTTGGGAAAACCTTCATAGTTTGTCCATCTTCTTCGTTTTAGAAAGAATTCATGCTTAACCTTGCTCTTTCTAGCTCCTCACCTGTCTGATCCATCCCACTCAAGAAACCCTAAAGTGTTAGGTTTTCTACCTACCTTGCCCCATTGAATCTCTGTAACCCTAATCCTATTTTCCCTGAGCTAGCCTCTTTGACCTAATCCTCATCTAGGAAACCAATTCAAACAACAAACCCTTGTACTTATACCTAGCCTAAAACCCTAATTCATCCAGTCCTCTTGGATGTGATTTGTGGAGAGATTTCTCTCCGATTTGGTAGGGCTAGCTACAAAACTAAAATATTGGTTTGTGGTTACCTCTGTTGGGATTTCTTCTTCAACCTTACAGATCTGGCAGAGTGATAACATTGTGAATAAAAAAAAATGTAGGATATTCTTGGGAAAATGATATTAAAATGATCCCTTACCGGGAATTAAATTTGAGGAAGCATAAGTGTTTTCAATCATCAGAAGAACCCTGAGGACCATAATAAGGTGATAATTTTCAAGGCGGGATAAATAAGGAACTAGGTGGAATCCTTGAGAAATCATCAACTAAGAATAAATAATGATGCAACCACATAGGTATGAAAATCAACCATGCTACAACAACTAGTAAGTTCAGGGAATTGAGTAAGAATTCCTTTAGGCTTAGTTGTATATTTATAATATGTTTTCACTTGGATGTATATATTGCATGAATACCTAAGAGAGGTTTGGTTGAGGTAGGATGTTGCCACAACATAAGATTGGAAAACAAGAAAATATTAGAAATTTGTGTGTGTGATAGCAATCAGATGGTCATCAGTTGAAAGAGTGAGTATGACACTTATGATATAAAATGTATGAATAATGATGCATGATGGATGCATGGCACTACATGATGTAAGAAATTAATTAATTGTATGACGTAAGAAATGAATGCAATAATTGCATTGTGTGCATGAGGCCATGGATAATGGCCCAAGAGATTATTTTCTTGAAGCAATTGATTTTTTGTCACATAGTGATGAGTGTTACAAATGATATCATAGATATGAATTCTTGAATCATTCTTGGTTGATGTTGATAGCCAAGTAAATGGATGATGTTTAAAGTGTTGGTAGGTCACATGATCATAAATTTTGAATGTCCTTAGTTGACATGAATGTATATGGAATCTGCTAATGTGAATGCTTGATGTCCATTAAATAATCAGTGGAGTGTGACAAACACAAGAGTCTATTGGTATAGACATGATTGCATATATATATATATATATATATATATATATATATATATATATATATATATATATATATATATATATAAATATATATATATATATATATATATATATATATATATATATATATATATATATATATATATAGAGAGAGAGAGAGAGAGAGAGAGAGAGAGAGAGGCATATATTTGATGCATTAAATGAATGCATGCTTGTGTGAGATAAGCATTAGTATGACTAAATGTCATGAAAAGAAATGATTATTAATACTTTTAACCAATTAATGAGTGCTGAAGTGGAGGGTGTGAATCTCTCACCTCAGGGTAGTGAAGACAGAAATATTATAGCACAAACATTCTCAGATGGGTATCTTAGTAGAGAGAGTGAGTATGTAACTCTCAACGTTGAGATGTTTTTGGCCTATTGGAATAAAATTTTGGTAGCATTATAAATTACAAAGAGTGAAGGTGATTTTGCAAATGATTAAATATGTAATGCAATGACGGTTTCCTTATAATGAAATTATTATGTAGTTGAATTGATTGAATGATTAGATGTGTGATGGCTTTAAAGTCATATTTAGTGGCTTCCATGTAGGTTATATTGAAGGATTATATGTATGAGAAACTAATGTTGTTTGTTTGAGTGAAAGTGAAGATTGTAGTTGTAATTCCTTGGAATATGGCCTAGAATGAAAGCACATAAGAAGACTTGGTATTATTACTTGCAAGGATCCAAACATCATGAGAAGAGTCCCATAATTAATGTATTTATATTTTGTATGAAGCAAGTATGAAAAAATAATAAAGATTTTTTATTTGGAACTTTATAATTGTATCTCATAGGAAATGTATGCATGTGATATCGATGAGATTATGAATATGTATAAGAAAAGATAGATAAAGGTTGTGAAGTAGATATCCTAGGAACAAGGACACTATAGTGACTTTGGAACCCTATGACAAGTAAACTATGTTAGAGAAATTCAACATGATGCCTTGGCTATAAGGATCTAACAATCTATTTAACCTTCATATGCACAAAATTCTCTATCGGGTAGATTTTCCAAGGAAGGGGTTTTCCTATACCCAAAACGGTGAGCAACTTCCAAGAAGAGAAGACTTAAATACACTAGCTATGGAAATATTATGTCACACACTCACCAGATTTGAGTGTGAATGGGTATGTCTCATACAAGTAGCGAATTGAACTTGTTACTTTTGGAATCTTAACGAAGTGAAGGACAACCATATGAATGAGAATTGTTTTCAAATTCCATTTGTTAAAATGCATGTTTCTTTGTGAAAAATTAAAATCTCATATGGAATATTTAATAGCTATATATGAAAATGATCACAACACATACATTCTATCGATTTATAAAGTAGGTACTTGATGGAATACCATAAGTTTGGAAGTGGCCAAATGGTGAAGAAAAATATCACTATTGAAGTAGTGGGAAAGGGAAGGAACATGAAAATGATGTTGATATGAAAGAGAAATGATGATGGTGCAACTGAAAGGAAGAAGCATACACATTTTCTACAATGAAAAAATGGCACTTGGAATGGTGTGTTTATGAACAAGACAACTGGAATTGTTTTCTATTGAGAATGAAACTTGAAATGGTGAGAAAACTGAGAAAATCATTCCTTTAAGGGGGAGGGGATTGTAACACCCCTTTTTAACTTCCAAATTTTAAATTATGTAATTAATACTGATAATGTTGGATGACCAACATGGATTCCTTGACAAAGTTCTTTTGATATAAATATTCATTCTTAATTTAATATATTGCTAAAACTAAAAAAGAGGGTAGCCAACAAAATCCTCGATGCTTGAGGCTAAATATGTAAAGGGGAATTTGGGAGGTTTTCCCATCGACCCAAATTAATTATCCAGATCTCTAATTTGGAAACTTAATTACCAAGATTTTTACTATGAGAAGAATGGGGGAAGTGGTAATAAACTATCTAGGAGAGGTATGGACCACACCCAATTCGAGAGGTAGGTAGGCCAAGGAAGAGAATTGAAGAGAGAGAGAGAGAGAGAGAGAGAAACCAATGTGGGATTGTAATTCAATTGAATTAAATAAGGAAGTCAACATGTAAGTCTTCAGTCAGAACAAGGAGAAAGTAGATTGTTAGGAGAATTGGCCTTGAATTAGCACATAAACCACAAAAAGGGAAGCACTAAGGGACTATTGAATTAGATAAGAGATCCATTTATGTTATGTAGGATAGTAGTGGCCATATTGTGAGTGTTAACATGATTAAAATAAATAGTTCAATGGTTAAGCGTTGATTTCATATATATGAAGGAGAGTTTCTTTCATGTATTATACCCTAAATTTAATTCCATTGAACACAAAGTGAAGCTTTCCGTTAGGCATCCAATCTAGCTTGGGGGTGGCTAGCTACAAGAAATACTAAAATGTAGCTATGCCTATGGTTGGGTGGAGAGTGGTTCACCCTTCTTCAGTTTCCAACAAATCTAAGTGAAATAGATCATTTTATTATTTCTCTATTAATGAAATGAATTGTTGGTTAGTGTTTCATGATTATTGCTATACCAGATTACATTGTAATTGTAATGAGAAACTAAAAATTGATATAATGGTTTCTTGACTTTGTATAAGTGATAAGTTGAATGTGTTAGTTGTGAAATTTTCTGAATATAGAAACCCTACTGCAGTATCTTGATTTACTTATCCTACTTGTTTGATTTAATTAACAAGTTACTTTATGAATATTCAGTAAAATATCAAAGCAAACACAACTACAATCTACACATACATACATATATTTTACTGAAGCATAATGCACACATGACAAAGGAAAATATTTTTTGGACAATGTCCCCGGAAACGACCAATGTGGGAAAACTGATGCAACAACTCTTAGAAGGTTTGTTTATTAATCATAATATCTAAATAAAATCAAGGGCACCATTAATGGTTTTCCCAAAAGATAATTCACTACATATGTACCTATCATTCGGGAGACATAAAATATGGTTGATTCAGCCGAGGAAGCACTCCTCTGAAAACACTGAATACGAGCCCTTTTTGGCCCACTGGAACCCAAACACTACTCCTCCAACCTCTCCGTCATCTTCTCCTGCCCAAAATAGCCACTGAGTAGCCTCTACATAGCACAGGATTCCCCTACATCACCTATTTGGGCTCAATGTTGCGTTTGCATCACCCTCAAGGCCCTGCGTCAACATCTGTGTTGCCTCTATGTGAGCCTGGATAGGTTGCGTCCTTCCTGTTGGTCTCTACACTGCCTGGTATAGATCTTCCTCTCTACCTTAGTATTCTTGAAATTGGATCACAATAATCCCTCGCGCAATCTACCCTTCTCAAGCACTGCAAGCTCACTCGAAAATTCTCAACAAACAATGCCCAATAATTTTGACTTAGCTCCAGTGCCACTGCTCTGTGTGTGTTCTCTAATTGACCCCAAGTCTTCCTTTAATACTTTTCTCATTGATAAATCAACTACCGTAATCTAATCTCTAATCAACGATGAAGATTAGAAAAGAATTGATCCATGTTACTTATAACATTCTCACCCAAATGTTTAAATTAATTCCCTTTAATTATTTTATTTCACTAAGTTAGACTTAGGGTCTCCATTAAAATATTTAATTTATTGAATAACTTTCACAAAGGGTGGAATTTATCCAAATGATTTCCGGGTCTTGGAGATCTCATGTGTTCTAGACCCTCCACAAAGTTTCGAAGCTAGAGCACATCCGATGATACCCAAAATCTCCACATTAATACTCCTTTCATAAATGAATGCTATATGTAGAAGTATTTATTAAAGTATGTTGACTTGTAATTTTTTTGATATATAAATTGTCTTGTGAATTAAAAATCAAGGGTTTATTTGAGCTTAAGGCTCTTCTTGTTTTTTGTTAATGTTCCTTACCTTACTAGACCACCTATGGAATGGAACAATTGTTCAATATCCTTGTTATGTATTTTTGTGGGTAGATATCTTGCCGAAGGCGCTATTTGGGGAGCCTTGATCATAGGCTTGAGAATGTTTTTGAGTCTTCAAGAATATTTTGGCAAATTTTTTTCCCTGACAGAGTCAATTTCAATTCTATAAAACTAACTGGGTATCCTAGTAGAGGTTTTATAAAATTTGGGGATGACATTATGAATTTTTGGGGTTGTGTAGCAAAATTTTTGGAAATTTGGTTCAGAGGCTTTGGCCATAGTCCCTACTCATATAGTCCAATAGGGTTCCATGAAAGAATAGATCTAGAATGTGCTTAAGTATAGAGGTGGAGTATTAGGTTGTCAAGATATTGGAATTGAGTGTCGAAGGATATTGAATAAATTTCTATCATAAAATAGTGATATTGATAGACCTCAATATTGTTCAGCCAATTGCATAAAAATTTGTGCAAGCCATTGCACTTCTTCATAATTCCTCGTAAAAAAGGAGTTTTTCTTCCCTAAGTTAAAAAAAATATTAAAGCCTCAGTAGGTGGGGTCCCTCATAGAAATAAGAAGTACTTACATGACATAATTTTGTAGTTCTTATTTCTATATCAGTACATGGTGTTACAAAAATATTAGTTGGGAGAGGTATGTGTGTTAGTGTGTTTGGTGCACGTATGTACGAAATCACACCAACTTAAGGGGTGTGGTTTTCCCTCTTAAGTTATTGGTCATAGGCAGAAAATATATGGAGTCAAGAAAGTTAGTGGAACATGCTAGAAAATAAACATATTAGATAGAGAAATAGCATGCATATTCACACATAAAACTAAAACAAATAACACAAAAGCTCTAAATAGAGTCAAACGACTTAAATAATCCAAACGACAGTGCTTACGTCCCCTCTTATTGAGTGTTGGTAGGAGATGAGGATGAAACTTTAATCCACTTGCCAAGGGGCCCTTAGAACTTGGGGTTGTAAGTCTCGATGCAAGGATGTCTTTACTTCTGAGCTGCCTTGGCGCAAATTATCCCTCTCTCTACTATGGTGGAGTGGAGTTGTTGGATGGCAAACAACTGAGTCCCCTCTATCTCTACTATGGATCACACACTGCTAGTATTACTTGGGGCAATTCTGGCCAACATAACAATGTGCTCTCAAGTTGCTCATCTCTTGGTGGACTTTTATAGGAGAATTCAAATCCTCCTTCCCTCTCTTGGTATATTGTGGAAGGTGACCAAATAGAGGAGGTTGATTCCATTGTGTGCCACATTTATTCCATTTTGTGCCACATTTATTCCATTGTGTGCTCCCTTGATGTCCTAAGGAGGCCTGGGTGGCTGTCCTTAGGCGACTTCAAGTGTGGAATCGATGTCCTGGAGTATGCTTGTGTGTTCCCGGAAAGTGACTTCCTTCACTCCCAGGATTGCATACTTTTTGGGTCAAAAGGCGTGAATGGCGTGCTTTTTGAAGGATTTTTCACGCTTTTTGGGTCAAAAGGCATGCAACGATGTGCTTATCGAAGGATTTTGCAAGCAAAAGCATATTTGACTAGTTCAAATTTTATTTTTCCTTAGACCTTAGAGATTTTAAATAGTTTCAAATTCTCTAATGTCTCTCAGCCCTGTAAATCCTTCTGCTTGACATTAAATAATGTCGTCTTTTCTTGTACAATTTACCAGTGATAACAATTGCCCCCTAATGTGTTGAGGTCTAGGAATAACTATATAGCCAAAATACATTATAGTTTCTTTTCTGTATACTGTGTGTAGAGAGAGAGAGACATGCGTGTAGCTAGAAATTGGAGACACCCTGCACTGGTTCAAAGAACGACCATGTCCTGTGGGACCCCTGTAAGAAAATATAATAAAATATATACAAATTTTCTACGAGTCAGGCATGTCCCATGCTCATAATGCTTTGGCTAGTTAAACAAATCTATTTGACAGGTACATGTTCTATCTGTGCCACTAATATGGTAGTGACCTGTTGGTTGATGACGACGACTGCTGATGCCCTCAGGGGAATTTTTTCTTTGAAAATAGGTGGAAAGTGGTACCCATATGTGTAAAATTGGTATGGAATATAATTGCGCATTGTACGCATATGTGTTGGTTGGGACCTTCTCGTATAAGCATTGATGAAAGAGACGCTTATGAAGGCATAGGTCTTCGACAAATTTGATCAAAGTGCAATGGTTGTAAGGTACGATACCATATTGACATGAAAGCTTGTGTTGTAGTTGAATGTTAGGAGGATTGATGACATCTGTGGGTAATGATGTCTCCCATAGTGCCACCTATTAGATTCAGTCTCTTCATCCCTCCGTCAGAGATCAAAATCTCTTTTGTTGCATTTCATTTTAGGTGTCTCATTCAGTTCAGTCAGCTGCATTCCATTAGGAGCATGGATCATCTGACGGAAGGGTATTTTCACTCATATCCCTCATGTCATGTACCTGCTGGTCCGTATCTGTTCATCAAAGTCCATCAAAATCATTTCCAGTCATTGACAGTCAATGTTTTGTCTTTTGGTGGGAAAAGAGTCTTTTTAGGGTTTTCAGTCTCATTAGGTTTAGGGTTTTGTTAATTTAGTCTTAAAAGTGTCCAATAATGCCAGCAGGCACATGAGGGAGGTTCGAAATAAGTTTTCATTGAAAAATTTCATCGTCATATTGCTTGATCATGATTTTCTTCAAAACTCTGTTTTGAAGTAAAATCATCAATTTCGCCTTTTGTAATTAATGCCATGTATATTTTCAAAGTATTTTCAGTTGTGAAATTCTTCAGGCGCAACTCTGGTCACCTTTGCCAAATTCCATGTCAGCTATCCCTGCAAAAAATAGACAAAATTTTCATCATTCAGCTCAAAAAATCAAAGTGGAAACAAAAACAGAATTTATATTAAAAAGTGCAAAGTGCCAAAGTTCTGCAACATTAGAAAGTGGGTTTGTCAAAATGAAAAATCAAAATTCCTTGATATATATAAGATCTTTCCAAATTCAAACTTCATTTGCACGCTAAGACAAGAGTGAAACCAAGAAAATCGTGGAGGAAGTGAAATTAGTGATTTGGAGGCTGGACTATGTATTGAATTTGTTGCGCGGCGCACTGGTTGAGCGCGGCGCATTGGGCCGCTTTGCACTGTGCATTTTTGTTCCCGCGCCGCGCATACAAGGAGCACGATGCACTGGGTTGTGCGCGCGGCACACAAGGTAGACACACAGATTTGTTGCCATTTCTCCCAATCATCAAATCGGTTCGATCAATTTTGGTCCAAGTAAGTTCATTAACGTATGTTTGGTGTAGATTGAGATTGCATATGAGAATTTGAATGTAAAAAAAAAACCTATCATTTTGATTGGAGAGTTTTTCCTTAGGGTTTTGAGGTTGGAATTGTAAAATTGGTTTTGGTGCCAAACTTGTTCATTCCCCACCTAATTTTTTCCCTTTTCCTCACTGTTATACTATAACTACAGTCCATCCCTTATTCCCTTACATTCCAAAAATCACTTATTCCTAAGTCCTATTTTCCCTATCTTTAAACCCTACCATTCCATACCACTCTCCCTCTCTCATATCACTTATAAAATTCCCAAAATCCCAAATTCCCCAAACAGTCAAGTGACTGTCTTCATACTTCAAATTTCACTTGATTGAACCACTTTTTTCCCACTGTCCATATTTCCCACAGTCCCTTCCTATTTGGCACATTTGGCAATGAAGACAAAGAAACCAAATTCTTATTTTCACCTCATACAAAACAACATATACTTGACATAGACTTTCAACACCATGGAGATAGACACTGATTCATCATATGAACAAGACAGTGATTCTACCACTGAGTTACATGCACCGAGAAGGCCTCGTAAAGGTGGCAAACACGTGAGAGAAGAGCCCACCTCATTGACTCAATTGCAGACCTGCCTGCTTGCCATGGCATGTTTTCAAGAGCAGTCATGCTATCAGTACTGTGAGATGATTTCTCGGATTCAGCATCATCAGGAGTTGGATCAGTTGTGTGTTTTACATTTGCGTGATGGTCAGGTAACTCTTGCTGGTGTAAATTTCACCTTGACATCGAAAACCATTTCTCAGGCAACAGGAATACCGAATGTAGGTGAAGAGTGGAACAAGAGATAGCAGGTGGAAAGAGTGAATTATGAACCATACATCAGGCCTAGCTATGTGAGACAACTTAGCAGGGTATTCCCATTCTGGTTTCTGAAGGAATCCTATGCGCCTTTGATGAGACTCATTATCAAATACTTCAGTTGTGAGGGATGGTTTTCACGCCTCTATGCCTACCACATCAGGTTATTGATGCATTTCACTAGAGTGAAGATGATGAACATACCTTATTTCATGCGCTGGAACATCGAGAGAATGACCACTCTTGTGCAGAAGAAGACTCCCGAGTAGCAGTACAACAATATTTATCACTATGCGCTCATCAAGATCATTATTGTACATCAGCTTGGATTGCAGGGCATTGCATGGGAGGATTTCATTTCCCATGACTTCTTCACAGCCCCTCAGCCTCCTTCGGAGATTTTTCATGATGCAGGTGAACCTTCACATTAGTTTGAAGGTCCTGAGACAGAGCCTATCAGTATGCCAGTGTATGTCACTTATCAGAGAGGCACCATAGCATTATTTGCAGTAGCCCGACGAGTACTATCTCCACCCGGGGTGGAAGGGGTCTCGTTGTCATCATCAGCAGCATAGGTACAGGTACAAGATAGAGGAAAGAGGCCCATGCAGGATGAGGGCCCTTCAGGAGGCCATGATACTGATTTCATATTGATTGATGAGGATTTGAGCCCTCCAAGCTCAAAACTGAGAGAGATCATTTAGGAGCAGAAAGCTGAGATCGACACATTGAACGACAAGTTGCAGAGAGCTCAGTGGATCATAAAATATCTGGAGCAGTGGAACAAAAAGTTGGAGGATCAGCAGATGATCATGGAGTTGCAAAACATCCGTGAGAACCGGCAAGCTGCCTAAAGAAGCCCAACCGAGATGACACTAATTGAGTGGGAGATTGAGGCTGATAGGGAGACTTGGCTTGAGAGGGTCAACATTCATCTTAAGAAGCTATTGGAGAAGGAAAAAAAGGAGAAGAACATGCTCAGACACATGAAGAACCATTATTGGGCGTGCACTCACGTTTGAAAAGCGAGGATTAAAATCCTGAAGGTAAGGCTAAGGAGGGCACTGAAGCGTCGCAAAAGGCATGATAGGCTCCAAATTTTGGTCGAAGCTTATTTGGCCTAGAATAGTACTTGATGAGGGACCTTCAGCCCAAATTTCAAGAAATTTGGGAAAAAGTTTGTCAATTTTGAATTTTTTGGTCACAAAACAGATTTTCCTACCCGACGCGTAGCGCCACTTGGCGCGCGCTTATGATTGGCAGCTCTTCAGGAAGAAAACTTGGTATGTTTGGATTTTTTTTATCAAAATTTATGCATGCTCATGGATTACCTAAAGATTTAATCAAGTTATGGGTTGCCTAAAGGGTCAAAAACACCCTAAAAATGGCCTTTCTGCCACTTTTTACACACACAGGAAGAAGTGTTGGGAGATTGGATTTTTGGAGGGGAAAATGGCAACCAAATCCAGAAATTCCACTTGGGTTGGAAAGTAGACTGGCAGGGATTTCCAACGAGCTATCCTACGCTCAATTTGGACTTCGGGAAAGTCCTCAAAATCAGCCTCAAACTTGTGCTACGTATAGAGATTTCAGGCGCGGCGCATAGAGAAATTTGGCCTATATTTCACTCAGCAGCTCAGAATTTCGCCTAGTTTTGGCCAATTTCACTTTTTCATGTAACTCTTGATGTACCTTGATGTAATTTAATAACTATGATGTAATTTTGGCACATTTTTACTCATTCTAGAAGATTCATTCACCAAAAGGTGAAATGTAAGTGAATGAATCAGTTTTCTAGCATATAGAGGCAAGTTGTTTCATTGCCTATTTTTCAGTTCCTAGTTTAGATATGGTTGAAACAGCTCCTAGAATGATGAGATCAACCCCTAGAGGCATGGGAATGAGTTAGGCTTGTCTATATCATGTATTTTCTCAATCATTTTCAAGGTTGGACACTTGGGATTGCTTGGCATTTCATTGTACATTTCTTTTCTACAATTTTGGCAAAGGAATAGACCAGGGTTTGCAGCACTTTTTGGGATCCTTGTGGCTCTATGTTTTGATGGTGTTTTTCTCTATGTAATTGTAAGTTCCACTGATGTTTATGTGTACCATTTTCATTCTCCTTTCTTCTTAAATTGAACAAACAAGTTATAAAGGTAGAATTCATTAGTTTTCTTTGCTCTGCCTTCAGTTTGTTTAATTTTCCATGTTTTCATCTGTTTGAGGAGGAATCTTGAGACCCTCTTACCCTCTTTAGCTCCTCACTGGTCTTCACCATCCATTCATTCAATTTAAAGCATCAAAACAATTCCCTTCCTTGCCCCAATCAGAACTCTGCAAAGACTAGGCCTTATCCCCGCACCCAAAACTGCCTTTCCCTTTGATCCAACAAAAACCCCCAAAAAAACAATAAAACTCCTTCACTTATATACCTAGCCTAAAATTAGCTTTTATTTCAAGTCATCTCAAGCCCTATTGATTATTTTTGCTGAGATTGACCTGGAGAGAGCCCTCTCCTGTTCTGGTAGGGCTAGCTACCAGACTGAGCATGGTTTGATGTTACCCTGAACTCTGCCTTCCTTCAGCCTGAGGTAGATCTAGGCAATAACATAATGGCGACCATACTGGGGAAGTAAAATGGTTTTCTTGTTGGTGTTATTTGTTTTCTAAGCTACAGACGGAGCCTGAAGTTATGCCAGGTAGCCTTCGAAACACTCTTGCTTTGCATTAGCGAAAGTAGATAAACGCTGCTTCAGTCAATCTTCGGTCTAACTTGTAAATGTGACGCTTGACTTGTGAATTACCCTAGTATATCAGATCGTTCTGGACTTTCGGGTGATGAGTCTAGAATTTTATAGGCTGAACAATTTGGTTTTGTCCCTTTGATTTTTGAAATTAATCCAACACACTGGC
Source organism: Pinus albicaulis (assembly GCA_034641835.2). Taxonomy (NCBI): domain Eukaryota; kingdom Viridiplantae; phylum Streptophyta; class Pinopsida; order Pinales; family Pinaceae; genus Pinus; species Pinus albicaulis. The sequence continues at coordinate 124,120,219 of CM076581.1, read as the reverse complement.
TTCCAGAAGACATACTAGAGAAAATTTGGATCCTGATCCACCTCCAGTGTATGAGAATCCCAATCTGATTTCAAGAATCCTTCACCGAGAAAGTCCCATGATTCCTCTATTCAAATCTCATTCATGTCCCGTTGTGTTTGAATATCTTGAAGATATTGAATTTGACGAGCAATTTGAGTTGTCGTTGTTTGAGACTAAGTCTGAAAGTGCTATTGGTTCTACTATCATAAATCTCGAGTTTATCAAGTATCTTGAAATTGAACAAGCTAATAGATCCATTGACAGTTACATTTTGAATATCCAAAACTCTATTGTGGCAATAAAAATTCCTGAGTTTATAGAGTCTGCATCTGAAACTCTTGGGCCATCAGCAGTTACATCCGGTTCACAAATTCACACCGAGCCTCCTTTCATTCCTACCATTCCCGTGCAACCATCTATCCCTGATCAAAAATCTGCAGTAGTATCACCTCCATCTACACCGCATACACCTCATACATCTACTGCTCCTACTCCACCTGTTTCTCCAAGACAGATTACAAATCCACCGAGAGCAATGGCTACTAGATTCGCACCCCTTGTCCTGCCTCAAAACTTGGATGCCATGCCCGCTGATTATCAAAGTAAAATCCCATTGTTTGATGGCACTCCTCAAAGTGTTCCCGCTCAGCAACATATTGATAGAATGGCAGATTTCTTCGATCTTCATGAAATTGATGCAGAAAATGTGATCGTGAGATTGTTTGTGCAAACGTTTGGAGGGGAAGTACGAAAGTGGTTTAGAGCTTTGCAGCCTAGAAGTATTGCTACATTGGATGAGCTTCAGAGACAATTCCTGGATCGGTGGGAAGTAAAGAAAGATCCTCTTCAAATCACTTCTGAATATACCAAGATCAAGCGCAATGCTGGTGAGTCCGTCCAAGACTATTGTATTAGATTTAATGCGGTTTATAATGCCATTCCCGATGATTTAAGGCCATATAAGAAGTCAACTTTGCTTAATTTTCCGGATGGTTTTGATCTGGACATGGCCTATCAATTACGAGAAAGAGATCCGGCCACTTTGGAGGAGATGCAGAAAATCGCAGTGAGTGTTGAAGCTAATTTTAATGAAAAGAGAGCTAGATTGAGAGCATAAAAGAAAGTCGTGATAAAGGAAGAAGCTTCTACTTCAGATCAAGTACTTCGCAAGGTGGAAAATATGATTGAAATATTGACACTTGATAAGCCTGAACCGCAGATCAGAAATCCTAATTTCCATGGACAACAGCAACCTCAATTCAGGATCAAACAACGAGAGCAGCGAGCACAAGAACCACCAGCACAACAGCAGGTAAAGACTCCTTTACAACATAATTTTGTTGGTCCGGAATCAGATGATGAAGATAATTTAATAGGATAATAAAATCACTTCTTTACACTTGATGACATGCCAACCTTTATCACTGAAGATGAGGAGTATGCAAAAAATTCAGAGGTACAAAAGGATGAAGATTTTATCTTGGAAAATGAGACAGCTCTTAAAGAAGAGTCTGATGAGTATCAGAGAGGTTATATGAATGCTTTGTCTGCCCAGCAGCAACAATATTCACTTAGAAACATAGATGTGCCTATCAACCCAATCCAAAAGAGAAAGGAAGTTTCAGCACCAAAGAATGATGCACCCATTGCACAGAAGAAGGGAAAAGAGGTATCTGATCCCACTACAAGCAAGTCTCCATTAGCAAATGAAAGATCTAATCAGCCAATTATATCGAGGGAGAAAGCTGAAAAGAAGGATGCTCTAGCCAAAGAGGTAGAAAAAACTTCATATTTTAGCTTAGAGAGTGAGATTGCTAAGTTAAAAGTTTCCATCCCTTTGACTGAGTTGATGAGAAATAGCAGCTACAAGGGTCAAGTATCTAAAATTTTGAATTTTGATCCAATGTCTGATATGCTGAATGTGGAAGATGATCAACCTAAGTTGATATTTGGACCAGCATTGGATGGTGAGTCTCCTAATAGTGATGTGCCTCCTTTTTATATCAGCCTTAGACTGCATGATTTTGTGTTACACAATGCCATGTTTGATTCTGGAGCTTCTCATAATCTCATGCCCAAGGAGATCATGGAGAAATTGGGATTGGACATCACTAGGAAATATCATGATCTTTATTCTTTCGATTCCAGCAGAGTAAGATGCATTGGGCTTATCAAAGATTTGGTGGTTAGTTTAGATCAGATTCCAACTAAGAACGTTTTGATGGACGTGGTTGTGGCAGATATTCCTCCTATATTTGGCATGCTTCTTTCCAGATCTTGGGGAGCAAAATTGAAGGGAACATTGCAACTTGATTTCTCCTATGCTACCATTCCTATGTTCGGTCAGATGAGAAAACTATATCGGGAGCAAAAGATGAAGTATATGATCACCAACAAGGAGAAACCGGTAAATCATCCGATTAATTATGTACATACAGATGTAGAGTCTTTTTTTTGTATTCAGATAGTTTCAATGATGTAGATAGTCAGTTAGTTGAAGCAGAGGACATTCCGGAAATCACAGAAAATTTCAGAGAATTTTTTATGAAAGAAAGGAAAGAACTTAAGAGTTTCGCTGAGCAATCAGCCTTCAAAGAGCAGCAGAAAGTCGATGGACAGCAAGCAGAAATAACAGAGCAAACACAATTTCAGCACTTGGAAGAAGATGAAGATGGTTTATGGACTATGGATTTCGATGGTGTAGTAGGAAGTGATGGTGCTGGAATTGGTATTTGGGTACGCAGCCCTTTTTCCGCCCCAAACAAGGTACCGAGTAATGTGAGGGTTTGTTCTTACAAATTAGCATTTGATTGTTCGAATAATGAGGCAGAATACAAAGCTTTGATTGCTGGTCTGAAAATACTTAGAAAGTTGAATTCTAAGAGGATTGCAGTCTATGGCGACTCCGAGTTGGTAATTAAGCAAGTGAAGGGTGAGTATCAAGCTAAGAATCCTTGAATGCGGGCTTACCGAAATGCAGTTTTTGATATCTTGAATTTGTTTTCAGATTATAATTTGACTTGTATCCCTCGTATTCAGAATGGTATTGCAAATTCTCTTGCTAAGGCAGCAAGTAATTTGAAGATTCCAATGAACTCAAGTAAAAAGTTTGAAATTCATGTGAAACATCGTCCAGCTGTCCCGGAAAATCAAAGGTATTGGCAAGTATTCCAAGATGATGATGAGATTGACGAATTTCTGCAAAACAAAGGTAAATTCAAAGAGACTTCAATTGACATGGAGCATGATGATGGTGAGACTGATGTGCAAATAAATCAGATGGAATTATTACAGCTGTAAGATAATGTCATTCCTAAGGGGTTGATACCTTTAGAAGAGCTCTTTGATCAAGATGAGGTAGCTAGAAAACCAACCTTACGACCAACCGAAAAGGGAGTTGAAGACGTGAACATTGGATCAGCTGAGAATCCAAAGATGGTGAAATTATCCAAAGCATCGCCACCGGAGGTAAAATCAAAATATGTTAATTTGTTGTCTTCTTTTGCTGATGTATTTTCTTGGGACTATTCAGATTTGAAGACATATGATACAAACATAATTCAGCACACCATTCCAATTAAGCCAAATCAAAAGCCTTTCAGGCAGAAGTTGAGAAGGATAAATCCAAAATTGCTGCCCTCAATTGAAAAGGAAGTGAATCGACTATAAAAAGCTGGTATCATTGTTCCTATAATATTTTCAGATTGGATTTCCAATTTGGTGCCCGTACGCAAGAAGACAGGTGAGATTCATTTGTGCATTGATTTTAGGAATCTGAATAAAGTTTCCTTGAAAGACAATTATCCATTGGCCAAAATGGATCACATATTGCAGAAAGTAGTTGGAGCATCTCGTATGTCACTACTCGATGGTTATTCCCGGTATAACCAAATTCTGGTCCATGAGGATGATAGAGACAAAACAGCATTCACCACTCCGTGGGGAACTTTCCATTATGCTAAAATTCCTTTTGGTTTGAAGAATGTTGGTGCGAAATTTTAGCGTGCAATGGATATGGCATTTGCAAATGAGAAAGATGTTTTTCTAGTTGTGTATCTTGATGATTTGACAGTCTTTTCCAATTTTGATGAAGATCATCTTTACCATTTGAAAGTTGCTTTTCAGCGATGTAGAAAGTATGGTGTGTCACTTAATCCGAAGAAGAGTTTGTTTTCCATGGATGAGGGCAAACTCCTTGGTCATATTATCTCAAAAGATGGCATCTGTATTGACCCGACTCAAGTTGAAGCTATTCAGAAAATTGATCTTCCCCAGAATAAGAAGGAGATTCAGTATTTTAATGGTAAGATGAATTTTTTACGCCGTTTTGTGCCTAATCTTGCTGAACATCTAAGAGAGATTACAGACATGCTTAAGAAATATAGTGTAGTAAAGTGGTCTGAGGAGGCGGTAAAATATTTCAATTTAGTGAAGTTGGCTCTTTCTTCAGCTCCGGTTTTGATCAGCCCGGATTATACTCAGGATTTTATTTTGTTTTCATTTGCTTCAGAGCATACTATAGCAGCAGTATTAATGCAGAAAAGAGATGGACATGAAAAACCAATTGCTTTTTTCAGCCATACTATAAGAGATGTAGCCTTGAAATATAACATAATTGAAAAGCAAGATCTTTCTCTTGTGAAAGCATTGAAATATTTCCGAGTATATATTCTTCATTCTCATATTATTGCTTATGTTCCTAACGCTGCTGTTAAGAATGTTTTAGTGCAAACAGATCCAGAAGGGAGACGAGGCAGATGGATTACTGCCTTGTTGGAGTATGATGTGGAAATAAAGCCCACAAAGCTTATCAAAGGAAAAGGGCTGGAAAAGCTAATCGCTGAATCAAATTTGCATGCTTTGGACATCAATCTTATTGCTGCTATGTCCGAAGAGAATGAGGAAAATTCATCAGTTCAGGTGTCAGAAATATTTGTTCTTTCTCCTTGGTATTCAGATATTGTATATGTGCTTCAAAATTTGTCACCGCCACCCGGCATGGCAAGAAAAAAAAGTAGAACTCTGAAATTGAAAGCTGCTAAGTTTTGTGATTTGAATAATTCAATTTATTGGAAAGATCCCGATGGTGTTTTGTTAAACTGTTTGGTGGAAGAAGAAAGAAAGCGGGTTATGGAGGATTTTCATAAGGGACATTGTGGGGGTCACCTTTTTTGGAAAACAACGGCCAATAAGATTTTGAGAGAGGGATATTATTGGCCGACACTTTTTGCTGATGTGTATACGACTGTCAAAAGCTGTCATGAATGTCAGATTTTTGAACGAAGGCAGAAATTACAGCCTTTTCCGCTTAGGCCCATTGAGGTAAGTGCTCCTTTTCAGCAGTGGGGTTTGGATTTCATTGGCGAAATTCATCCCGCTTCTTCATCTCAGCATAGATGGATCCTAACAGTGACAGATTATTTCACGAAATGGATTGAAGCAATTCCCACCAGGCAGGCTACAGATTCGGTAATAATTTATTTCCTTGAGAATAACATTTTGTCTCGTTTTGGTTGCCCGAATAAGTTAATCACTGATAACGCAACAACTTTAAAATCAAAAAATATGATTGAGTTTTGTGACAAGTATAAAATAATTTTGGTACACTCAACCGCTTATCATACATAAGGCAACGGATTGGCGGAGTCTTCCAAAAAATCTTTGGTCAACATCATTAAAAAGTTACTGGAAATAAACAAGAAAATTTGGCATAAGAATTTGGTCAATGCACTTTGGGCAGATTGAGTGAGTCAGAAGAAATCCATTGGTATGTCCCCCTTTGAGTTATTTTATGGAGTTGATACAGTGTTTCCTACCTCTCTCGCAGTTCTAGTGGTCAAAATTTTACAAGAAGCTGGCAGTGAAGATGATCATATGCAAAGAAGAATAAATCAAATGATCCATTTGCAGCAGACGAGGGAAGAATTTTTTCAAAACACATTCAAGCTGCAGGAGAGAATTAAGAAAATATATGACAGAAAAGCAAAGGCGGACAAATTTCAATTGGAAGAAGTGGTGCTGAAATGGGATGCAAGGAACGAGGAAAAGGGTAAGCATGGTAAGTTCGAAAATCTCTGGAAAGGACCCTTTAAAATTGTTGCATATTGGGGTCAAAATGCTTTTCTTCTGAAGGAGATGAACGGGGAAGATTGTCCAGGAGGGCCAGTCAATGGTCGGCTGCTCAAGCGGTATCATTTCTAAGATGTTTTCTATTGTTTACATTCTCACTGTACATACCATTTATTTCATTTTCATTGCAAGTGTGTGCTGTGATCTTTTCTTCAGTTTGGGGCCAGAAGTGAAGGCTATAATTCTGAAGATTGATTTCAGCTTTGGTTTGAGTTTGACAAGTCACATGTTTAAGTCATTTCAGTTTCAAAATTGAGTCAGTTTGAGTCAAATTTTCAGTCAATAAATGAGTCAAGAGTCTTGTGTTTATTTTTCGAAGTTATGGACTCCATAGCCCAATGGACGAAGGCACTTCCTACTCTCCCAGAAATCTGTAGTTCTTGGCACCTCCCAGGAGCTACCATCCCCATTGGAGCCAATGTTAGAGTCGGTCTCTTCACCCCTCCGTCAGAGATCAAAATCTCTTTTGTTGCATTTCATTTAGGTGTCTCATTCAGGTCAATCAGCTGCATTCCATTAGGAGCATGGATCATCTGACATAAGGGTCTTTTCACTCATATCCCTCATGTCATGTACCCGCTGTTCTGTATCTTTTCATCAAAGTCCATCAAAATCATTTCCAGTCATTGACAGTCAATGTTTGGTCTTTTGGTGGGTAAAGAGTCTTTTTAGGGTTTTCAGTCTCATTAGGTTTAGGGTTTCGTTAATTTAGTCTTCAAAGTGTCCAATAATGCCAACAGGCACATGAGGAAGGTTCGAAATAAGTTTTCATTGCAAAATTTCATCGTCATATTGCTTGATCATGATTTTTCTTCAAAACTCTTTTTTGAAGGTAAATCATCAATTTCGTCTTTTGTAATTAATGCCATGTATATTTTCAAAGTCTTTTCAGTTGTGAAATTATTCAGGCGCAACCCTGGTCGCCTTTGCCAAATTCCTTGTCAGCTATCCCTGCAAAAAATAGACAAAAGTTTCATCATTCAGCTCAAAAAATCAAAGTGGAAACAAGAACAGAGTTTATATTAAAAAGTGCAAAGTGCCAAAGTTCTGCAACATTAGAAAGTCGGTTTGTCAAAATGAAAAATCAAAATTCCTTGATATATATAAGATCTTTCCAAATTCAAACTTCATTTGCATGCTAAGGCAAGAGTGAAACCAAGAAAATCGTGGAGGAAGTGAAATTAGTGATTTGGAGGCTGGACTGTGTATTGAATTTGCTGCGCGGCGCACTGGTTGAGCGCGGTGCATTGGGCCGCTCTGCACTGTGCATTTTTTTTCCTGCGCGGCGCATACAAGGAGCGCGACACACAAGGCAAACACACAAATTTTTTGCCATTTCTCCCAATCATCAAATCATCGATCAATTTTGGTCCAAGTAAGTTCATTAACATATGTTTGGTGTAGATTGAGATTGCATATGAGAATTTGAATGTCAAAACAAACCCTATCATTTTGATTGGAGAGTTGTTCCTTAGGGTTTTGAGGTTGGAATTGCAAAATTGGTTTTGGTGCCAAACTTGTTCATTCCCCACCTAATTTTTTCCCTTTTCCTCACTGTTATACTATAACTACAGTCCATCCCTTATTCCTTTACATTCCCAAAATCACTTATTCCCAAGTCCTATTTTCCCTATCCCTAAACCCTACCATTCCCTACCACTCTCCCTCTCTCATATCACTTATAAAATTCCCAAAATACAAAATTCCCCAAACAGTCAAGTGATTGTCTTCATACTTCAAATTTCACTTGATTGAACCACTTTTTTTCCCACTGTCCATATTTCCCACAGTCCCTTCCTATTTGGCACATTTGGCAATCAAGACAAAGACACCAAATTCTTATTTTCACCTCATACAAATCATCATATACTTGACATAGACTTTCAACACCATGGAGACAGACACTGATTCATCATATGAACAAGACAGTGATCCTACCATTGAGCTACATGCACCGAGAAGGCCTTGTAAAGGTGGCAAACACGTGAGAGAAGAGCCCACCTCATTGACTCAATTGCAGGCCTACCCACTTGCCATGGCATGTTTTCGAGAGAAGTCATGCTATCAGTACTATGAGATGATTGCTCGGATTCAGCATCATCAGGAGTTGGCTCGTTTGTTTGTTTTACATTTGCATGATTGTCAGGTAACTCTTGCTGGTGTAAATTTCACCTTGACACCAGAAACCATTTCTCAAGCAACAGGAATACCGAATGTAGGTGAAGAGTGGAACAAGAGACAACAAGTGGACATAGTGCATTATGAACCATACATCAGGCCTAGCTATGTGAGACAGCTCAGCAGGGTATTCCCATTCCGGTTTCTGAAGGAATCCTATGTGCCTTTGATGAGACTCATTATCAGATACTTCAGTTGTGAGGGCCGATTTTCACGCCTCTATGCCTACCACATCAAGTTATTGATGCATTTCACTAGAGTGAAGATGATGAACATACCTTATTTCATGTGTCGGAATATCGAGAGAATGACCACTCTTGTGTAGAAGAAGACTCCCGAGCAGCAGTACAACAATATTTATCACTATGTGCTCATCAAGATCATTGTTGTACATCAGCTTGGATTGCAGGGCATTGCATGGGAGGATTTCATTTCCCATGACTTCTTCACAGCCCCTCAGCCTCCTCCAGAGATTTTTCATGATGCAGGTGAACCTTCACATCAGTTTGAAGGTCCTGAGATAGAGCCTATCAGTGTGCCGGTGTTTGTTACTTATCAGAGAGGCACGAGAGCATTATTTGCAGCAGCCCGACGAGTACTATCTCCACCCGGGGTGGAAGGGGTCTCATTTCCATCATCAGTAGCACAGGTACAGGTACAGGACAGAGGAAAGAGGCCTATGTAGGATGAGGGCCCTTCAGGAGGCCAGGATAGTGATTTCATATTGATTTATGAGGATTTGAGTTCTCCAACCTCAAAACTGAGAGAGATCATTCAGGAGCAGAAAGCTGAGATCGACACATGACCGAAAAATTGCAGAGAGCTCAATGGATCATAAACTATCTGGAGCAGCATAAAAATAAGTTGGAGGATCAACAGACAATCATGGAGTTGCAAAACATCCGTGAGAACCGGAAAGCTGCCCAAAGAAGCCCAACCAAGATGACACCTATTGAGCGGGAGATTGAGGTTGATAGAGAGAATTGGCTTGAGAGGGTAAACATTCATCTTGAGAAGCTGTTGGAGAAGGCAAACAAGGAGAATAACATGCTCAGACACATGAATAACCATTATTGGGCACGCACTCATGTTTGCAAAGAGAGGATCAAGATCCTGAAGGCAAGGCTAAGGAGGGCACTGAAGCGTCACAAAAGGCATGATAGGCTCCAAATTTTGGCCGAAGCTTCTTTGGCTGAGCATAGAACTTGATCAGGGACCTTCAGCCCAAATTTCAAAATTTCAAGAAATTTGGGAAAAATTTTGTCAATTTTGAATTTTTTGGTCACAAAATAGATTTTCCTGCCCGACGCGTAGCGCCACTTGGCGTGCGCTTATAATTGGCAGCTCTTCAGGAGGAAAACTTTGCATTTTTGGATTTTTCATCAAACGTTATGCATGCTTATGGATTACCTAAGGATTTCATCAAGTTATGGGTTGCCTAAAGGGTCAAAAACACCCTAAAAATGGCCTTTCTGCCACTTTTTGCACACACAGGAAGCAGTGTTGGGATATTGAACTTTTGGAGGTGCAAATGGAAACCAAATTCAGAAATTTTACTTGGGTTGTAAAGTAGACAGGTAGGGCTTTCCAACGAGCTATCCTGCACTCAATTTGGACTTCAAGAAGGGCCTCAAAATCAGCTCCAAACTTGTGTTGTGCATAGAGATTCCAGGCGCGACGCATAGAGGAATTTGGCCTATTTTTCACTCAGCAGCTCAAAATTTCGCCTAGTTTTGGCCAGTTTGACTTTTTCATGTAAATATTGATGTAATTTGATGTAATTTTATGACCATGATGTAATTTTTGCACATTTTTACTCATTCTAGTAGATTCATTCACCAAAAGGTCAAATGTAAGTGAATGGATCAGTTTCCTAACATATAGAGGCAAGTTGTTTCATTGCCTATTTTTCAGTTCCTAGTTTAGATATGGTTGAAATAGCTCCTTGAATGATGAGCTCGAACCCTACAGGCATGGGGAGTAGTTAGGCTTGTCTATATGATGTTTTTTCTCAGTCATTTTTAGGGTTGGACACTTGGGATTGCTTGGCACTTCATTGTACATTTCATCTCTGCACTTTTGGCAAAGGAATAGACCAGGATTTGCAGCACTCTTTGGGATCCTTGTGGCTCTGTGTTTTGATGGTGTTTTTCTCTATGTATTTGTAAGTTCACTGATGTTTATGTGTATCATTTCCCTTCTCCTTTCTTCTTAGATTAAACAAATCGGTGTTAAAGGTGGAATTCATTGGATTGCTATGCTCTGCCTTTAGTTTTGTTTAATTTTTCATGTTTTCATCTGTTTGAGGAGGAATCTTGAGACCCTCTTGCCCTCTTCAGCTCCTCACCGGTCTGATCCATCCATTCATTCAATCTAAAGCATCAAAACAATTTCCTTCCTTGCCCCAATCAGAACTCTGCAAAAACTAGGCCTTATCCCCGCACCCAAAACTGCCTTTCCCTTTGATCCAACAAAAACCCACAAAATCAAACTCAAACTCCTTCACTTATATACCTAGCCTAAAATTAGCTTTTATTTCAAGTCATCTCAAGCCCTATTGATTATTTTTGCTGAGATTGACCCGGAGAGAGCCCTCTCCTGTTCTGGTAGGGCTAGCTACCAGATTGAGCGTGGTTTGATGTTACCCTGAACTCTGGCTTCCTTCAGCCTGAGGTAGATTTAGGGAATAACATTGGTCATGCATTCATGTTGTTTTCTCATGTGTTTTCATTCTTGTGGTTTGTGTTCTTTTTGCACATGCATGGTGTCAGTCACGGTTGGAGTGATGTCGCCGTGTGAAAGAGGATGTTTTTGTTGGGAAGTGTGTCCTCATGAGTGTATGCTTGATTACATGTTGTTATATGTTGTTACATGTATTTTCATTGTATGCTTGGTTACATGTTGTTACTAGTTGTTACAAGTATTGGTTGTTTATGCTTGATTCCATCTGTTTATGCGTGTGTATTTCTCGAATTTACGCTTGTGTATTTTCCATGTTTATGCTTGTGTATTTTCTGTGTGGACGCATGTGTATCATCTATGTTTATGATTGTGTATTTCCACGTACATTGGTATGGTTGATGTCATCGTGCATGAGGTTATAGTATTTGTAGTGATGGTTGGACTCTAGCTAGAATGATGTGCATGCATTGGTACACTTAGCTGTTATATGTTTATATAATGGTATGATTATGTTTATACATGTATCACGCTGATTTGGATGATCTTGAAGATGAGGTATCCTCCCCAAATTATACTAAGGTATGTTGGTTTATTATGATTTGGTTTAGCTGACATAGTATGCCTTGCAAGAGAAATATCAAAATGAATAGTAAGATGGTAGACTACAAAGACTCTCCCTATGAATCAGATGAGTAATGTTGTGGCCACTCTTCTAATTTGGCAAAAGCATTAAGAAACTTGAAGGAAGAAATAAGGAGTTGTAAGGCAGACAATGACATGATCATATAGGCTCAAGAGAAACAAGCAGAGGTTAATAAAATACTTCTTCAAAGATTTTCAGAATTGCAGCGCCAAGGGCCACTCTGGGTCAGCCATGGACATGAGGACAAAACTAATGGGGCATATTTGGCAGTAACTCTTTTGGTAGACATATGTCTGATAGAGTTGACACAATGAGGGATGGCAAGTTGTTGGACACTCCGGATAGGAGGGGTGATGAGTATAGGTACTATTATAGTTTTGGTTTAGATAGACATCATGATCATCATCGTCATCATCCTTACATGAGGAGTGATAGGGGATACTTTCCTGATGAATTTAAGAAAGCAAAGCCACCTAATTTTGATGGGGAATTCAAGAAGCCAAAAGATGCAGAAGCTTGGATACTTGGGATGAACAACTTCTTTGAGTTGCATGAGTACACGGATAATGTGAAGGTCAAATATGCTATCTTTAGCCTGAAAGGTAAAGTAGACATTTGGTGCGAAGATGTCAAATGGATCAGAGACATCAAGATAAAGGACTTGAGTTGGCTTGAGTTCAAGAGGCTTTTTAGGAAGAAGTACTTGTCAGAAAGGTACTGCAACAATAAGGCCAAAGAAATTTATGAGATAAATATGGGGTCAATGACCGATGAAGAGTACAAGACCGAGTTCCTGGAGCTATTGAAGTATGTGGCATATCTTAAAGATGAGAAGGCTAAAGTTCAGTCAGTGGTTTTCCAGTAACATTTAGAGATCGGATTGAGTATGATGAGACTCGGTGACATGAGGAAGTCATTGAGAAATTGAAGCATTGCTATGAACAATCAAAGTGTAAGAATGGATCTCAGCAAGGATGTAAGCGAAAGGAAAAAGGTAAGGGTAAATGGAATCCTAAGAGATCAAGGCCCTAGAATGCATAAGAGAAAGAAAATGTAGCACCACAAAAGAAGTTTAATACAACTAGATAGGAACATGGGTTAAATCAGTAGCATAGAGGTAATGGTACTGCACGGTTAGAGTGTTGGACATGTGGTGACGAGCACCTTGGAGAGATTGTCCGTAGAATCAAGGTGGTAGGCCTAAAATATACAGCACACGGGAGGTGCAAACTGTTGGGGTTGTTGGATAGAGAATTCCTCGTATTTATGCAGTCGTGGACAATAAGGAGACAAAGAATCAAGCATCTATCATTGAGATGGACGATAAGCTTTGTGATCAAGTTATTTCTATTTTGATTGACCCTAGATCTAATTGTATTTATGTTAGTCATGACTTGGTGGATGTGTGTGGCTTGAATAAAGAAATGCATGAAAAATATTGGTTATTGCAGTTGGATATAGGTATAAAGAAAACAGTTCAACATTGGGTAAGAGCTTGTGCATTTGAGTTGAGTGGCATGCCTACATCAATGCACTTGAACATATTTCCATTAGGATCATACAATATGCTATTGGGTATGGACTGGTTATACCTTCAGAGGACCAAGGTGGATTTTTAGGACAAATATATTAAATGTTTGGATGAAAATGGTGAACTAAGAGTCTTAAGGGGAAAGAAGAAAGCTACATCAGTTAGGATGGTGACATCTATGCAGACCAAGGGCAATCACAGGAAAGGGTGTGTGTTGTTCACAGTACATATTTCTAGTGACAAAGGTAAGGAACTAGAGGATGAAAATGTTTTGAGGAGGTACCTAGTTCTATAGCAATTTCATGATGTATTTCCTGCAGATATTTCAGAGTTTCCACCTCACAAGGAGGTAGACTTTTCTATTGAGTTGGTACCAGGGGCAACTCTAACATCAAAAGCACCTTATAGGATGAGCACACCTAAGTTGGTAGAATTAAAGTTGCAGTTGAAAGAGATGTTTGAAAAATGATACATTAGGCCAAGTGTACCACCATGGGGTGCATCAGTATTGTTTGTGAAGAAGAAGGATAGTACTCTCAGATTGTGCATTGACTACAGGCAGTTTAACAAAGTGACCATCAAGAACAGGTATTTTTTGCAGAGCATTGATGACTTGTTTAATTAGTTGAAGGGAGAAATTGTGTTCTTTAAGATCGATTTGAGATTAGGATACCATCAGGTACGTATCAAAGAAGAGGACATCTACAAGATCGTATTTAGGACCAGGTATCAGCATTACGAGTTTGTTGTAGTTCCATTCAGTTTGACTAATGCCCCAACTACAATTATGTGTTTAATGAACCTCTATATTGTGTCCTTATTTGGATAAGTTTGTTATTGTGTTCGTTGATGACATATTGGTATATTCTAAAAACGAGGAAGAACATGAGGTACATTCCAAACTGAGGTACATTACTTGGGACATGTTGTCTCCAAGGAGGGCATTGCGGTAGATCAATAAAAAATAAGGGCCATCAAGGAGTGAGTAGCTCCTAAGAATGTGGATGAGGTGAGATCCTTTATGGGGTTGGCTGGTTATTACAGGAGGTTCATCAATAACTTCTCACATATTTCCTATCCTATTACATCACTTCATAGGAAAGGTAAGAATTTTGATTAGAAAGAGGAGTGTGAGACCGATTTTGAGTAGCTTAAGCAGTTGTTGACACATGCTCTAGTGTTAAAGATTGCAGATCCAGACAAGGAGTTTGTAGTATGTACAAATTCTTGCAAGAAAGGACTTGGTGGAGTCCTTATGCAGGACGGACATGTGGTATGCTATAAGTCACGAAAACGAAAATAGAATGAGTAGAACTAACTGGCGCATGATATTGAGCGAGCAATGATCATACATGCATCGAAGATGTGGAATCACTACCTTCTTGGTAGGAGGTTTGTACTGATGAGTGATCACATTGGGTTGAGATACTTGTTTGACTAGCCAAATATGAATGCCACACAAGCTAGATGGTTGGAAATTATTAGTAAGTTTTACTTTGAGATCTTGTACATCAAGGGGAAGGAGAACAAGGTCCTAGATACTCTTAGCAGATGGGTAGAGGTCAATCACATGGCATTTATGAGCTCCTATGGACCAGATTTACAGGATAGAATCTTGAGGGCAGGTCAGGAGGATGATAGGTATATGGAGATTGTGCATCGATTTCAACATAGTACAACTAGTGGTACAACTGCAAGTGTACAGGATGTAGACTACCGCATCATGGAAGATGGATTGGTCAAATCTATAGGCATGTTATATGTGTTGGACAACATTGAGCTCAAGAAGGTGATCTTGAGGGAGTTTCATGAAAATCCATATTCGGGTCACCCAGGTTATTATAAGACAATGAATGTAGTGAAGAGGTTCTATTATTGGCCAAATCTAATGAAGGATATGGCAGAGTTTGTAGCTAGGTGTTTGGACTATCAAATGGTTAAGGCAAAATGTAGGCATCTAGGTGGAATATTACAGCTAATTGCGATTCCAAAGTGGAAATGGGAGGTCATTTACATGTATTTCATCACAGGTTTTCCCATGACAGCCAAACAACATGATTCAATCATTGTTGTGGTGGACAGGTTGGCAAAGGTTTCACACTTCATTAAAATGAAGACTACATACTCAACTATTAATGTGGCACAAGTGTTTATCAGAGATGTGGTCAAATTGTATGGTGTCCTAAAGAAGATTGTGTCTAACAGGGATGTAAATTTCACTTCCAAGTTTTGGAAGGAGTTGTTTATAGGTTCGGGCACCGAGGTGGCCTTCAACACAACTTATCATCCGCATACAGATGGACAAATAAAGAGGGTTAACAAGATATTGGAGGATATGTTGAGAATGTGTATGATGCATCAACAACGAAAGTGGGAAGAGTATCTTCCATTGGTACGGTTTTCCTACAATGAATGGTACAATGAATCATTAAGGATGAGTTCATTTGATGAATTGTATGGGCGGATTTGCAAAACTCCCATCAGTTGGAGTGATCTAGCTAAAAGGGTCTTGATTGGAACATACATGTTGGAAGAGATGGAGCAGGAAATGCAGGTGATCAAGAAGAATTTGAAAGAAGCATAAGATAGACAAAAGATTTATGCAGACTAGAAAAAAATTTTTAAGGAGTTTCAAGTTGGAGAATAGGTGTACTTGCGTCTTGAGCCCAAGAAGATCTCCTTGGAGATTGTATCATGTTCCAAGTTGGCATAAAGTTTTTGTGGACTCTTCAAGATTATTGAGAGGATCAGACCAGTAGCCTATCGACTTGCAATGCCTTCCACAGTGAAATTCCATGGTGTTTTCATATATCATTGCTTAAGAAGTATGTTAAAGACGTTGATCATGTGATTCAATGGTTTGTATTGCAGGTGGAGCGAGATGGAGAATTCCAGCCGAAGCCTCAGTGTATATTGCAGAAAAAGGTGCTCATGCTTCAAAAACGAACTACAGAGAAAATTAAAGTGCAATGGAAGCACTTTGGGCCTGATGAAGCTACCTGGGAGATGGCGGATCAGATGCGGGCTATGTATCCTTGTTTGTTGGTTGAGGCAAAGCATTTTTGGTGTGATGTTGGTATATGTTTCAATGAGTTTTTGATATATGTTTTGATGTGATGTTTGCGTATTTGTACATATGTACATGGATGTAAACACCGCCATGAGCTATGTTATAAAGCTCCAATAAGCGACATGGGTGTCATGTCATTATAGTGGTCATTTTTTTTATGTTGTCATGGTGGTTTTCTTTTCAGCAAGGTGATCATTGTAAACACTACATCAAGCTATGTTATAAAGCTCCATGAGCAGTATGTTTTCTCCCAACGGTTTTGATGAGGTATATGTGTGATTGAACACTGATGTCCTCCAAGGGGGAGGGTTTTGTAATAGCCCTGGTGAAAATTTAATGTAATAAAATTAAAAAATAATAATAACAACGGTAGATGGGACACTTATTCCAAGTTGAATGTTGGGAAAAAACATCCTACTGGGTGTTAATTTGGTTTATTATGGCTAAGTAAATTGGAAAAGGCAAAGGTAAAGGCTTTGGAAAGGTAAAATGGAAATTTTGGCACATTTATTTATGAAAATAATGGAATTTAGGAGAAAAGGGAGGTGAATGGTTAGCGATTTCATGTGAGGAGGCAAATGAAGGAAAATAATGGAAAATGAAGAAAATAGAGGCCTCATCAATAACAAGTCTTCTAAGGATCAATTGGTACCTTTTGTTAGTTCAGTTTTGGGGCAAGAAAGGAAGAGCAGGATCAAGCAACTACAATGGGATTCTTTGCAGGTATCAATTTACATGTGTGATTTCCTTGTTAGATTTAGCATAAATGGTATTGCATGTGTTTATTTTCTGTTATGGCATGGGTTTTTCTAGGCATGAAATTATTTTCAGTCTAGCCTTGCCATTTATGGATAGCCTTGATGAGATGGGTTCTCATACTGTCGGATGGATTCAAAGTTGAGTGAGGTGCATCTCCGAAATGAAAAACACAAGGCCTAGTGGTCCTTGAACTAGACTATGGATATCAGTAAAGTCACTTGCCTAGTAACACTTGAACTAGACTGTGGGTTGCGGTAAAGCCATGATTGTGTGCCTCGGTGGGCCTAGGAATCCTTGTCAGTGAATGGTGGGATATATGGTGAAGCCTAGAGGTGGAATGCTCTGTAGTTGGCCTAGTAGTCTCGGGATGGGATGTATGGTAAATCCTGGAGAGTGGGTCTCGGTGTAGGGCCTAGTGATCCTGGTATCATACTGTGGATTACGGTAAATCCTGAGAGACTAGGAGGCAGTGAAATTCCTCACGTTGTAGGTGGAGAGATTTGGTAGCGTCCATGCCTGTTTGGTTCATTTTGGTTGGTTATGAGTCCCACATTCATGCTTGGAATATGGCATGGGGGTGATTGGATGAAGATAGAACTGGTTCAACCAATCTATGGTCGGGTGGAACATGGTAGTCCCATCCCCGGTTGGTTTCTACAATCATTAATGAGAAATTCATTACCTTGGATTTTTATGTGTAAATATATTGGTTTATATGTGGATTCTATGGCTGATGTATTCATGATATTTATGTTGTTATTATGTTGGTTATGAGCATGTTTTTGACATTGATGATGAATGGCTCTTGTCATGTTTTTATTTGTAAATGAATAAATAATGTATCTATGACCTAATAGATGGTTTTGTAGCTAAAGATGTAAGGGAACAATGCTTCTTAGTTATTCTCAGATAAGTATGGGACCTATATGTTCAGGTCTGTTGTTTACACTTTAGATTACATATTTGTGATATGTTTGACGAAATTCCTGTCATGGCTAGTAGGGGTCCAGTCTAGGTCTTGTCATGATTTTTGCCAATACATCATTATTTTGTTGTTTTATTTCATTTCTGAACTTGTCATTGAGTTCTGGGAAGTGGCATGGGCTCTAGGCCTAAAAGAGTGCCTTAAATCCCGCGGACGCAGGCACAGATCAGGGTAATTTAGTCCCTAGACATAGACATGCAGGCCTGTGTATGTTTCCAAAGCCACCTAAATGCACTCATAACCATATTGTTGGAGTGACTGGGGGTTAAGTGGGTTAAAACCTCAGTGGAACCCAAGGGATAGTTACCTTAGTGGTTGGGATGGTACTTGGGGGTCTTGTTGTTGATGTGGAAGGGTTGTATGATGTGTTTCCATCACTTAAACTTCCTTAAGATCACATAGGAGGTTGAATCGGATCATAGTAGCCTCTCGTCGCATATTTACCCTGGTTTCCCGGTTAGTTGCATAGATGTGGGATGGGGGTGTTGCAAAGTGGTAGCAGAGCATGGTTCACCCTTTGGACTGGATGGGCAGTGTGTTGGTCATACATTCATGTCATTTTCACACATGTTTTCATCCTTGTGGTATGTGTGCTTGTTGCACATGCATAGTGTCGGTCATGGTTGGCGTCATGTCACCATGTGAAAGAGGATGTTGTTTTTGTGAAGTGTGCTGTCGTGAGTGTATGCTTGATTACATGCTGTTATATGTTGCTACATGTATCATCCTTATATGCTTGGTTACATGTTGCTACCTATTGTTACAAGTATTTTTCATTGATGCTTGATTTCATATGTTTATGCCTTTGTATTGCTCGTATTTACGCTTGTGTGTTGTTTGTGTGTACGCTTGTGTATCGTTTATGTTTATGATTGTGTATTTTCCACATACATTGGTATGGTTGATGTTGTCATGCACGAGGTCATAGTATGTGTAGTGATATGGTCATGCAGTGATGACTGGACTCTAACTAGAATGATGTGTATGCGTTGGTACACTTAGTTGTTATTTGTTTATATGTTGTTATGACTATGTTTATACATGTATAAAACTGATTTGGATGATCTTGCAGATGAGTTATCCTCCCCAAATTATACTAAGGTACATTGGTTTATTATGATTTGGTTTAAATGACATATTATGCCTTGCAGGAGAAAGATCAAAATGAATATAAAGATGGTAGACTACAAAGAATCTCCCCATGAATCAGATGAGTAGCGTGGTGGGAACTCTTCTGATTTAGAAGACACGTTAAGATGCTTGAAGGAAGAAATAAGGAGTTGTAAGGCAGACAATGATTGGATCATATAAGCACAAGAGAAACAAGTAGAGGTTAATGCAATACTTTTTTAGATCATGTCAGAATTGCAACGACAAGGGCCACTCTAGGTTAGCCATGGACAGGAGGACAAAACTAATGGGGCATATGGCAGTAGGTCTCTTGGTAAACACAGGTTAGATAAAGCTGACACAGTGAGGGATGGAAGCCTGTTGGACACTCCAGATAGGAGGGGTGATGAGTGCTTGTACTATTCTAGTTCCAGTTTGGATAGACATCATGATCGTCATCATAATCATCCTTACAGGAGGAGTTACAGAGGATAATTGTCTGATGAAATTAAGAAAGAAAAACCACCTACTTTTGATGGGGACTTGAAGAAGCTAGAAT